>JAXIVH010000003.1:18036458-18666458 GCA_036785325.1 Urophycis tenuis | reverse complement strand
GGCTAACGGGTCTGTCTGTCGACACCTCAACCCGACCACCAACACTCCAACATCTCGAGGGAATTGAACCGCCGCCGCCGGGTCGGTGAGTGACCTTCTCCGTACCCCGGCTCTAACCACTGAGCCACAGTCACTAATTGCCGTTGTTACCGAATTTTCGTCCCTATCTCAGTGACGTAGTAGTTGCCAGTCATCTCCAAAAACAAAACAAAAAATTAGGCTAACGGGTCTGTCTGTCGACACCTCAACCCGACCACCAACACCCCAACATCTCGAGTGAATCGAACCGCCGCCGCTGGGTCGGTGAGTGACCTTCTCCGTGCCCCGGCTCTAACCACACAGCCAGAGTCACTCCTTGCCTTTGTTACCGAATTTTCATCCCTATCTCAGTGACGTAGTGGTTGCCAGTCATCTCCAAAAACAAAACAAAAAATCAGGCTAATGGGTCTGTCTGTCGACACCTCAACCCGACCACCAACAATCCAACATCTCGAGGGAATCGAACCGCCGCGTCGGTGAGTGACCTTCTCCGTCCCCCGGCTCTAACTACTGAGCCACAGTCACTCCTTGCCGTTGTTACCGAATTTTCGTCCCTATCTCAGTGACGTAGTGGTTGCCAGTCATCTCCAAAAACAAAAAAAAAAATCAGGCTAACGGGTCTGTCTGTCTGTCGTCACCTCAACCCGCCCACCAACACTCCAACATCTCGAGGGAATCGAACCGCCGCCGCCGGGTCGGTGAGTGACCTTCTCCGTACCCCGGCTCTAACCACTGAGCCACAGTCACTCCTTGCCGTTGTTACCGAATTTTTGTCCCTATCTCAGTGACGTATTGGTTGCCAGTCATCTCCAAAAACAAAACAAAAAATCAGGCTAACGGGTCTGTCTGTCGACCAACAACCCGACCACCAACACTCCAACATCTTGAGGGAATCGAAACCCCGCTGCCGGGTCGGTGAGTGACCTTCTCCATCCCCCGGCTCTAACCACTGAGCTAGAGTCACTCCTTGCCGTTGTTACCAAATTTTCGTCCCTATGTCAGTGACGTAGTGGTTGCCAGTCATCTCCAAAAACAAAACAAAAAATTAGGCTAACGGGTCTGTCTGTCGACACCTCAACCCGACCACCAACACCCCAACATCTCGAGGGAATCGAACCGCCGCCGCTGGGTCGGTGAGTGACCTTCTCCGTCCCCCGGCTCTAACCACAGAGCCAGAGTCACTCCTTGCCTTTGTTACCGAATTTTCGTCCCTATCTCAGTGACGTAGTGGTTGCCAGTCATCTCCAAAAACAAAACAAAAAATCAGGCTAATGGGTCTGTCTGTCGACACCTCAACCCGACCACCAACACTCCAAAATCTCGAAGGGAAACGAACCGCCGCCGGGTCGGTGAGTGACCTTCTCCGTACCCGGGCTCTAACCACTGAGCCACAGTCAC
This sequence comes from Urophycis tenuis, assembly GCA_036785325.1. Classification (NCBI taxonomy): domain Eukaryota; kingdom Metazoa; phylum Chordata; class Actinopteri; order Gadiformes; family Phycidae; genus Urophycis; species Urophycis tenuis. The sequence continues at coordinate 18,665,021 of JAXIVH010000003.1, read as the reverse complement.
GTCCTGCTGTTGTTACCGAATTTTTGTCCCTATCTCAGTGACGTAGTGGTTGCCAGTCATCTCCAAAAACAAAACAAAAAATCAGGCTAACGGGTCTGTCTGTCTGTCGTCACCTCAACCCGACCACCAACACTCCAACATCTCGAGGGAATCGAACAGCCGCCGCCGGGTCGGTGAGTGACCTTCTCCGTCCCCCGGCTCTAACCACTGAGCCACAGTCACTCCTTGCCGTTGTTACCGAATTTTTGTCCCTATCTCAGTGACGTATTGGTTGCCAGTCATCTCCAAAAACAAAACAAAAAATCAGGCTAGCGGGTCTGTCTGTCGACACCTCAACCCGACCACCAACACTCCAACATCTCGAGGGAATCGAACCGCCGCCGCCGGGTCGGTGAGTGACCTTCTCCGTACCCCGGCTCTAACCACTGAGCCACAGTCACGTCCTGCCGTTGTTACCGAATTTTCGTCATTATCTCAGTGACATAGTGGTTGCCAGTCATCTCCAAAAACAAAACAAGAAATCAGGCTAACGGGTCTGTCTGTCTGTCGTCACCTCAACCCGACCACCAACACTCCAACATCTCGAGGGAATCGAACCGCCGCCGCCGGGTCGGTGAGTGACCTTCTCCGTCCCCCGGCTATAACCACTGGAGCCACAGTCACTCCTTGCCGTTGTTACCGAATTTTTGTCCCATCTCAGTGACGTAGTGGTTGCCAGTCATCTCCAAAAACAAAACAAAAAATCAGGCTAACGGGTCTGTCTGTCGACACCTCAACCCGACCACCAACACTCCAACATCTCGAGGGAATCGAACCGCCGCCGCCGGGTCGGTGAGTGACCTTCTCCGTCCCCCGGCTCTAACCACTGAGCCAGAGTCACTCCTTGCCGTTGTTACCGAATTTTCGTCCCTATCTCAGTGACGTAGTGGTTGCCAGTCATCTCCAAAAACAAAACAAAAAATCAGGCTAACGGGTCTGTCTGTCTGTCGACACCTCAACCCGACCACCAACACTCCAACATCTCGAGGGAATCGAACCGCCGCCGCCGGGTCGGTGAGTGACCTTCTCCTTCCCCCGGCTCTAACCACTGAGCCACAGTCACTCCTTGCCGTTGTTACCGAATTTTCGTCCCTATCTCAGTGACGTAGTGGTTGCCAGTCATCTCCAAAAACAAAACAAAAAATCAGGCTAACGGGTCTGTCTGTCTGTCCACACCTCAACCCGACCACCAACACTCCAACATCTCGAGGGAATTGAACCGCCGCCGCCGGGTCGGTGAGTGACCTTCTCCGTACCCCGGCTCTAACCATTGAGCCACAGTCACTCCTTGCCGTTGTTACCGAATTTTCGTCCCTATCTCAGTGACGTAGTGGTTGCCAGTCATCTCCAAAAACAAAACAAAAAATTAGGCTAACGGGTCTGTCTGTCGACACCTCAACCCGACCACCAACACTCCAACATCTCGAGGGAATTGAACCGCCGCCGCCGGGTCGGTGAGTGACCTTCTCCGTACCCCGGCTCTAACCACTGAGCCACAGTCACTAATTGCCGTTGTTACCGAATTTTCGTCCCTATCTCAGTGACGTAGTAGTTGCCAGTCATCTCCAAAAACAAAACAAAAAATTAGGCTAACGGGTCTGTCTGTCGACACCTCAACCCGACCACCAACACCCCAACATCTCGAGTGAATCGAACCGCCGCCGCTGGGTCGGTGAGTGACCTTCTCCGTGCCCCGGCTCTAACCACACAGCCAGAGTCACTCCTTGCCTTTGTTACCGAATTTTCATCCCTATCTCAGTGACGTAGTGGTTGCCAGTCATCTCCAAAAACAAAACAAAAAATCAGGCTAATGGGTCTGTCTGTCGACACCTCAACCCGACCACCAACAATCCAACATCTCGAGGGAATCGAACCGCCGCGTCGGTGAGTGACCTTCTCCGTCCTCCGGCTCTAACTACTGAGCCACAGTCACTCCTTGCCGTTGTTACCGAATTTTCGTCCCTATCTCAGTGACGTAGTGGTTGCCAGTCATCTCCAAAAACAAAAAAAAAAATCAGGCTAACGGGTCTGTCTGTCTGTCGTCACCTCAACCCGCCCACCGACACTCCAACATCTCGAGGGAATCGAACCGCCGCCGCCGGGTCGGTGAGTGACCTTCTCCGTACCCCGGCTCTAACCACTGAGCCACAGTCACTCCTTGCCGTTGTTACCGAATTTTTGTCCCTATCTCAGTGACGTATTGGTTGCCAGTCATCTCCAAAAACAAAACAAAAAATCAGGCTAACGGGTCTGTCTGTCGACCAACAACCCGACCACCAACACTCCAACATCTTGAGGGAATCGAAACCCCGCTGCCGGGTCGGTGAGTGACCTTCTCCATCCCCCGGCTCTAACCACTGAGCTAGAGTCACTCCTTGCCGTTGTTACCAAATTTTCGTCCCTATGTCAGTGACGTAGTGGTTGCCAGTCATCTCCAAAAACAAAACAAAAAATTAGGCTAACGGGTCTGTCTGTCGACACCTCAACCCGACCACCAACACCCCAACATCTCGAGGGAATCGAACCGCCGCCGCTGGGTCGGTGAGTGACCTTCTCCGTCCCCCGGCTCTAACCACAGAGCCAGAGTCACTCCTTGCCTTTGTTACCGAATTTTCGTCCCTATCTCAGTGACGTAGTGGTTGCCAGTCATCTCCAAAAACAAAACAAAAAATCAGGCTAATGGGTCTGTCTGTCGACACCTCAACCCGACCACCAACACTCCAAAATCTCGAGGGAATCGAACCGCCGCCGGGTCGGTGAGTGACCTTCTCCGTACCCGGGCTCTAACCACTGAGCCACAGTCACGTCCTGCTGTTGTTACCGAATTTTTGTCCCTATCTCAGTGACGTAGTGGTTGCCAGTCATCTCCAAAAACAAAACAAAAAATCAGGCTAACGGGTCTGTCTGTCTGTCGTCACCTCAACCCGACCACCAACACTCCAACATCTCGAGGGAATCGAACAGCCGCCGCCGGGTCGGTGAGTGACCTTCTCCGTCCCCCGGCTCTAACCACTGAGCCACAGTCACTCCTTGCCGTTGTTACCGAATTTTTGTCCCTATCTCAGTGACGTATTGGTTGCCAGTCATCTCCAAAAACAAAACAAAAAATCAGGCTAGCGGGTCTGTCTGTCGACACCTCAACCCGACCACCAACACTCCAACATCTCGAGGGAATCGAACCGCCGCCGCCGGGTCGGTGAGTGACCTTCTCCGTACCCCGGCTCTAACCACTGAGCCACAGTCACGTCCTGCCGTTGTTACCGAATTTTCGTCATTATCTCAGTGACATAGTGGTTGCCAGTCATCTCCAAAAACAAAACAAGAAATCAGGCTAACGGGTCTGTCTGTCTGTCGTCACCTCAACCCGACCACCAACACTCCAACATCTCGAGGGAATCGAACCGCCGCCGCCGGGTCGGTGAGTGACCTTCTCCGTCCCCCGGCTATAACCACTGAGCCACAGTCACTCCTTGTCGTTGTTACCGAATTTTTGTCCCATCTCAGTGACGTAGTGGTTGCCAGTCATCTCCAAAAACAAAACAAAAAATCAGGCTAACGGGTCTGTGTGTCGACACCTCAACCCGACCACCAACACTCCAACATCTCGAGGGAATCGAACCGCCGCCGCCGGGTCTGTGAGTGACCTTCTCCGTCCCCCGGCTCTAACCACTGAGCCAGAGTCCCTCCTTGCCGTTGTTACCGAATTTTCGTCCCTATCTCAGTGACATAGTGGTTGCCAGTCATCTCCAAAAACAAAACAAAAAATCAGGCTAACGGGTCTGTCTGTCTGTCGACACCTCAACCCGACCACCAACACTCCAACATCTCGAGGGAATCGAACCGCCGCCGCCGGGTCGGTGAGTGACCTTCTCCTTCCCCCGGCTCTAACCACTGAGCCACAGTCACTCCTTGCCGTTGTTACCGAATTTTCGTCCCTATCTCAGTGACGTAGTGGTTGCCAGTCATCTCCAAAAACAAAACAAAAAATCAGGCTAACGGGTCTGTCTGTCTGTCCACACCTCAACCCGACCACCAACACTCCAACATCTCGAGGGAATTGAACCGCCGCCGCCGGGTCGGTGAGTGACCTTCTCCGTACCCCGGCTCTAACCACTGAGCCACAGTCACTCCTTGCCGTTGTTACCGAATTTTCGTCCCTATCTCAGTGACGTAGTGGTTGCCAGTCATCTCCAAAAACAAAACAAAAAATTAGGCTAACGGGTCTGTCTGTCGACACCTCAACCCGACCACCAACACTCCAACATCTCGAGGGAATTGAACCGCCGCCGCCGGGTCGGTGAGTGACCTTCTCCGTACCCCGGCTCTAACCACTGAGCCACAGTCACTAATTGCCGTTGTTACCGAATTTTCGTCCCTATCTCAGTGACGTAGTGGTTGCCAGTCATCTCCAAAAACAAAACAAAAAATTAGGCTAACGGGTCTGTCTGTCGACACCTCAACCCGACCACCAACACCCCAACATCTCGAGTGAATCGAACCGCCGCCGCTGGGTCGGTGAGTGACCTTCTCCGTGCCCCGGCTCTAACCACACAGCCAGAGTCACTCCTTGCCTTTGTTACCGAATTTTCATCCCTATCTCAGTGACGTAGTGGTTGCCAGTCATCTCCAAAAACAAAACAAAAAATCAGGCTAATGGGTCTGTCTGTCGACACCTCAACCCGACCACCAACAATCCAACATCTCGAGGGAATCGAACCGCCGCCGCCGGGTCGGTGAGTGACCTTCTCCGTCCCCCGGCTCTAACTACTGAGCCACAGTCACTCCTTGTCGTTGTTACCGAATTTTCGTCCCTATCTCAGTGACGTAGTGGTTGCCAGTCATCTCCAAAAACAAAACAAAAAATTAGGCTAACGGGTCTGTCTGTCGACACCTCAACCCGACCACCAACACCCCAACATCTCGAGGGAATCGAACCGCCGCCGCTGGGTCGGTGAGTGACCTTCTCCGTCCCACGGCTCTAACCACAGAGCCAGAGTCAAGTCCTGCCGTTGTTACCGAATTTTCGTCCCTATCTCAGTGACGTAGTGGTTGCCAGACATCTCCAAAAACAAAACAAAAAATCAGGCTAACGGGTCTGTCTGTCTGTCGTCACCTCAACCCGACCACCAACACTCCAACATCTCGAGGGAATCGAACAGCCGCCGCCGGGTCGGTGAGTGACCTTCTCCGTCCCCCGGCTCTAACCACTGAGCCACAGTCACTCCTTGCCGTTGTTACCGAATTTTTGTCCCTATCTCAGTGACGTATTGGTTGCCAGTCATCTCCAAAAACAAAACAAAAAATCAGGCTAGCGGGTCTGTCTGTCGACACCTCAACCCGACCACCAACACTCCAACATCTCGAGGGAATCGAACCGCCGCCGCCGGGTCGGTGAGTGACCTTCTCCGTACCCCGGCTCTAACCACTGAGCCACAGTCACGTCCTGCCGTTGTTACCGAATTTTCGTCATTATCTCAGTGACATAGTGGTTGCCAGTCATCTCCAAAAACAAAACAAGAAATCAGGCTAACGGGTCTGTCTGTCTGTCGTCACCTCAACCCGACCACCAACACTCCAACATCTCGAGGGAATCGAACCGCCGCCGCCGGGTCGGTGAGTGACCTTCTCCGTCCCCCGGCTATAACCACTGAGCCACAGTCACTCCTTGTCGTTGTTACCGAATTTTTGTCCCATCTCAGTGACGTAGTGGTTGCCAGTCATCTCCAAAAACAAAACAAAAAATCAGGCTAACGGGTCTGTCTGTCGACACCTCAACCCGACCACCAACACTCCAACATCTCGAGGGAATCGAACCGCCGCCGCCGGGTCTGTGAGTGACCTTCTCCGTCCCCCGGCTCTAACCACTGAGCCAGAGTCCCTCCTTGCCGTTGTTACCGAATTTTCGTCCCTATCTCAGTGACGTAGTGGTTGCCAGTCATCTCCAAAAACAAAACAAAAAATCAGGCTAACGGGTCTGTCTGTCTGTCGACACCTCAACCCGACCACCAACACTCCAACATCTCGAGGGAATCGAACCGCCGCCGCCGGGTCGGTGAGTGACCTTCTCCTTCCCCCGGCTCTAACCACTGAGCCACAGTCACTCCTTGCCGTTGTTACCGAATTTTCGTCCCTATCTCAGTGACGTAGTGGTTGCCAGTCATCTCCAAAAACAAAACAAAAAATCAGGCTAACGGGTCTGTCTGTCTGTCCACACCTCAACCCGACCACCAACACTCCAACATCTCGAGGGAATTGAACCGCCGCCGCCGGGTCGGTGAGTGACCTTCTCCGTACCCCGGCTCTAACCACTGAGCCACAGTCACTCCTTGCCGTTGTTACCGAATTTTCGTCCCTATCTCAGTGACGTAGTGGTTGCCAGTCATCTCCAAAAACAAAACAAAAAATTAGGCTAACGGGTCTGTCTGTCGACACCTCAACCCGACCACCAACACTCCAACATCTCGAGGGAATTGAACCGCCGCCGCCGGGTCGGTGAGTGACCTTCTCCGTACCCCGGCTCTAACCACTGAGCCACAGTCACTAATTGCCGTTGTTACCGAATTTTCGTCCCTATCTCAGTGACGTAGTGGTTGCCAGTCATCTCCAAAAACAAAACAAAAAATTAGGCTAACGGGTCTGTCTGTCGACACCTCAACCCGACCACCAACACCCCAACATCTCGAGTGAATCGAACCGCCGCCGCTGGGTCGGTGAGTGACCTTCTCCGTGCCCCGGCTCTAACCACACAGCCAGAGTCACTCCTTGCCTTTGTTACCGAATTTTCATCCCTATCTCAGTGACGTAGTTGTTGCCAGTCATCTCCAAAAACAAAACAAAAAATCAGGCTAATGGGTCTGTCTGTCGACACCTCAACCCGACCACCAACAATCCAACATCTCGAGGGAATCGAACCGCCGCCGCCGGGTCGGTGAGTGACCTTCTCCGTCCCCCGGCTCTAACTACTGAGCCACAGTCACTCCTTGCCGTTGTTACCGAATTTTCGTCCCTATCTCAGTGACGTAGTGGTTGCCAGTCATCTCCAAAAACAAAACAAAAAATTAGGCTAACGGGTCTGTCTGTCGACACCTCAACCCGACCACCAACACCCCAACATCTCGAGGGAATCGAACCGCCGCCGCTGGGTCGGTGAGTGACCTTCTCCGTCCCACGGCTCTAACCACAGAGCCAGAGTCAAGTCCTGCCGTTGTTACCGAATTTTCGTCCCTATCTCAGTGACGTAGTGGTTGCCAGACATCTCCAAAAACAAAACAAAAAATCAGGCTAACGGGTCTGTCTGTCTGTCGTCACCTCAACCCGCCCACCAACACTCCAACATCTCGAGGGAATCGAACCGCCGCCGCCGGGTCGGTGAGTGACCTTCTCCGTACCCCGGCTCTAACCACTGAGCCACAGTCACTCCTTGCCGTTGTTACCGAATTTTTGTCCCTATCTCAGTGACGTATTGGTTGCCAGTCATCTCCAAAAACAAAACAAAAAATCAGGCTAACGGGTCTGTCTGTCGACACCTCAACCCGACCACCAACACTCCAACATCTTGAGGGAATCGAAACCCCGCTGCCGGGTCGGTGAGTGACCTTCTCCGTCCCCCGGCTCTAACCACTGAGCCAGAGTCACTCCTTGCCGTTGTTACCAAATTTTCGTCCCTATGTCAGTGACGTAGTGGTTGCCAGTCATCTCCAAAAACAAAACAAAAAATTAGGCTAACAGATCTGTCTGTCGACACCTCAACCCGACCACCAACACCCCAACATCTCGAGGGAATCGAACCGCCGCCGCTGGGTCGGTGAGTGACCTTCTCCGTCCCCCGGCTCTAACCACAGAGCCAGAGTCACTCCTTGCCTTTGTTACCGAATTTTCGTCCCTATCTCAGTGACGTAGTGGTTGCCAGTCATCTCCAAAAACAAAACAAAAAATCAGGCTAATGGGTCTGTCTGTCGACACCTCAACCCGACCACCAACACTCCAACATCTCGAGGGAATCGAACAGCCGCCGCCGGGTCGGTGAGTGACCTTCTCCGTCCCCCGGCTCTAACCACTGAGCCACAGTCACTCCTTGCCGTTGTTACCGAATTTTTGTCCCTATCTCAGTGACGTATTGGTTGCCAGTCATCTCCAAAAACAAAACAAAAAATCAGGCTAGCGGGTCTGTCTGTCGACACCTCAACCCGACCACCAACACTCCAACATCTCGAGGGAATCGAACCGCCGCCGCCGGGTCGGTGAGTGACCTTCTCCGTACCCCGGCTCTAACCACTGAGCCACAGTCACGTCCTGCCGTTGTTACCGAATTTTCGTCCTTATCTCAGTGACGTAGTGGTTGCCAGTCATCTCCACAAACAAAACAAAAAATCAGGCTAACGGGTCTGTCTGTCTGTCGTCACCTCAACCCGACCACCAACACTCCAACATCTCGAGGGAATCGAACCGCCGCCGCCGGGTCGGTGAGTGACCTTCTCCGTACCCCGGCTCTAACCACTGAGCCACAGTCACGTCCTGCCGTTGTTACCGAATTTTCGTCCTTATCTAGGTGACGTAGTGGTTGCCAGTCATCTCCAAAAACAAAACAAAAAATCAGGCAAACGGGTCTGTCTGTCTGTCGTCACCTCAACCCGACCCCCAACACTCCAACATCTCGAGGGGAATCGAACCGCCGCCGCCGGGTCGGTGAGTGACCTTCTCCGTCCCCCGGCTCTAACCACTGAGCCACAGTCACTCCTTGCCGTTGTTACCGAATTTTTGTCCCTATCTCAGTGACGTAGGGGTTGCCAGTCATCTCCAAAAACAAAACAAAAAATCAGGCTAACGGGTCTGTCTGTCTGTCGACACCTCAACCCGACCACCAACACTCCAACATCTCGAGGCAATCGAACCGCCGCCGCCGGGTCGGTGAGTGACCTTCTCCGTCCCCCGGCTCTAACCACTGAGCCACAGTCACTCCTTGCCGTTGTTACTGAATTTTCGTCCCTATCTCAGTGACGTAGTGGTTGCCAGTCATCTCCAAAAACAAAACAAAAAATCAGGCTAACGGGTCTGTCAGTCTGTCGACACCTCAACCCGACCACCAACACTCCAACATCTCGAGGGAATTGAACCGCCGCCGCCGGGTCGGTGAGTGACCTTCTCCATACCCCGGCTCTAACCACTGAGCCACAGTCACTCCTTGCCGTTGTTACCGAATTTTCGTCCCTATCTCAGTGACGTAGTGGTTGCCAGTCATCTCCAAAAACAAAACAAAAAATTAGGCTAACGGGTCTGTCTGTCGACACCTCAACCCGACCACCAACACCCCAACATCTCGAGGGAATCGAACCGCCGCCGCTGGGTCGGTGAGTGACCTTCTCCGTCCCCCGGCTCTAACCACAGAGCCAGAGTCACTCCTTGCCTTTGTTACCGAATTTTCGTCCCTATCTCAGTGACGTAGTGGTTGCCAGTCATGTCCAAAAACAAAACAAAAAATCAGGCTAATGGGTCTGTCTGTCGACACCTCAACCCGACCACCAACACTCCAACATCTCGAGGGAATAGAACCGCCGCCGCCGGGTCGGTGAGTGACCTTCTCCCTACCCCGGCTCTAACCACTGAGCCACAGTCACTAATTGCCGTTGTTACCGAATTTTCGTCCCTATCTCAGTGACGTAGTGGTTGCCAGTCATCTCCAAAAACAAAACAAAAAATTAGGCTAACGGGTCTGTCTGTCGACACCTCAACCCGACCACCAACACCCCAACATCTCGAGTGAATCGAACCGCCGCCGCTGGGTCGGTGAGTGACCTTCTCCGTGCCCCGGCTCTAACCACACAGCCAGAGTCCCTCCTTGCCTTTGTTACCGAATTTTCATCCCTATCTCAGTGACGTAGTGGTTGCCAGTCATCTCCAAAAACAAAACAAAAAATCAGGCTAATGGGTCTGTCTGTCGACACCTCAACCCGACCACCAACAATCCAACATCTCGAGGGAATCGAACCGCCGCCGCCGGGTCGGTGAGTGACCTTCTCCGTCCCCCGGCTCTAACTACTGAGCCACAGTCACTCCTTGCCGTTGTTACCGAATTTTCGTCCCTATCTCAGTGACGTAGTGGTTGCCAGTCATCTCCAAAAACAAAACAAAAAATTAGGCTAACGGGTCTGTCTGTCGACACCTCAACCCGACCACCAACACCCCAACATCTCGAGGGAATCGAACCGCCGCCGCTGGGTCGGTGAGTGACCTTCTCCGTCCCCCGGCTCTAACCACAGAGCCAGAGTCACGTCCTGCCGTTGTTACCGAATTTTCGTCCCTATCTCAGTGACGTAGTGGTTGCCAGACATCTCCAAAAACAAAACAAAAAATCAGGCTAACGGGTCTGTCTGTCTGTCGTCACCTCAACCCGCCCACCAACACTCCAACATCTCGAGGGAATCGAACCGCCGCCGCCGGGTCGGTGAGTGACCTTCTCCGTACCCCGGCTCTAACCACTGAGCCACAGTCACTCCTTGCCGTTGTTACCGAATTTTTGTCCCTATCTCAGTGACGTATTGGTTGCCAGTCATCTCCAAAAACAAAACAAAAAATCAGGCTAACGGGTCTGTCTGTCGACACCTCAACCCGACCACCAACACTCCAACATCTTGAGGGAATCGAAACCCCGCTGCCGGGTCGGTGAGTGACCTTCTCCGTCCCCCGGCTCTAACCACTGAGCCAGAGTCACTCCTTGCCGTTGTTACCAAATTTTCGTCCCTATGTCAGTGACGTAGTGGTTGCCAGTCATCTCCAAAAACAAAACAAAAAATTAGGCTAACGGGTCTGTCTGTCGACACCTCAACCCGACCACCAACACCCCAACATCTCGAGGGAATCGAACCGCCGCCGCTGGGTCGGTGAGTGACCTTCTCCGTCCCCCGGCTCTAACCACAGAGCCAGAGTCACTCCTTGCCTTTGTTACCGAATTTTCGTCCCTATCTCAGTGACGTAGTGGTTGCCAGTCATCTCCAAAAACAAAACAAAAAATCAGGCTAATGGGTCTGTCTGTCGACACCTCAACCCGACCACCAACACTCCAACATCTCGAGGGAATCGAACCGCCGCCGGGTCGGTGAGTGACTTTCTCCGTACCCGGGCTCTAACCACTGAGCCACAGTCACGTCCTGCTGTTGTTACCGAATTTTTGTCCCTATCTCAGTGACGTAGTGGTTGCCAGTCATCTCCAAAAACAAAACAAAAAATCAGGCTAACGGGTCTGTCTGTCTGTCGTCACCTCAACCCGACCACCAACACTCCAACATCTCGAGGGAATCGAACAGCCGCCGCCGGGTCGGTGAGTGACCTTCTCCGTCCCCCGGCTCTAACCACTGAGCCACAGTCACTCCTTGCCGTTGTTACCGAATTTTTGTCCCTATCTCAGTGACGTATTGGTTGCCAGTCATCTCCAAAAACAAAACAAAAAATCAGGCTAGCGGGTCTGTCTGTCGACACCTCAACCCGACCACCAACACTCCAACATCTCGAGGGAATCGAACCGCCGCCGCCGGGTCGGTGAGTGACCTTCTCCGTACCCCGGCTCTAACCACTGAGCCACAGTCACGTCCTGCCGTTGTTACCGAATTTTCGTCCTTATCTCAGTGACGTAGTGGTTGCCAGTCATCTCCACAAACAAAACAAAAAATCAGGCTAACGGGTCTGTCTGTCTGTCGTCACCTCAACCCGACCACCAACACTCCAACATCTCGAGGGAATCGAACCGCCGCCGCCGGGTCGGTGAGTGACCTTCTCCGTACCCCGGCTCTAACCACTGAGCCACAGTCACGTCCTGCCGTTGTTACCGAATTTTCGTCCTTATCTAGGTGACGTAGTGGTTGCCAGTCATCTCCAAAAACAAAACAAAAAATCAGGCAAACGGGTCTGTCTGTCTGTCGTCACCTCAACCCGACCCCCAACACTCCAACATCTCGAGGGGAATCGAACCGCCGCCGCCGGGTCGGTGAGTGACCTTCTCCGTCCCCCGGCTCTAACCACTGAGCCACAGTCACTCCTTGCCGTTGTTACCGAATTTTTGTCCCTATCTCAGTGACGTAGGGGTTGCCAGTCATCTCCAAAAACAAAACAAAAAATCAGGCTAACGGGTCTGTCTGTCTGTCGACACCTCAACCCGACCACCAACACTCCAACATCTCGAGGCAATCGAACCGCCGCCGCCGGGTCGGTGAGTGACCTTCTCCGTCCCCCGGCTCTAACCACTGAGCCACAGTCACTCCTTGCCGTTGTTACTGAATTTTCGTCCCTATCTCAGTGACGTAGTGGTTGCCAGTCATCTCCAAAAACAAAACAAAAAATCAGGCTAACGGGTCTGTCAGTCTGTCGACACCTCAACCCGACCACCAACACTCCAACATCTCGAGGGAATTGAACCGCCGCCGCCGGGTCGGTGAGTGACCTTCTCCATACCCCGGCTCTAACCACTGAGCCACAGTCACTCCTTGCCGTTGTTACCGAATTTTCGTCCCTATCTCAGTGACGTAGTGGTTGCCAGTCATCTCCAAAAACAAAACAAAAAATTAGGCTAACGGGTCTGTCTGTCGACACCTCAACCCGACCACCAACACCCCAACATCTCGAGGGAATCGAACCGCCGCCGCTGGGTCGGTGAGTGACCTTCTCCGTCCCCCGGCTCTAGCCACAGAGCCAGAGTCACTCCTTGCCTTTGTTACCGAATTTTCGTCCCTATCTCAGTGACGTAGTGGTTGCCAGTCATGTCCAAAAACAAAACAAAAAATCAGGCTAATGGGTCTGTCTGTCGACACCTCAACCCGACCACCAACACTCCAACATCTCGAGGGAATAGAACCGCCGCCGCCGGGTCGGTGAGTGACCTTCTCCCTACCCCGGCTCTAACCACTGAGCCACAGTCACTAATTGCCGTTGTTACCGAATTTTCGTCCCTATCTCAGTGACGTAGTGGTTGCCAGTCATCTCCAAAAACAAAACAAAAAATTAGGCTAACGGGTCTGTCTGTCGACACCTCAACCCGACCACCAACACCCCAACATCTCGAGGGAATCGAACCGCCGCCGCTGGGTCGGTGAGTGACCTTCTCCGTGCCCCGGCTCTAACCACACAGCCAGAGTCACTCCTTGCCTTTGTTACCGAATTTTCATCCCTATCTCAGTGACGTAGTGGTTGCCAGTCATCTCCAAAAACAAAACAAAAAATCAGGCTAATGGGTCTGTCTGTCGACACCTCAACCCGACCACCAACAATCCAACATCTCGAGGGAATCGAACCGCCGCCGCCGGGTCGGTGAGTGACCTTCTCCGTCCCCCGGCTCTAACTACTGAGCCACAGTCACTCCTTGCCGTTGTTACCGAATTTTCGTCCCTATCTCAGTGACGTAGTGGTTGCCAGTCATCTCCAAAAACAAAACAAAAAATTAGGCTAACGGGTCTGTCTGTCGACACCTCAACCCGACCACCAACACCCCAACATCTCGAGGGAATCGAACCGCCGCCGCTGGGTCGGTGAGTGACCTTCTCCGTCCCCCGGCTCTAACCACAGAGCCAGAGTCACGTCCTGCCGTTGTTACCGAATTTTCGTCCCTATCTCAGTGACGTAGTGGTTGCCAGACATCTCCAAAAACAAAAAAAAAAAAATCAGGCTAACGGGTCTGTCTGTCTGTCGTCACCTCAACCCGCCCACCAACACTCCAACATCTCGAGGGAATCGAACCGCCGCCGCCGGGTCGGTGAGTGACCTTCTCCGTACCCCGGCTCTAACCACTGAGCCACAGTCACTCCTTGCCGTTGTTACCGAATTTTTGTCCCTATCTCAGTGACATAGTGGTTGCCAGTCATCTCCAAAAACAAAACAAGAAATCAGGCTAACGGGTCTGTCTGTCTGTCGTCACCTCAACCCGACCACCAACACTCCAACATCTCGAGGGAATCGAACCGCCGCCGCCGGGTCGGTGAGTGACCTTCTCCGTCCCCCGGCTCTAACCACTGAGCCACAGTCACTCCTTGCCGTTGTTACCGAATTTTTGTCCCATCTCAGTGACGTAGTGGTTGCCAGTCATCTCCAAAAACGAAACAAGAAATCAGGCTAACGGGTCTGTCTGTCTGTCGTCACCTCAACCCGACCACCAACACTCCAACATCTCGAGGGAATCGAACCGCCGCCGCCGGGTCGGTGAGTGACCTTCTCCGTCCCCCGGCTCTAACCACTGAGCCACAGTCACTCCTTGCCGTTGTTACCGAATTTTTGTCCCTATCTCAGTGACATAGTGGTTGCCAGTCATCTCCAAAAACAAAACAAGAAATCAGGCTAACGGGTCTGTCTGTCTGTCGTCACCTCAACCCGACCACCAACACTCCAACATCTCGAGGGAATCGAACCGCCGCCGCCGGGTCGGTGAGTGACCTTCTCCGTCCCCCGGCTCTAACCACTGAGCCACAGTCACTCCTTGCCGTTGTTACCGAATTTTTGTCCCATCTCAGTGACGTAGTGGTTGCCAGTCATCTCCAAAAACAAAACAAAAAATCAGGCTAACGGGTCTGTCTGTCGACACCTCAACCCGACCACCAACACTCCAACATCTCGAGGGAATCGAACCGCCGCCGCCGGGTCGGTGAGTGACCTTCTCCGTACCCCGGCTCTAACCACTGAGCCACAGTCACTCCTTGCCGTTGTTACCGAATTTTTGTCCCTATCTCAGTGACATAGTGGTTGCCAGTCATCTCCAAAAACGAAACAAGAAATCAGGCTAACGGGTCTGTCTGTCTGTCGTCACCTCAACCCGACCACCAACACTCCAACATCTCGAGGGAATCGAACCGCCGCCGCCGGGTCGGTGAGTGACCTTCTCCGTCCCCCGGCTCTAACCACTGAGCCACAGTCACTCCTTGCCGTTGTTACCGAATTTTTGTCCCATCTCAGTGACGTAGTGGTTGCCAGTCATCTCCAAAAACAAAACAAAAAATCAGGCTAACGGGTCTGTCTGTCGACACCTCAACCCGACCACCAACACTCCAACATCTCGAGGGAATCGAACCGCCGCCGCCGGGTCGGTGAGTGACCTTCTCCGTCCCCCGGCTCTAACCACTGAGCCAGAGTCACTCCTTGCCGTTGTTACCGAATTTTCGTCCCTATCTCAGTGACGTAGTGGTTGCCAGTCATCTCCAAAAACAAAACAAAAAATCAGGCTAACGGGTCTGTCTGTCTGTCGACACCTCAACCCGACCACCAACACTCCAACATCTCGAGGGAATCGAACCGCCGCCGCTGGGTCGGTGAGTGACCTTCTCCGTCCCCCGGCTCTAACCACTGAGCCAGAGTCACTCCTCGCCGTTGTTACCAAATTTTCGTCCCTATCTCAGTGACGTAGTGGTTGCCAGTCATCTCCAAAAACAAAACAAAAAATCAGGCAAACGGGTCTGTCCGTCTGTCGACACCTCAACCCGTCCACCAACACTCCAACATCTCGAGGGAATCGAACCGCCGCCGCCGGGTCGGTGAGTGACCTTCGCCGTCCCCCGGCTCTAACCACTGAGGCACAGTCATTCCTTGCCGTTGTTACCGAATTTTTGTCCCTATCTCAGTGACGTAGTGGTTGCCAGTCATCTCCAAAAACAAAACAAAAAATCAGGCTAACGGGTCTGTCTGTCGACACCTCAACCAGACCACCAACACGCCAACATCTTGAGGGAATCAAACCGCCGCCGCCGGGTCGGTGAGTTACCTTCTCCGTCCCCCGGCTCTAACCACTGAGCCAGAGTCACTCCTTGCCGTTGTTACCGAATTTTCGTCCCTATGTCAGTGTCGTAGTGGTTGCCAGTCATCTCCAAAAACAAAAAAAAAATCAGGCTAACGGGTCTGTCCGTCTGTCCGTCTGTCGACACCTCAACACGACCACCAACACTCCAACATCTCGAGGGAATCGAACCGCCGCCGCCGGGTCGGTGAGTGACCTTCTCCGTACCCCGGCTCTAACCACTGAGCCACAGTCACTCCTTGCCGTTGTTACCGAATTTTCGTCCCTATCTCAGTGACGTAGTGGTTGCCAGTCATCTCCAAAAACAAAACAAAAAATCAGGCTAACGGGTCTGTCTGTCTGTCGACACCTCAACCCGACCACCAACACTCCAACATCTCGAGGGAATTGAACCGCCGCCGCCGGGTCGGTGAGTGACCTTCTCCGTACCCCGGCTCTAACCACTGAGCCACAGTCACGTCCTGCCGTTGTTACCGAATTTTCGTCCCTATCTCAGTGACGTAGTGGTTGCCAGTCATCTCCAAAGACAAAACAAAAAATCAGGCTAACGGGTCTGTCTGTCGACACCTCAACCCGACCAACAACACTCCAACATCTTGAGGGAATCGAACCCCCGCCGCCGGGTCGGTGAGTGACCTTCTCCGTCCCCCGGCTCTAACCACTGAGCCAGAGTCACTCCTTGCCGTTGTTACCGAATTTTCGTCCCTATGTCAGTGACGTAGTGGTTGCCAGTCATCTCCAAAAACAAAACAAAAAATCAGGCTAACGGGTCTGTCTGTCTGTCGTCACCTCAACCCGACCACCAACACTCCAACATCTCGAGGGAATCGAACAGCCGCCGCCGGGTCGGTGAGTGACCTTCTCCGTCCCCCGGCTCTAACCACTGAGCCACAGTCACTCCTTGCCGTTGTTACCGAATTTTTGTCCCTATCTCAGTGACATATTGGTTGCCAGTCATCTCCAAAAACAAAACAAAAAATCAGGCTAACGGGTCTGTCTGTCGACACCTCAACCCGACCACCAACACTCCAACATCTCGAGGGAATCGAACCGCCGCCGCCGGGTCGGTGAGTGACCTTCTCCGTACCCCGGCTCTAACCACTGAGCCACAGTCACGTCCTGCCGTTGTTACTGAATTTTCGTCATTATCTCAGTGACATAGTGGTTGCCAGTCATCTCCAAAAACAAAACAAGAAATCAGGCTAACGGGTCTGTCTGTCTGTCGTCACCTCAACCCGACCACCAACACTCCAACATCTCGAGGGAATCGAACCGCCGCCGCCGGGTCGGTGAGTGACCTTCTCCGTACCCAGGCTCTAACCACTGAGCCACAGTCACGTCCTGCCGTTGTTACCGAATTTTCGTCATTATCTCAGTGACATAGTGGTTGCCAGTCATCTCCAAAAACAAAACAAGAAATCAGGCTAACAGGTCTGTCTGTCTGTCGTCACCTCAACCCGACCACCAACACTCCAACATCTCGAGGGAATCGAACCGCCGCCGCCGGGTCGGTGAGTGACCTTCTCCGTCCCCCGGCTCTAACCACTGAGCCACAGTCACTCCTTGCCGTTGTTACCGAATTTTCATCCCTATCTCAGTGACGTAGTGGTTGCCAGTCATCTCCAAAAACAAAACAAAAAATCAGGCTAATGGGTCTGTCTGTCGACACCTCAACCCGACCATCAACAATCCAACATCTCGAGGGAATCGAACCGCCGCCGCCGGGTCGGTGAGTGACCTTCTCCGTCCCCCGGCTCTAACTAATGAGCCACAGTCACTCCTTGCCGTTGTTACCGAATTTTCGTCCCTATCTCAGTGACGTAGTGGTTGCCAGTCATCTCCAAAAACAAAACAAAAAATTAGGCTAACGGGTCTGTCTGTCGACACCTCACCCCGACCACCAACACCCCAACATCTCGAGGGAATCGAACCGCCGCCGCTGGGTCGGTGAGTGACCTTCTCCGTCCCCCGGCTCTAACCACAGAGCCAGAGTCACGTCCTGCCATTGTTACCGAATTTTCGTCCCTATCTCAGTGACGTAGTGGTTGCCAGACATCTCCAAAAACAAAAAAAAAAATCAGGCTAACGGGTCTGTCTGTCTGTCGTCACCTCAACCCGCCCACCAACACTCCAACATCTCGAGGGAATCGAACCGCCGCCGCCGGGTCGGTGAGTGACCTTCTCCGTACCCCGGCTCTAACTACTGAGCCACAGTCACGTCCTGCCGTTGTTACCGAATTTTCGTCCCTATCTCAGTGACGTAGTGGTTGCCAGTCATCTCCAAAAACGAAACAAAAAATCAGGCTAACGGGTCTGTCTGTCTGTCGTCACCTCAACCCGACCACCAACACTCCAACATCTCGAGGGAATCGAACAGCCGCCGCCGGGTCGGTGAGTGACGTTCTCCGTCCCCCGGCTCTAACCACTGAGCCACAGTCACTCCTTGCCGTTGTTACCGAATTTTCGTCCCTATCTCAGTGGCGTAGTGGTTGCCAGTCATCTCCAAAAACAAAACAAAAAATTAGGCAAACGGGTCTGTCTGTCGACACCGCAACCCGACCACCAACACCCCAACATCTCGAGGGAATCGAACCACCGCCGCTGGGTCGGTGAGTGACCTTCTCCGTCCCCCGGCTCTAACCACAGAGCCAGAGTCACTCCTTGCCTTTGTTACCGAATTTTCGTCCCTATCTCAGTGACGTAGTGGTTGCCAGTCATCTCCAAAAACAAAACAAAAAATCAGGCTAATGGGTCTGTCTGTCGACACCTCAACCCGACCACCAACACTCCAACATCTCCAGGGAATCGAACCGCCGCCGCCGGGTCGGTGAGTGACCTTCTCCGTACCCCGGCTCTAACCACTGAGCCACAGTCACGTCCTGCAGTTGTTACCGAATTTTCGTCCCTATCTCAGTGACGTAGTGGTTGCCAGTCATCTCCAAAAACAAAACAAAAAATCAGGCTAACGGGTCTGTCCGTCTGTCGACACCTCAACCCGTCCACCAACACTCCAACATCTCGAGGGAATCGAACCGCCGCCACCGGGTCGGTGAGTGACCTTCTCCGTACCCCGGCTCTAACCACTGAGCCACAGTCACTCCTTGCCGTTGTTACCGAATTTTCGTCCCTATCTCAGTGGCGTAGTGGTTGCCAGTCATCTCCAAAAACAAAACAAAAAATTAGGCAAACGGGTCTGTCTGTCGACACCTCAACGCGACCACCAACACCCCAACATCTCGAGGGAATCGAACCGCCGCCGCTGGGTCGGTGAGTGACCTTCTCCGTCCCCCGGCTCTAACCACAGAGCCAGAGTCACTCCTTGCCTTTGTTACCGAATTTTCGTCCCTATCTCAGTGACGTAGTGGTTGCCAGTCATCTCCAAAAACAAAACAAAAAATCAGGCTAATGGGTCTGTCTGTCGACACCTCAACCCGACCACCAACACTCCAACATCTCGAGGGAATCGAACCGCCGCCGCCGGGTCGGTGAGTGACCTTCTCCGTACCCCGGCTCTAACCACTGAGCCACAGTCCCGTCCTGCCGTTGTTACCGAATTTTCGTCCCTATCTCAGTGACGTAGTGGTTGCCAGTCATCTCCAAAAACAAAACAAAAAGTCAGGCTAACGGGTCTGTCTGTCTGTCGACACCTCAACCCGACCACCAACACTCCAACATCTCGAGGGAATCGAACAGCCGCCGCCGGGTCGGTGAGTGACCTTCTCCGTCCCCCGGCTCTAACCACTGAGCCACAGTCACTCCTTGCCGTTGTTACCGAATTTTTGTCCCTATCTCAGTGACGTAGTGGTTGCCAGTCATCTCCAAAAACAAAACAAAATAACAGGCTAACGGGTCTGTCCGTCTGTCGACACCTCAACCCGACCACCAACACTCCAACATCTCGAGGGAATCGAACCGCCGCTGCCGGGTCGGTGAGTGACCTTCTCCGTACCCCGGCTCTAACCACTGAGCCACAGTCACGTCCTGCCGTTATTACCGAATTTTCGTCCCTATCTCAGTGACGTAGTGGTTGCCAGTCATCTCCAAAAACAAAAAAATAAATCAGGCTAACGGGTCTGTCTGTCTGTCGACACCTCAACCCGACCACCAACACTCCAACATCTCGAGGGAATCGAACCGCCGCCGCCGGGTCGGTGAGTGACCTTCTCCGTACCCCGGCTCTGACCACTGAGCCACAGTCACGTCCTGCCGTTGTTACCGAATTTTCGTCCCTATCTCAGTGACGTAGTGGTTGCCAGTCATCTCCAAAAACAAAACAAAAAATCAGGCTAATGGGTCTGTCTGTCGACACCTCAACCCCTACCACCAACACTCCAACATCTCGAGGGAATCGAACCGCCGCCGCCGGGTCGGTGAGTGACCTTCTCCGTACCCCGGCTCTAACCACTGAGCCACAGTCACTCCTTGCCGTTGTTACCGAATTTTCGTCCCTATCTCAGTGGCGTAGTGGTTGCCAGTCATCTCCAAAAACAAAACAAAAAATTAGGCAAACGGGTCTGTCTGTCGACACCTCAACCCGACCACCAACACCCCAACATCTCGAGGGAATCGAACCGCCGCCGCCGGGTCGGTGGGTGACCTTCTCCGTACCCCGGCTCTAACCACTGAGCCACAGTCACTCCTTGCCGTTGTTACCGAATTTTCGTCCCTATCTCAGTGACGTAGTGGTTGCCAGTCATCTCCAAAAACAAAACAAAAAATGAGGCTAACGGGTCTGTCTGTCGACACCTCAACCCGACCACCAACACCTCGAGGGAATCGAACCGCCGCCGCTGGGTCGGTGAGTGACCTTCTCCGTCCCCCGGCTCTAACCACAGAGCCAGAGTCACGTCCTGCCGTTGTTACCGAATTTTCGTCCCTATCTCAGTGACGTAGTGGTTGCCAGACAGCTCCAAAAACAAAACAAAAAATCAGGCTAACAGGTCTGTCTGTCTGTCTGTCGTCACCTCAACCCGCCCACCAACACTCCAACATCTCGAGGGAATCGAACCGCCGCCGCCTGGTCGGTGAGTGACCTTCTCCGTACCCCGGCTCTAACCACTGAGCCACAGTCACGTCCTGCCGTTGTTACCGAATTTTCGTCCCTATCTCAGTGACGTAGTGGTTGCCAGTCATCTCCAAAAACAAAACAAAAAATCAGGCTAACGGGTCTGTCTGTCTGTCGTCACCTCAACCCGACCACCAACACTCCAACATCTCGAGGGAATCGAACAGCCGCCGCCGGGTCGGTGAGTGACCTTCTCCGTCCCCCGGCTCTAACCACTGAGCCACAGTCACTCCTTGCCTTTGTTACCGAATTTTTGTCCCTATCTCAGTGACGTAGTGGTTGCCAGTCATCTCCAAAAACAAAACAAAAAATCAGGCTAACGGGTCTGTCTGTCGACACCTCAACCCGACCACCAACACTCCAACATCTTGAGGGAATCGAACCGCCGCCGCCGGGTCGGTGAGTGACCTTCTCCGTCCCCCGGCTCTAACCACTGAGCCAGAGTCACTCCTTGCCGTTGTTACCGAATTTTCGTCCCTATCTCAGTGACGTAGTGGTTGCCAGTCATCTCCAAAAACAAAACAAAAAATCAGGCTAACGGGTCTGTCTGTCTGTCGACACCTCAACCCGACCACCAACACTCCAACATCTCGAGGGAATTGAACCGCCGCCGCGGGGTCGGTGAGTGACCTTCTCCGTCCCCCGGCTCTAACCACTGAGCCACAGTCACTCCTTGCCGTTGTTACCGAATTTTCGTCCCTATCTCAGTGGCGTAGTGGTTGCCAGTCATCTCCAAAAACAAAACAAAAAATTAGGCAAACGGGTCTGTCTGTCGACACCTCAACCCGACCACCAACACCCCAACATCTCGAAGGAATCGAACCGCCGCCGCTGGGTCGGTGAGTGACCTTCTCCGTCCCCCGGCTCTAACCACAGAGCCAGAGTCACTCCTTGCCTTTGTTACCGAATTTTCGTCCCTATCTCAGTGACGTAGTGGTTGCCAGTCATCTCAAAAAACAAAACAAAAAATCAGGCTAATGGGTCTGTCTGTCGACACCTCAACCCGACCACCAACACTCCAACATCTCGAGGGAATCGAACCGCCGCCGCCGGGTCGGTGAGTGACCTTCTCCGTACCCCGGCTCTAACCACTGAGCCACAGTCACGTCCTGCCGTTGTTACCGAATTTTCGTCCCTATCTCAGTGACGTAGTGGTTGCCAGTCATCTCCAAAAACAAAACAAAAAATCAGGCTAACGGGTCTGTCCGTCTGTCGACACCTCAACCCGTCCACCAACACTCTAACATCTCGAGGGAATCGAACCGCCGCCACCGGGTCGGTGAGTGACCTTCTCCGTACCCCGGCTCTAACCACTGAGCCAGAGTCACTCCTTGCCGTTGTTACCGAATTTTCGTCCCTATCTCAGTGACGTAGTGGTTGCCAGTCATCTCCAAAAACAAAACAAAAAATCAGGCTAACGGGTCTGTCTGTCTGTCGACACCTCAACCCGACCACCAACACTCCAACATCTCGAGGGAATTGAACCGCCGCCGCGGGGTCGGTGAGTGACCTTCTCCGTCCCCCGGCTCTAACCACTGAGCCACAGTCACTCCTTGCCGTTGTTACCGAATTTTCGTCCCTATCTCAGTGGCGTAGTGGTTGCCAGTCATCTCCAAAAACAAAACAAAAAATTAGGCAAACGGGTCTGTCTGTCGACACCTCAACCCGACCACCAACACCCCAACATCTCGAGGGAATCGAACCGCCGCCGCTGGGTCGGTGAGTGACCTTCTCCGTCCCCCGGCTCTAACCACAGGGCCAGAGTCACTCCTTGCCTTTGTTACCGAATTTTCGTCCCTATCTCAGTGACGTAGTGGTTGCCAGTCATCTCCAAAAACAAAACAAAAAATTAGGCTAACGGGTCTGTCTGTCGACACCTCAACCCGACCATCAACAATCCAACATCTCGAGGGAATCGAACCGCTGCCGCCGGGTCGGTGGGTGACCTTCTCCGTACCCCGGCTCTAACCACTGAGCCACAGTCACTCCTTGCCGTTGTTACCGAATTTTCGTCCCTATCTCAGTGACGTAGTGGTTGCCAGTCATCTCCAAAAACAAAACAAAAAATTAGGCTAACGGGTCTGTCTGTCGACACCTCAACCCGACCACCAACACCCCAACATCTCGAGGGAATCGAACCGCCGCCGCTGGGTCGGTGAGTGACCTTCTCCGTCCCCCGGCTCTAACCACAGAGCCAGAGTCACGTCCTGCCGTTGTTACCGAATTTTCGTCCCTATCTCAGTGACGTAGTGGTTGCCAGACATCTCCAAAAACAAAACAAAAAATCAGGCTAACGGGTCTGTCTGTCTGTCGTCACCTCAACCCGCCCACCAACACTCCAACATCTCGAGGGAATCGAACCGCCGCCGCCGGGTCGGTGAGTGACCTTCTCCGTACCCCGGCTCTAACCACTGAGCCACAGTCACGTCCTGCCGTTGTTACCGAATTTTCGTCCCTATCTCAGTGACGTAGTGGTTGCCAGTCATCTCCAAAAACAAAACAAAAAATCAGGCTAACGGGTCTGTCTGTCTGTCGTCACCTCAACCCGACCACCAACACTCCAACATCTCGAGGGAATCGAACAGCCGCCGCCGGGTCGGTGAGTGACCTTCTCCGTCCCCCGGCTCTAACCACTGAGCCACAGTCACTCCTTGCCTTTGTTACCGAATTTTTGTCCCTATCTCAGTGACGTAGTGGTTGCCAGTCATCTCCAAAAACAAAACAAAAAATCAGGCTAACGGGTCTGTCTGTCGACACCTCAACCCGACCACCAACACTCCAACATCTTGAGGGAATCGAACCGCCGCCGCCGGGTCGGTGAGTGACCTTCTCCGTCCCCCGGCTCTAACCACTGAGCCAGAGTCACTCCTTGCCGTTGTTACCGAATTTTCGTCCCTATCTCAGTGACGTAGTGGTTGCCAGTCATCTCCAAAAACAAAACAAAAAATCAGGCTAACGGGTCTGTCTGTCTGTCGACACCTCAACCCGACCACCAACACCTCGAGGGAATTGAACCGCCGCCGCGGGGTCGGTGAGTGACCTTCTCCGTCCCCCGGCTCTAACCACTGAGCCACAGTCACTCCTTGCCGTTGTTACCGAATTTTCGTCCCTATCTCAGTGGCGTAGTGGTTGCCAGTCATCTCCAAAAACAAAACAAAAAATTAGGCAAACGGGTCTGTCTGTCGACACCTCAACCCGACCACCAACACCCCAACATCTCGAGGGAATCGAACCGCCGCCGCTGGGTCGGTGAGTGACCTTCTCCGTCCCCCGGCTCTAACCACAGAGCCAGAGTCACTCCTTGCCTTTGTTACCGAATTTTCGTCCCTATCTCAGTGACGTAGTGGTTGCCAGTCATCTCAAAAAACAAAACAAAAAATCAGGCTAATGGGTCTGTCTGTCGACACCTCAACCCGACCACCAACACTCCAACATCTCGAGGGAATCGAACCGCCGCCGCCGGGTCGGTGAGTGACCTTCTCCGTACCCCGGCTCTAACCACTGAGCCACAGTCACGTCCTGCCGTTGTTACCGAATTTTCGTCCCTATCTCAGTGACGTAGTGGTTGCCAGTCATCTCCAAAAACAAAACAAAAAATCAGGCTAACGGGTCTGTCCGTCTGTCGACACCTCAACCCGTCCACCAACACTCCAACATCTCGAGGGAATCGAACCGCCGCCACCGGGTCGGTGAGTGACCTTCTCCGTACCCCGGCTCTAACCACTGAGCCACAGTCACTCCTTGCCATTGTTACCGAATTTTCGTCCCTATCTCAGTGACGTAGTGGTTGCCAGTCATCTCCAAAAACAAAACAAAAAATCAGGCTAACGGGTCTGTCTGTCTGTCGACACCTCAACCCGACCACCAACACTCCAACATCTTGAGGGAATCGAACCGCCGCCGCCGGGTCGGTGAGTGACCTTCTCCGTCCCCCGGCTCTAACCACTGAGCCAGAGTCACTCCTTGCCGTTGTTACCGAATTTTCGTCCCTATCTCAGTGACGTAGTGGTTGCCAGTCATCTCCAAAAACAAAACAAAAAATCAGGCTAACGGGTCTGTCTGTCTGTCGACACCTCAACCCGACCACCAACACTCCAACATCTCGAGGGAATTGAACCGCCGCCGCGGGGTCGGTGAGTGACCTTCTCCGTCCCCCGGCTCTAACCACTGAGCCACAGTCACTCCTTGCCGTTGTTACCGAATTTTCGTCCCTATCTCAGTGGCGTAGTGGTTGCCAGTCATCTCCAAAAACAAAACAAAAAATTAGGCAAACGGGTCTGTCTGTCGACACCTCAACCCGACCACCAACACCCCAACATCTCGAGGGAATCGAACCGCCGCCGCTGGGTCGGTGAGTGACCTTCTCCGTCCCCCGGCTCTAACCACAGAGCCAGAGTCACTCCTTGCCTTTGTTACCGAATTTTCGTCCCTATCTCAGTGACGTAGTGGTTGCCAGTCATCTCAAAAAACAAAACAAAAAATCAGGCTAATGGGTCTGTCTGTCGACACCTCAACCCGACCACCAACCCTCCAACATCTCGAGGGAATCGAACCGCCGCCGCCGGGTCGGTGAGTGACCTTCTCCGTACCCCGGCTCTAACCACTGAGCCACAGTCACGTCCTGCCGTTGTTACCGAATTTTCGTCCCTATCTCAGTGACGTAGTGGTTGCCAGTCATCTCCAAAAACAAAACAAAAAATCAGGCTAACGGGTCTGTCCGTCTGTCGACACCTCAACCCGTCCACCAACACTCCAACATCTCGAGGGAATCGAACCGCCGCCACCGGGTCGGTGAGTGACCTTCTCCGTACCCCGGCTCTAACCACTGAGCCACAGTCACTCCTTGCCATTGTTACCGAATTTTCGTCCCTATCTCAGTGACGTAGTGGTTGCCAGTCATCTCCAAAAACAAAACAAAAAATCAGGCTAACGGGTCTGTCTGTCTGTCGACACCTCAACCCGACCACCAACACTCCAACATCTCGAGGGAATTGAACCGCCGCCGCGGGGTCGGTGAGTGACCTTCTCCGTCCCCCGGCTCTAACCACTGAGCCACAGTCACTCGTTGCCGTTGTTACCGAATTTTCGTCCCTATCTCAGTGGCGTAGTGGTTGCCAGTCATCTCCAAAAACAAAACAAAAAATTAGGCAAATGGGTCTGTCTGTCGACACCTCAACCCGACCACCAACTCCCCAACATCTCGAGGGAATCGAACCGCCGCCGCTGGGTCGGTGAGTGACCTTCTCCGTCCCCCGGCTCTAACCACAGAGCCAGAGTCACTCCTTGCCTTTGTTACCGAATTTTCGTCCCTATCTCAGTGACGTAGTGGTTGCCAGTCATCTCCAAAAACAAAACAAAAAATCAGGCTAATGGGTCTGTCTGTCGACACCTCAACCCGACAACCAACACTCCAACATCTCGAGGGAATCGAACCGCCGCCGCCGGGTCGGTGAGTGACCTTCTCCGTACCCCGGCTCTAACCACTGAGCCACAGTCACGTCCTGCCGTTGTTACCGAATTTTCGTCCCTATCTCAGTGACGTAGTGGTTGCCAGTCATCTCCAAAAACAAAACAAAAAATCCGGCTAACGGGTCTGTCTGTCTGTCGACACCTCAACCCGACCACCAACACTCCAACATCTCGAGGGAATCGAACAGCCGCCGCCGGGTCGGTGAGTGACCTTCTCCGTCCCCCGGCTCTAACCACTGAGCCACAGTCACTCCTTGCCGTTGTTACCGAATTTTTGTCCCTATCTCAGTGACGTAGTGGTTGCCAGTCATCTCCAAAAACAAAACAAAATATCAGGCTAACGGGTCTGTCCGTCTGTCGACACCTCAACCCGACCACCAACACTCCAACATCTCGAGGGAATCGAACCGCCGCCGCCGGGTCGGTGAGTGACCTTCTCCGTACCCCGGCTCTAACCACTGAGCCACAGTCACGTCCTGCCGTTGTTACCGAATTTTCGTCCCTATCTCAGTGACGTAGTGGTTGCCAGTCATCTCCAAAAACAAAACAAAAAATCAGGCTAACGGGTCTGTCCGTACCTCAACCCGTCCACCAACACTCCAACATCTCGAGGGAATCGAACCGCCGCCACCGGGTCGGTGAGTGACCTTCTCCGTACCCCGGCTCTAACCACTGAGCCACAGTCACTCCTTGCCGTTGTTACCGAATTTTCGTCCCTATCTCAGTGACGTAGTGGTTGCCAGTCATCTCCAAAAACAAAACAAAAAATCAGGCTAACGGGTCTGTCTGTCTGTCGACACCTCAACCCGACCACCAACTCCCCAACATCTCGAGGGAATCGAACCGCCGCCGCTGGGTCGGTGAGTGACCTTCTCCGTCCCCCGGCTCTAACCACAGAGCCAGAGTCACTCCTTGCCTTTGTTACCGAATTTTCGTCCCTATCTCAGTGACGTAGTGGTTGCCAGTCATCTTCAAAAACAAAACAAAAAATCAGGCTAATGGGTCTGTCTGTCGACACCTCAACCCGACCACCAACACTCCAACATCTCGAGGGAATCGAACAGCCGCCGCCGGTTCGGTGAGTGACCTTCTCCGTCCCCCGGCTCTAACCACTGAGCCACAGTCACTCCTTGCCGTTGTTACCAAATTTTTGTCCCTATCTCAGTGACGTAGTGGTTGCCAGTCATCTCCAAAAACAAAACAAAATATCAGGCTAACGGGTCTGTCCGTCTGTCGACACCTCAACCCGACCACCAACACTCCAACATCTCGCGGGAATCGAACCGCCGCTGCCGGGTCGGTGAGTGACCTTCTCCGTACCCCGGCTCTAACCACTGAGCCACAGTCACGTCCTGCCGTTATTACCGAATTTTCGTCCCTATCTCAGTGACGTAGTGGTTGCCAGTCATCTCCAAAAACAAAAAAAAAAATCAGGCTAACGGGTCTGTCTGTCTGTCGACACCTCAACCCGACCACCAACACTCCAACATCTCGAGGGAATCGAACCGCCGCCGCCGGGTCGGTGAGTGACCTTCTCCGTACCCCGGCTCTAACCACTGAGCCACAGTCACGTCCTGCCGTTGTTACCGAATTTTCGTCCTTATCTCAGTGACGTAGTGGTTGCCAGTCATCTCCAAAAACAAAACAAAAAATCAGGCTAACGGGTCTGTCTGTCTGTCGTCACCTCAACCCGACCACCAACACTCCAACATCTCGAGGGAATCGAACCGCCGCCGCCGGGTCGGTGAGTGACCTTCTCCGTACCCCGGCTCTAACCACTGAGCCATAGTCACGTCCTGCCGTTGTCACCGAATTTTCGTCCTTATCTAGGTGACGTAGTGGTTGCCAGTCATCTCCAAAAACAAAACAAAAAATCAGGCAAACGGGTCTGTCTGTCTGTCGTCACCTCAACCCGACCCCCAACACTCCAACATCTCGAGGGGAATCGAACCGCCGCCGCCGGGTCGGTGAGTGACCTTCTCCGTCCCCCGGCTCTAACCACTGAGCCACAGTCACTCCTTGCTGTTGTTACCGAATTTTTGTCCCTATCTCAGTGACGTAGTGGTTGCCAGTCAGCTCCAAAAACAAAACAAAAAATCAGGCTAACGGGTCTGTCTGTCGACACCTCAACCCGACCACCAACACTCCAACATCTCGAGGCAATCGAACCGCCGCCGCCGGGTCGGTGAGTGACCTTCTCCGTCCCCCGGCTCTAACCACTGAGCCACAGTCACTCCTTGCCGTTGTTACCGAATTTTTGCCCTATCTCAGTGACGTAGTGGTTGCCAGTCATCTCCAAAAACAAAACAAAATAACAGGCTAACGGGTCTGTCTGTCTGTCGACACCTCAACCCGACCACCAACACTCCAACATCTCGAGGGAATCGAACCGCCGCCGCCGGGTCGGTGAGTGACCTTCTCCGTACCCCGGCTCTAACCACTGAGCCACAGTCACGTCCTGCCGTTGTTACCGAATTTTCGTCCTTATCTCAGTGACGTAGTGGTTGCCAGTCATCTCCAAAAACAAAACAAAAAATCAGGCTAACGGGTCTGTCTGTCTGTCGTCACCTCAACCCGACCACCAACACTCCAACATCTCGAGGGAATCGAACCGCCGCCGCCGGGTCGGTGAGTGACCTTCTCCGTACCCCGGCTCTAACCACTGAGCCATAGTCACGTCCTGCCGTTGTCACCGAATTTTCGTCCTTATCTAGGTGACGTAGTGGTTGCCAGTCATCTCCAAAAACAAAACAAAAAATCAGGCAAACGGGTCTGTCTGTCTGTCGTCACCTCAACCCGACCCCCAACACTCCAACATCTCGAGGGGAATCGAACCGCCGCCGCCGGGTCGGTGAGTGACCTTCTCCGTCCCCCGGCTCTAACCACTGAGCCACAGTCACTCCTTGCCGTTGTTACCGAATTTTTGTCCCTATCTCAGTGACGTAGTGGTTGCCAGTCAGCTCCAAAAACAAAACAAAAAATCAGGCTAACGGGTCTGTCTGTCGACACCTCAACCCGACCACCAACACTCCAACATCTCGAGGCAATCGAACCGCCGCCGCCGGGTCGGTGAGTGACCTTCTCCGTCCCCCGGCTCTAACCACTGAGCCACAGTCACTCCTTGCCGTTGTTACCGAATTTTTGTCCCTATCTCAGTGACGTAGTGGTTGCCAGTCATCTCCAAAAACAAAACAAAATAACAGGCTAACGGGTCTGTCCGTCTGTCGACACCTCAACCCGACCACCAACACTCCAACATCTCGAGGGAATCGAACCGCCGCTGCCGGGTCGGTGAGTGACCTTCTCCGTACCCCGGCTCTAACCACTGAGCCACAGTCACGTCCTGCCGTTATTACCGAATTTTCGTCCCTATCTCAGTGACGTAGTGGTTGCCAGTCATCTCCAAAAACAAAAAAAAAAAATCAGGCTAACGGGTCTGTCTGACTGTCGACACCTCAACCCGACCACCAACACTCCAACATCTCGAGGGAATCGAACCGCCGCCGCCGGGTCGGTGAGTGACCTTCTCCGTACCCCGGCTCTGACCACTGAGCCACAGTCACGTCCTGCCGTTGTTACCGAATTTTCGTCCCTATCTCAGTGACGTAGTGGTTGCCAGTCATCTCCAAAAACAAAACAAAAAATCAGGCTAATGGGTCTGTCTGTCGACACCTCAACCCGACCACCAACACTCCAACATCTCGAGGGAATCGAACCGCCGCCGGGTCGGTGAGTGACCTTCTCCGTACCCCGGCTCTAACCACTGAGCCACAGTCACGTCCTGCCGTTGTTCCCGAATTTTTGTCCCTATCTCAGTGACGTAGTGGTTGCCAGTCATCTCCAAAAACAAAACAAAAAATCAGGCTAACGGGTCTGTCTGTCTGTCGTCACCTCAACCCGACCACCAACACTCCAACATCTCGAGGGAATCGAACAGCCGCCGCCGGGTCGGTGAGTGACCTTCTCCGTCCCCCGGCTCTAACCACTGAGCCACAGTCACTCCTTGCCGTTGTTATCGAATTTTTGTCCCTATCTCAGTGACGTATTGGTTGCCAGTCATCTCCAAAAACAAAAAACAAAAAATCAGGCTAACGGGTCTGTCTGTCGACACCTCAACCCGACCACCAACACTCCAACATCTCGAGGGAATCGAACCGCCGCCGCCGGATCGGTGAGTGACCTTCTCCGTACCCCGGCTCTAACCACTGAGCCACAGTCACGTCCTGCCGTTGTTACCGAATTTTCGTCATTATCTCAGTGACATAGTGGTTGCCAGTCATCTCCAAAAACAAAACAAGAAATCAGGCTAACGGGTCTGTCTGTCTGTCGTCACCTCAACCCGACCACCAACACTCCAACATCTCGAGGGAATCGAACCGCCGCCGCCGGGTCGGTGAGTGACCTTCTCCGTCCCCCGGCTCTAACCACTGAGCCACAGTCACTCCTTGCCGTTGTTACCGAATTTTTGTCCCATCTCAGTGACGTAGTGGTTGCCAGTCATCTCCAAAAACAAAACAAAAAATCAGGCTAACGGGTCTGTCTGTCTGTCGACACCTCAACCCGACCACCAACACTCCAACATCTCGAGGGAATCGAACCGCCGCCGCCGGGTCGGTGAGTGACCTTCTCCGTCCCCCGGCTCTAACCACTGAGCCATAGTCACTCCTTGCCGTTGTTACCGAATTTTCGTCCCTATCTCAGTGACGTAGTGGTTGCCAGTCATCTCAAAAAACAAAACAAAAAATCAGGCTAACGGGTCTGTCTGTCTGTCCACACCTCAACCCGACCACCAACACTCCAACATCTCGAGGGAATCGAACCGCCGCCGCCGGGTCGGTGAGTGACCTTCTCCGTACCCCGGCTCTAACCACTGAGCCACAGTCACGTCCTGCCGTTGTTACCGAATTTTCGTCCCTATCTCAGTGACGTAGTGGTTGCCAGTCATCTCCAAAAACAAAACAAAAAATCAGGCTAACGGGTCTGTCCGTCTGTCGACACCTCAACCCGTCCACCAACACTCCAACATCTCGAGGGAATCGAACCGCCGCCACCGGGTCGGTGAGTGACCTTCTCCGTACCCCGGCTCTAACCACTGAGCCACAGTCACTCCTTGCCGTTGTTACCGAATTTTCGTCCCTATCTCAGTGACGTAGTGGTTGCCAGTCATCTCCAAAAACAAAACAAAAAATCAGGCTAACGGGTCTGTCTGTCTGTCGACACCTCAACCCGACCACCAACACTCCAACATCTCGAGGGAATTGAACCGCCGCCGCGGGGTCGGTGGGTGACCTTCTCCGTCCCCTGGCTCTAACCACTGAGCCACAGTCACTCCTTGCCGTTGTTACCGAATTTTCGTCCCTATCTCAGTGGCGTAGTGGTTGCCAGTCATCTCCAAAAACAAAACAAAAAATTAGGCAAATGGGTCTGTCTGTCGACACCTCAACCCGACCACCAACTCCCTAACATCTCGAGGGAATCGAACCGCCGCCGCTGGGTCGGTGAGTGACCTTCTCCGTCCCCCGGCTCTAACCGCAGAGCCAGAGTCACTCCTTGCCTTTGTTACTGAATTTTCGTCCCTATCTCAGTGACGTAGTGGTTGCCAGTCATCTCCAAAAACAAAACAAAAAATCAGGCTAATGGGTCTGTCTGTCGACACCTCAACCCGACAACCAACACTCCAACATCTCGAGGGAATCGAACCGCCGCCGCCGGGTCGGTGAGTGACCTTCTCCGTACCCCGGCTCTAACCACTGAGCCACAGTCACGTCCTGCCGTTGTTACCGAATTTTCGTCCCTATCTCAGTGACGTAGTGGTTGCCAGTCATCTCCAAAAACAAAACAAAAAATCAGGCTAACGGGTCTGTCTGTCTGTCGACACCTCAACCCGACCACCAACACTCCAACATCTCGAGGGAATCGAACAGCCGCCGCCGGGTCGGTGAGTGACGTTCTCCGTCCCCCGGCTCTAACCACTGAGCCACAGTCACTCCTTGCCGTTGTTACCGAATTTTTGTCCCTATCTCAGTGACGTAGTGGTTGCCAGTCATCTCCAAAAACAAAACAAAATATCAGGCTAACGGGTCTGTCCGTCTGTCGACACCTCAACCCGACCACCAACACTCCAACATCTCGAGGGAATCGAACCGCCGCCGCCGGGTCGGTGAGTGACCTTCTCCGTACCCCGGCTCT
The DNA here is from genome assembly GCA_036785325.1 of Urophycis tenuis. Lineage (NCBI taxonomy): Eukaryota > Metazoa > Chordata > Actinopteri > Gadiformes > Phycidae > Urophycis > Urophycis tenuis. Next base: position 18,632,499 of record JAXIVH010000003.1, on the reverse strand, counting down.
AACCACTGAGCCACAGTCACGTCCTGCCGTTGTTACCGAATTTTCGTCCCTATCTCAGTGACGTAGTGGTTGCCAGTCATCTCCAAAAACAAAACAAAAAATCAGGCTAACGGGTCTGTCCGTCTGTCGACACCTCAACCCGTCCACCAACACTCCAACATCTCGAGGGAATCGAACCGCCGCCACCGGGTCGGTGAGTGACCTTCTCCGTACCCCGGCTCTAACCACTGAGCCACAGTCACTCCTTGCCGTTGTTACCGAATTTTCGTCCCTATCTCAGTGACGTAGTGGTTGCCAGTCATCTCCAAAAACAAAACAAAAAATCAGGCTAACGGGTCTGTCTGTCTGTCGACACCTCAACCCGACCACCAACACTCCAACATCTCGAGGGAATTGAACCGCCGCCGCGGGGTCGGTGAGTGACCTTCTCCGTCCCCCGGCTCTAACCACTGAGCCACAGTCACTCCTTGCCGTTGTTACCGAATTTTCGTCCCTATCTCAGTGGCGTAGTGGTTGCCAGTCATCTCCAAAAACAAAACAAAAAATTAGGCAAATGGGTCTGTCTGTCGACACCTCAACCCGACCACCAACTCCCCAACATCTCGAGGGAATCGAACCGCCGCCGCTGGGTCGGTGAGTGACCTTCTCCGTCCCCCGGCTCTAACCGCAGAGCCAGAGTCACTCCTTGCCTTTGTTACCGAATTTTCGTCCCTATCTCAGTGACGTAGTGGTTGCCAGTCATCTCCAAAAACAAAACAAAAAATCAGGCTAATGGGTCTGTCTGTCGACACCTCAACCCGACAACCAACACTCCAACATCTCGAGGGAATCGAACCGCCGCCGCCGGGTCGGTGAGTGACCTTCTCCGTCCCCCGGCTCTAACCACTGAGCCACAGTCACTCCATGCCGTTGTTACCGAATTTTCGTCCCTATGTCAGTGACGTAGTGGTTGCCAGTCATCTCCAAAAACAAAACAAAAAATCAGGCTAACGGGTCTGTCCGTCTGTCGACACCTCAACCCAACCACCAACACTCCTACATCTCGAGGGAATCGAACCGCCGCCGCCGGGTCGGTGAGTGACCTTCTCCGTACCCCGGCTCTAACCACTGAGCCACAGTCACTCCTTGCCGTTGTTACCGAATTTTCGTCCCTATCTCAGTGACGTAGTGGTTGCCAGTCATCTCCAAAAACAAAACAAAAAATCAGGCTAACGGGTCTGTCTGTCTGTCGACACCTCAACCCGACCACCAACACTCCAACATCTCGAGGGAATTGAACCGCCGCCGCGGGGTCGGTGAGTGACCTTCTCCGTCCCCCGGCTCTAACCACTGAGCCACAGTCACGTCCTGCCGTTATTACCGAATTTTCGTCCCTATCTCAGTGACGTAGTGGTTGCCAGTCATCTCCAAAAACAAAAAAAAAAATCAGGCTAACGGGTCTGTCTGTCTGTCGACACCTCAACCCGACCACCAACACTCCAACATCTCGAGGGAATCGAACCGCCGCCGCCGGGTCGGTGAGTGACCTTCTCCGTACCCCGGCTCTAACCACTGAGCCACAGTCACGTCCTGCCGTTGTTACCGAATTTTCGTCCTTATCTCAGTGACGTAGTGGTTGCCAGTCATCTCCAAAAACAAAACAAAAAATCAGGCTAACGGGTCTGTCTGTCTGTCGTCACCTCAACCCGACCACCAACACTCCAACATCTCGAGGGAATCGAACTGCGCCGCCGGGTCGGTGAGTGACCTTCTCCGTACCCCGGCTCTAACCACTGAGCCACAGTCACGTCCTGCCGTTGTCACCGAATTTTCGTCCTTATCTAGGTGACGTAGTGGTTGCCAGTCATCTCCAAAAACAAAACAAAAAATCAGGCAAACGGGTCTGTCTGTCTGTCGTCACCTCAACCCGACCCCCAACACTCCAACATCTCGAGGGGAATCGAACCGCCGCCGCCGGGTCGGTGAGTGACCTTCTCCGTCCCCCGGCTCTAACCACTGAGCCACAGTCACTCCTTGCCGTTGTTACCGAATTTTTGTCCCTATCTCAGGGACGTAGTGGTTGCCAGTCATCTCCAAAAACAAAACAAAAAATCAGGCTAACGGGTCTGTCTGTCGACACCTCAACCCGACCACCAACACTCCAACATCTCGAGGCAATCGAACCGCCGCCGCCGGGTCGGTGAGTGACCTTCTCCGTCCCCCGGCTCTAACCACTGAGCCACAGTCACTCCTTGCCGTTGTTACCGAATTTTCGTCCCTATCTCAGTGACGTAGTGGTTGCCAGTCATCTCCAAAAACAAAACAAAAAATCAGGCTAACGGGTCTGTCAATCTGTCGACACCTCAACCCGACCACCAACACCCCAACATCTCGAGGGAATCGAACCGCCGCCGCCGGGTCGGTGAGTGACCTTCTCCGTCCCCCGGCTCTAACCACTGAGCCACAGTCACTCCTTGCCGTTGTTACCGAATTTTCGTCCCTATCTCAGTGACGTAGTGGTTGCCAGTCATCTCCAAAAACAAAACAAAAAATCAGGCTAATGGGTCTGTCTGTCGACACCTCAACCCGACCACCAACACTCCAACATCTTGAGGGAATCGAACCGCCGCCGCCGGGTCGGTGAGTGACCTTCTCCGTCCCCCGGCTCTAACCACTGAGCCAGAGTCAGTCCTTGCCGTTGTTACCGAATTTTCGTCCCTATGTCAGTGACGTAGTGGTTGCCAGTCATCTCCAAAAACAAAACAAAGAATCAGGCTAACGGGTCTGTCTGTCTGTCGACACCTCAACCCGACCACCAACACTCCAACTACTTGAGGGAATCGAACCGCCGCCGCCGGGTCGGTGAGTGACCTTCTCCGTCCCCCGGCTCTAACCACTGAGCCACAGTCACTCCTTGCCGTTGTTACCGAATTTTCGTCCATATCTCAGTGATGTAGTGGTTGCCAGTCATCTCCAAAAACAAAACAAAAAATCAGGCTAACGGGTCTGTCTGTCGACACCTCAACCCGACCACCAACACTCCAACATCTCGAGGGAATCGAACCGCCGCCGCCGGGTCAGTGAGTGACCTTCTCCGTCCCCCGGCTCTAACCACTGAGCCAGAGTCACTCCTTGCCGTTGTTACCGAATTTTCGTCCCTATCTCAGTGACGTAGTGGTTGCCAGTCATCTCCAAAAAGAAAACAAAAAATCAGGCTAAAGGGTGTGTCTGTCTGTCGACACCTCAACCCGACCACCAACACCCCAACATCTCGAGGGAATCGAACCGCCGCCGCTGGGTCGGTGAGTGACCTTCTCCGTCCCCCGGCTCTAACCACTGAGCCAGAGTCACTCCTCGCCGTTGTTACCAAATTTTCGTCCCTATCTCAGTGACGTAGTGGTTAACAGTCATCTCCAAAAACAAAACAAAAAATCAGGCAAACGGGTCTGTCCGTCTGTCGACACCTCAACCCGTCCACCAACACTCCAACATCTCGAGGGAATCGAACCGCCGCCGCCGGGTCGGTGAGTGACCTTCGCCGTCCCCCGGCTCTAACCGCTGAGGCACAGTCATTCCTTGCCGTTGTTACCGAATTTTTGTCCCTATCTCAGTGACGTAGTGGTTGCCAGTCATCTCCAAAAACAAAACAAAAAATCAGGCTAACGGGTCTGTCTGTCGACACCTCAACCCGACCACCAACACTCCAACATCTTGAGGGAATCAAACCGCCGCCGCCGGGTCGGTGAGTTACCTTCTCCGTCCCCCGGCTCTAACCACTGAGCCAGAGTCACTCCTTGCCGTTGTTACCGAATTTTCGTCCCTATGTCAGTGACGTAGTGGTTGCCAGTCATCTCCAAAAACAAAACAAAAAATCAGGCTAACGGGTCTGTCCGTCTGTCCGTCTGTCGACACCTCAACCCGACCACCAACACTCCAACATCTCGAGGGAATCGAACCGCCGCCGCCGGGTCGGTGAGTGACCTTCTCCGTACCCCGGCTCTAACCACTGAGCCACAGTCACTCCTTGCCGTTGTTACCGAATTTTCGTCCCTATCTCAGTGACGTAGTGGTTGCCAGTCATCTCCAAAAACAAAACAAAAAATCAGGCTAACGGGTCTGTCTGTCTGTCGACACCTCAACCCGACCACCAACACTCCAACATCTCGAGGGAATTGAACCGCCGCCGCCGGGTCGGTGAGTGACCTTCTCCGTACCCCGGCTCTAACCACTGAGCCATAGTCACTCCTTGCCGTTGTTACCGAATGTTCGTCCTTATCTCAGTGACGTAGTGGTTGCCAGTCATCTCCAAAAACAAAACAAAAAATCAGGCTAATGGGTCTGTCTGTCGACACCTCAAAACGACCACCATCACTCCAACATCTCGAGGGAAACGAACCGCCGCCGGGTCGGTGAGTGACCTTCTCCGTACCCCGGCTCTAACCACTGAGCCACAGTCACGTCCTGCCGTTGTTACCGAATTTTCGTCCCTATCTCAGTGACGTAGTGGTTGCCAGTCATCTCCAAAGACAAAACAAAAAATCAGGCTAACGGGTCTGTCTGTCGACACCTCAACCCGACCAACAACACTCCAACATCTTGAGGGAATCGAACCGCCGCCGCCGGGTCGGTGAGTGACCTTCTCCGTCCCCCGGCTCTAACCACTGAGCCAGAGTCACTCCTTGCCGTTGTTACCGAATTTTCGTCCCTATGTCAGTGACGTAGTGGTTGCCAGTCATCTCCAAAAACAAAACAAAAAATCAGGCTAACGGGTCTGTCCGTCTGTCCGTCTGTCGACACCTCAACCCGACCACCAACACTCCAACATCTCGAGGGAATCGAACCGCCGCCGCCGGGTCGGTGAGTGACCTTCTCCGTACCCCGGCTCTAACCACTGAGCCACAGTCACTCCTTGCCGTTGTTACCGAATTTTCGTCCCTATCTCAGTGACGTAGTGGTTGCCAGTCATCTCCAAAAACAAAACAAAAAAATCAGGCTAACGGGTCTGTCTGTCTGTCGACACCTCAACCCGACCACCAACACTCCAACATCTCGAGGGAATTGAACCGCCGCCGCCGGGTCGGTGAGTGACCTTCTCCGTACCCCGGCTCTAACCACTGAGCCATAGTCACTCCTTGCCGTTGTTACCGAATGTTCGTCCTTATCTCAGTGACGTAGTGGTTGCCAGTCATCTCCAAAAACAAAACAAAAAATCAGGCTAATGGGTCTGTCTGTCGACACCTCAAAACGACCACCATCACTCCAACATCTCGAGGGAAACGAACCGCCGCCGGGTCGGTGAGTGACCTTCTCCGTACCCCGGCTCTAACCACTGAGCCACAGTCACGTCCTGCCGTTGTTACCGAATTTTCGTCCCTATCTCTGTGACGTAGTGGTTGCCAGTCATCTCCAAAGACAAAACAAAAAATCAGGCTAACGGGTCTGTCTGTCGACACCTCAACCCGACCAACAACACTCCAACATCTTGAGGGAATCGAACCGCCGCCGCCGGGTCGGTGAGTGACCTTCTCCGTCCCCCGGCTCTAACCACTGAGCCAGAGTCACTCCTTGCCGTTGTTACCGAATTTTCGTCCCTATGTCAGTGACGTAGTGGTTGCCAGTCATCTCCAAAAACAAAACAAAAAATCAGGCTAACGGGTCTGTCCGTCTGTCGACACCTCAACCCAACCACCAACACTCCAACATCTTGAGGGAATCGAACCGCCGCCGCCGGGTCGGTGAGTGACCTTCTCCGTACCCCGGCTGTAACCACTGAGCCAGAGTCACTCCTTGCCGTTGTTACCGAATTTTCGTCCCTATCTCAGTGACGTAGTGGTTGCCAGTCATCTCCAAAAACAAAACAAAAAATCAGGCTAACGGGTCTGTCTGTCTGTCGACACCTCAACCCGACCACCAACACTCCAACATCTCGAGGGAATTGAACCGCCACCGCGGGGTCGGTGAGTGACCTTCTCCGTCCCCCGGCTCTAACCACTGAGCCACAGTCACTCCTTGCCGTTGGTACCGAATTTTCGTCCCTATCTCAGTGGCGTAGTGGTTGCCAGTCATCTCCAAAAACAAAACAAAAAATTAGGCAAACGGGTCTGTCTGTCGACACCTCAACCCGACCACCAACTCCCCAACATCTCGAGGGAATCGAACCGCCGCCGCTGGGTCGGTGAGTGACCTTCTCCGTCCCCCGGCTCTAACCACAGAGCCAGAGTCACTCCTTGCCTTTGTTACCGAATTTTCGTCCCTATCTCAGTGACGTAGTGGTTGCCAGTCATCTCCAAAAACAAAACAAAAAATCAGGCTAATGGGTCTGTCTGTCGACACCTCAACCCGACAACCAACACTCCAACATCTCGAGGGAATCGAACCGCCGCCGCCGGGTCGGTGAGTGACCTTCTCCGTACCCCGGCTCTAACCACTGAGCCACAGTCACGTCCTGCCATTGTTACCGAATTTTCGTCCCTATCTCAGTGACGTAGTGGTTGCCAGTCATCTCCAAAAACAAAACAAAAAATCAGGCTAACGGGTCTGTCTGTCTGTCGACACCTCAACCCGACCACCAACACTCCAACATCTCGAGGGAATCGAACAGCCGCCGCCGGGTCGGTGAGTGACCTTCTCCGTCCCCCGGCTCTAACCACTGAGCCACAGTCACTCCTTGCCGTTGTTACCGAATTTTTGTCCCTATCTCAGTGACGTAGTGGTTGCCAGTCATCTCCAAAAACAAAACAAAATATCAGGCTAAAGGGTCTGTCCGTCTGTCGACACCTCAACCCGACCACCAACACTCCAACATCTCGAGGGAATCAAACCGCCGCTGCCGGGTCGGTGAGTGACCTTCTCCGTACCCCGGCTCTAACCACTGAGCCACAGTCACGTCCTGCCGTTATTACCGAATTTTCGTCCCCATCTCAGTGACGTAGTGGTTGCCAGTCATCTCCAAAAAAAAAAAAAAAAATCAGGCTAACGAGTCTGTCTGTCTGTCGACACCTCAATCCGACCACCAACACTCCAACATCTCGAGGGAATCGAACCGCCGCCGCCGGGTCGGTGAGTGACCTTCTCCGTACCCCGGCTCTAACCACTGAGCCACAGTCACGTCCTGCCGTTGTTACCGAATTTTCGTCCTTATCTCAGTGACGTAGTGGTTGCCAGTCATCTCCAAAAACAAAACAAAAAATCAGGCAAACGGGTCTGTCTGTCTGTCTGTCGTCACCTCAACCCGACCCCCAACACTCCAACATCTCGAGGGGAATCGAACCGCCGCCGCCGGGTCGGTGAGTGACCTTCTCCGTCTCCCGGCTCTAACCACTGAGCCACAGTCACTCCTTGCCGTTGTTACCGAATTTTTGTCCCTATCTCAGTGACGTAGTGGTTGCCAGTCATCTCCAAAAACAAAACAAAAAATCAGGCAAACGGGTCTGTCTGTCTGTCGACACCTCAACCCGACCACCAACACTCCAACATCTCGAGGCAATCGAACCGCCGCCGCCGGGTCGGTGAGTGACCTTCTCCGTCCCCCGGCTCTATCCACTGAGCCACAGTCACTCCTTGCCGTTGTTACCGAATTTTTGTCCCTATCTCAGTGACGTAGTGGTTGCCAGTCATCTCCAAAAACAAAACAAAAAATCAGGCTAACGGGTCTGTCAGTCTGTCGACACCTCAACCCGACCACCAACACTCCAACATCTCGAGGGAATTGAACCGCCGCCGCCGGGTCGGTGAGTGACCTTCTCCATACCCCGGCTCTAACCACTGAGCCACAGTCACTCCTTGCCGTTGTTACCGAATTTTCGTCCCTATCTCAGTGACGTAGTGGTTGCCAGTCATCTCCAAAAACAAAACAAAAAATTAGGCTAACGGGTCTGTCTGTCGACACCTCAACCCGACCACCAACATCCCAACATCTCGAGGGAATCGAACCGCCGCCGCTGGGTCGGTGAATGACCTTCTCCGTACCCCGGCTCTAACCACTGAGCCACAGTCACGTCCTGCTGTTGTTACCGAATTTTCGTCCCTATCTCAGGGACGTAGTGGTTGCCAGTCATCTCCAAAAACAAAACAAAAAATCAGGCTAACGGGTCTGTCTGTCGACACCTCAACCCGACCACCAACACTCCAACATCTTGAGGGAATCGAACCGCCGCCGCCGGGTCGGTGAGTGACCTTCTCCGTCCCCCGGCTCTAACCACTGAGCCAGAGTCACTCCTTGCCGTTGTTACCGAATTTTCGTCCCTATGTCAGTGACGTAGTGGTTGCCAGTCATTTCCAAAAACAAAACAAAAAATCAGGCTAACGGGTCTGTCTGTCTGTCGACACCTCAACCCGACCACCAACACTCCAACTACTTGAGGGAATCGAACCGCCGCCGCCGGGTCGGTGAGTGACCTTCTCCGTCCCCCGGCTCTAACCACTGAGCCACAGTCACTCCTTGTCGTTGTTACCGAATTTTCGTCCTTATCTCAGTTACGTAGTGGTTGCCAGTCATCTCCAAAAACAAAACAAAAAATTAGGCTAACGGGTCTGTCTGTCTGTCGTCACCTCAACCCGACCACCAACACTCCAACATCTCGACGGAATCGAACAGCCGCCGCCGGGTCGGTGAGTGACCTTCTCCGTCCCCCGGCTCTAACCACTGAGCCACAGTCACTCCTTGCCATTGTTACCGAATTTTTGTCCCTATCTCAGTGACGTAGTGGTTGCCAGTCATCTCCAAAAACAAAACAAAAAATCAGGCTAATGGGTCTGTCTGTCGACACCTCAAACCGACCACCATCACTCCAACATCTCAAGGGAATCAAAACGCCGCCGGGTCGGTGAGTGACCTTCTCCGTACCCCGGCTCTAACCACTGAGCCACAGTCACGTCCTGCCGTTGTTACCGAATTTTCGTCCCTATCTCAGTGACGTAGTGGTTGCCAGTCATCTCCAAAAACAAAACAAAAAATCAGGCTAACGGGTCTGTCTGTCTGTCTGTCGTCACCTCAACCCGACCACCAACACTCCAACATCTCGAGGGAATCGAACAGCCGCCGCCGGGTCAGTGAGTGACCTTCTCCGTCCCCCGGCTCTAACCACTGAGCCACAGTCACTCCTTGCCGTTGTTACCGAATTTTTGTCCCTATCTCAGTGACGTAGTGGTTGCCAGTCATCTCCAAAAACAAAACAAAAAATCAGGCTAACGGGTCTGTCTGTCGACACCTCAACCCGACCACCAACACTCCAACATCTTGAGGAAATCGAACCGCCGCCGCCGGGTCGGTGAGTGACCTTCTCCGTCCCCCGGCTCTAACCACTGAGCCAGAGTCACTCCTTGCCGTTGTTACCGAATTTTCATCCCTATGTCAGTGACGTAGTGGTTGCCAGTCATCTCCAAAAACAAAACAAAAAGTCAGGCTAACGGGTCTGTCTGTCGACACCTCAACCCGACCACCAACACTCCAACATCTCGAGGGAATCGAACCGCCGCTGCCGGGTCGGTGACTGACCTTCTCCGTACCCCGGCTCTAACCACTGAGCCACAGTCACGTCCTGCCGTTGTTACCGAATTTTCGTCCCTATCTCAGTGACGTAGTGGTTGCCAGTCATCTCCAAAAACAAAACAAAAAATCAGGCTAACGGGTCTGTCTGTCTGTCTGTCGTCACCTCAACCCGACCACCAACACTCCAACATCTCGAGGGAATCGAACCGCCGCCGCCAGGTCGTTGAGTGACCTTCTCCGTCCCCCGGCTCTAACCATTGAGCCACAGTCACGTCCTGCCGTTGTTACCGAATTTTCGTCCCTATCTCAGTGACGTAGTGGTTGCCAGTCATCTCCAAAAACAAAACAAAAAATCAGGCTAACGGGTCTGTCTGTCTGTCGACACCTCAACCCGACCACCAACACTCCAACATCTCGAGGGAATTGAACCGCCGCCGCGGGGTCGGTGAGTGACCTTCTCCGTCCCCCGGCTCTAACCACTGAGCCACAGTCACTCCTTGCCGTTGTTACCGAATTTTCGTCCCTATCTCAGTGGCGTAGTGGTTGCCAGTCATCTCCAAAAACAAAACAAAAAATTAGGCAAACGGGTCTGTCTGTCGACACCTCAACCCGACCACCAACTCCCCAACATCTCGAGGGAATCGAACCGCCGCCGCTGGGTCGGTGAGTGACCTTCTCCGTCCCCCGGCTCTAACCACAGAGCCAGAGTCACTCCTTGCCTTTGTTACCGAATTTTCGTCCCTATCTCAGTGACGTAGTGGTTGCCAGTCATCTCCAAAAACAAAACAAAAAATCAGGCTAATGGGTCTGTCTGTCGACACCTCAACCCGACAACCAACACTCCAACATCTCGAGGGAATCGAACCGCCGCCGCCGGGTCGGTGAGTGACCTTCTCCGTACCCCGGCTCTAACCACTGAGCCACAGTCACGTCCTGCCGTTGTTACCAAATTTTCGTCCCTATCTCAGTGACGTAGTGGTTGCCAGTCATCTCCAAAAACAAAACAAAAAATCAGGCTAACGGGTCTGTCTGTCTGTCGACACCTCAACCCGACCACCAACACTCCAACATCTCGAGGGAATCGAACAGCCGCCGCCGGGTCGGTGAGTGACCTTCTCCGTCCCCCGGCTCTAACCACTGAGCCACAGTCAAGTCCTGCCGTTATTACCGAATTTTCGTCCCTATCTCAGTGACGTAGTGGTTGCCAGTCATCTCCAAAAACAAAAAAAAAAATCAGGCTAACGGGTCTGTCTGTCTGTCGACACCTCAACCCGACCACCAACACTCCAACATCTCGAGGGAATCGAACCGCCGCCGCCGGGTCGGTGAGTGACCTTCTCCGTACCCCGGCTCTAACCACTGAGCCACAGTCACGTCCTGCCGTTGTTACCGAATTTTCGTCCTTATCTAGGTGACGTAGTGGTTGCCAGTCATCTCCAAAAACAAAACAAAAAATCAGGCAAACGGGTCTGTCTGTCTGTCGTCACCTCAACCCGACCCCCAACACTCCAACATCTCGAGGGGAATCGAACCGCCGCCGCCGGGTCGGTGAGTGACCTTCTCCGTCCCCCGGCTCTAACCACTGAGCCACAGTCACTCCTTGCCGTTGTTACCGAATTTTTGTCCCTATCTCAGTGACGTAGTGGTTGCCAGTCATCTCCAAAAACAAAACAAAAAATCAGGCTAACGGGTCTGTCTGTCTGTCGACACCTCAACCCGACCACCAACACTCCAACATCTCGAGGCAATCGAACCGCCGCCGCCGGGTCGGTGAGTGACCTTCTCCGTCCCCCGGCTCTAACCACTGAGCCACAGTCACTCCTTGCCGTTGTTACCGAATTTTCGTCCCTATCTCAGTGACGTAGTGGTTGCCAGTCATCTCCAAAAACAAAACAAAAAATTAGGCTAACGGGTCTGTCTGTCGACACCTCAACCCGACCACCAGCACTCCAACATCTCGAGGGAATAGAACCGCCGCCGCCGGGTCGGTGAGTGACCTTCTCCGTACCCCGGCTCTAACCACTGAGCCACAGTCACGTCCTGCTGTTGTTACCGAATTTTCGTCCCTATCTCAGGGACGTAGTGGTTGCCAGTCATCTCCAAAAACAAAACAAAAAATCAGGCTAACGGGTCTGTCTGTCGACACCTCAACCCGACCACCAACACTCCAACATCTTGAGGGAATCGAACCGCCGCCGCCGGGTCGGTGAGTGACCTTCTCCGTCCCCCGGCTCTAACCACTGAGCCAGAGTCACTCCTTGCCGTTGTTACCGAATTTTCGTCCCTATGTCAGTGACGTAGTGGTTGCCAGTCATCTCCAAAAACAAAACAAAAAATCAGGCTAACGGGTCTGTCTGTCTGTCGACACCTCAACCCGACCACCAACACTCCAACTACTTGAGGGAATCGAACCGCCGCCGCCGGGTCGGTGAGTGACCTTCTCCGTCCCCCGGCTCTAACCACTGAGCCACAGTCACTCCTTGCCGTTGTTACCGAATTTTCGTCCATATCTCAGTGATGTAGTGGTTGCCAGTCATCTCCAAAAACAAAACAAAAAATCAGGCTAACGGGTCTGTCTGTCGACACCTCAACCCGACCACCAACACTCCAACATCTCGAGGGAATCGAACCGCCGCCGCCGGGTCGGTGAGTGACCTTCTCCGTCCCCCGGCTCTAACCACTGAGCCAGAGTCACTCCTTGCCGTTGTTACCGAATTTTCGTCCCTATCTCAGTGACGTAGTGGTTGCCAGTCATCTCCAAAAACAAAACAAAAAATCAGGAAAATGGGTCTGTCTGTCGACACCTCAACCCGACCACCAACACTCCAACATCTCGAGGGAATAGAACCGCCGCCGCCGGGTCAGTGAGTGACCTTCTCCGTACCCCGGCTCTAACCACTGAGCCACAGTCACGTCCTGCCGTTGTTACCGAATTTTCGTCCTTATCTAGGTGACGTAGTGGTTGCCAGTCATCTCCAAAAACAAAACAAAAAATCAGGCAAACGGGTCTGTCTGTCTGTCGTCACCTCAACCCGACCCCCAACACTCCAACATCTCGAGGGGAATCGAACCGCCGCCGCCGGGTCGGTGAGTGACCTTCTCCGTCTCCCGGCTCTAACCACTGAGCCACAGTCACTCCTTGCCGTTGTTACCGAATTTTTGTCCCTATCTCAGTGACGTAGTGGTTGCCAGTCATCTCCAAAAACAAAACAAAAAATCAGGCTAACGGGTCTGTCAGTCTGTCGACACCTCAACCCGACCACCAACACTCCAACATCTCGAGGGAATTGAACCGCCGCCGCCGGGTCGGTGAGTGACCTTCTCCATACCCCGGCTCTAACCACTGAGCCACAGTCACTCCTTGCCGTTGTTACCGAATTTTCGTCCCTATCTCAGTGACGTAGTGGTTGCCAGTCATCTCCAAAAACAAAACAAAAAATTAGGCTAACGGGTCTGTCTGTCGACACCTCAACCCGACCACCAACATCCCAACATCTCGAGGGAATCGAACCGCCGCCGCTGGGTCGGTGAATGACCTTCTCCGTACCCCGGCTCTAACCACTGAGCCACAGTCACGTCCTGCTGTTGTTACCGAATTTTCGTCCCTATCTCAGGGACGTAGTGGTTGCCAGTCATCTCCAAAAACAAAACAAAAAATCAGGCTAACGGGTCTGTCTGTCGACACCTCAACCCGACCACCAACACTCCAACATCTTGAGGGAATCGAACCGCCGCCGCCGGGTCGGTGAGTGACCTTCTCCGTCCCCCGGCTCTAACCACTGAGCCAGAGTCACTCCTTGCCGTTGTTACCGAATTTTCGTCCCTATGTCAGTGACGTAGTGGTTGCCAGTCATTTCCAAAAACAAAACAAAAAATCAGGCTAACGGGTCTGTCTGTCTGTCGACACCTCAACCCGACCACCAACACTCCAACTACTTGAGGGAATCGAACCGCCGCCGCCGGGTCGGTGAGTGACCTTCTCCGTCCCCCGGCTCTAACCACTGAGCCACAGTCACTCCTTGTCGTTGTTACCGAATTTTCGTCCTTATCTCAGTTACGTAGTGGTTGCCAGTCATCTCCAAAAACAAAACAAAAAATTAGGCTAACGGGTCTGTCTGTCTGTCGTCACCTCAACCCGACCACCAACACTCCAACATCTCGACGGAATCGAACAGCCGCCGCCGGGTCGGTGAGTGACCTTCTCCGTCCCCCGGCTCTAACCACTGAGCCACAGTCACTCCTTGCCATTGTTACCGAATTTTTGTCCCTATCTCAGTGACGTAGTGGTTGCCAGTCATCTCCAAAAACAAAACAAAAAATCAGGCTAATGGGTCTGTCTGTCGACACCTCAAACCGACCACCATCACTCCAACATCTCAAGGGAATCAAAACGCCGCCGGGTCGGTGAGTGACCTTCTCCGTACCCCGGCTCTAACCACTGAGCCACAGTCACGTCCTGCCGTTGTTACCGAATTTTCGTCCCTATCTCAGTGACGTAGTGGTTGCCAGTCATCTCCAAAAACAAAACAAAAAATCAGGCTAACGGGTCTGTCTGTCTGTCTGTCGTCACCTCAACCCGACCACCAACACTCCAACATCTCGAGGGAATCGAACAGCCGCCGCCGGGTCAGTGAGTGACCTTCTCCGTCCCCCGGCTCTAACCACTGAGCCACAGTCACTCCTTGCCGTTGTTACCGAATTTTTGTCCCTATCTCAGTGACGTAGTGGTTGCCAGTCATCTCCAAAAACAAAACAAAAAATCAGGCTAACGGGTCTGTCTGTCGACACCTCAACCCGACCACCAACACTCCAACATCTTGAGGAAATCGAACCGCCGCCGCCGGGTCGGTGAGTGACCTTCTCCGTCCCCCGGCTCTAACCACTGAGCCAGAGTCACTCCTTGCCGTTGTTACCGAATTTTCATCCCTATGTCAGTGACGTAGTGGTTGCCAGTCATCTCCAAAAACAAAACAAAAAGTCAGGCTAACGGGTCTGTCTGTCGACACCTCAACCCGACCACCAACACTCCAACATCTCGAGGGAATCGAACCGCCGCTGCCGGGTCGGTGACTGACCTTCTCCGTACCCCGGCTCTAACCACTGAGCCACAGTCACGTCCTGCCGTTGTTACCGAATTTTCGTCCCTATCTCAGTGACGTAGTGGTTGCCAGTCATCTCCAAAAACAAAACAAAAAATCAGGCTAACGGGTCTGTCTGTCTGTCTGTCGTCACCTCAACCCGACCACCAACACTCCAACATCTCGAGGGAATCGAACCGCCGCCGCCAGGTCGTTGAGTGACCTTCTCCGTCCCCCGGCTCTAACCATTGAGCCACAGTCACGTCCTGCCGTTGTTACCGAATTTTCGTCCCTATCTCAGTGACGTAGTGGTTGCCAGTCATCTCCAAAAACAAAACAAAAAATCAGGCTAACGGGTCTGTCTGTCTGTCGACACCTCAACCCGACCACCAACACTCCAACATCTCGAGGGAATTGAACCGCCGCCGCGGGGTCGGTGAGTGACCTTCTCCGTCCCCCGGCTCTAACCACTGAGCCACAGTCACTCCTTGCCGTTGTTACCGAATTTTCGTCCCTATCTCAGTGGCGTAGTGGTTGCCAGTCATCTCCAAAAACAAAACAAAAAATTAGGCAAACGGGTCTGTCTGTCGACACCTCAACCCGACCACCAACTCCCCAACATCTCGAGGGAATCGAACCGCCGCCGCTGGGTCGGTGAGTGACCTTCTCCGTCCCCCGGCTCTAACCACAGAGCCAGAGTCACTCCTTGCCTTTGTTACCGAATTTTCGTCCCTATCTCAGTGACGTAGTGGTTGCCAGTCATCTCCAAAAACAAAACAAAAAATCAGGCTAATGGGTCTGTCTGTCGACACCTCAACCCGACAACCAACACTCCAACATCTCGAGGGAATCGAACCGCCGCCGCCGGGTCGGTGAGTGACCTTCTCCGTACCCCGGCTCTAACCACTGAGCCACAGTCACGTCCTGCCGTTGTTACCAAATTTTCGTCCCTATCTCAGTGACGTAGTGGTTGCCAGTCATCTCCAAAAACAAAACAAAAAATCAGGCTAACGGGTCTGTCTGTCTGTCGACACCTCAACCCGACCACCAACACTCCAACATCTCGAGGGAATCGAACAGCCGCCGCCGGGTCGGTGAGTGACCTTCTCCGTCCCCCGGCTCTAACCACTGAGCCACAGTCAAGTCCTGCCGTTATTACCGAATTTTCGTCCCTATCTCAGTGACGTAGTGGTTGCCAGTCATCTCCAAAAACAAAAAAAAAAATCAGGCTAACGGGTCTGTCTGTCTGTCGACACCTCAACCCGACCACCAACACTCCAACATCTCGAGGGAATCGAACCGCCGCCGCCGGGTCGGTGAGTGACCTTCTCCGTACCCCGGCTCTAACCACTGAGCCACAGTCACGTCCTGCCGTTGTTACCGAATTTTCGTCCTTATCTAGGTGACGTAGTGGTTGCCAGTCATCTCCAAAAACAAAACAAAAAATCAGGCAAACGGGTCTGTCTGTCTGTCGTCACCTCAACCCGACCCCCAACACTCCAACATCTCGAGGGGAATCGAACCGCCGCCGCCGGGTCGGTGAGTGACCTTCTCCGTCCCCCGGCTCTAACCACTGAGCCACAGTCACTCCTTGCCGTTGTTACCGAATTTTTGTCCCTATCTCAGTGACGTAGTGGTTGCCAGTCATCTCCAAAAACAAAACAAAAAATCAGGCTAACGGGTCTGTCTGTCTGTCGACACCTCAACCCGACCACCAACACTCCAACATCTCGAGGCAATCGAACCGCCGCCGCCGGGTCGGTGAGTGACCTTCTCCGTCCCCCGGCTCTAACCACTGAGCCACAGTCACTCCTTGCCGTTGTTACCGAATTTTCGTCCCTATCTCAGTGACGTAGTGGTTGCCAGTCATCTCCAAAAACAAAACAAAAAATTAGGCTAACGGGTCTGTCTGTCGACACCTCAACCCGACCACCAGCACTCCAACATCTCGAGGGAATAGAACCGCCGCCGCCGGGTCGGTGAGTGACCTTCTCCGTACCCCGGCTCTAACCACTGAGCCACAGTCACGTCCTGCTGTTGTTACCGAATTTTCGTCCCTATCTCAGGGACGTAGTGGTTGCCAGTCATCTCCAAAAACAAAACAAAAAATCAGGCTAACGGGTCTGTCTGTCGACACCTCAACCCGACCACCAACACTCCAACATCTTGAGGGAATCGAACCGCCGCCGCCGGGTCGGTGAGTGACCTTCTCCGTCCCCCGGCTCTAACCACTGAGCCAGAGTCACTCCTTGCCGTTGTTACCGAATTTTCGTCCCTATGTCAGTGACGTAGTGGTTGCCAGTCATCTCCAAAAACAAAACAAAAAATCAGGCTAACGGGTCTGTCTGTCTGTCGACACCTCAACCCGACCACCAACACTCCAACTACTTGAGGGAATCGAACCGCCGCCGCCGGGTCGGTGAGTGACCTTCTCCGTCCCCCGGCTCTAACCACTGAGCCACAGTCACTCCTTGCCGTTGTTACCGAATTTTCGTCCATATCTCAGTGATGTAGTGGTTGCCAGTCATCTCCAAAAACAAAACAAAAAATCAGGCTAACGGGTCTGTCTGTCGACACCTCAACCCGACCACCAACACTCCAACATCTCGAGGGAATCGAACCGCCGCCGCCGGGTCGGTGAGTGACCTTCTCCGTCCCCCGGCTCTAACCACTGAGCCAGAGTCACTCCTTGCCGTTGTTACCGAATTTTCGTCCCTATCTCAGTGACGTAGTGGTTGCCAGTCATCTCCAAAAACAAAACAAAAAATCAGGAAAATGGGTCTGTCTGTCGACACCTCAACCCGACCACCAACACTCCAACATCTCGAGGGAATAGAACCGCCGCCGCCGGGTCAGTGAGTGACCTTCTCCGTACCCCGGCTCTAACCACTGAGCCACAGTCACGTCCTGCCGTTGTTACCGAATTTTCGTCCTTATCTAGGTGACGTAGTGGTTGCCAGTCATCTCCAAAAACAAAACAAAAAATCAGGCAAACGGGTCTGTCTGTCTGTCGTCACCTCAACCCGACCCCCAACACTCCAACATCTCGAGGGGAATCGAACCGCCGCCGCCGGGTCGGTGAGTGACCTTCTCCGTCTCCCGGCTCTAACCACTGAGCCACAGTCACTCCTTGCCGTTGTTACCGAATTTTTGTCCCTATCTCAGTGACGTAGTGGTTGCCAGTCATCTCCAAAAACAAAACAAAAAATCAGGCTAACGGGTCTGTCAGTCTGTCGACACCTCAACCCGACCACCAACACTCCAACATCTCGAGGGAATTGAACCGCCGCCGCCGGGTCGGTGAGTGACCTTCTCCATACCCCGGCTCTAACCACTGAGCCACAGTCACTCCTTGCCGTTGTTACCGAATTTTCGTCCCTATCTCAGTGACGTAGTGGTTGCCAGTCATCTCCAAAAACAAAACAAAAATTTAGGCTAACGGGTCTGTCTGTCGACACCTCAACCCGACCACCAACACCCCAACATCTCGAGGGAATCGAACCGCCGCCGCTGGGTCGGTGAGTGACCTTCTCCGTACCCCGGCTCTAACCACGGAGCCACAGTCACGTCCTGCTGTTGTTACCGAATTTTCGTCCCTATCTCAGGGACGTAGTGGTTGCCAGTCATCTCCAAAAACAAAACAAAAAATCAGGCTAACGGGTCTGTCTGTCGACACCTCAACCCGACCACCAACACTCCAACATCTTGAGGGAATCGAACCGCCGCCGCCGGGTCGGTGAGTGACCTTCTCCATCCCCCGGCTCTAACCACTGAGCCAGAGTCACTCCTTGCCGTTGTTACCGAATTTTCGTCCCTATGTCAGTGACGTAGTGGTTGCCAGTCATTTCCAAAAACAAAACAAAAAATCAGGCTAACGGGTCTGTCTGTCTGTCGACACCTCAACCCGACCACCAACACTCCAACTACTTGAGGGAATCGAACCGCCGCCGCCGGGTCGGTGAGTGACCTTCTCCGTCCCCCGGCTCTAACCACTGAGCCACAGTCACTCCTTGCCGTTGTTACCGAATTTTCGTCCTTATCTCAGTGACGTAGTGGTTGCCAGTCATCTCCAAAAACAAAACAAAAAATTAGGCTAACGGGTCTGTCTGTCTGTCGTCACCTCAACCCGACCACCAACACTCCAACATCTCGACGGAATCGAACAGCCGCCGCCGGGTCGGTGAGTGACCTTCTCCGTCCCCCGGCTCTAACCACTGAGCCACAGTCACTCCTTGCCATTGTTACCGAATTTTTGTCCCTATCTCAGTGACGTAGTGGTTGCCAGTCATCTCCAAAAACAAAACAAAAAATCAGGCTAATGGGTCTGTCTGTCGACACCTCAAACCGACCACCATCACTCCAACATCTCAAGGGAATCCAAACGCCGCCGGGTCGGTGAGTGACCTTCTCCGTACCCCGGCTCTAACCACTGAGCCACAGTCACGTCCTGCCGTTGTTACCGAATTTTCGTCCCTATCTCTGTGACGTAGTGGTTGCCAGTCATCTCCAAAAACAAAACAAAAAATCAGGCTAACGGGTCTGTCTGTCTGTCTGTCGTCACCTCAACCCGACCACCAACACTCCAACATCTCGAGGGAATCGAACAGCCGCCGCCGGGTCAGTGAGTGACCTTCTCCGTCCCCCGGCTCTAACCACTGAGCCACAGTCACTCCTTGCCGTTGTTACCGAATTTTTGTCCCTATCTCAGTGACGTAGTGGTTGCCAGTCATCTCCAAAAACAAAACAAAAAATCAGGCTAACGGGTCTGTCTGTCGACACCTCAACCCGACCACCAACACTCCAACATCTTGAGGAAATCGAACCGCCGCCGCCGGGTCGGTGAGTGACCTTCTCCGTCCCCCGGCTCTAACCACTGAGCCAGAGTCACTCCTTGCCGTTGTTACCGAATTTTCATCCCTATGTCAGTGACGTAGTGGTTGCCAGTCATCTCCAAAAACAAAACAAAAAGTCAGGCTAACGGGTCTGTCTGTCGACACCTCAACCCGACCACCAACACTCCAACATCGAACCGCCGCTGCCGGGTCGGTGACTGACCTTCTCCGTACCCCGGCTCTAACCACTGAGCCACAGTCACGTCCTGCCGTTGTTACCGAATTTTCGTCCCTATCTCAGTGACGTAGTGGTTGCCAGTCATCTCCAAAAACAAAACAAAAAATCAGGCTAACGGGTCTGTCTGTCTGTCGTCACCTCAACCCGACCACCAACACTCCAACATCTCGAGGGAATCGAACCGCCGCCGCCAGGTCGTTGAGTGACCTTCCCCGTCCCCCGGCTCTAACCATTGAGCCACAGTCACGTCCTGCCGTTGTTACCGAATTTTCGTCCCTATCTCAGTGACGTAGTGGTTGCCAGTCATCTCCAAAAACAAAACAAAAAATCAGGCTAACGGGTCTGTCTGTCTGTCGACACCTCAACCCGACCACCAACACTCCAACATCTCGAGGGAATTGAACCGCCGCCGCGGGGTCGGTGAGTGACCTTCTCCGTCCCCCGGCTCTAACCACTGAGCCACAGTCACTCCTTGCTGTTGTTACCGAATTTTCGTCCCTATCTCAGTGGCGTAGTGGTTGCCAGTCATCTCCAAAAACAAAACAAAAAATTAGGCAAACGGGTCTGTCTGTCGACACCTCAACCCGACCACCAACTCCCCAACATCTCGAGGGAATCGAACCGCCGCCGCTGGGTCGGTGAGTGACCTTCTCCGTCCCCCGGCTCTAACCACAGAGCCAGAGTCACTCCTTGCCTTTGTTACCGAATTTTCGTCCCTATCTCAGTGACGTAGTGGTTGCCAGTCATCTCCAAAAACAAAACAAAAAATCAGGCGAATGGGTCTGTCTGTCGACACCTCAACCCGACAACCAACACTCCAACATCTCGAGGGAATCGAACCGCCGCCGCCGGGTCGGTGAGTGACCTTCTCCGTACCCCGGCTCTAACCACTGAGCCACAGTCACGTCCTGCCATTGTTACCGAATTTTCGTCCCTATCTCAGTGACGTAGTGGTTGCCAGTCATCTCCAAAAACAAAACAAAAAATCAGGCTAACGGGTCTGTCTGTCTGTCGACACCTCAACCCGACCACCAACACTCCAACATCTCGAGGGAATCGAACAGCCGCCGCCGGGTCGGTGAGTGACCTTCTCTGTCCCCCGGCTCTAACCACTGAGCCACAGTCACGTCCTGCCGTTGTTACCGAATTTTCGTCCATATCTCAGTGATGTAGTGGTTGCCAGTCATCTCCAAAAACAAAACAAAAAATCAGGCTAACGGGTCTGTCTGTCGACACCTCAACCCGACCACCAACACTCCAACATCTCGAGGGAATCGAACCGCCGCCGCCGGGTCGGTGAGTGACCTTCTCCGTCCCCCGGCTCTAACCACTGAGCCAGAGTCACTCCTTGCCGTTGTTACCGAATTTTCGTCCCTATCTCAGTGACGTAGTGGTTGCCAGTCATCTCCAAAAACAAAACAAAAAATCAGGCTAACGGGTCTGTCTGTCGACACCTCAACCCGACCACCAACACTCCAACATCTCGAGGGAATAGAACCGCCGCCGCCGGGTCGGTGAGTGACCTTCTCCGTACCCCGGCTCTAACCACTGAGCCACAGTCACGTCCTGCCGTTGTTACCGAATTTTCGTCCCTATCTCAGGGACGTAGTGGTTGCCAGTCATCTCCAAAAACAAAACAAAAAATCAGGCTAACGGGTCTGTCTGTCGACACCTCAACCCGACCACCAACACTCCAACATCTTGAGGGAATCGAACCGCCGCCGCCGGGTCGGTGAGTGACCTTCTCCGTCCCCCGGCTCTAACCACTGAGCCAGAGTCACTCCTTGCCGTTGTTACCGAATTTTCGTCCCTATGTCAGTGACGTAGTGGTTGCCAGTCATCTCCAAAAACAAAACAAAAAATCAGGCTAACGGGTCTGTCTGTCTGTCGACACCTCAACCCGACCACCAACACTCCAACTACTTGAGGGAATCGAACCGCCGCCGCCGGGTCGGTGAGTGACCTTCTCCGTCCCCCGGCTCTAACCACTGAGCCACAGTCACTCCTTGCCGTTGTTACCGAATTTTCGTCCATATCTCAGTGATGTAGTGGTTGCCAGTCATCTCCAAAAACAAAACAAAAAATCAGGCTAACGGGTCTGTCTGTCGACACCTCAACCCGACCACCAACACTCCAACATCTCGAGGGAATCGAACCGCCGCCGCCGGGTCGGTGAGTGACCTTCTCCATTCCCCGGCTCTAACCACTGAGCCAGAGTCACTCCTTGCCGTTGTTACTGAATTTTCATCCCTATCTCAGTGACGTAGTGGTTGCCAGTCATCTCCAAAAACAAAACAAAAAATCAGGCTAACGGGTCTGTCTGTCGACACCTCAACCCGACCACCAACACTCCAACATCTTGAGGGAATCAAACCGCCGCCGCCGGGTCGGTGAGTGACCTTCTCCGTCCCCCGGCTCTAACCACTGAGCCAGAGTCACTCCTTGCCGTTGTTATCGAATTTTCGTCCCTATGTCAGTGACGTAGTGGTTGCCAGTCATCTCCAAAAACAAAACAAAAAATCAGGCTAACGGGTCTGTCCGTCTGTCCGTCTGTCCGTCTGTCGACACCTCAACCCGACCACCAACACTCCAACATCTCGAGGGAATCGAACCGCCGCCGCCGGGTCGGTGAGTGACCTTCTCCGTACCCCGGCTCTAACCACTGAGCCACAGTCACTCCTTGCCGTTGTTACCGAATTTTCGTCCCTATCTCAGTGACGTAGTGGTTGCCAGTCATCTCCAAAAACAAAACAAAAAATCAGGCTAACGGGTCTGTCTGTCTGTCGACACCTCAACCCGACCACCAACACTCCAACATCTCGAGGGAATTGAACCGCCGCCGCCGGGTCGGTGAGTGACCTTCTCCGTACCCCGGCTCTAACCACTGAGCCATAGTCACTCCTTGCCGTTGTTACCGAATGTTCGTCCTTATCTCAGTGACGTAGTGGTTGCCAGTCATCTCCAAAAACAAAACAAAAAATCAGGCTAATGGGTCTGTCTGTCGACACCTCAAAACGACCACCATCACTCCAACATCTCGAGGGAATCGAACCGCCGCCGGGTCGGTGAGTGACCTTCTCCGTACCCCGGCTCTAACCACTGAGCCACAGTCACGTCCTGCCGTTGTTACCGAATTTTCGTCCCTATCTCAGTGACGTAGTGGTTGCCAGTCATCTCCAAAGACAAAACAAAAAATCAGGCTAACGGGTCTGTCTGTCGACACCTCAACCCGTCCACCAACACTCCAACATCTCGAGGGAATCGAACCGCCGCCGCCGGGTCGGTGAGTGACCTTCTCCGTCCCCCGGCTCTAACCACTGAGCCACAGTCACTCCTTGCCGTTGTTACCAAATTTTCGTCCCTATCTCAGTGACGTAGTGGTTGCCAGTCATCTCCAAAAACAAAACAAAAAATCAGGCAAACGGGTCTGTCCGTCTTTCGACACCTCAACCCGACCACCAACACTCCAACATCTCGAGGGAATCGAACCGCCGCCGCCGGGTCGGTGAGTGACCTTCTCCGTACCCCGGCTCTAACCACTGAGCCACAGTCACTCCTTGCCGTTGTTACCGAATTTTCGTCCCTATCTCAGTGACGTAGTGGTTGCCAGTCATCTCCAAAAACAAAACAATAAATCAGGCTAACGGGTCTGTCTGTCTGTCGACACCTCAACCCGACCACCAACACTCCAACATCTCGAGGGAATTGAACCGCCGCCGCCGGGTCGGTTAGTGATCTTCTCCGTACCCCGGCTCTAACCACTGAGCCACAGTCACTCCTTGCCATTGTTACCGAATTTTCGTCCCTATCTCAGTGACGTAGTGGTTGCCAGTCATCTCCAAAAACAAAACAAAAAATTTTGCTAACGGGTCTGTCTGTCTGTCGTCACCTCAACCCGACCACCAACACTCCAACATCTCGACGGAATCGAACAGCCGCCGCCGGGTCGGTGAGTGACCTTCTCCATCCCCCGGCTCTAACCACTGAGCCACAGTCACTCCTTGCCGTTGTTACCAAATTTTTGTCCCTATCTCAGTGACGTAGTGGTTGCCAGTCATCTCCAAAAACAAAACAAAAAATCAGGCTAATGGGTCTGTCTGTCGACACCTCAAACCGACCACCATCACTCCAACATCTCGAGGGAATCAAAACGCCGCCGGGTCGGTGAGTGACCTTCTCCGTACCCCGGCTCTAACCACTGAGCCACAGTCACGTCCTGCCGTTGTTACCGAATTTTCGTCCCTATCTCAGTGACGTAGTGGTTGCCAGTCATCTCCAAAAACAAAACAAAAAATCAGGCTAACGAGTCTGTCTGTCGTCACCTCAACCCGACCACCAACACTCCAACATCTCGAGGGAATCGAACAGCCGCCGCCGGGTCAGTGAGTGACCTTCTCCGTCCCCCGGCTCTAACCACTGAGCCACAGTCCATCCTTGCCGTTGTTACCGAATTTTTGTCCCTATCTCAATGACGTAGTGGTTGCCAGTCATCTCCAAAAACAAAACAAAAAATCAAGCTAACGGGTCTGTCTGTCGACACCTCAACCCGACCACCAACACTCCAACATCTTGAGGGAATCGAACCGCCGCCGCCGGGTCGGTGAGTGACCTTCTCCGTCCCCCGGCTCTAACCACTGAGCCAGAGTCACTCCTTGCCGTTGTTACCGAATTTTCATCCCTATGTCAGTGACGTAGTGGTTGCCAGTCATCTCCAAAAACAAAACAAAAAGTCAGGCTAACGGGTCTGTCTGTCGACACCTCAACCCGACCACCAACACTCCAACATCTCGAGGGAATCGAACCGCCGCTGCCGGGTCGGTGACTGACCTTCTCCGTACCCCGGCTCTAACCACTGAGCCACAGTCACGTCCTGCCGTTGTTACCGAATTTTCGTCCCTATCTCAGTGACGTAGTGGTTGCCAGTCATCTCCAAAAACAAAACAAAAAATCAGGCTAGCGGGTCTGTCTGTCTGTCTGTCTGTCGTCACCTCAACCCGACCACCAACACTCCAACATCTCGAGGGAATCGAACCGCCGCCGCCGGGTCGGTGAGTGACCTTCTCCGTCCCCCGGCTCTAACCATTGAGCCACAGTCACGTCCTGCCGTTGTTACCGAATTTTCGTCCCTATCTCAGTGACGTAGTGGTTGCCAGTCATCTCCAAAAACAAAACAAAAAATCAGGCTAACGGGTCTGTCTGTCTGTCGTCACCTCAACCCGACCACCAACACTCCAACATCTCGAGGGGAATCGAACCGCCGCCGCCGGGTCGGTGAGTGACCTTCTCCGTACCCCGGCTCTAACCACTGAGCCACAGTCACTTCCTGCCGTTGTTACCGAATTTTCGTCCCTATCTCAGTTACGTAGTGGTTGCCAGTCATCTCCAAAAACAAAACAAAAAATCAGGCTAACGGGTCTGTCTGTCTACACCTCAACCCGACCACCAACACTCCAACATCTCGAGGGAATCGAACCGCCGCCGCCAGGTCGGTGAGTGACCTTCTCCGTCCCCCGGCTCTAACCACTGAGCCAGAGTCACTCCTTGCCGTCGTTACCGAATTTTCGTCCCTATCTCAGGGACGTAGTGGTTGCCAGTCACCTCCAAAAACAAAACAAAAAATCAGGCTAACGGGTCTGTCTGTCGACACCTCAACCCGACCACCAACACTCCAACATCTCGAGGGAATCGAACCGCCGCCGCCGGGTCGGTGAGTGACCTTCTCCGTCCCCCGGCTCTAACCACTGAGCCAGAGTCACTCCTTGCCGTTGTTACGGAATTTTCGTCCCTATCTCAGTGACGTAGTGGTTGTCAGTCATCTCCAAAAACAAAACAAAAAATCAGGCTAAAGGGTGTGTCTGTCTGTCGACACCTCAACCCAACCACCAACACTCCAACATCTCGAGGGAATCGAACCACCGCCGCCGGGTCGGTGAGTGACCTTCTCCATCCCCCGGCTCTAACCACTGAGCCAGAGTCACTCCTTGCCGTTGTTACCGAATTTTCGTCCCTATCTCAGTGACGTAGTGGTTGCCAGTCATCTCCAAAAACAAAACAAAAAATTAGGCTAACGGGTCTGTCTGTCGACACCTAAACCCCGACCACCAACACCCCAACGGAATCGAACCGCCGCCGCTGGGTCGGTGAGTGACCTTCTCCGTCCCCCGGCTCTAACCACTGAGCCAGAGTCACTCCTTGCCGTTGTTACCATATTTTCGTCCCTATGTCAGTGACGTAGTGGTTGCCAGTCATCTCCAAAAACAAAACAAAAAATCGGGCTAACGGGTCTGTCTGTCTGTCGACACCTCACCTCAACCTGACCACCAACACTCCAACTACGCGAGGGAATCGAACCGCCGCCGCCGGGTCGGTGAGTGACCTTCTCCGTCCCCCGGCTCTAACCACTGAGCCACAGTCACTCTTTGCCGTTGTTACCGAATTTTCGTCCCTATCTCAGTGACGCAGTGGTTGCCAGTCATCTCCAAAAACAAAACAAAAAATCAGGCTAACGGGTCTGTCTGTCTGTCGACACCTCAACCCGACCATCAACACTCCAACATCTCGAGGGAATCGAATCGCCGCCGCCGGGTCGGTGAGTGACCTTCTCCGTCCCCCGGCTCTAACCACTGAGCCAGAGTCATTCCTTGCCGTTGTTACCGAATTTTCGTCCCTATCTCAGTGACGTAGTGGTTGCCAGTCATCTCCAAAAATAAAACAAAAAATCAGGCTAACGGGTCTGTCTGTCGACACCTCAACCCGACCACCAACACTCCAACATCTCGAGGGAATCGAACCGCCGCCGCCGGGTCGGTGAGTGACCTTCTCCGTCCCCCGGCTCTAACCACTGAGCCACAGCCACTCCTTGCCATTGTTACCGAATTTTCATCCCTATCTCAGTGACGTAGTGGTTGCCAGTCATCTCCAAAAACAAAAACAAAATCAGGCTAACGGGTCTGTCGACACCTCAACCCGACCACCAACACTCCAACATCTCGAGGGAATCGAACCGCCGCCGCCGGGTCGGTGAGTGACCTTCTCCGTATCCCGGCTCTAACCACTGAGCCACAGTCACTCCTTGCCGTTGTTACCGAATTTTCGTCCTTATCTCAGTGACGTAGTGGTTGCCAGTCATCTCCAAAAACGAAACAAAAAATCAGGGTAACGGGTCTGTCGACACCTCAACCCGACCACCAACACTCCAACATCTCAAGGGAATCGAACCGCCGCCGCCGGGTCGGTGAGTGACCTTCTCCGTCCCCCGGCTCTAACCACTGAGCCAGTCACTCCTTGCCGTTGTTACCGAATTTTCATCCCTATCTCAGTGACGTAGTGGTTGCCAGTCATCTCCAAAAACAAAACAAAAAATCAGGCTAACGGGTCTGTCTGTCTGTCGACACCTCAACCCGACCACCAACACTCCAACATCTCGAGGGAATCGAACCGCCGCCGCCGGGTCGGTGAGTGACCTTCTCCGTCCCCCGGCTCTAACCACTGAGCCACAGCCACTCCTTGCCGTTGTTACCGAATTTTCGTCCCTATCTCAGTGACGTAGTGGTTGCCAGTCATCTCCAAAAACAAAACAAAAAATCAGGCTAACGGGTCTGTCTGTCTGTCGACACCTCAACCCGACCACCAACACTCCAACATCTCGAGGGAATCGAACCGCCGCCGCCGGGTCGGTGAGTGACCTTCTCCGTCCCCCGGCTCTAACCACTGAGCCACAGTCACTCCTTGCCGTTGTTACTGAATTTTAATCCCTATCTCAGTGACGTAGTTGTTGCCAGTCATCTCCAAAAACAAAACAAAAAATCAGGCTAACGGGTCTGTCCGTCTGTCGACTCCTCAACCCGCCCACCAACACTCCGACATCTCGAGAGAATCGAACCACCGCGCCGGGCCGGTGAGTGACCTTCTCCGTCCCTCGGCTCTAACCACCGAGCCAGTCACTCCTTGCCGTTGTTACCGAATTTTCGTCCCTATCTCAGTGACGTAGTGGTTGCCAGTCATCTCCAAAAACAAAACAAAAAATCAGGCTAACGGGTCTGTCTGTCTGTCGACACCTCAACCCGACCACCAATACTCCAACTACTCGAGGGAATCGAACCGCCGCCGCCGGGTCGGTGAGTGACCTTCTCCGTCCCCCGGCTCTAACCACTGAGCCACAGTCACTCCTTGCCGTTGTTACCGAGTTTTCGTCCCTATCTCAGTGACGTAGTGGTTGCCAGTCATCTCCAAAAACAAAACAAAAAATCGGGCTAACGGGTCTGTCTGTCTGTCGACACCTCACCTCAACCTGACCACCAACACTCCAACTACGCGAGGGAATCGAACCGCCGCCGCCGGGTCGGTGAGTGACCTTCTCCGTCCCCCGGCTCTAACCACTGAGCCACAGTCACTCTTTGCCGTTGTTACCGAATTTTCGTCCCTATCTCAGTGACGCAGTGGTTGCCAGTCATCTCCAAAAACAAAACAAAAAATCAGGCTAACGGGTCTGTCTGTCTGTCGACACCTCAACCCGACCATCAACACTCCAACATCTCGAGGGAATCGAATCGCCGCCGCCGGGTCGGTGAGTGACCTTCTCCGTCCCCCGGCTCTAACCACTGAGCCAGAGTCATTCCTTGCCGTTGTTACCGAATTTTCGTCCCTATCTCAGTGACGTAGTGGTTGCCAGTCATCTCCAAAAATAAAACAAAAAATCAGGCTAACGGGTCTGTCTGTCGACACCTCAACCCGACCACCAACACTCCAACATCTCGAGGGAATCGAACCGCCGCCGCCGGGTCGGTGAGTGACCTTCTCCGTCCCCCGGCTCTAACCACTGAGCCACAGCCACTCCTTGCCATTGTTACCGAATTTTCATCCCTATCTCAGTGACGTAGTGGTTGCCAGTCATCTCCAAAAACAAAAACAAAATCAGGCTAACGGGTCTGTCGACACCTCAACCCGACCACCAACACTCCAACATCTCGAGGGAATCGAACCGCCGCCGCCGGGTCGGTGAGTGACCTTCTCCGTATCCCGGCTCTAACCACTGAGCCACAGTCACTCCTTGCCGTTGTTACCGAATTTTCGTCCTTATCTCAGTGACGTAGTGGTTGCCAGTCATCTCCAAAAACGAAACAAAAAATCAGGCTAACGGGTCTGTCGACACCTCAACCCGACCACCAACACTCCAACATCTCAAGGGAATCGAACCGCCGCCGCCGGGTCGGTGAGTGACCTTCTCCGTCCCCCGGCTCTAACCACTGAGCCAGTCACTCCTTGCCGTTGTTACCGAATTTTCATCCCTATCTCAGTGACGTAGTGGTTGCCAGTCATCTCCAAAAACAAAACAAAAAATCAGGCTAACGGGTCTGTCTGTCTGTCGACACCTCAACCCGACCACCAACACTCCAACATCTCGAGGGAATCGAACCGCCGCCGCCGGGTCGGTGAGTGACCTTCTCCGTCCCCCGGCTCTAACCACTGAGCCACAGCCACTCCTTGCCGTTGTTACCGAATTTTCGTCCCTATCTCAGTGAAGTAGTGGTTGCCAGTCATCTCCAAAAACAAAACAAAAAATCAGGCTAACGGGTCTGTCTGTCTGTCGACACCTCAACCCGACCACCAACACTCCAACATCTCGAGGGAATCGAACCGCCGCCGCCGGGTCGGTGAGTGACCTTCTCCGTCCCCCGGCTCTAACCACTGAGCCACAGTCACTCCTTGCCGTTGTTACTGAATTTTAATCCCTATCTCAGTGACGTAGTTGTTGCCAGTCATCTCCAAAAACAAAACAAAAAATCAGGCTAACGGGTCTGTCCGTCTGTCGACTCCTCAACCCGCCCACCAACACTCCGACATCTCGAGAGAATCGAACCACCGCGCCGGGCCGGTGAGTGACCTTCTCCGTCCCTCGGCTCTAACCACCGAGCCAGTCACTCCTTGCCGTTGTTACCGAATTTTCGTCCCTATCTCAGTGACGTAGTGGTTGCCAGTCATCTCCAAAAACAAAACAAAAAATCAGGCTAACGGGTCTGTCTGTCTGTCGACACCTCAACCCGACCACCAACACTCCAACATCTCGAGGGAATCGAACCGCCGCCGCCGGGTCGGTGAGTGACCTTCTCCGTCCCCCGGCTCTAACCACTGAGCCACAGCCACTCCTTGCCGTTGTTACCGAATTTTCGTCCCTATCTCAGTGACGTAGTGGTTGCCAGTCATCTCCAAAAACAAAACAAAAAATCAGGCTAACGGGTCTGTCTGTCTGTCGACACCTCAACCCGACCACCAACACTCCAACATCTCGAGGGAATCGAACCGCCGCCGCCGGGTCGGTGAGTGACCTTCTCCGTCCCCCGGCTCTAACCACTGAGCCACAGTCACTCCTTGCCGTTGTTACTGAATTTTAATCCCTATCTCAGTGACGTAGTTGTTGCCAGTCATCTCCAAAAACAAAACAAAAAATCAGGCTAACGGGTCTGTCCGTCTGTCGACTCCTCAACCCGCCCACCAACACTCCGACATCTCGAGAGAATCGAACCACCGCGCCGGGCCGGTGAGTGACCTTCTCCGTCCCTCGGCTCTAACCACCGAGCCAGTCACTCCTTGCCGTTGTTACCGAATTTTCGTCCCTATCTCAGTGACGTAGTGGTTGCCAGTCATCTCCAAAAACAAAACAAAAAATCAGGCTAACGGGTCTGTCTGTCTGTCGACACCTCAACCCGACCACCAATACTCCAACTACTCGAGGGAATCGAACCGCCGCCGCCGGGTCGGTGAGTGACCTTCTCCGTCCCCCGGCTCTAACCACTGAGCCACAGTCACTCCTTGCCGTTGTTACCGAGTTTTCGTCCCTATCTCAGTGACGTAGTGGTTGCCAGTCATCTCCAAAAACAAAACAAAAAATCGGGCTAACGGGTCTGTCTGTCTGTCGACACCTCACCTCAACCTGACCACCAACACTCCAACTACGCGAGGGAATCGAACCGCCGCCGCCGGGTCGGTGAGTGACCTTCTCCGTCCCCCGGCTCTAACCACTGAGGCACAGTCACTCCTTGCCGTTGTTACCGAATTTTTATCCCTATCTCAGTGACGTAGTGGTTGCCAGTCATCTCCAAAAACAAAACTAAAAATCAGGCTAACGGGTCCGTCCGTCTGTCGACACCTCAACCCGACCACCAACACTCCAACATCTCGAGGGAATCAAACCGCCGCCGCCGGGTCGGTGAGTGACCTTCTCCGTCACCCGGCTCTAACCACTGAGCCAGTCACTCCTTGCCGTTGTTACCAAATTTTCATCCCTATCTCAGTGACGTAGTGGTTGCCAGTCATCTCCAAAAACAAAACAAAAAATCAGGCAAACGGGTCTGTCCGTCTGTCGACACCTCAACCCGACCACCAACACTCCAACATCTCGAGGGAATCGAACCGCCGCCGCCGGGTCGGTGAGTGACCTTCTCCGTCCCCCGGCTCTAACCACTGAGCCACAGTCACTCCTTGCCGTTGTTACTGAATTTTCGCCCTATCTCAGTGACGTAGTGGTTGCCAGTCATCTCCAAAAACAAAACTAAAAATCAGGCTAACGGGTCCGTCCGTCTGTCGACACCTCAACCCGACCACCAACACTCCAACATCTCGAGGGAATCGAACCGCCGCCGCGGGGTCGGTGAGTGACCTTCTACGTCACCCGGCTCTAACCACTGAGCCAGTCACTCCTTGCCGTTGTTACCAAATTTTCATCCCTATCTCAGTGACGTAGTGGTTGCCAGTCATCTCCAAAAACAAAAACAAAAATCAGGCTAACGGGTCTGTCGACACCTCAACCCGACCACCAACACTCCAACATCTCGAGGGAATCGAACCGCCGCCGCCGGGTCGGTGAGTGACCTTCTCCGTTCCCCGGCTCTAACCACTGAGCCACAGCCACTCCTTGCCGTTGTTACCGAATTTTCATCCCTATCTCAGTGACGTAGTGGTTGCCAGTCATCTCCAAAAACAAAACAAAAAATCAGGCTAACGGGTCTGTCTGTCTGTCGACACCTCAACCCGACCACCAACACTCCAACATCTCGAGGGAATCGAACCGCCGCCGCCGGGTCGGTGAGTGACCTTCTCCGTCCCCCGGCTCTAACCACTGAGCCACAGTCACTCCTTGCCGTTGTTACTGAATTTTCATCCCTATCTCAGTGATGTAGTTGTTGCCAGTCATCTCCAAAAACAAAACAAAAAATCAGGCTAACGGGTCTGTCCGTCTGTCGACTCCTCAACCCGCCCACCAATACTCCGACTACTCGAGGGAATCGAACCGCCGCCGCCGGGTCGGTGAGTGACCTTCTCCGTCCCCCGACTCTAACCACTGAGCCACAGTCACTCCTTGCCGTTGTTACCGAGTTTTCGTCCCTATCTCAGTGACGTAGTGGTTGCCAGTCATCTCCAAAAACAAAACAAAAAATCGGGCTAACGGGTCTGTCTGTCTGTCGACACCTCACCTCAACCTGACCACCAACACTCCAACTACGCGAGGGAATCGAACCGCCGCCGCCGGGTCGGTGAGTGACCTTCTCCGTCCCCCGGCTCTAACCACTGAGCCACAGTCACTCCTTGCCGTTGTTACCGAGTTTTCGTCCCTATCTCAGTGACGTAGTGGTTGCCAGTCATCTCCAAAAACAAAACAAAAAATCAGGCTAACGGGTCTGTCTGTCGACACCTCAACCCGACCACCAACACTCCAACATCTCGAGGGAATCGAACCGCCGCCGCCAGGTTGGTGAGTGACCTTCTCCGTCCCCCGGCTCTAACCACTGAGCCACAGCCACACCTTGCCGTTGTTACCGAATTTTCATCCCTATCTCAGTGACGTAGTGGTTGCCAGTCATCTCCAAAAACAAAAC
Organism: Urophycis tenuis; assembly: GCA_036785325.1. Classification (NCBI taxonomy): domain Eukaryota; kingdom Metazoa; phylum Chordata; class Actinopteri; order Gadiformes; family Phycidae; genus Urophycis; species Urophycis tenuis. Next base: position 18,600,010 of record JAXIVH010000003.1, on the reverse strand, counting down.
AAAAAATCAGGCTAACGGGTCTGTCTGTCTGTCGACACCTCAACCCGGCCACCAACACTCCAACATCTCGAGGGAATCGAACCGCCGCCGCCGGGTCGGTGAGTGACCTTGTCCGTCCCCCGGCTCTAACCACTGAGCCAGTCACTCCTTGCCGTTGTTACCGAATTTTCGTCCCTATCTCAGTGACGTAGTGGTTGCCAGTCATCTCCAAAAACAAAACAAAAAATCAGGCTAACGGGTCTGTCGACACCTCAACCCGACCACCAACACTCCAACATCTCGAGGGAATCGAACCGCCGCCGCCGCCGCCGCCGGGTCGGTGAGTGACCTTCTCCGTCCCCCGGCTCTAACCACTGAGCCAGAGTCACTCCTTGCCGTTGTTACTGAATTTTCATCCCTAACTCAGTGACGTAGTGGTTGCCAGTCATCTCCAAAAACAAAACAAAAAATCAGGCTAACGGGTCTGTCTGTCTGTCGTCACCTCAACCCGACCACCAAAACTCCAACATCTCGAGGGAATCGAACCGCCGCCGCCGGGCGGTGAGTGACCTTCTCCGTCCCCCGGCTCTAACCACTGAGCCACAGTCACTCCTTGCCGTTGTTACCGAATTTTCGTCCCTATCTCAGTGACGTAGTGGTTGCCAGTCATCTCCAAAAACAAAACAAAAGATCAGGCTAACTGGTCTGTCTGTCTGTCGACACCTCAACCCGACCACCAACACTCCAACTACTCGAGGGAATCGAACCGCCGCCGCCGGGTCGGTGAGTGCCCTTCTCCGTCCCCCGGCTCTAACCACTGAGCCACAGTCACTCCTTGCCGTTGTTACCGAATTTTCGTCCCTATCTCAGTGACGTAGTGGTTGCCAGTCATCTCCAAAAACAAAACAAAAAATCAGGCTAACGGGTCTGTCTGTCGACACCTCAACCCGACCACCAACACTCCAACATCTCGAGGGAATCGAACCGCCGCCGCCGGGTCGGTGAGTGACCTTCTCCTTCCCCCGGCTCTAACCACTGAGCCAGAGTCACTCCTTGCCGTTGTTACCGAATTTTCGTCCCTATCTCATTGACGTAGTGGTTGCCAGTCATCTCCAAAAACAAAACAAAAAATCAGGCTAAAGGGTGTGTCTGTCTGTCGACACCTCAACCCAACCACCAAAACTCCAACATCTCGAGGGAATCGAACCGCCGCCGCCGGGTCGGTGAGTGACCTTCTCCATCCCCCGGCTCTAACCACTGAGCCAGAGACACTCCTTGCCGTTGTTACTGAATTTTCGCCCCTATCTCAGTGACGTAGTGGTTGCCAGTCAACTCCAAAAACAAAACAAAAAATCAGGCTAACGGGTCTGTCTGTCTGTCGACACCTCAACCCGACCACCAACATCTCGAGAGAATTGAACCGCCGCCGCGGGGTCGGTGAGTGACCTTCTCCGTCACCCGGCTCTAACCACTGAGCCAGTCACTCCTTGCCGTTGTTACCAAATTTTCATCCCTATCTCAGTGACGTAGTGGTTGCCAGTCATCTCCAAAAACAAAACAAAAAATCAGGCTATCGGGTCTGTCTGTCTGTCTGTCGACACCTCAACCCGACCACCAACACTCCAACATCTCGAGGGAATCGAACCGCCGCCGCGTCGGTGAGTGACCTTCTCCTTCCCCCGGCTCTAACCACTGAGCCACAGCCACTCCTTTCCGTTGTTACTGAATTTTCATCCCTATCTCAGTGACGTAGTGGTTGCCAGTCATCTCCAAAAACAAAACAAAAAATCAGGCTAACGGGTCTGTCTGTCTGTCGTCACCTCAACCCGACCCCCAAAACTCCAACATCTCGAGGGAATCGAACCGCCGCCGCCGGGTCGGTGAGTGACCTTCTCCGTCCCCCGGCTCTAACCACTGAGCCACAGTCACTCCTTGCCGTTGTTACTGAATTTTCATCCCTATCTCAGTGACGTAGTGGTTGCCAGTCATCTCCAAAAACAAAACAAAAAATCAGGCTAACGGGTCTGTCCGTCTGTCGACTCCTCATCCCGCCCACCAACACTCCGACATCTCGAGAGAATCGAACCGCCGCGCCGGGTCGGTGAGTGACCTTCTCCATCCCCCGGCTCTAACCACTGAGCCAGAGTCACTCCTTGCCGTTGTTACCGAATTTTCGTCCCTATCTCAGTGACGTAGTGGTTGCCAGTCATCTCCAAAAACAAAACAAAATATCAGGCTAACGGGTCTGTCTGTCTGTCGACACCTCAACCCGACCACCAACACTCCAACATCTCGAGGGAATCGAACCGCCGCCGCCGCCGCCGCGTCGGTGAGTGACCTTCTCCGTCCCCCAGCTCTAACCACTGAGCCACAGTCACCGCTTGCCGTTGTTACAGAAATTTCGTCCCTACGTCAATGACGTAGTGGTTGCTAGTCATCTCCAAAAACAAAACAAAAAATCAGGCTAACGGGTCTGTCTGTATGTCTGTCTGTCTGTCTGTCTGTCTGTTTGTCTGTCGACACCTAAAAACCCGACCACCAACACTCCAACACTTGACCACCAACACATCGACATCTCGAGGGAATCGAACCGCCAGGTTGGTGAGTGACCTTCTCTGTCCCCCGGCTCTAACCACTGAGCGACAGTCACTGCTTGCCCTTGTTGCCGAAATTTCATCCCTACATCAATGACGTACTGGTTGCTAGTCATCTCCAAAAACAAAACCATAAATCAGGCTAACGGGTCTGTCTGTGGACACCTCACAACCCAACCACCAACACTCCAACACTTGACCACCAACACGTCGACATCTTGAGGGAATCGAACCGCCAGGTCGGTGAGTGACCTTCTCTGTCCCCCGGCTCTACCCATTGAGCCACAGTAACCGCTTGCCGTTGTTACCGAAATTTCGTCCCTACGTCAATGGTGGTTGCTAGTCATCTCCAAAAACAAAAAAATTATCAGGCTTACGGGTCTGTCTGTCTGTCTGTCTGTCTGTCTGTCGACACCTCTTAACCCGACCACCAACACAAAAAAAAAAAAAAAAAAAAAAATCATAACAGACCCCCCCATTACTGAGCTACGATTGGACATTTCTAGACACCGCGGTTGTCGGCTTTAAAAAAAAATAATAAATGAAATAAAAATTCATAACAGACCCCCCCCCCCCCCATTACTGAGATAGGATTGGAAATATCTAGACACCGCGGGTGTCGGCTTTAAAAATAAAAATAAAAAAATCATAACAGACCCCCTATTACTGAGCTAGGATTGGAAATTTCTAGACACCGTGGGTGTTTGCTTTCATAAAAAAAAATTAAAAAATTAAAAAATCATAACAGACCCCCCCATTACTGAGCTAGGATTTGAAATTTCTAGACACCGCGGGTGTCCGCTTTAAAAAAAAAAAAAATCATAAATCATAACAGACCCCCCCCATTATTGAGCTAGGATTGGATATTTCTAGACACCGCGGGTGTCGGCTTTAAAAAAATAAAATAAATAAATAAAAATAAAATTCATAACAGACCCCCCCATTACTAATCAAATTTCTAGACACTGCGGGTGTCGGCTTAAAAAAAAAAAAATAAATTAAATTAAATTTAAAAAATCATAACAGACCCCCCATTACTGAGCTAGGATTGGAAATTTCTAGTAACCGCGGGTGTCGGCTTTAAAAAAATAAATAAAAAAAATATCATTACAGACCCCCCCCCCCATTACTGAGCTAGGATTGGAAATGTCTAGACACTGCGGTTGTCAGCTTTAAAAAAAATAAATAAATAAATAAATAAATAAAAAATTCATAACAGACCCCCCCATTACTGAGCTAGGATTGGAAATTTCTAGACTCCGCGGGTGTCGGCTTTAAAAAATAAATAAAATAAAAAAATAATAGAAAAATTCATAATAGATCCCCCCATTCCTGAGCTAGGATTGGAAATTTATAGATACCGCGGGTGTCGGCTTTAAAAAAAAAAAAAAAAAAAAAAAATCATAACAGACCCCCCCATTACTGAGCTAGGATTGGACATTTCTAGACACCGCGGATGTCTGCTTAAAAAAAATAATAATAATAAAAAATAAAATAAAAATTCATAACAGACCCCCCCATTACTGAGCTAGGATTGGAAATTTCTAGACACCGCGGGTGTCGGCTTTAAAAAAATAATAAAAAATAAAAAAAAATAAAAAATTCATAACAGACCCCCCCATTACTGAGCTAGGATTGGAAATTTCTAGACACCGCGGGTGTCAGCTTTAAAAAAAAAAAAAATAAATAAATAAAAATAAAATTCATAACAGACCCCTCCATTACTGAGCTAGGATTGGAAATTTCTAGACACCGCGGTGTCGGCTTTAAAAAAAAAAAAAAAAAAAAAAAAATCATAACAGACCCCCCCATGACTAATCTAGGATTGAAAATTTCTAGACACTGCGGGTGTCGGCTTTTAAAAAAAAAAAATAATAAATTAAATTAAAAAAATCATAACAGACCCCCCATTACTGAGCTAGGATTGGAAATTTCTAGTAACCGCGGGTGTCCGCTTAAAAAAAAAAAAAAAAAAAAATCATTACAGACCCCCCCCCCCCCCCCATTACTGAGCTAGGATTGGAAATGTCTAGACACCGCGGTTGTCGGCTTTAAAATAAAAAAAATAATAAATAAATAAATCAAAAATTCATAACAGACCCCCCATTACTGAGCTAGGATTGGAAATTTCTAAACACCGCGGGTGTCGGCTTTAAAGAAAAAAAAAAAAAAAAAAAAATCATAACAGACCCCCCCCCCCATTACTGAGCTAGGTTTGGAAATTTCTAGACACCGCCGGTGTCGGCTTTAAAAAAAAAATATAATAATAACTACAAGACCTAATACACCCCGACCAAACAGGATTTATGAAGGGTCGCATGGCAGCAGATAACATAAGGCGATTGTTGCACATTTTAAATGAGACAAAGGAATCTCCCTCACCCTGCGGCCTCCTTTTTCTTGACGCGGAAAAAGCCTTTGATAGGCTCGAATGGAAATACTTGTGGCATGTTCTCCATAAATTTAACTTTGGTCCTAAATTTATAAAAATGATTCAAGTGCTTTATGCCAATCCATCAGCTAGAGTTTGTATAGGAGGTGCTGTCTCAGATCTTTTCACAATTAACCGCGGCACAAAACAGGGCTGTCCGTTATCACCGTTGATTTTCAATCTCTCCGTAGAACCCCTTGCACAATATATCCGTAAGAGTACACTGATTTCTCCCATCCAAGTTGGTTCGTCTAAGCATTCTATATCAATGTTCGCCGATGATACTTTGATCTATATGTCAGATGTAGAAAAATCGTTACCAAACACAATCAATGTACTAGATACGTTTGGTACACTCTCTGGTTTCAAAATCAATATATCAAAATCTGCATTGTTGTTGATTAACGGCGATAGAAGTCAATTAACATTACCTACTTCTATTGTGATCTCTAAGGAAGTCAAATATCTGGGGGTTTCTATACATCCTTATGTATGCACCATAGCTAAAAAATAACTACACTAATATTCTAAAAAAGATTGAGGAAGATAGTAAAAGATGGGCCACCTTGCCTGGCTGTGTTCCATCCCGTATAGCAGTAGTTAAAATGAATATCCTACCTCGCATTAATTTCATATCTTCGATGCTCCCACTGCCTCCCCCAAATGGCTACTGGTCCAAGGTTGAGTCTCTACTGTCCAAATACATTTGGAATGGGAGACGACCCCGCATAAAAAGGACAACACTTCAGCATAGCAAACAAGAAGGTGGCTGGGCTCTTCCAAAGTTTCAATATTATCAGTGGTCATTCATCATGCGTCCACTTAAGCAGTGGTTCGACCCTAATTCTGTCTCGTCTTGGAAAATAATAGAAGAAAACATAATTAGCCCAATTAGACTTAAAGATTTTTTATTCTGTGGCCTCTCCATTAAACATTGCGCTCTGAGATATGGTCCAGTTCTCACATACATGCTAACTACCTTAAAGAGGGTTGAAAAATGTGTGGGTTTTACATCAAAATGGCATAAATCTTCTCCTCTGTGGCATAACAACTACTTTTTATCTGGTAAAAAAAACCTTTTGTTCAAAATTCCTGGGCAGATAAAGATATATGGGCTTTAGGATACATAAACGGTAACAATTCTCTACTGAATTTTAATGAGATAACGACACTCTACAACATTCCTAAGCATACATTATTTCTCTATTTCAGACTTAGATCAGCCCTGAAATCGCACAATTTTACATGGGGTCAAGGGTTGAAGGAACACCCTGTAGTTAGATGGTTACATGTTGCTCCTAAAAGTACTGTCTCCTTCCTATACACCAAACTCCTTTCACATCTATCTCCTAAACCCAATACTGGGGAATGGGATCGATCAATGGGGCTTAGAGGGAGAACTATAAATTGGGAAAAATGCTGGCAAAATATATGTAGAAGCTCCCACAATCCAAATCATCAATAAATTCACTTGAAGATTGCTCACAGAGCATATCTTACCCCTAGAGTCAGACACTTAATAGGACTAGAACCACATCCATTTTGTACTTTTTGTTCACAGAATACTATAGGGACATTCATGCATGTAATGTGGGACTGTCCCAAAATATATGATTTCTGGATTAAAATACTAGATCGTTTATCTGTCCTGATTGGTATACAACTTCCCATTGACCCTGCTTTACACCTTCTTATTGATGACTCTCTATCTTGTATGAATGAAGCATCCAGGAAAATATGACTTGCTGGTTTAACAGCAACCAAGAAGATAATTGTACAGGTCTGGATGCCACCCCATGATCTATCAATTGATCATTGGTTGAATAAACTTTTGGACATTCTTTTTCTTGAGCTTTCATCTGCCAAAGTTAATGGTGCAACCCCACGAACACTTCAAACCTGGAATAAGGCCATCTCCAAAGTGAAGGACATTATAATGAAAAAGATCTGATTTGAATGTGAGACTTATGTGCTTTATATACCTGAGTATTTTGTGTACCTATGTGCTTTGTTGATTTGAATGTATCCCATGTGAGTAGGGGGGAGGGGGGGGGGTGGGTTATTACTTGTTTGGGATATGTGTTTACATTTATGCTGAATAAGAATGTATGGAATTCTGTATCCCCAATATATACCAATAAACAATGAATACTAAAAAATAAAATTTCTAGACACTGCGGGTGTCGGCTTTAAAAAAATTAATAAAATAAAAAAATAAAAAAAAATCATAACAGACCCCCCCATTACTGAGCTAGGATTGGAAATTTCTAGTAACCGCGGGTGTCGGCTTAAAAAAAAAAAAAAAAAAAAAAATCATTACAGACCCCCCCCCTCCCCATTACTGAGCTAGGATTGGAAATGTCTAGACACCGCGGGTGTCGGCTTTAAAAAAAAGAAAATAAATAAATAAAATAAAAAATTAATAACAAGCCCCCCCCATTACTGAGCTAGGATTGGAAATTTCTAGACACCGCGGTTGTCGGCTTTAAAAAAAATAATAAAATAAATAAATAAATAAAAAATTCATAACAGACCCCCCCATTACTGAGCTAGGATTGGAAATTTCTAGACACCGCCGGCGTCGGCTTTAAAAAAAATAAAATAATAATAATTCATAACATACCCCCCCCCCCCCCCCCATTACTGAGCTATGATTGGAAATTTCTAGACACCGCAGGTGTTGGCTTTAAAAAAAAAATAATAATAAATAAAAAAAAAATCATAACAGACCCCCCCATTACTGAACTAGGATTGGAAAATTCTAGACAACGCGGGTGTCGGCTTTAAAAAAAAAATAATAATAATAATAATTCATAACAGACCCTCCCATTACTGAGCTAGGATTGGAATTTTCTAGACACCGCGGGTGTCGGCTTTAAAAAAAAAAAATAAAAAAAAATCATAACAGAGACCCCCATTACTGAGCTAGGAACGGAAATTTCTAGACACCGCTGGTGTCGGCTTTAAAAAAAAAAAATAATAAATAAATATCATAACAGACCCTCCCATTACTGAGCTAAGATTGGAAATTTCTAGACACCGTGGGTGTCGGCTTTAAAAAAAAAAAAAAAAAAAAAAAAAAAAAAAAAAAAATCATAACAGACTGGGCTAGGATTGGAAATTTCTAGACACCGCGGGTGTCGGCTTTAAAAAAAAAAAATCATAACAGACCCCCCCATTACTGAGCTAGGATTGCAAATTTCTAGACCCCACGGGTGTCGGCTTTAAAAAAAAAAAATAATAATAATAATAAAAAAAATCATAACAGACCCCCCCATTACTGAGCTAGGATTGGACATTTCTAGACACCGCGGGTGTCGGCTTTAAAGAAAAAAAAAAAAATCATAACAGACTCCCCCGATTACTGAGCTAGGATTGGAAATTTCTAGACACCGCGGGTGCCGGCTTTAAAAAAATAAAATAAATAAAATAAAATAAAAAATCGTAACAGACCCCACCATTACTGAGCTAGGATTGGACATTTCTAGACACCGCGGGTGTCGGCTTTAAAATAAAAAAAATCATAACAGACCCCCCCATTACTGAGCTAGGATTGCAAATTTCTAGACCCCACGGGTGTCGGCTTTAAAAAAAAAAAATAATAATAATAATAAAAAAAATCATAACAGAAACCCCCATTACTGAGCTAGGATTGGACATTTCTAGACACCGCGGGTGTCGGCTTTAAAGAAAAAAAAAAAAAATCATAACAGACTCCCCCGATTACTGAGCTAGGATTGGAAATTTCTAGACACCGCGGGTGCCGGCTTTAAAAAAATAAAATAAATAAAATTAAAAAAAAAATCGTAACAGACCCCACCATTACTGAGCTAGGATTGGACATTTCTAGACACCGCGGCTGTCAGCTTTAAAAATAATAATAATAAAAAAATAAATAAAAATAAAATTCATAAAAGACCCCCCCATTACTGAGCTAGGATTGGAAATTTCTAGACACCGCGGGTGTCGGCTTTAAAAAAAATAAATAAAATATCATAACAGACCCCCCCCCCCCCATTACTGAGCTAGCATTGGAAATTTCTAGACACCCCGGTCGTCGGCTTTAAAAAAAATAATAAAATAAAAATTCATAACAGACCCCCCCATTACTGAGCTGGGATTGGAAATTTCTAGACACTGCGGGTGTCGGCTTTAAAAAAAAAAAAATAAATAAATAAATAAAAAAATCATAACAGACATCCCCATGACTGGGCGAGGATTGGAAATTTCTAGACACCGCGGGTGTCGGCTTTAAAAAAAATAAATAAATAAAAAATCATAACAGACCCCCCCATTACTAAGCTAGGATTGGAAATTTCTAGACACCGCGGGTGTCGGCTTTAAAAAAAATAAAAAATCATAACAGACCCCCCCATTACTGAGCTAGGATTGCAAATTTCTAGACACCACGGGTGTCAGCTTTAAAAAAAAATAAAAATAATAATCATAATAAAAAAATTCATAGCAGACCCCCCCATTACTGAGCTAGGATTGGAAATTTCTAGACACCGCGGGTGTCGGCTTTAAAAAAAAAAAAAAAATTCATAACAGACCCCCCCCCCCATTACTGAGCTAGGATTGCAAATTTCTAGACACCGCGGGTGTCGGCTTTAAAAAAAATAAAATAATAATAATAATAAAAAAATTCATAACAGACCCCCCCATTACTGAGCTAGGATTGGAAATTTCTAGACACCGCGGGTGTCGGCTTTAAAAAAAAAAAAAAATTCATAACATACCCCCCACATTACTGAGCTAGGATTGCAAATTTCTAGACACCGCGGGTGTCGGCTTTAAAAAAAAAAAAAAAAAAAATCATAACAGACCCCTCGCCCCCATTACTGAGCTAGCATTGGATATTTCTAGACACCGCGGGTGTCGACTTTAAAAAAGATAAATAAATTTAAAAAAAAATAAAAAAAATCATAACAGACCCCCCACTACTGAGCTAGGATTGGACATTTCTAGACACTGCGGCTTTAAAAAAAAAAAAAAAAAAAAACTCGTAACAGACCCCCCCATTACGGAGCTAGGATTGGAAATTTCTAGACAACGCCGGTGTCGGCTTTAAAAAAAAAAAAAAAAAAAATCATAACAGACCCCCCCCCATTACTGAGCTACCATTGGAAATTTCTAGAGACCCGGGGGCATCTAGGAATTTCCAATCCTAGCTCAGTAATGGGGGGGTTTGTTATGAATTTTTATTTTTATTTTTTTAAAGCCCACACCCGGGGTGTCTAGAAATTTCCAATCCTAGCTCAGTAATCGGGGGGTCTGTTATGATTTTTTTTTTTGTTTAGTTTTTTTCTTTTAAAGCCAACACCCGCGGTGTCTAGAAATTACCGATCCTAGCTCAGTAATGGGGGGGTCTGTTATGATGTTATGAGCAGGTGATGAGGCTGGCCTGAGATCAGCGAGAGCCAACCTGATCCGGGGCATCAAGCTAGCTAAGAGGCAGTACAGTGCCAGGATATCCGAACACTTCAGTGACAGCAGAGACACTAGGAGCCTGTGGCAGGGGATACAGACCATCACGGACTATAAACCCCGACCACAGACAGGTGACAGTGACACCACTCTGCTGAACGATCTAAACAACTTCTTCGGACGGTTTGAAGCAGACAACAGCACCCCTGCACAGAAGTCACCACCCCCTGCAGATGACCAGGTGTTGTGCCTCTCGCCAGCCAGTGTGAGGAGATCCCTCTCCAGGATCAACGTTCGCAAGGCTGCAGGGCCTGACAACATTCCTGGTCGTGTGCTGAAGGAATGTGCAGAGGAGCTCACAGATTTCCTCACAGACATGTTCAACACCTCCCTGAGCCAAGCTGATGTCCCCACTTGCTTCAAGAGCACCACCATCATCCCGGTACCGAAGAAGGCCTCTCCATCCTGCTTCAACGACTACCGCCCCGTTGCACTGACCCCCATCATCATGAAGTGCTTCGAGCGGCTGGTCATGCAGCACATCAAATCTGACGCAGCGGTAGCCTTAGCAACAGCGAGTTGAAGCTATCAGAAAAGTGCTCTTTTAAATAAACTCCTGGTGTACTTACAAACTTTAAAATGCCTCGTTTTGTGAGTACAGACCATATATGTACCACTACAGAAGTTGGGTAACAATCCATGCATTATTAGTGGGGTAATCTACGAGATATACACATTGTACCAGACACTCCAATACTAAGCCATTCGGCTGATACCCCTAAACTTGATAAATATTGACCATCGCTAAAAATGCATCTGAGGGGGTATTTGGCTGGATTATTGGTGGAAATTACCTCAGGGTGAATTTTACTCCGAACCATCACTTTAAGAAAATGTACAGCTCAGCCTGCGCTCGTCTCACACTTATACAGTTTAAAATGATTGTTTAGAGTCCAGTATTCCAAAACTTGACTGTCACAAATCTATCCCAGACAATTGTGACAAATGCCATGCTTCACCTTGCAATTTAACTCATATGTTTTATTATTGTTCATTACTTTCTCGTTTCTGGCAGAATTATTTTGATACCATGTCAAAAATACTATCAATGACCATAAAAGTCTCCCCCCATGTCGCCATATTCGGGCTCCCAGAAGACCACAACCGGTTTACCTCTAACTGTCACGGAGTTGCTGAGGGGTTGGACCCAACTGCAGAGAGGTGAGGCAGGCAAGAGTAATTTTCCTCTTTTAATTGTAAACTTAGCACAGATACAGGAACAGACAGACGGATGACAACTCACATGAACGGCGACGACAAGACTCGGACAAAGACTGAACAGAAGACAGGACTTAAATACACAGACTAATTACAAACCCAATACAGGTGAGGGAACAAGACACAGGTTAACACGATGGGGCAATCACCAAGGGAAACAGGACACAGGGGGAACACAGAGCAAACCAATGAAAACCAGACAACACAGACACAGACCATGACAAGGGGAAACACAGAGCAAACCAATGAAAATGACAACACAGACACAGACCATCGGGGTGTACTACGAACCTTGATTAACATACCCAGGCTTAGTTTGGATAACCTGGATCGACAAATACGAAAGTCGCAATCAGAGTTAAACGGTACCACGAAGCTCACTTACGATTTGATTTGTCGAGCCAGGTTTTCCGCTTTAGTTTTGATTAGTTTTGATGCGCGTTCCCGTAAAAGAGGCGTAACCCAACGTTATTCACCATGACGCAATGGATCCGACGGAGCGAAAAGGGGGAAGCGGGCTATGTACTTCACTCAGGAGGAGCAAGGAGTCGTTATGAACTCATACGAGGAGTTTAAAAAGAAAATAAAAGCAAGGGGCAATTGCCCATAATAAGGCTAGGGAGCAAAAAAATAGCAAAAAATAGCAGATTCTGTGCGTAGACGATTCTGCATAGCCTAATTGTCTAAAAATAACTATGCCAAATGCAGAATTGTTCGCCATTAATCATAATCAGAAACAAGTTTATTGCCAACTAGGTTTGCACCTACAAGGAATTTGACTTGGCGCAATTGGTGCAAGAGAAAAACAGTAGCAAAAATATAAGTAAAATAACTATAAATATATACAATGTACAATATATACGGAGCAACAGTGCATGCAAATTACTTGTCAGAGGTGGGATTCGAACCCACGCCTCCAGGGGAGACTGCGACGGGAACGCAGCGCCCTAGCCCTGTAAGACCCAGATATAGAAAAACGCAAAAAAAAAAAAATTCAACCATTCAGATGTTGTTGTAGGAGGCCTTTGGGGGGGAAAATGGAGTGTTTTCAAAAAAATTATGTTTTAGTAAGTTTTTACGGAAATGTTGTAATATTGCAACGTTGGGCTTAATGGGGAGCAGAATCTCCTATTTCCACTCATTGTCTGAACAACAGTACAGAACTAAGGATTAATTTGCAGGGTTTTGCTTTTCCCAAACCAGCATATAGCATGAATAATAATCTTAGTCATGTTGTTATGAAGTGTGATTTATTCAAACAACAAGTACTTTGACAGTTATTTACATTATTTACATTATAAGTTGCAGTCAGTTGCATTGATAGTCCCAGAAGCAGTTCTTTTCCTCTGAAAAGCAGAGGCGGACATCACATTTGCTACATTGGGTATTAGTATACCCTTTACTGCAATGTCTGCAGCGTCCTCTTCTTGTCTTGCGTGGAAAGTGTCCAGTGAGGTCTCTGCGCACATCCAGAGGGGGATGTGTACATGTTTTTTTGGAGGAGGGACCGCTTGGACTCCCATCTACAAGGATGGTCTCTTTCCAACATCCAAAGGGCTCTTTGCTCTGCTTGGGCTCCTGTTGCCTGCAGATGGTCATCCTCTCTTTGGAGTTTTGGATGCTGTGCCCACCTGATTAGAAAAAAAAGAATAAATATATCAATTCATATACATCTCAAATATGCATGAAGATACCAGTCAAATATATCACAAACAAGGTAGAAGTAGATAATTACCAGAATGAGAGAGGATGCAAGCTGTGCCTGGAACATTCTCATGTTATTGTAGACTGTGATTATCATCCTAATAGGAATGCATGTAGCCCCCATCTTACAACCACACCTTACATTCCTGAACATTAGCACCTGTTCCAGAACAATGCCACAAGTGCACCAGGAGCATCCCCCACAACTGCTTTGACTATGAATTGATAGGAGCATTTTCATATCAATAGAGACTAACAAAGGCAAAACAAAGGGCACACATGCACAAACAGAATTTATTTGGTAAAAAGTCCTGCATTTTGTGATAAGGAGAAAATATTGAGAGTGTAAGAGGTGGTTAAAAATCATTAAAAGTAAATGAAAATGTTTAGATAAAGCAATATATATTTGCACTTTAGTTTCTTATACAATAAAATATGTAATCCAATATATGGCTAAGGCTAGATTGTGTAAATCATGCGTTGTTTAAAGTTATATTGTACAAATTTTAATTGAAGTTCCTCTCAAGACATTCCTCTCAGAAACAGGGCTGTTTTTACTACCACTCTGACCCAACGTTGTAATATTGCAACACTTATAAAACAAGCTCTAAATAAAATGTAGGGCATATTTTCCACAAACACTACCTATGTTCATGTTCTAGACACTGTAATAAACACAAAAAAAAATATTCAAAGCATTTTACTTACTTAAATCAGATGAATCCAGTCCACTAAATCGAAGAGATGTTGCTCGATCAAAAAATTGGAAGTTGTGTGACTTCTTGACCCAACAGCGGGCATTATATACAAATGTTGGATCCAATTGCATTGTGAGAACAAACAGTAGGACCAAATGATCATGTAAATGTCATTTTAACAAATTTTTTTTATTTTTTTTTAGGTTTTTTGGGAATAACCAAAATTGTTGTAATTCTGCAACACTGGGTCTTACAGGGCTAGACCGCTGTTCGATCCTTACATTTTGAAGAAATTGTGCATATGATTGTAAAATGCAAAAGCAACCTGATTTATTCTGTTATTTAGGGAATTCATTTCAAATACATCCTATCTGTAAAAAAAGTATTGCATGTGCCAGAAGGTAGTGACGGTGGTGTGGTGGATTATGTGAACTGCACACCAGCGACCGGTGTTCATATCTTGCCTGTCCATCATCATGCCTTTTACCCCATCTAGATTGGGTGTTAGCACGACCGTCCTAAATAAGCACAAAAAAGAGTATTTTATTTTATTCTATTCTATTCTAAGAAAATATATATTCAATGTGGTAAGTTGCAATAATTTCAGGTGAATGTAGCCTATGATATGCAATAGGATAGGCTCTAACCTTTCATCTGATGTTGATTACCTGTAGCAAATAAGAAAAAAAAAAAAAAAACTCAGCGAAACACCCTGAATAGGAGGCGGCGCCAGCTTTAAGTTGCCGATCTAATCGGAAAGTTAGCTGAAAACCTCCTCCCGACCAGGTTTGGTTGCGAGCATAAGTTACCATGGTGATATAGCTCCGCTAAAAGAGAGCGACTTTCGTATGACAGCTAACCCAGGCTTTGAGCTCAACATACCTCGCTAACCCACTAATCGAGCTTCGTAGTACACCCCCCATGACACTAACCAACCCTTGTTTGCTATATTTATTGTTTTTTTATTTATTGTTTTGTTATTATTACTATGCCTTATTAGTGTCATCATTTTGTTATTTGTATTTTATAATTTTGTATTAAACTCTCAAATCCTGCCAAATTTGCCTGTTCATTCATTACTGACAGTATGCTCATGTACAGCGAGGTACAATCAGTTATGAAAAACCAAGATATGGAGACCATAAACCTACAAAGGGTGGGGTGGTGGTGGTGCAACCAAAAGAAAACTAAATGGGAACCATGAACTAACCTTCTACAAACGTTTGGGGGAACGTACAGGGAACCATACCAATGTTACAACAAACTTTCCATAATGAACCAAGGGGGAACCAAAAACCTAACCAAAAGTAACTGTCAGAGAATGTTACTGCTACTGGGAACCAAAAAAATGTTAGTAGGGAAGGTCAAGTTTCTGCCGTGGTGTTCTTTTTTGTATATATTACATAATATATAAAATATATATTACAATATATTATGCTGCTTTTAAACACCAATTCCCCGTGGTTTTTAACAACATTTAGTCATTTAATCCATTAAAATCACATATGAGAAGATATCAAACCACAAGAATTGAATGCAATACCAGGAAAAATGTTAATTACAAAAACCAATTGCATAACCTCTAAAACTGCGCTGTGATCCAAAGAACTAAAACAAAATAATAACCTTAACAACCCCAGGGGGGTTATTGTATTGCAAACTTACAACCAACTTAATGTATCTCTATTATTGCTCCCTCTCGCCCATAGACTGTATATATATATATGGACAAACCCTCCGTGACGTCACCCATAGACTTCTTAACAGCGGAGATGAAGCCTAAAATTGAGCTTCTGGGCGCCGTCATCTTGGACATTTCAGTCTGTGTTCTAAGCCCGCCTACCTCCGGCCAGACCAATCAAAGCCTCGAATCCGTGAAGGTCATGCCGTGATTACATATGACAGCTGCCAATCAAGTTGACCACGCCCTTAATTATTCATAAAATAAATCCTTCTCTGTGCATTAAAATAATGGATTCTAAAAAAATTCACCCCCCTCACAGTTGTCATGGACTCGAACACTACTGAAAGACACCAAAACCGTTTTTTGAACCAGGCTGTAAACATGTTTATTTTGGCTGTAAGGTTGGACATTTTAACATGGGTGTCTATGGGAGTTGACTCCTTTCTTTAGCCAGCCTCAAGCGGCCAGTCGAGGAACTGCAAGTTTTTGCACTTCCGCATGGGCTTCATTTTTCAGCATGGAATGTTGCCGCTTGCTCTCGCCTGACTCCTTAAAGAACCGTAGGTAACCAATACACCTCTGAGTGGCATTATCTGTTAGACAAAGTTAGCAGCAAGCTACATATCTTTTGTATTTGTGTTGGAGGTTATAGATTAGGGCAGTATAAAATGCATTCTGCTGTGTAAAAGTGTGATTACATTTTGTTTTCACAGACTGAGCACTGCCTCACAATGTTTTTGGATTGTTATCAATAGCATCATATCTAGCAACCAATCAGAGTGATTATTTTACATTTTACACTCAGCTATTTTACACCAAGGTAATTCATGGCATTGTCAAGCACAAACTTTACAGGCTGTAAATGGCCATTTACTGCCAGGAAGTTTCATTTTTTAAGTAGTTAAGTTTGTAGGCATTCACCGGGCCGAATATCAGGGTTTTTCTTATTATGCAGTGTGGAACTGGCTTGTTTCCATCATTTAATTGCTGTTTGAAAACAAGTTGTTTATAAAATGGCTGCAAAGCTGTACATAGATAGTACAAGACAACACTGAGGCAGACATGGTTTTCACTAGTTTAATTTATCAATATATAGAGAGATTTATCAACAGGTTGATTTCATAGAAACGTAAGTGAGACCATTTGGCTTACAATACAGATATCCCATGTAAGTAGAGAAGTAGCTAGTTTTAAAAAATATTCACCCACCTTACCCCAATAGGACCACAAAACAAGGCACCGATAAATTAAGACAAAACAGAAATTATCATTAACCTACAATCAACCAACAAGATTAAATACTTAATAACCTGTCTAAAACATATGCATGTTCCACTGTTAAGAATAAACAGGACTCACAAGAGGAAAGATAAAATAAAATAACACTGGCAGATTATTATCAATATTTTAGTTACAATCAAGTAGTAAAGATGAAATCCAGTGATCATCAGCACTCTTTTGTACCAACCCGCCCCCAGATATTACATTATCAAAACACATTTTTCTGTATGAAAATTTATTTACAAGTCATTGTAAGTCAAGTCCAATCTAAGTGTCCAATGGGACGCTCCAAGTCATTGGAGTTTCCCATTGGGTTGCCGCTTTGTACTTGCCCCCAAGTTACTCTTTACATAGTGCATGAGGGCTTTTATTTTGTGCAGCAAACAGCGTAAAGGCCTGTTCAGTGGCTGTGGAATGGAAACCTAGATTGAATCATCCATTTTGCTCTTCTCAAAGAGGTCCCAAAGCAGAAGCATCATTTTGAGATGTCGGCAGATCATATCTTATGTCAGCATTTTGTAATTATTCTATTACAAAATCTGTGCAGTTGTTCTTACAATTGTTCTATTAGATCCAGGTTTAGATCAATATTATTCCATGACAAAACTAGCTCCTCAAAATGTTTTCAGCTACAAAAACCCAAAATCCTCTCAGCATCCTGAAAAATATTACTGAACCAATGTTGCACTGATTTCATCAACGTCTATCATAAATTTGACTTTTTAAGGTCTAATAGGAAATTAATTATCTTAGTGATATACTTTATGACATCACACATAGTTCAAGTAACAAAGTGAAGTTATACAGTTTCTTGAGTCTGTTCTTGTTTGGTGTGGAACGGGAAAGTCACAATCAAGTCAAGAGCCATTCATCCATACTGCTATAATTCTAGTCCTTTTCCCATATGAGCTTGTTTGGATATTCTATTGGCTGGTAGTTGGGTTGGTCGATGGTGGTGCTAATACTTATTGGGCCCTGTGGGTTGCCTCCAGTGTTTTGATGGCAATATGAATGCTTGAAAGTGAAATGAATAAATAAATGTATGAATGAGTGAGAGCACAGAGCAAAAAAGAATGCCACCGATGCCACAATAAGTTTACAACATCGCAAATTCAAGGGCATTTGTTACTGTTAAAACTGTTACATTCCTAGAAGAACATAACTAGTGTGCACTGTGGAATTTTGTAACAAAAATTAGAAGGGTAGAAGCTAGCATTACTTTTGCATAGTGCATTATGCAGTATGTTATTAGAAGATGAGCTCAGTGCTGCATGTCTCAGCCGGTCATATAGAGGAACAAAATACTTAAGAGAGAAAATGTGATGACGTAGAAGAACGAGTTATGAGAACAAGGAGCAGAGATGAGTAATATGCTACCTAAGGCATGCTCTCGTAATTTGTGAGTTTCACATAAATATGGGATTTAGAAATCCCTGGAAGGTAAGACACAGCTAGTAATCTGTAATCTCATGATTTATTATCAACTGGATGTCACCTCAAATGTTGCCTCTTCTTTCGGTCTTTATGATTGTTCTCAGTATTTACATACAGGAATGAGATTTGTTTTCTGCATTTGACCCATCCTTTTTCATTTTTGTGACAAAGTGTTTTTTAGGCTCTGAAAAGCATTTTCTGCACATGAAAAAATATGGCATCGGCAAACACAAACTTTACAGGCTGTAAGCATGGATTTTTGTGAAAAAACAAAACAATTTTTTCACAAAAATTGATTTATTTGCTTTATCTATTTGTTTTGAGTTCTCAGAGGAGCAGTTCTTAAAGCCAAATGATTGGCAAGACAAACTAACTACTAGTTATTCACCCAATGGTGAGTGGTATGTTATGGTTATGTTAGTAGTACAAACACAACTCAAATAATGCATAACGGATCTGCAGTAGCATCCACTACAGAGACATGTTATTGCATACATCATATACAGTATAATACCTGATAGGGTTTATGGGTATCATGATGAAATAGGGATCAACAATCCTGAGCCTATTGCCTTAACAATGATTCACGCACACACACACACACGCACACGCACATGCACACACTATCTCAATGTCCGACATGTCTTTCCTTACGACCAAGGGGAAGCAACAACTTGTTAGATAAGATGAAGATTGATGTGTCCTCCACTAGTCATGGAAAAGCTGTTCAGGATTTAGATTCCTATTGTAATGACAATCAGTGTTACCATTGTGCAAGTTTCTGAATAAATATCCATCAGTGTAAGCGCTATACCAGAGCATAAGCAGTAACCTAAAAACTTTCAGTGGTGAGCAGCACTATGCTAATCAATATACAAGCTATAGTTGAGTTACCATGGTGTTAAAAAAGGTGCTGTTTCCTTCTTCCCTTTTTGAAACCAACCTAATTAGCATTTATTTACAAAACACACTAGTGCATCATGCTAAACAGTGCACCAGTTGGTCAAGTTAAAAGCCCCACTACTATATTATGTCAGCTAAACCACTTTTGCTGCAACCAACAGGATTAAAATCCATGCCTTGACAGAAGATTAACACTCAAACCCTTTCAGACAATCAGAATAACAGATTGTCACCAACGGAGCAATTAGATAAAAATATTTTTTTCCGAACCCAGTCGTCCAATCCAATCAAGTGTTTTCCTGTGATAACAATTCTGTCATAATTGCGGGTGAAGACACGGACATTCAATGTGCTTGTGCCCGTGCCTAGCACCAGGTAGCAAGCATAGGGACATCAACACCCGCACCAAAAGACACATTCTTGCTTTGTTCCCTCTGTCGATCAGCATGGGAGTGGTAATGAGCTGCGTGAGCCGCGTTTTTGTGTTTTTCGCTCTTAGTATTAATTAGATCCTTCTTCTTTATCATTCAGTTGAAATTACTTTATGAACCTACAGGTTCTACCATTTATTATTTTGGCCTGTTGCCATTTGGGTAATAAAACCCATATAAGACTTTTGACGCTGTCTGTCTCTCTCTGCTGCATAGTACACCACCAATTCTAACGTTACAATTGCAAAAGTGCATATTTGTCTTTGTGTATTATTGCTGTTACAACATGTATTTCTGCTAAAACTGTTGCTATGACTGTAGCAAAACGACATAAGCCAGTGCTAAAATGTGCTCTCTTAAAACTTTCAAACCATGGGACCCTTTTACAGTGTTTTATTTTCCATAATTTAAGTATATACTGCACTGTGTTGTACAGCTCACTGAACAACCCAATCTTACGCATTCATTAATAAAGTAATTAATTAATTCAGTTTAATGTAAATTGAACTGGAAAGGCCATTCTGGAACTACCAACCGTTTTCTAATTATCCAGAACTCGCAGATGGCCAGTCCGGTCCTGTTCAGATGTATTGTATGTAAAAAAAAAAATGGTATGCTCTATGTACATAGAAAATACTTTTCATATAAATGTTGGGGACTTCAACACACTGCATCAATTAAATAAATAAGTTGTGTGATTGTGATTGTTTTAAAATGAAGCCATATCGTTACATTTTACTTGCATTATGATATTTTGCATGCATTATGCAAAATGTCAAGAAACAAATCAAGACTCCATCTCACTCCGACAACTGCAAGTTTAAAAGTTACCAGTTACAAGTTACAATGAGGGGCTTTCTTCTATTGTGTTTGTGAAGCAAATTGTAGGGCTAACCTAATATGGCTAATTTGTCCAACTAGCCTGAGATCCGTCGGTCTGTATATTTACAAAGTTATTGGAGACCCGTTTACACGATGGGAAAACACATGTAGGGACCCTCGGTATGCTACCAAGGAAGTGTGGTGCTATCTTGAACCTTGTTTGTGGTATAGAACTAGGGACACAGCCACAGCTGTTGATAGTGTAGAAAATATTCCTGCAACAAACCTCAACTTGTAGGCCTATCTTTGGAATTTTTAAACTTCTTAATCACAGATTCAATCCAAATTTTAACACGCATACAGACATGTGTGCTTGCGATTTGGTTAAACTTCAACATGTATGTTGATCATCATGAGAAATTAGCGCAATTTAAAGTAGATTCCTGTAGTGAACTACTTTTGCTGTGTTTGTGTAACTTCGCTTGCTGCATTTGACTGGGTGGTAGCTTTTGTGTAGCTCTATCTGACACCTATAATATATGGAATGAAAAGAGCCATCTCATTTTTCATGTGTTTCTCATCTCCTAATATAATATGATTTTGTTATTTTCATTGCATCAGATACCCATCGGTTGCAATATATTTGCACATAATGAGTTCACAGAGATTAGCCAAGCAGGATTACACGAAGCGATGGAAGAGGGCGCGGCGAGAGGCGGAACGAGTGACCAAGGCGCACAAGGATGTGATCCATACGGCACGGGCAGAGCTCTGAATGAATGAATGAATTGAATTGAACTATTCTTGGACTTTTCTCTTTAAAAGTTGCGGATGAATTGCCTGACATATGCACCATACTTCTGTACCTTTGTTTGCTATATTTATTTATTTAATGTTCTGTGAACGAACAATTGTTAGTAGGGTAGGCACACGAGACTCATACTGGTTATCACATCTTTAGTCCCTCCCCCATGTGTGGCCTTTTACTTGCTTACTTTACAGTAAAGCCTGCTGAACATTTTTTGTCCCTGCCCCTACCCTAGCAGATAGGTACAACTAGATAATGCTTTACAAGGAGAGTGGGTGTAGTACTTCAGACTCACACTTCAGCAGCAGGGAGAAAAAAGGTAGAAATAGTAGCAATAGGACTTAGTGGGAATCGTAAGGGAAGTAATTGTCTCAATATTTTATAAAAGAGAACGGGTTTAGCGATAAGGTGAGTATGTGTGTGTGTGTTTGTGTGTGTGATACACACTTGATCCCTGTTCCTTTGTAGGAAAGGGTCCGAGGGGATATATTTGTATGTGAAGGATCTCTCTCTTGCATCTCTGCTGTGTGTAGTGTGGGCTTTCGACCATTGTGTGCGGGGTGGAAGGGGTTTTGGTGGTAGTGAGAGGAATGGTAGGGGGGAGATGGGCTGGAAGTTGTATGCTGCTCCCTGAATAGTCCCACTCTCCTTCACTCCTCCCCTCATGGGTGGTCATCATCCGTTGGACTGAGAGCCACTCGCTGTAACAGCAGATAAAACAGAGTTAGCACCGAAATGCAAACGGAACAAAAAGAGAGAGAGAGATAACAGAAAAGGTTGAGAAAAAAATGAATGTGAAGAAAAGCAAGAGGCAGAAAGAGAGAGAGTTAAGCAGAAGTGTGTTTGTGTGTGTGTGTTCTAGGTGGTATGGCTGCAGTTGCCCACCCAGCCTGAGATGCAGCTACTCAACATGGTTTCATAGTGTGTTTATGCAGTATGATGCCATATCACACAGGACAGGGGAAGAGAGATGGGAAGTTAAGAGATAAGGTAAAGAAAAAAAGAGAGCTAATTGAAGAGAAAAAGAAGAGAGGCAGCAGTTGAGAGAGAGGAATATATGGATAACAGACGAGGGGCGGATGGCAGATTTAGGCAAAAACAGAAGAACAGAAGAACAAAGAAAGTTACAAAAGCGTTAGTAGCTCACCCTACTCCTCCCCACCACCCAGCTCCCACATACATCATTGTACCTCGACACACCCTTCTTTCCCTCCCATTCCCCTTGACTGCCCCTTTCTCCCCTTTATCCTCTCATTTGCAGCTGGAGATCATAGGTGCCCCCGAGTACCAATGCGAGTTGCTGTCTGTGACCCCGCCCCCCAGGGGCAGTGCCAGGAATGGCTGGCTGCGGCTGCCACTCACGGCAGGGTAGACATAGCCGATGGAGTCGCTGTGGCGGCCAATGTGGACCTCGTCGTCATCCTCTGTGGTCTTGCGGTACACAGGGTTGTCGAAGTTCATGCTCTTGGTGTTCCGACGCCACCAGTTCCTCCACACCAGGTAGCCGCTGGTACACAGCATGACGAGCACTGTGGCAATGATAGGGACTTTATGTGTTTAAAACATGCACAATGACATATGCACGCGCAAACACACATGGCGGGCCAATTCCCCAGCCAAGGGTAAGAGTAGCAGCATTCGAAGAACAAACACTGACAGGCATGCACACACATGCAGAATCAAACAGATAACCTAATTTGTCACCAACGTGCATGTTTCACACAAATTGTCATGCCAAGGAATGTATTCATGATCATGAGCCAAGAGATGGGGAATTGAGATTGCGGAATTGTCATAAACAATCCAGTATGAAAGAGTAAAATCAGTTTAACCATTCATTCAATATAAAACAAATTAACAATAATTTGCATATAACACAGCGCATATATCGCGCCAACAGAATCAGCACACCAATGATCACAATAAGAAAAGTCACATTAATACCGGAAACATACAAATAGTAAAAACATACACTGTTTATATTAAAATGTCAATTTGGACATGGCAAAGAGTGCACAATGCACAATCAATTTTATTTTACAAAGGAATGATTGGGGCAACAACGTTTTGTGTGGATATCTGGAATAAACATAACAAAAATAAGCAAATTCCAAAATCAGGACTCAGCTTATTTTACAAGCAGTTGTAATTTGGTCCGAATAACCTCTTCTGCTGGGCTGTGCGCAACAACACAGAAAGCCCATTCAATGACAATATGAAAACTCCCTGAGATTATCTTTTGGGGCAGGAAAAAGCAGCTGGGTTGATCAGCGCATGTCTTTTCTGCCAGACCCAGGTGATTGGTTGTCACTGTCAGCACATATGAATTTAAATCTTTCTACATACTCTACCACGTCCTTGCCTTGTTTTTTTTTAATATTGTCTTTCCTATTTGACTGAGATATAACCTCTGGGATCATACACCTTGTTAACCAGAACAGTTAATCCTCATCTCATTGGATTTACCTCTGCACTGTGTCACCGTAACCAGACTAACGACAACTCACATGCCACTAGAGGTGCACAGCAACCTCACTATCTGTATCTGTTTCTGTATCTGTTCAACCAAAAAATTATCTGTATCTGTATCTGTATTCGGATAGAAAACCGGAAATGGGCGTGGTTTATACCGGAAGTCTCATTTATTGTGCCGAATTTGTATTTTCTAACCTAATATTCATTTGCAATGCAATAGTAGTCCCTTCCAAGCATCACATTGATTTAATATTGTTATATAATTAATTATGAAATATACTTTACGACAATAATTACATAGTTATGAAAGAAATAGCTTGCATGGCCTCCAGAGTCGGCTACACATATTTAACATGTTTTATACAATTGCCTTTACTCCAGACGCAGTACCAGGTTACTGTTTTGAACTTTTCTTATAGATAATGCCATAATGATCATTGATTTGTCTTACCGAATTGTATGCCAGTCCACACCACTAGGACACGCACAAGCCACCTGCTGCCTAACGTACGTAATGCAAAGGGCTGCGCTCGTGCCCTCTCTCACACAGCGGATACTGAATGATAATCTAAACTTGAATGTGTTGCTGTTTGTTTAAATAACCATGAAATACTTCGTCAAAATTCCATTAAACCAGACTGATACATGCAGCATTATGTCACTTAAAGGAATTAATATTGACTGACATACACGGTAAAACGTTCGACTGTCATCGCACACTATTTATATTTTCGCAACGGAATACAAAACAGGAAAACATACTGTGTACGTAGTTTATTTGACTTTTAATGAGATAGAGAGATCAGCTATGTGGTGAATGTCAGGCGAATGTCTAATTTCAAGCTCTAAGTTTCATGTCCATCGCGGTCAGCTCAGCTCAGCTCGCTGTTGTGCGCTGACTCAGTGGGACGACGACATAAGTGATCTCTTTTCAATCATTTGTAATAGGCTAAATGAAACGTCTATTTAGTGAAATCAAAGTCCGATGCTGCAAACAGAATAGACATTTTTATCTTGTTGCCAACCTGCCATCCACAATGATATGAACAGATTTTAAGATTTTTTTTCCCGAATAGTAACGCGAATATTCGGGTAGAATACAGATATGTTTACATCGCATTATCTGTGCTTTCCGAATAAGGTATTCGTATTCGGGTGCATCCCTACATGCCACATGCCACATGGATCATGAGCATGTATTATTTCGATCACTAAAGTGGATCAGACCCCCAGCTTTTCTTGTATAGGCTATGGCTCTCAGATACACAGAAATAGAGCTTAAGAATCTACAGTGTCTCCAGTGAAACATTGCAACAGAGGCTCTAGAACAGGGCTACTCAATAGGCGGACTCCAGTCCGGGTCCGGACCCAAACGCAATGAAATTCAGACTTTTTTCGGGGTTTTTTTCATAGTGATCCAAGCAATATTTCATTGGCGTGTGATTTCTGGATGTGCAGTTTCCAAGCACATATCTATCTCCTGCCCAATCCAAATGTCCTATCAGTGGTTGTATATAACATCACTATGGCAACTCATTGTAGCCGCGAGCGCGAGGTCTGCGAGAGTTTTTTTCCCTCTGCGTGAGTCTGTTGGTCCGTTCGGGTCACATATCTATGGTCACACAGGTCATCATTAGCGACAACAACACGGTCAGATTTGCGAACGGTATCTGTTTCTTTAGCAAGCAAAAGTCATGGCGTGCTCCAAACTTGACAAAAAGCGAAAGGTGGATTCCGAAAATCGTGAATTTAAGAAAGAGTGGACCGACAAATATGCATTTCTGCTGCCTTCCGGGAGCACGAAACCAATGTGTTTAATCTGTAATGAGACAGTTGCCCTCGTCAAAAGTGGAAACGTGAAATGTCATTACGAATCAAAGCATGGCCACTTCAAGCAAAATTACCCACAAAACTCTGAGGTAAGGACCAGAAAAATAAGCCAAATGCAAGCATCATACCAACCAACACGCACTATGATAGTCAGGTCAGCCACACAACAGGAGCGTGCAACTGAAGCCTCACTGCGAGTGGCATGGGTCTTAGGCAAGCATAAAAAAAAACACCTCACACCTTTTGTGCCCAGGTTTACAGAACTGGTGGCACAAAAAATGTGTCACTTTTCACACTGATGTGGACAGAACACATCATCCTTTGTGCATAGTTCAAATGTTCTTTGTGGATTTACCGCCTTTTTTTTGTTCAGAGTTCTAATTTTGGAATTAAACCGTCACTGTTCCGGACCCTGGACAGATTTGAAATTTGGTGAGTGGACCTTTTGACTTTCTAATTGAGTACCCCTGCTCTAGACAGTCTTATCTCTCTTCCCGGCATCTCAAACATACTAATGTGTGCAAAATTACTAGGCAAGTGGGTATTTTGACCATATCATCATTTTCATGCATATTTTCCAAACTCCCAGCTATATAAACTTCAATGCTTATTGGAATTAAGCATATCAGGTGATGTGTATTTGTGCATTGAGGGAGGGTGTGGCCTAAAGAGATCAACACCCTATATCAAGGTGTGCATAATTATTAGACAGGTTCTTTTCCTGAGAAAAAATAGACCAAAAAAGAGATTTGACTGACTCTGAAAGGTCAAAAATTGTAAAAAGCTTTTCAGAGGGATGCAGCATTCTTGAAATTGCCAATATATATTTCGGCGTGATCACGGAACCATCAAACATTTTGTTACAAATAGTCAATCAGGTCGCAAAAAACGTGTTGAGAAAAAAATATGCAAAGATTTGAGAATAATCAAACATGAAGCTACCAGGAACCCATTATCCTCCAGCGGCATCATATTCCAGAACTGCAACCTACCTGGAGTGTCCAGATGTACAAGGTGTTCAGTGCTCGGAGACATGGCAAAGGTAAGGAAGGCTGAAATCTGACCATCATTAAACAAGAACAATAAATTGAAACATCAAGACTGGGCCAAGACATATCTGATGACAGATTTTTCAAATCCACTTCGAATCAGACGCCAGCAAGGTGGAGGTGAGGTGGGGTACTGGTATGGCTGGTATTCAATTCAGTTCAATTCAATTCAATTCAATTCAAAGCACTTTATTTGTCCCCAAGGGGCAATTTAAAAGGGTGCATTACAGTAGCTTATTCAATATTTCAAGGGACAAGGGACACAATCATAACCGGCACACATACTATACAATCAACCAACACACATATTTCACAGGCACACTGCGCAATCACACAATACACACCACATATTATCATTCATCACATAGTAGTAGTTATAAAAGTTTTAAAAGTTCTTAAATTGCTTCCTTATTGCTTCAATTAAAACAAAGTGCATATAGAGCTACTACCTTACCGTGGTGGAGGGGTTTGAGTGTCCCAATGACCCCCATGAGCTCCGTTGTCGGGGGCTTTATGCCCCTGGTAGGGTCACCCATGGCAAACAGGTCTGGGGGGAGGGGCCAGACAAAGGGTAGCTCACAAGACCCCCCATGATGAAGACAATGAATGGTCCTCCGTGTCCCTCGCCCGGACGTGGGTCACCGAGGCCCCTCCCTGGAGCCAGGCCTGGGGGTGGGGCTAGGGGGCAAGCGCCTGGTGGCCGGGCCTTTACCCATGGGGCCTGGCCGGGCACAGCCCGAAGAGGCGACAGCTCACCACCAGCAGGAGGGGCCAAAGGGGTTGGGTGCAGTGCGAGCTGGGCGGCAGCCGAAGGCGGGGACCTTGGCGGTCCGATCCTCGGCTGCAGAAGCTAGCTCTAGGGACGTGGAATGTCACCTCTCTGATGGGGAAGGAGCCTGAGCTGGTGCGCGAGGTTGAGAAGTTCCGGCTAGATATAGTCGGCCTCACCTCGACGCATAGCAAGGGCTCTGGAACCAGTCTTCTCGAGAGGGGTTGGACTCTCTTCCACTCTGGAGTTGCCACTCGTGAGAGGCGCCGGGCAGGGGTGGCAATACTTATTGCCCCCCGGCTTGGTGCCTGTATGTTGGAGTTTACCCCGATAGACGAGAGGGTAGCCTCCCTCCGCCTTTGGGTGGGGGGTCGGATCTTGACTGTTGTTTGTGCCTATGGTCCAAACAGCAGTTCAGAGTATCCACCCTTTCTGGACTCCCTGGAGGGGGTGCTGGAAAGTGCTCCCTCTGGGGTTTCCCTCGTTCTGCTGGGGGATATCAACGCTCACGTTGGCACCGACAGTGAGACCTGGAGGGGTGTGATTGGGAGGAACAGCCCCCCCGATCTGAACCGGAGTGGTGTTCAGTTATTGGACTTCTGTGCTCATCACAGATTGTCCATAACAAACACCATGTTCAAACATAAGGTTGTCCATATGTGCACTTGGCACCAGAACACCCTAGGCCGCAGTTTGATGATCGACTTTGCAGTCGTGTCGTCGGACTTGTGGCCGCATGTCTTGGACACTCGGGTGAAGAGAGGGGCGGAGCTGTCAACTGATCACCACCTAGTGGTGAGTTGGCTGCGATGGTGGGGGAGGATGCCGGTCAGACCTGGCAAACCCAAACGTATCCTGAGGGTCTGCTGGGAATGTCTGGCAGAGTCTCCTGTCAGAGGGAGCTTCAACTCCCACCTCCGGGAGAGCTTTGACCATGTACCGGGGTGGGCCATGTTCCGCGCCTCCATTGTTGGGGCGGCCGACCAGAGCTGTGGCCACAAGGTGGTCGGTGCCTGCCGTGGCGGCAAATCCCGAACCTGCTGGTGGACACCGGTGGTGAGGGATGCCGTCAAACTGAAGAAGGAGTCCTATAAGACCTTTTTGGCCCGGAGACTCCGGAGGCAGTAGGCAGGTACTGGCGGGCCAAGCGGAGTGCAGCTGTGGCGGTTGCTGAGGCAAAAACCCGGACATGGAAGGAGTTCGGTGAGGCCATGGAGAACGACTTCCGGACGGCTTCAAAGAGGTTCTGGACCACCATCCGGCGTCTCAGGAGGGGAAGCAGTGCATCGTCAACATTGTGTATGGTGGAGACGGTGCGCTGCTGACATCGACTCGGGACGTTGTGGATCGGTGGAAGGAATACTTCGAAGACCTCCTCAATCCCACCGACACGCCGTGGTCAGGAAGCTCCTCGGTGGCAGGGCCCCGGGGTTAGATGAGGTCCGCCCGTAGTTCCTTAAAGCCCTGGATGTTGTGGGGCTGTCTTGGTTGACACGCTCTGCAGCATCGCGTGGACATCGGGGGGCAGAGCCCCTGGATTGGCAGACTGGGGTGGTGGTCCCTCTTTTTAAGAAGGGGGACCGGAGGGTGTGCTCCAACTATAGGGGGATCACACTCCTCAGCCTTCCTGGTAAGGTCTATTCAGGGGTGCTGGAGAGGAGGGTCCGTCGGATAGTCGAACCTCGGATTCAGGAGGAGCAATGTGGTTTTCGTCTGGGCCGTGGAACAGTGGACCAGCTCTACACCCTCTGCAGGATCCTTGAGGGTGCATGGGAGTTTGCCCAACCAGTCCACATGTGCTTTGTGGACTTGGAGAAGGCATTCGACCGTGTCCCTCGGGGGAGTCCTGCGGGGGGTTCTCCGGGAGTATGGGGTATCGGACCCCCCAATATGAGCTGTCCGTTCCCTGTATGAACGGTGTCAGTGCTTGGTCCGGATTGCCGGCAATAAGTCGGACTTGTTTCCAGTGAGGGTTGGACTCCGCCAGGGCTGTCCTTTGTCACCGATCCTGTTCATAATTTTTATGGACAGGATTTCTAGGCACAGCCAGGGCGTTGAGGGGGTCCGGTTTGGTGACCTCAGGATTGGGTCTCTGCTTTTTGCGGATGATTTTGTCCTGTTGGCTTCATCAGACCGTGACCTCCAACTCTCGCTGGACCGGTTCGCAGCCGAGTGCGAAGCGGCCGGGATGAGAATCAGCACTTCCAAATCCGAGTCCATGGTCCTCAACCGGAAAAGGGTGGAGTGCACTCTCCGGGTCGGGGATGAGATCCTGCCCCAAGTGGAGGAGTTCAAGTACCTCGGGGTCTTGTTCACGAGTGAGGGGAGGATGGTGCGGGAGATCGACAGGTGGATCTGCGCAGCGTCTGCAGTAATGCGGACTCTGCGCGGATCCGTCGTGATGAAGAGGGAGCTGAGCCGAAAGGCAAAGCTCTCGATTTACCAGTCGATCTACGTTCCTGCCCTCACCTATGGTCATGAACTTTGGGTAATGACCGAAAGAACAAGATCGCGGGTACAAGCGGCCGAAATGAGCTTCCTCCGCAGGGTGGCTGGGCTCTCCCTTAGAGATAGGGTGAGAAGCTCGGCCGTCCAGGAGGAGCTCGGAGTAGACCTGCTGCTCCTCCGTGTTGAGAGGAGCCAGATGAGGTGCCTCGGGCATCTAGTTAGGATGCCTCCCGGACGCCTCCCTGGTGAGGTGTTCAGGGCACGTCCCACTGGTAGGAGACCCCGGGGAAGACCCAGGACACGCTGGAGAGGCGTTCCCAGGCCAGCCAAGATGTCTCTTGGCTGGCCTGGGAACGCCTTGGGGTCCCCCAGGAAGAGCTGGACGAAGTAGCTGGGGAGAGGGAAGTCTGGGCTTCCCTGCTTAGGCTGCTGCCCCCGCGACCCGACCCCGGATAAGCGGAAGAGGAAGGATGGATGGATGGATGCATATAGAGGCTATTACAATCATATGTTCATGAGTCGGTTATCATTCATAAGCTGGACAGCCCTCGGGATGAATGTTGCCTTCCTCCTCTGTGTCCGGCAAAGCGGACAGCGGAGTCTGCGTCCTGAGGGGAGCCATTCAAACTCAGGAAACAGGATGTGAGAGGGGTCCTGAATAATCCTGCGTGCTACCTTTACAGTCTGTTGGTCACATAGGGCAGTGAGAGTTCGGACGGGCTGCTCAATGATTTTTGAGCAGACCTTATCCACATTCACCAGGCGGTTTCTGTTTTGAAGGGTGATGGAGTGGAACCAGCTAGTGAAAGAGAAGGTTATTACATTTTCAATGAAAGCATAGTAGAATGTGGTGAGAATGTCTTTGTTAATCCCAAATGACTTCAGCTTCCTGAGTAGGTACTGTCTCTGATGGCACTTTATAAGAATTTCCTCTGTGTTAGAGGAAAACCTTGGCAGGTTGTCGAAAGCTGCTCCCAGGTATTTATATACCTCCACTATCTCACTGGCTCCTGGTGGATGATAGTGGTGACTTTCTCAGCCAACTGTCTCTCTTCGGGTGAAAAGGTTACAATCATGTCCTTGGTTTTGCTTATGTTCAGCTCAAGACAATACTTTTCACACCAAACTATAAAGTCCTGCAGGGCTGAGCTGTGATGTTGTGTATGGCTGGGAAAGAGAGACAGGAGGACTGTGTCATCAGCAAATTTCACAAAGTGGCAGTTTGGCTGGGTGGATCTGCAGTCGTCAGTGTAGACTCTAGAGGATGAAGAAAAGTGGGGAGAGAGAGCCAGTGGAGGTGAAGAGGGTGTCGGACAAGGTGTGGTTCACCAACACCCTCTGTGATCTGTTGGTGAGGAAGTCACCAACAGTGAGTTGGTGAGTTGGTGGTTGAGGTGGAAGTGTGTGATGAGCTTCTCAGCCAGAATGTGTGGCTGCATTGTGTTGAATGCTGATGAGAAGTCTGGCAGTGGTGTTGGGTATTTCCAGGTGCTCATGGATGGTGTTTAAGATGAATAGTTTTGCGTCATCGACACCCCTGCCAGCCTGGTAAGCAAACTGCAGTGTGTCCATCATTGAGGCAGTTGCCTTGGTGATGTGCTCCTTGATGATCCTCTCCATGGCCTTCATGACCAGGGAAGTGAGAGCCACCGGTCTAAGGTCATTCAGGACCTTGGGGGTGCCCTTCTTTGGGATGGGAATCACTATTGAGTTTTTCCACATTGTGGGGACTGTGCTGCTGGTCAAAGAGCCCTGGAACAGATGCTGGAACACACCTCCCAGCTGCTCAGCACAGTGCCATAGGGTCCGCCCACAGATGTCGTCTGGCCCTGTTATCGGTATTATTAAGGATGAGCTAGTTGTACCTTTTCGTGTTGAAGCTGGACTTAAAATCAACTCCCAAACCTACTGCCAGTTTTTAGAATACACTTTCTTCAAGCAGTGGTACAGAAAAAGTCTGCATCTTTCAAGAAGACCAGGATTTTTATGCAGGACAATGCTCCACCGCATGCTTCCAAATACTCCACTGCGTGGCTAGCCAGCAATGGCCTCAAAGAAGAAAGAATTATGACCTGGCCCCCTTGCTCACCTGACCTAAACCCTATTGAGAACTTATGGGCCCTTCTTAAACAGGAGATTTACGGTGAGGGAAGACAATACACCTCTCTGAACAGCGTCTGGAAGGCTGTGGTTGCTGCTGCACAAAAAATGGATCGTCAACAGATCAATAAAGTGACAGACTCCATAGATGGAATGCTTATGACTGAAAAGAAGGGTAGCTATATTGCTCAATTCATTATTTTTTTTGGAAATGTCATTGTCATAAATTTTTAGTTGTTTGTTATTCTCACTTTAACATACCGTTTTTCATTTACTTGCCTAAGACTTCGGCACACTAATAGCTGCCCAATAATTATGCCCAAATTGATATTCTCCTAAGAAAGCCAAAAACTCACATTTACTTTGTGAAATATTCAGATTTAAGAAGAAGAAAAGAAGAATTACTGATTTGATCCCGTGAGGGAAATTTGGTCTTCTGCATTTAACCCAATCGTGAATTAGTGGAACACTCAGAACACAGTGATGGTGAAGCACACACTTAAACCCGATGCAGTGAGCTGCCTGCAACAGCGGCGCTCGGGGAGCAGTGAGGGGTTAGGTGCCTTGCTCAAGGGCACTTCAGCCATGCGCACTGGTCGGGGTTCGAACCGGCCACCCTCCGGTTACAAATCCAAAGCCCTAACCAGTAGGCCGGCTGCCCCACAGATTTGAAGTTTATTAGCATATTTGATTGACTGAGAGCACTGTATTTGTTCAACAATAAAATTAATCCTCAAAAATACAACAGGCCTAATAATTGTGCACACAGTGTATTCTGCACTGCTCATGCTAAAAAAAAGCAACCACTGGGTTCTGGTCCATTAGGCCCCCTGACGCTTCTGTGGTGCGTCACTATGGGTCATGTGGATCGATCCACATGAAATCGCTCAACAAGAAATCCTGTTTTGATTGAATTTCTTTGAGTTTGCAGTGTTCCGCATCGTTTGAGTGCCTTGCTCTTCAAGGGCCATGTTTTCATGCTTTGGTCATAGTGATATCAGGTGGCATCAGTGGAACAGAATTACTAACATAATTGACCTCCCACTTCTCATCAATCCATCTGCTTGGGGACTTTAACTTGTATGTAGACAGTTCTTGATCATATGTAACTACATTTATTCGCATTCTGTGCTACTTCAACTTTTCACAGCTGATACTTTCCCCACCCACATACGTGGTCATAGCCTTGACCTTCTGCTCCTGATATCCAGCTCTTCTGATATCCAGTTCTCCAAACTTATCATTCCAGTACCATCAGCAACAAGTTATCATTTTCAGCAATAGCAATCTGACTCACAAGCTATCTCCCTGTCTTCATCTCCCCATACTCTGCCACAATCATCAACTGATCTTGTCACCACATACATACACCACACAAACATTCAATCATCTCCTCTCAATTGGCCATTCTTGCTCCTGCCAGAACAAAAACAATGTGTCTCCTTTACACATTGTTCTCCCTTGGTGTTCAGCAGGATCGGCAACAAATTAAGTGATCACATCTGCTCAGGCCTATAAATAGCATCTCCAGGCCTATAGTGAAGCACTCAATGCTGCTCACTCCATGCATTTCTCCAAAAATATCAGGAATCCATCCTGCCCCCTTCAGTGGACCCATACCAGTTTGCATATCGGGCCAACAGGACAACTGATGATGCAATCCATGGATCCAAACCAAGGACTCGTATGTGAGGATGCTGTTCATTGACTTTAGTTCAGCTTTCAACACGATCATCCCTCAGCAGCTGATCAGGAAGCTGGACTGTCCAGGACTGCAGACCTCACTATGTAACTGGTTGTTGGACTTCCTCACCGGTAGACCACAGGCAGTCTGGGTCGGCAGGAATGCATCCAGCACAATCATGCTGAACACAGGGGCCCCCCAAGGATGCGTGCTTAGCCCCCTTCTCTTCACCCTGCTGACCCACGACTGCACTCTATCATTCAGCAACAACCTCTTCATCAAGTTTGCGGATGACACAACTGTGGTGGGGCTCATCAACCACAACGATAAGTCTAACTACAAGGAAGAGGTGAGCCAGCTGGCCGAGTGGTGCAGAGACAACAATCTCGCTCTCAACGTGCAGAAGATGAAGGAGATTGTTGTCGACTTCCGGAGAGCCTCTACCCAGCACCCCCCACTGACCATCAACGGTGCTGCTTTGGAGAAAATGAGTAGCACCAATTTCCTGGGGGTGCATCTCACTGAGGACCTCTCCTTGAGCTGCAACACCGCATCACTGGCCGGCAAAGCTCAGCAGTGCCTCTACTTTCTCCGCAAACTTCAAAGAGCGAGAGCACCTGCCCCCATCATGTGCTCCTTCTACCGGGGAACCACCGAGAGCATCCTGACCAGCTGCATCACTGTGTGGTATGGCGGCTGCACTGCATCCCGTAGGAACACCCTGCAGCGCATAGTGAGAGCAGCTGAGAAGATCATCGGTGCCCCCCTCCCCTCCCTTCAGGACATATACAACACACGCCTGTCCCGCAAAGCACTCAGCATTGCGGGTGACTCCACCCACCCCTCCCACTGCCTCTTCAACCTCCCGCCCTCTGGGAGGAGGATGAGGAGTCTCAATGCAAGGACCAGCAGACTGAAGGACAGCTTCCTCCATCAGGCGGTCAGGATGCTGAACTCCCACCCAGCACTGACCCCCCTTCTTTCTCTGCCCTCTGCCCGCACAAACATTGGACATGGACATTGACCCCTACCCATTCCCAGCCCCACCCACCCCCCACCCACTCACCCCCGGACACCTGCACACAACCCTTCTCCCAAAGAGCCTGGACTTTGACCCCCACCCATCCACCACCACACACCTGCTCACCACCATGCACAGCCCCACCCCCCCCCCCCCCCCCCCCACAACCATGCACAGCCACTTTACACTTTAACACTGTCCATACTGTTTATAAATCTGTTTATATATTGTTATATAACTGTTCATACTGTTTATACTTTTTATACCTTTTATACACTGTTTATACAACTGTTTATGCACTTTGTTTATACAATGTCAATACTGTGTATTACTGCTTATTACTGTCCATACTTGCACCTCATACTGTTTACAGTGTTTATATCATTTGTATATATTCGCGACCCCTTTTTATTTAGATTTTTTTGTATTCATATTTTTATATATTTATTTATATTTTGCCTGCGTGTCTAGCACCAGGGATCGAGGGAAACGGCATTTTGGTTTTTGTGTATGTCCTGTACATTCATGAAAACTGACAATAAATTTTACTTGACTTGACTACTTGAATGGTTCTGGTAACCCTAGGGTCTTCAGCACCATCAAAGAGAATGTTATGATTTGGTTAGGCCCATTACACCTACTGACGCTAAACTGGTCACCATACCAGTGGAAGAAGTCAAGTGTACATTCCTACGCAACAACCCCAGGAAAGCCCTAGGACCTGACCTCAGTAACGCCCTTATTTTAAAATCTTTTGCATGGGAATCAGCCCCTGTGTGGCAACCAATTTTTCAGCTGTCAGTTAACACACACTACATCCCACAAGCTTGGAAAACATCACACATTAAGCCCCTCCCTAAAAAACAATGCCCAAAGGAACACAACGATTATAGGCCAATAGCCCTCACATCAGTCATTGTGAAATCTCTGGAAAAAATCTTGGTCCAGCGTCTTAACAGAGCCCTACTGAATCACCAAGATCCTTTGCAATTTGCGTATAAGCAAGGGCGCAGCACAGAAGATGCAGTACCTACACTGGTGCACCTAGTCTCCAAACATCTGGACACCCCCAAAACATATGTTAGGGCTCTTTTTATTGATTTTTCAGCGGCGTTCAATACAATTCAGATCAACCCCCATCTTATACTTTGGTACTTCTCCTTTCTTAGAAACAGGATCCAGATGTTCAAGGTAAACAATACACTGTCATCTCCCAGGATAACAAACGTAGGGGTGCCTCAGGGGTGCATTAGCTCACCTGTGTTGTTTACACTCTACACGTCAGACTGCACCACCTCGGTACCAAACCAGTCTCTGTTAAGATACTCAGATGACTCTACCTTACTGACTATGTTGAAAAGTACGGATGATCCCACTCTGTATCAGAGAAATGTTGATTGGTTTTTGGAATGGTGTGACAAGAACACCCTTATTATTAATTCAGTAAAGACAGAGGAAATCATTTTTGGTAAGCCCCCAACCTGCCCACTCCCCAAAGTGATGATCCACAATGTTGAAATGAATCAAGTCTCCGCATATAAATACTTAGGTGTCATGATAGATGAGAACCTCTCATGGACCCCTCACATGGATTTCCTTGGTAAAAGGATACAGCAGCGTACTTATTTTCTCCGTAGATTAAAATCGTTTGGGGCCAGTAGCCAAATTATGTATTTATTTTTAACTTCTGTAATTCAGAGCATTATGCTCTACTGTAGCACTGCCTGGTTGAGCAACCTCACAGTGAAAAATAAAAGTAAACTTCAAAATCAGATAAAACTTTGCTCTAAAATCATTGGACTTCCTGTAGCTCAAGCCTTTCGAGAGGCCCATAACAACAGCATGCTTAGGCTGGCCATAAATATTTCCTCTGACTCCACTCATGTTTTGCACAATGAATATCAGCCCCTGCCTTCAAATAGGCTCTTCAGAGTCCATTCCGTCAATCGAAATAGGCTTAAAAACTCCTTTCTACATCAGTCCATACTATTACTAAACAAACAAAAATTATATTCCAGAGACTTATGATTTCATGGGTATTAGTCTTCTTGTGTCTTTGTAAACTGTCGTACCTGTCAGTTGTGTTGCTTCTGTGTATCTGTGTGCTGTGCCATGTCATGTGTCTTTCCGGTCAACACCTGTGCTTGTCTAATCTGTGTTGCTTGTGTATCTCTGTGCTGTCATGTCATGTGCCATTTGTACTTGTGTTTTATCCTGTCACTCCTGTGATTGTTTACCTGTATGTCCTAAATGGGCCTTCTCCCAGGGACGCAAAATGAATTTCAGTGCCCTACTGACTAATAAAGTTGTATCGTATCGTACAGCTTGCTGTTTCACACACTCTTTCCCTGAGGACAAATGCATGCAATCTATTCTTCAATTTTCCTCTATTTCTTTTAGAACAAAGTGACCAACCTCT
The DNA here is from genome assembly GCA_036785325.1 of Urophycis tenuis. NCBI lineage: Eukaryota > Metazoa > Chordata > Actinopteri > Gadiformes > Phycidae > Urophycis > Urophycis tenuis. Next base: position 18,562,741 of record JAXIVH010000003.1, on the reverse strand, counting down.
ATATTCAGCTATCTTCCACTGCCACAACACCCTCTGGGCCTTTGACCTTTGATAGCCCCTCTCACTCAGCCTCACTATTGAACTTCAATTACATTTACCCTTGAACTGTCTGTGAAGTGGTGGGTGGCATCCCGGGTGAATCCTCAACATTTAGTTTGGACCATACCCCTACATCTGTAGTTAAGGAGATGTCTCCCGGCTATTAGCCCCATCAGTGTTAAATTCATCAATGCAACTCTTGAGAGAGGAGGGGTCACAGTCAGTGACTGTGACCCCTCCTCTCTCAAGTTTGCAGCAGTGACACCACAGTGACAGCTAACTTGCCATTGCCAACTCCTGATCCACCATTCTGAAACCCTGCCTTGTCGACATCCAGTCATGGATGCCTGATTAGCAGCAGAATGGAGATCCTCCAGATTGGCTCTAAGCAGCTTGTGAAAGATTTCAGCCTTAACATCTACAGTGTCTCTCAAAACCCAACCCTAACGTCCCCGTCGTGAGAGGTGGAAACAGGTCAAGCTGGCCAAAAGAGCAATGATAAAACTCATGGGCCAATCACCCGTGAAGTTGATCAAACTGATTGAAGAAACATTGATGAAGAAAAATAAACCCCACAACCTAGGAGATGAAGACTCTTCGGGCATGCAAGCTAAAGAGACAATGAAGATGCATACTGAAAACCATATGGAGAGGGTGCGTCGGAATCTTCTATCCCGTTGGCAACCTACCAACATCGCAACCTGGATCATCAGGACCATGTTCACAGCAGGGAAGATGACAGTCATCGCAGATGAGATGAGGAGATACAGGGTTTCTATCCTCGGCCTGTGTGAAACCAGATGGCTCCAGACAGGAGAAGTCAAATTGGTCAGTGGTGAGTCCATACTCTACTCTGGACACGCAGATGAAAACCACCACACACGGAAGGAGTGGCATTTATGCTCTCCAAAGAAGCACAGAGGGCCCTCATCAGCTGGGAGCCCATAAATTCAAGAATCATCACTGCAAGATTCCAAACCACCCATAAAAGAATCAACGTTCAAATCATACAGTGCTATGCACCCACCAACAGTACTGATGAGGAACTAAATGACAACTTCTACAACCAGCTACAACATCTACTCCAGAGCAGAAAAGAAAAATACCTTCTCTTACTTATGGGCGACATGAATGCCAAGGTGGGAAATAGCAGGAAATCACCTGTCTATACTACCGAAAACCAAATGAACCACATATGTATAAAGAGGAAGTTCAGGCACTCTCTCCTGGATGTATGAGGGAAGAGGGGGGAAAACGCCGGGACAGACCACCACCTACTGGCTGCAAAACTCCAACTTAAGCTAAAGCGCTGCAACAACCCCTCTGAGAGCAGAAGAAAATTCAACATACAGCTCTTCCGGGACATTGGAACAACTGAAATGTATCAAACCACCCTACAGAACAGGCTTCAAGCCCTGCAAGAACTTTAACAACCAGTGGAAGAGTACTGGAACAGCCTGAAAAACATATGGAAGGAAACATGCCTAGAAGTGGTGGGGAAAAAGACAACGAAGCACAAACCCTGGTTGTCAACAGAAAAGAATAGAAGAGAGGAGGGCAAAAAAGGACACACTAAACAAATGCAAAACCCGAGCAAGAAAGGCAGCAGCCCACAAAGACTGAGTTAGCAAACAAGGAGGTGAAGAAAAGCACTAAATGTGACAAACAGAATTACATCGAGACCTTGGCACAAGAAGCACAGGAAGCAGCTGGAAAAAACAACCTCAAGGACCTCTACATGACCACCAAGAAACTGGCCGGAAAGTTTAGGCAGACGGACACACAAATCTGTGATAAACAGGGACGACTCCTTACCACCAAGGAAGAACAACACCAAAGATGGACAGAGCATTTCAAGGAGCTGCTCAATAGACCACCCCCTGTCCAAGAGATAGAGATTCCACCAACAACACACATGCTTAACATCAACTGTGCGCCCCCCCCCCCAACAAGATCTGAGGTAAGGAAGGCCATTAAGGCACTACGACGTGGCAAAGCAGCAGGGCCAGACGACATCCCAGCGGAGGCCCTTCTGGCTGATGTTGAAACCTCAACCACCATGCTATACCAGCTGATCAAGGAAATATGGGAGGATGAGGAAAATATACAAGCAGACTGGAAGGGTGGGCTTATTGCAATCATTCCTAAGAAAGGAGACCTCAGGGATTGCAATAACTACCGAGGAATCATGTTGCTATCAACATCAGCTCTGCTTCAGGAGAAGCTCTCCCAGCTTAGTGTGCCTGACTCCACCTGCAGGTGGATTACGGACTTCCTGTCTGACAGGAAGCAGCATGTGAAGCTGGGAAAACGCATCTCCGACTCACAGACCATCATCACCAGTTCCCCCCAGGGCTGTGTTCTTTCTCCTCTGCTCTTCTCCCTGTACACAAACAGCTGCACCTCCAGTCACCAGTCCGTCAAGCTTCTGAAGTTTGCGGATGACACCACCCTCATTGGACTCATTTCTGATAGTGATGAGTCTGACTACAGGTAGGAGGTAGACCATCTGGTGACATGGTGCAGCCGAAACAACCTAGAGCTCAACGCTCTAAAGACAGTGGAGATGGTTGTGGACTTCAGGAAGTACTCAGCCTCACCTGCCCCCATCACCCTCTGCAACTACACAATTGACACTGTGGAGTCTTTCCGCTTCCTGGGAACTGTCATCTCCCAGGATCTCAAGTGGGAGCTGAACATCAGCTCCCTCATCAAGAAAGCCCAGCAGAGGATGTACTTCCTGAGGCAGCTGAAGAAATTCAACCTGCCTAGGACAATGATGGTGCACTTCTACTCCTCCATCATTGAGTCCATCCCCCCCCCCCTCCATCACCATCTGGTTCGCTGCTGCCACCACCAAGGACAAGGGCAGACTGCAGCGCATCATTCGGTCTGCAGAGAAGGTGATTGGCTGCAATCTGCCGTCGCTCCAGGACCTGTACACCTCCAGGACCCTGAGGCATGCAGGTAAGATTATGGCCGACCCCTCCCACCCCGGACACAAGCTCTTTGCATCACTCCCCTCTGGCAGGAGGCTGCGGTCCATCAGGACCAAAACCTCACGGCACAAGAACAGTTTTTTTCCCATCTGCCACTAGCCTTGTCAACAAGGCCCGGAGCCCCTCCTGACACTGACTCTCTCCCTACCCCCACACAGTCCTACATGCTACTTTAAATTGGCATCTTCAGATTGTCTGCGTTACATTAACGCATAGTGTGTACAGTGTGTACTCATTCGGGACCACCATTTTTTCTCTGCATGCACTACTGCTCTGTATTCCATATTCATATTCATATTCATTGTACATTGTATATATATATATTTATAGTTATTTACTTTTTTACTTACTTATATTTTTAATACTGTTTTTTTTCTCTTGCACCAATTGCACCAAGTCAAATTCCTTGTAGGTGCAAACCTACTTGGCAATAAACTTGTTTCTGATTCTGATCAGGCAAGTGCTCAATTGCATCATTTTAGAGAGATAGAGAGACTGCAAAAGGGGGTTGATGATGAGCTGAGAGAAAACCAAGCTGGTTTCAGAAACGGACGATCATGCAGTGAGAAGAAGCTAGGTCAGTTTAGTCGGGGGGTAAATGTTTAGGGGGAATGCACATGTTTGGTTTGCCCTACTGTGTTAGCTACGTCTGCATCTTGCTAGTTTGTTCTGAGTGGATAATTGTTGATTTTAGGAGATCGACTTTGGTTGTGAGAGTGTACTGTTGGCCATAAACAGTGGTTCACTTATGATTTAATTTGCACTCATTGGTCGCAAATTGCTAAGTGCTGGTGCACATACTGGTAACGAGCGTGGTGGAGAACTTTTTGGCTGCTCTATCGGAGAGCTTGTTATTGAAGTTAACTGTTAAGGAGTTATTGAGTGTCGCTGATTTCTACTCCATTGAGCTTGTACCCGAGGCATACCGACAACGTTTTCGAAATCATCAAAGGTCTGGAAAACAGACATACGCTGAAGTAGGCAGGGAGCTATCCAATTTGTTTCATCGTTGGCTTACTGCTGAGTCAGTTGAGGATTTTGATTCGTTGTGCAGTTTAATGATCGTTGAGAAGTTCAAGAATATTCTGCCTGAAAGAGTTATTTACTTATGTAAATGAGCATAAGGTCAAATCTGTCTCTGAGGCCAGTTCTCTTGCTGATGGGTATTTTCTAACACACAAGAGTCATTTGCGTGACTTTACGGCGCGCAAAGATTACTATCGACGAGAGCAACGCTCTGATCATGTTAATACTAGTTCTCCAGTGAAAACTAATACTGTGTCTGAAGGTAAGGGTAATGTTGGCCATATTGATAATACATGTCATACATGTCATAAGCCAGGTCATTACAAATGACTATGTACTGATTGGGACCGTAATACGAAAGAAGGCGTTGGTAGTACCAAAAACGCGGGGTGCGCGTGCTCTGTTCGTCCTACTTGTGCGTGGAATGCACAAAATGCTAATGATATCAATGTCTTGTCCAAGGGTTCTATGTCCCGTGAAAAAGAAAATGTGCATAATGTGCCTACATCTATTTCTGACAATGATTTCACTCCATTCGTCAGTGATGGCTATGTGTCCTTGGATGGTGACTCTCGCAGAGTGCCAGTCAGGATATTGCGCCATACCATTTTCCTCAGCCTCAGACACTGATATTGTGGTCTTGATTAGAGGAATTGTGTTGCATTCGTTTCCTGTACCGTTGCATAGAATTGAACTGAATTCTGGCTTTGTAAACGGCGAAGTCACTTTTGCTGTTCGTCCATCGTTGCCTGTGGATGGCATTGATTTGATTATGGGTAATAATCTGGGAGGTAATTGTGTATTTCCTTGTCAGTCTTCACCACTGCCTGTGGTCAATAGAGGGCAGTTACGCTCACCTGAGTCCAAAGTGTCTTGAAGAGTTTCCAGAGGTGTTCACGGCCTGTGCAGTGACTCGGGCTACGGCTCGTGCACAGGTAGAGAAACCGGCAGACAACTCTGGGTCGTTGTCTAAACTCTTCATTCCACACGTTGTATTTTGCTATGGCTTCTGACAGTCAAAGTATAGGTCATGGTTATTTTGTCCAAAATGGGTTGTTGCTTCGTAAGTGGTCACCTCATGCAGATACTGATGTGGCAGGTCAGCTGCTGCAGGTGGTAATACCTGAGAAGTATTGAGTTTGTGTTGAAAGCTGCTCATGGGGAAACATCTAGTCATTTCGGTGTGAAGAAGACTTATAACCATGTGTTGCAGCATTTTTATTGGCCGTGCATTAAGCGTGATGTTGCAAGATTTGTCAAGTCATGTCATATTTGTCAGGTCGCTGGGAAGCCTAATGAGAACATTAAACCTGCACCTTTGAAGCCGATTCACTCAGTTGGTACACCTTTTGAGCACTTAATTGTTGACTGTGTTGGACCCCTGCCAAAGTCAAAGTCTGGTATGGAGTATATGGTTACAGTTATCTGCCAGGCTACTCGATATCCTGCAGCATATGGGGTGAGGTCGATTGCCACAAAAACTGTAGTGAAGTCATTGTCTGATTTTATTTCCGTATTTCCGTATACGGAAGGTGATTCAAAGCGAACGTGGATCCAACTTTACATCTAAGACCTTTGCTGAGGCACTGAAACAGCTTGGCATTAAGCCTAATCTCAGCAATGCTTATCATGCACAAAGCCAGGGGGCACTAGAGCGCTTTCATGCCACCTTAAAGTCCTTGTTGCGTGCCTATTGTGTAGAGCTGAAACGAGACTGGGTAGAGGGTTTGCCATGGCTCCTGCTGGCAGCACGTGCTGTTTTGCAGGACAGTTTTGGGTTTAGCCCTAATGACCTCGTCTTTGGCCACATGGTGCGTACTCCCCTGTCTGTTTTAGGCAGTCAGTTGGATTCTACAGACCTGAGCCACCGGAGAGCTTGGCCCAGTATGTCCAAGGTTTTCATCTCAGATTGTTCCTGGCAGGGAAAAGGGCGAGTTCAAAAGAAAATGAAAAAAACAGTATGATCATAAAGCAGTTATCATGGCTTTTAGCCCAGGGGATCAAGTTCTTCCTTTACTGCCTATTCCAAGTTCTCCGTTTGCGGCGAAATATTTGGGACCATATAGAGTCATCCGTCAGGTTTCTGACGTTAACTTTATTGTGTCAACTCCAGAAAGAAGACGTAAAACACAGCTCTGTCATGTAAACTTGCTCAAGCCTTATTTCTCTTCGTCTTCACAAATGCAGGGGAAGGAGACAAGGCTGAAACCCATTGCACTTGCTGTGGGGCCAGACGAACACGTCACTCAGGTGGCAGCTCTGAGGATGGTGTTTGCGGCCCGGATGATGCAGTGTTGCAGGCTCGGCTAAGCAATAGTGAAAAGCTAGCATGTTTGGATAGTCTTCATGGTAATTTAGAATGTGAACATTGGGAACAACTGAAAAGTTTAATTTATGAGTTTTCTTCATTATTTTCAGATACACCAACTTGTACTAATGTCATTGAACATGACATCAATGTGGGAGACGCAAAACCAATTCAACAGAGGTTTTATCGTGTGCCACCTGATGAACGTAAAAACTTGAATCATGTGTGCAGTACCTCCTCGACAATGGATTAGCCATACCATTCTACTCTAGTTGGGCTTCTCCTTGTTTGCTGGTGAAGACATCTGATTCTTCCTTCAGATTTTGCACCGATTATAGGAAGGTTAACACAGTGACAATGGTAGACTCATTCCCGTTACCGCGAATCGAAGATTGCGTGGACCAGGTGGGTAGTGCTCGGTTCGTCAGCAAATTTCACTTACTAAAGGGCTACTATCAGGTGCCATTGAGTCCCAGGGCTCAAGACATTTCATCCTTTATAACACCAAGTGGTCTCTACTCGTACACAAGGATGAGTTTTGGTCTACGCAATGCCTCTTCAACTTTCCAGCGACTCATGAATAGAATTGTAGGAGGGTTGGAGGGGTGTGCAGTATACTTAGATGATGCCGTCTGTTCAGACACCTGGTCTAAACATCTGGACCGCATACGTGCATTATTCGAACAGTTGCTTAGTAGTGGTGGGGGAAAAAAATCGATTCTGTTCAGTATCGCGATATTTTGCGCACGCAATTATATCGATACAGTAGCGGTTTGGACTGGTCTGGATACTCCTGTCGTTCTGCCATCAACCTGTGGCAGGACTACTCCACTACTCAGTCTCAGACCTTCTCAGGATCCGCTGGATTGTACTGGAGCCCCCACCACCGGAGCTGCAACATCACCCGGACATCACTCGCCCCCCTCGTCGGCGTTACATCCACCGTGGGTCCTGCAGACACGTCCAGCACAACAACAACTCCGGCTCACTCAACTCCACCTGGTCCACTTCTCGTCGCTCCCCCAACAACACCGGCCGTACCGTCAACCACCATGCATTAGCCAGCCTAGCCAGGTCGGCTAATGCAACCACCAAGTACGACTCCTCCGCTGTCAACTTCGGTCTGCTCAACATCCGCTCACTCACAAGTAAAGGTCATCTCGTCCAAGACGTCCTCACTGACCGTAAGCTTGACTTTCTCTTTTTAACTGAAACCTGGCAACAGCCAAATGACTTTTCTCCACTCAATGACTCCACTCCCCCTGGCTTTGTTTACATCTCCCGTCCCCGTGGCAACGGCCGCGGAGGAGGTCTCGCGGTAATTCACCGCGAGAAGTGAAAAGTCCTGCCCGTCTCTGTCCCTGCATTCAGCTCCTTTGAATGCCTTGTTTTTAAGCTTCCCGGCCCCTTACCAACCATCATCGCTACAATTTACCGCCCCCCTAAGCCACACAGCGATTTTATCAGTGAATTCTCTACTCTGCTCACCCACATATCCACTCTCTCACTCAACACAATCCTGCTAGGTGACTTCAATATCCAAATGGACAACACCAACCTGCCTCTCACCAGAGACTTTACATCCTGTCTAGATAGTTTTGGCCTACAAAACCTGGTTGATTTCCCCACCCACATCAAAGGCCACTCTCTAGACCTAGTCTGCTGTTCCGGTCTCACCCCCTCCAAGCCCACTGCTAACGTTTTCCCCACCTCAGATCACACCCTCCTCACTTTTAACGCTGTACTCCGCCTCTCCATTATCAAGTCTCCCCGTCTCATCTCATTTCGTGACATCAAGGACATTAACATCACCACCCTCTGCTCCAACATTGACAGCTTTCCAACCCCGGACCCTACCACAAACCCCAATGATCTCACCACTCTCTACAACACCTGCCTCTCCACCACCCTCACCTCTATCTAGGGGTGGGGGAAAATATTGATACAGTGACATATCGCGATATTTCGCGTGGCGATATTGTATCGATTCAGAGACACGAAATATCGATATTTTGGTCACATGCACATAAAAAATAAACTCTGTATTATGCACCAAAATAAAATCATTTGCTGCTTTAACCGTTTACTGTCTGGTGAGCTCAACACAGCGAAGGTGCGGCTTTCGCGGGATCTGGCTGGCACGTGACGTAGGTCAAAGGTGAATACAGCACAGCAACATGGAGGAAGGAGAATTGAGAAATGCGCCATCAAATTTTAAGTCAAATGTCTGGACTTATTTTAGATTTTTTAACAAAGAGGGAAAGAAAGACATAGACATGACAAATGCGATCTGCAGGGACTGTCGTGCTAAAGTGAAATACTCCGGGAACACAACTAACATGAGAGCTCACCTCTCCCGCTACCACCCAGCAGCACTGGTAGGTGAGGGACAAACAAAACCAGCGCTTGCAAAAAATCAATACTCAGAATATTGCAATATCGCGATAATATCATATCGTGACTTAAATATCGTGATAATATCGTATCGTGGTGTCTCTGGCAATTCCCACCCTATCCCCCCCCTGAAAACCCGGTCTGTTTCCTTCTCCACATCTGCCCCCTGGTTTACCCCCGAGCTCAGGTCCATGCAAGCAAAAAACCGCCAACTTGAGCGCCTCCATAAACAAACCGGTCTCACTATCCACAAGGACATGTACACCTCCCACATCTCACAATACAAGGACCTTATATCCCAGACCAAATCCATTTACTACTCCGGCCTCATTCTTACAAATGAAGGAAACTCCAAAACACTCTTCTCCATCCTCAATAAAATCCTCCACCCACCCAATTCTCTGCCCTCCCACTTCTACTCCACGGCATCCTGTAACTCCATCCTGGACTACTTCATCCTGAAAATCCATACCATTCATCAGCACCTACATCCCACCTCCCCCCCTCTCTCCCCACCTGAACCTCTCCCTACTTGTCATCCCTTCTCCAGCTTTCTCCTCCCCACTTCCCCCGCAATCTCCGATCTCATCCAGAAATCTAAGCCCACCACCTGTCAGCTCGACCCCCTCCCCTCAACCCTAGTCAAATCCTGCCTCCCCTCCCTCCTGCCCCTCATTACCGCCATTATTCACTCCTCACTTTCGACCGGAATAGTCCCTAAACTTTTCAAAACCGCCGCTGTCACCCCCGTACTTAAGAAACCCAGCTTAGACCCCGACAACTACCTTAACCTCCACCCCATCTCTAACCTACCCTTCATCTCCAAAACCCTTGAAAAGACTGTTGCCACCCAACTTCACTCCCACCTATCCCTTCACTCACTCTACGAGCCTCCTCCTCGGCACTAAATCCACCCTAGCCAAAGTCAACACCTTCTCCCTCACCATCGACGGCTCCTCAGTTTCCCCCTCCCCTCAGGTAAAGAGCTTGTGTGTCATCCTCGACAGCACACTTTCCTTCCAGTCTCACAACAACTCCATTACCTGCACCGCATATTTCCACCTTCGCAATATAAACAGACTCCGCCCCTCCCTCATCCCCCACACCGCCGCCGTCCTTGTCCACAGCCTCAAAGTCTGCAATTCTCTCCTCTTCGGCCTCCCTCTCAAGTCCCTCCGTAAACTTCAACTGATCCAAAACTCTGCTGCCCGCATCATCACATCAAGACCCCCTCCCACCACCACATCACCCCTGTCCTCCAGGATCTCCACTGGCTTCCTGTAACCCACCGCATCACCTACAAACTCCTCCTCTTCACATTCATGGCCATCCACAACATCGCCCCTCCCTACCTGTCCGACCTCCTGCACATCACCATCCCCACTCGTTCCCTTAGATCCTCCTCCTCCATCCACCTCTCTGTGCCCCCTGCCTGCCTCAGCACAATGGGGGGCAGAGCCTTCAGTCGCTCTGCTCCTCAACTCTGGAACACCCTGCCACCTGACCTCCGGAACTGTGACTCTCTCCCCCTCTTCAAAACATGCCTCAAAACCCACCTCTTCCGGACAGCCTTCTCCCTATAACCTCCTTGCTTCGTGTTTTATTTGCCCTATTTATATTTATTCTATCTTATTATGTCAATCTTTTTTTTACCATGGTCCTTTTTAACTTGTGATTTGTATATTTCACTATGTGATTTTAATTTTCTCTGTCTGTACAGTGTCCTTGTGTGACTTGAAAGGCGCTTTTAAATAAAATGCATTATTATTATTCATTATTATGTAAACACCTTAATCCGACCTACTTCGGACATCTCAAAATCGGATAACAACACCCAGATAATTCGTTCATAGTCGGACTTTTAACGGCATGTATACTCAGCAATCGGATCTGAATCGGATTTTGCATTCTGCGCATGCGCGAGAATTTCCGCTGGGGCTTTCACCCGGAAGTGAAAGGAGACGTAAATAGCAGCGTTGTTGCCGGAAAAGGTCAATTGAACTTCGACACCATGGCTGCAGCAACCCACTTTTGGACGGACGAGGAGACCCAATTTATGCGCATTTTATGTGCATTATCAAGAGGAAAATAATGCCCGGAATGTACGCTACTGTAGCATCGTCTAGCTCCTCGTACGCCATCTTTGTTTGAATGCCGTCAGATAGTTTGTTGTTGTTGATAAGTAGAGGTCAACCGGAAGTGGCTCTTTGTTGAGAGGGCTACAGCGCCACATAGCGTCCGGAGTCAGCCATGCTCCGGCTGTTAATCCGATTCTCTGAACGACATGTATACTCGGACAAGTGATCCGGTCTTACGCGTGTCATTATCTGATCCGATCAGAAATTCAAATTTCTTGCTGCATGTACTGAGTGTGGTAGAGAATGAGGGTTTCAAAAATCTGCTTAGCATACTGGAGCCCAGGTACGTGATCCCCTCACGTAGATATTTTAAGGACACTGCCCTCCCCAAACTCTACAGCGAAGTCAAACCATCATGAAACCTTGAGTTTAGCCGATGGAGTAGCTATAACGTGTGACGGTTGGTCATCAAGAGCTACAGAGTCGTACTTGACCATAACAGCACATCACATCACCAATGAATGGCAACTTTTAGCTCATGTGCTACAAACCAGGGTGATGCATAAGAGCCATACGGGGGCAAATGTGGCTGATGTGCTGAAAACGGCAACCAAAGAGTGGGGCATTGCTGACAAACATACTGTTTTGGTTACGGACAATGCGCAGCCACAACATGGCCACAACATGGTTGTGGCTGTGCAGGTGGCAGGCTACCTTGACGTGAAATGTTTTGCCTAAACCCTTAACCTCGCCTCACAGCGCGCACTAAACAGCTGCCTGCTGTCGCCAGGTTACTTGGAAGAGTCCGTCGCATAACCACTTATTTCCACCGCAGTTCAATCGCCAACTTCATGTTGGAGGAAAAACAAAAGATTCTGGACCTCCCCAAGCACAAGCTCAAGACCGATGTTGTGACCCTTTGGAATAGTGGGTACGAAATGCTTCAACGTTTCTTGGAATAACAACCAGCGATATGTGCTGCCCTGTTATCCCCTGAGTTCAGGAGATCAAGCAGTGATGTCTCACCCTCAACGAAAATGACATTACAGACACTAAGGACATAATGCAGGCACTTAGACCGATGTTAGTAGCCACAAAAAATGTCTCAGAGGAGAAGAATCCCACTTTGTCCATCATTGCTCCAGTGCAGGCAAAGCTGCTAAATGACACACAAGAGGCAATGGAGGACAAACCAATTGTGAGGGAAATCAAACAGGCAATAAATCAAGATCTGCAGAAGAGATATAGCACTGTTGAAGACAAAAACACCCTCTACACAGCATTGGCCCTTGATCCACGATTTAAAGTGATGGTTCGGAGTAAAATTCACCCTGAGGTAATTTCCACCAATAATCCAGCCAAATACCCCCTCAGATGCATTTTTAGCGATGGTCAATATTGGTCAAGTTTAGGGGTATAAGAATGGCTTAGTACTGGAGTGAATGGTACAGTGTGTATATCTCGTAAATTACCCCACTAATAATGCATGGATTGTTACCCAACTTCTGTAGTAGTACATATAGGGTCTGCACTCACAAAAGGAGGCATTTGAAAGTTTGTAAGTACACCAGGAGTTTATTTAAAAGAGCACTTTCCTGATAGCTTCAACTCTCTGCTGCTAACGTTACCGCTGCGTCGACGTCACTTCCGTCTTATCGGAAAAGTTCGGAAAAGTCCTCTTCAAAACTCACAAGTGTAAGGAGAAAGTTAGTGTATTCAACACTCCATTGAAATGTACTGACAACTGAAATAATTGAATACTTGATATTATGTACATTGTTTGTTTACGACAATGCGCAAATCCATAGTTTAGATTTTATATTCCCATTTATTTGTATATAGTTGAAGAGGATTTTTACGAACTTTTCCGGAAATACGGAAGTGACGTCGACGCAGCAGTAGCGTTAGCAGCAGAGAGTTGAAGCTATCTGGCAAGTGCTCTATTAAATAAAGTCCTGGTGTACTTACAAACTTTCAAATGCCTCGTTTTGTGAGTACAGACCCTATATGTATTACTACAGACGTTGGGTAACAATCCATGCATTATTAGTGGGGTGATTTACGAGATATACACACTGTACCATTCACTCCAGTACTAAGCCATTCGGCTTATACCCCTAAACTTGACCAATATTGACCGTCGCTAAAAATGCATCTGAGGGGGTATTTGGCTGGATTATTGGTGGAAATTACCTCAGGGTGAATTTTACTCCGAACCATCACTTTAAGTCACTGCCTTTCTTGACCACAGATGACATCAGTGACATTTATTCCAGATTGGTTGTGGAGGCAGCCAGCCTTCAGGTAAGCTATTGAACTAGTTTATTACATTGTTTAATAGTTATTATTTTAAAAATGTTAGAAAGTATTTTACAAATGCAAAATTATTTATCTTGTCAATGTTCATCTGGTGATTAATCTTTATACTGGTTATTCGTTAGCATTATTTCTGCTTTAATGCAAAATCAGCAATTGCATTGAGCATTCCACAGCTATGTAAAACCTGAGATATGTATTTTCTCACTCACTCACTCACTCATCTTCTACCGCTTATCCGGGGTCGGGTCACGGGGGCAACAGCTCGAGCAAGGAACCCCACACTTCCCTTTCCCGGGCCACATCAGCCAGCTCTGACTGGGGGATCCCGAGGCGTTCTCAGGCCAGTGTGAAGATATAATCTCTCCACCTCGTCCTGGGTCTTCCCCGTGGTCTCCTCCCAGCTGGTTGTGCCCGGAACACCTCCATAGGGAGGCGCCCGGGGGGCATCCTTATCAGATGCCCGAACCACCTCAACTGGCTCCTTTCCACGCAAAGGAGCAGCGGCTCTACTCCGAGTCTCTCCCGGATGACTGAGCTCCTCACCCTATCTCTAAGGGAGACGCCCGCCACCCTCCTGAGAAAACCCATTTCGGCCGCTTGTACCCGTGTATGTATTTTCTTTTAACGTCTATTTAATGTTTGTCTACAGCCAACTATTAGGCAAGAGGAGACCAGCAGTGTTACGACCCCAGGGAATGAAGGACCCACTGGCAGACCACAGCGTAGAGCTCAAAAAAATCTTTTAATGAGCGTCACAAAAAGGGCAAAAACAGTCTCGTAGTCAGATCACAGGCAAAGGTCAAAAACACAGGCAGGCAAGGGCAAAAACAGTCTCGTAGTCAGATCACAGGCAAAGGTCAAAAACACAGGCAGGCAGAATACTTAACGCTGGAAAGGCACTGGCAAAAACACTGGCACGATCTGGCAGAGAGTGCTTGGCAAACAGGCCTTAAATACATGATTAGCTGGTTAGCGAAACAGGAAACAGGTGTGTAAGTGAGATGGTGGGAAGGTGACCAAAGGAGGGGGTGGAGTTACAGGCACATGGCTAAATCAAAAGAAAAACAAACGTAACAAAATCGCCACATGGCCAAAACGAAAACAAAAGCAAGTGTTTAATATGGAAAAACAAACTCATGCAGCAGAGTTACTAACAGTACCCCCCCTCTTACGGACGCCTCCCGGCGTCTTGACTGGGGGAACAGGGTGAGTACGAAGAAAGTCAGTGATGAGGGTGCGGTCCACAATGTTCCCAGAGGTAATCCAGCTTCTCTCCTCGGGACCATAGCCCTCCCAGTCCACCAAAAACTGGAGACCACGGCCCCGCCGACGAACATCAAGGAGCCGATGGACTGTGAAAGTCTCTGAACCATCAATGATCCGGGGTGGGGGAGGGGGTTTAGGGGTAGGGCAGAGGCGATGATAAATGACGGGTTTCACCTTGGACACATGGAAGGTGGGATGGATGCGGCGGAGGGTGGGGGGGAGCTTGAGCCGGACGGCAGCCAACGACCTTGACAATGGGGAAGGGACCAATGAACCTGGGAGCCAGTTTCCGAGACTCCACCTTGAGTGGAATGTCCCGCGCAGACAGCCAAACGCGCTGACCTGCGCGATAGGTGGGGGCCTTGGAGCGATGACGGTTTGCCTGGTGCTCCATCCTGGCAGAAGCACGACGTAGCGCTGTCCGCGTCCTCCTCCAGGTCTGGCGACAACGGCGAATGAAGGCCCGGGCAGAAGGCACGCTGACCTCCACTTCTTGGGCGGGAAAGAGGGGAGGTTGGTAGCCAAGACAGCATTCAAAGGAGGAGAGGCCTGTGGCGGCAGACGGGAGAGAGTTAATCGAGTACTCAACCCAGGGTAGTTGGGAGCTCCAGGAGGACGGCTTCTCAGACGCCATGCACCTCAGGGCAGTCTTGAGCTGTTGGTTTGCCCTCTCCGTCTGACCGTTACTCTGCGGGTGGAAACCTGAGGACAGACTGACAGAAGCACCAATGAGAGTGCAGAAAGCCCTCCAAAAGTGGGAGGTGAACTGGGGACCACGGTCCGAGACGACGTCCATTGGCAGGCCATGGTACTTGAAGACGTGAGTTACCATCAGGGTGGCGGTCCCCTTGGCTGAGGGAAGGCCAGGCAACGGGATGAGGTGCACAGACTTAGAAAAACGGTCCACGACCGTGAGGATGGTAGTGTTACCGTCAGACTGAGGAAGGCCGGTGACGAAATCCAAGGCGACGTGGGACCAGGGCCTCCTGGGTATTGACAGGGGTTGGAGGAGACCAGACGGGGGTCGTGTGGAGGTTTTACCTCGAGCGCAGACAGAGCAGGCAGAGACGAAGGCAAGGACATCCTTCCCCATGGCTGGCCACCAGAACCTCCTGCTGATGAAGGCCTGGGTACGTCTCGCCCCAGGAAGGCAGGACAATTGTGAGGAATGGCCCCATTGCAGGACCTGGGAGCGGAGTGAAACAGGGACAAACAGGCGGTTGACTGGGCAGTGACTGGGGGCTGCGTTATCCGGTTGGGCGGAACGCACCAGGGTCTCGACATCCCATTGAACCGCCTCAACAACGCAGTGGTCAGGGAGAATGTTAGTGGGCTTGTCAGTGCCGCTAGGAGAGGAAAAAATGCGGGAGAGTGCATCCGCCTTGCCATTCTTGGACCCGGGGCGAAAAGACAGGGTGAAGTTAAACCGGGAGAAATAGAGGGACCAGCGGGCTTGATGGGGACTCAGGCGTTTGGCAGTGCGAATGTATTCATGTTCTTGTGGTCGGTCCACACCAGGAACGGCACTGTAGCTCCCTCAAGCCAGTGCCGCCACTCCTCCAGAGCCAGCTTCACGGCTAGCAATTCTCTGTTGCCAACATCATAATTTCGTTCCGGTGGAGTAAGGCGATGGGAGTAGGGGGTGTACCTTCTCGTCCTTGGAAGAACGCTGGGAGAGGATGGCCCCGACGCCAACATCCGAGGCATCCACCTCCACGATGAACTGGCGATAGGGGTCAGGTTGCGTCAGGATAGGGGCGGTAGTAAAAAGTTCCTTCAACCCCTGGAAGGCCTTCTCTGCAGCTGGAGACCAGGTGAATCGGACAGACGTTGAGGTAAGGGCAGTGAGAGGGGCGGCTAAGGTACTGTAATTCCTAATGAACCGTCTGTAGAAGTTTGCGAAACCCAGGAAACGTTGCAGCTCCCGGCGGGTAGCAGGACGGGACCACTCTGCCACCGTCTCTACCTTCTGGCTACCCATCTCCATGGTCCCAGCGGAGATGACATAACCTAGGAAGGAGATTGTGGTGCGGTGAAACTCACATTTCTCGACCTTCACGAAGAGCTGATTCTCGAGAAGGCGGTGGAGTACCTGGCGGACATGGTGGACATGGTCAGAGAGAGAGCGAGAGAAGATTAAAATATCATCAAGATATACAAAAACAAAAGTATTAATCATATCCCTCAAGACATAAATTATCAGGGCTTGGAAAACAGCCGGGGCATTGGTCAGCCCGAAGGGAACCACCAGGTATTCATAGTGACCATTAGGGGTATTGAATGCAGTCTTCCACTCATCGCCCTCTCTGATCCGAATGAGGTGATAAGCGTTGAAGGTCCAGTTTAGAGAAGATGGTGGCACCATGGAGCAGCTCGAATGCAGAGAACATGAGGGGAACAGGGTAACGATCCTTGACAGTGATGTCGTTAAGGCCCCGATAATCAATGCACGGGTGGAGGGATCCATCTTTTTTGTCCACAAAAAAAAAACCCGCCCCTGCTGGAGAGGAAAAGGGGCGAATTAGTCCAGCAGCCAATGAATCCCGAATATACCTCTCCATGGCCTCCGTCTCGGGTCGGGCAAGGGAGTAGAGTCGACCCCTAGGCGGCGCCTTGCCAGGCAGGAGGTCAATGCCGCAGTCATACGGGCGGTGAGGTGGCAAGGCCGTAGCTCGTGATTTGCTAAAGACCTCCTTTAGGTCCAAATAGACGGGAGGCACGGTAGATAGGTCAGGGAACTCTCCTGGGGGATCCCCTGCAGGAGCAATGGGGACATGGGCTTGACAAAGGCAAAGGGACAGGCAGGAAGGGCTCCAGCCCAGAATGCAGTTCTTGACCCAGTCAATATGAGGGTTGTGTTTCTAAAGCCAGGGACGACCAAGGACGATAGGCGCATGAGGGGACTCAATGACGTGAAGCTGGATGGACTCGCAATGATTCCCAGAGACAAGCAGGGACACAGGGGCAGAAACGTGGGAAACATCCGCGAGTCTCTTGCCATTCAGGGCATGGGCCACAAGGGGAGAGGGTAACAGGAGAAGGGGAAGATGCAGCTGTGTAGCCAAAGCAGCATCGATAAAGTTCTCATCCGCCCCAGAGTCGACGAGAACAGAGAGCTGTAGCTGCTGACCCTGCCACTCCAAAGAGGCCGGTAAATGGACCGAGGCGGACTTGAAAGAGGTAGCGCTCACCAGTACGCCTCGTCCTACTGGTGAGCTTCGTCTTTTACAGGGCAGAAGGAAACATAGTGACCTGGCTCACCACAGTACAGGCAGCAGTTGGTGCTACGTCTTCGCTGCTTCTCGGTGGCGGAGATGTGGTAGCGGTTTATCTGCATGGGCTCAGGGGTAGGCAAGGCAGGTTGAGGGGTTGTTGCCAGCCTGGGTGTTCTATCCGGGGCTCTGGAGAGCCTCCAATTACGGCGCAGCTGCAGCCGGGAGTCCACGCGGGTTGCCAGGTCCACGAGGGCATCAAAGTCACTGGGAGACTCATGGGAAATCAATTCATCTTTAAGATTTTCAGAGAGACCGTTAAAAAACACATCAAAGAGGGCCTCGGAGTCCCAACCACTAGAGGCCCCCAGAGTCCGAAACTCTATGGCATAATCTGAAACTGAGCGGTTACCTTGCCGAATATGCAGCATCTCACGGGCTGCTTCTCTGCCATGTTTGGAATGATCGAAAACCTTCTTCATCTCCTCTGAAAAAGAGGTGAGTGAGTCGCAGAAAGTCTTATGGGCATCCCAGACTGCTGTGCCCCACTCTCTCGCTCGCCACAGGAGGGTAATAATGTAGGCCACTTTAGCTTGTTCAGAGGGGAAAGCAGAGGGTTGCAACTGAAATATCAAACCACACTGAGATAAAAAGGAACGACAGGTACCCGGTTCCCCTGAGTAGTGTTCTGGAGGAAGGAGCCGGGGTTCAGGGCCAGGCGGAGGAAGCCGTATAGGAACAGGCGGCTGAGGAAAAGATGGTGTGGCTTGATCCTGCCGCAGCTGAGCAACCTGGGCTAAGACCTCTGTGAACCCGGTTGACAAGGCCCCCATCGACCTACTTATTTCCTCCATCAGATGCTGTTGTCTCCCCGACACGACTCCATGTTGCTCGAGCACCGTTCTGAAAAAAGCTGGATCCGCTGGGTCCATGTTGGCCAGATCGTACTGTTACGACCCCAGGGAATGAAGGACCCACTGGCAGACCACAGCGTAGAGCTCAAAATGATCTTTTAATGAGCATCACAAAAAGGGCAAAAACAGTCTCATAGTCAGATCACAGGCAAAGGTCAAAAACACAGGCAGGCAAGGGCAAAAACAGTCTCGTAGTCAGATCACAGGCAAAGGTCAAAAACACAGGCAGGCAGAATACTTAACGCTGGAAAGGCACTGGTTTTATAAAACACAGGATATGATGTTATCACCCTAAAGTGCAGCGGACTTTGCATGACAGGGGCGTCCTTCTCCCTGAGCCAAGCTTGTGCCTGACCGCATACCTAAATGGGACTAGGTGTTGCAATCCTAACTATACTCTGAGAACTGTGGGTGGGGATGTCATCTCAGGGTTGGGTGGGCCAAGGGTTTCATCGGGGTCGTCAGGTGGGCGCCCTCCATCCTGGGTGTTTCGCTGACTGGGCCCACGACACCTCAAGAGGGTTCAGCAGCAACACCTGGCGTCCCAGGTGTGCCCCCCTCCTCCTTGCCCCCTTCCAGATGCCGTCTTGACTTCAGTTGTTATTTTGGAGACCAGCTGTTGTCTCTCCTTCTGATCCAGAGCCACTGGCTTGCTCTCTCAGCAGCACTGGACAGGGCTTTGATGGTTTGCCGTTGGGCCAGGCCTTGGATTCCCATTTCCTTCAGGAGACTGGGAACTGACCTGCCCACGAAGCCTCTACAGCCCACCTCCACGGGACAAACTGTGGCCTTCCACCCCCGTTGAGCAGCATCTGCTGCCAGCTCAGCATACCGAAGCTTCTTGCGCTCATAGGCCTCGCCCATGTTATCCTCCCAGGGCACTGTGAGCTCGATGATGTAAGCGCTTCGGATTGTAGGGGACCACAACACGAGATCTGGCCTGAGATTGGTTGTGGCGATCTCCGCTGGGAAGCAGAGTCTCTGCTCCAGGTCGACTAGGAGCCTCCAGTCTCGTGCTGCTCCTAGCTGTCCGGCCTCTGATTTCGGTCGGGGGGTCTTTGGTGGCACCTCCCCTTCACGAATAAACTGCCCAGAAGATGCAGACAGGGAGGAAGGTGAAGGCAGGGCGTTGACGACGGTCCGTCTGCTCTCCAGCGCCGCTGCTAGACACCTCAGCACTTGATTTTGCCGCCAGGTATAGCGGCCTTGTGTAAGGCTTGTCTTGCAGGCGACTAGGATATGCTTCAAGTTGGCTGGAGATGGACAGAGGGGGCATGTAGGGTCTTCGCCGTACCACTGGTTGAGGTTCTGTGGTGATGGTAGGACATCGTAGGTGGCCCGCAGAATGAAGCTGGTTCTAAAAGCCTCCATGTCCCATAGCTCCTTCCAAGAGAGCTTTCGCTTCTCCACATCCTCCCAACACATCCATTGTCCTTGCTTTCCTTGTGAGACAGCTTTTGCGCATCGTGCAGCCTGCTCCTCTCTGCGTACCTCCTTGACCACAAGACCTCGTCGCTCAGCTGGAGATGCCCTGTACCAAAATGGTTCACTCTCTCCGAGACCAAGACCTCCTCTTCCCCTTTGCACAGCGCCAACAATGTCCCGGTGCTTAAGGGCTGACTTGGCCTGGTTTATAGCTACAGCTGGAGTCCACTTCCTCCCGGTTGCGAGAGTGGGAGCGGTTTTAGCTACACAAGGGTCACGAGACTCTGTCAGCATCATCTCCAGCCTAACTTTGGTGCTCTTGTACTCCTCTGTGACGCTGGACAAAGGAAGCTCCAGGATGCCTTTCCCATACAGCGCTATGTTGCTAAGGCACCTGGGAACACCTAACCATTTCCTGGCAAAGGAGCTGACCAACCTCTCAAGTTTGTCAACCTTTGAGATTGGCACCTCGTAGAAGGTCAGAGGCCACATCAGCCGAGGTAGGAGACCAAACTGAAGACACCAAAGCTTTAGCCTGCCAGGGAGCATGGTCTTCTCAATGCTTTGAAGACCGCTGATGGTGTCCTGTCTGAGTTGTTCCACTTGGACTGTGTCCTTGAGGGTTGCATCGTACCAGCGCCCGAGGCTCTTGATTGGCTTCTCTGCCACCGTTGGTATGGGTTCCTCGCCGATGTAAAAGCGCTGGTCAGAAAGCTTCCCTTTGACGACTGACAGGCTCCTGGACTTACTCGGCTTGAACTTCATCCGGGCCCACTCAATGTTCTCCTGCAACTTCCTCAGCAGTCTCCTCATGCAGGGAATGGTTGAAGTGAGAGTGGTCATATCATCCATGTATGCCCTAATGGGAGGGAGCCGCAAGCCTGGTGTTAACTGCTCTCCTCCCACCACCCACCGAGATGCACGGATGACTACCTCCATGGCCATAGTGAAGGCTAGCGGGGAAATGGTGCATCCTGCCATGATGCCCACCTCCAGGTGTTGCCAAGCTGTGGTGTACTCTGTTGTTGACAGGCAGGTCTGCACGTCTTGGAAGTACGCCTTGACGAGTGCTGTGATTGCCTCTGGGACTTTGAAATAGCTGAACGCAGCCCATAAGATGTTGTGTGGAACCGAGCCAAAGGCATTGGCCAAGTCCAGGAAAATGACATGGAGGTCTCTTCCATCCCTTTTTGCAGCTTGGATCTGGTGCCAAATCATGCTCACGTGCTCCATACAGCCGGGAAAGCCTGGCATCCCTGCTTTCTGCACTGATGTATCAATGAAGTGGTTCATTTCCAGGTAGGTGGTCAACCTGCGAGCCACTACACTGAAGAAGATTTTACCTTCTACGTTCAGGAGACTGATTTGGCGAAATTGACTGATGTCAGTAGAGTCCTTTTCCTTTGGGATTAGGATGCTCCCTGCCCTCTGCCAGACTGTTGGAATTGTCCGTTTTAGCCATAACACCCTCATCAGTCGCCATAGGAAACGCAGGACATCCGGTGCGTACTTATAGAGTTTGTATGGTACGCCGTTGAGACCAGGGGAGGATGCTGCCCTTGCTCGACGTACAGCACTTTCGACTTCCCTCCACTTGGGAGGGCTGACGTCTAGCTGATGTTTTGGAGGAGGTAAAGGTGGCATGTCATGTGGAAGCGTGACCTGTTCGTGACGACGACTGTCAGAGTGTACTTGTGACAGGTAGGCTTCGAGGCATTCCTTTGTTGTTTGGAGGTTGCCACTTTTCTCCTTCGTGAAAAGACCTTTCACAAACTTGAAAGGGTCTTTGAAGAAGCTAGCTCTTGCCCGTTCTTTCTTTTTGCGCCTCTTTCTCAGGTTTTCAGCTCTCCTTAGTGCAGATAACCGGATCTTAATTTCAGTCTGCAACACATTTATGCCCTCCTTCTCCTCCTCTGGAGCCTTCCTCCACATTTTCTTCAGCTGCCTTCGTTCCTTGACTAGTCGCTCTATTTCCTGCTGTCTCCTGGACTGAGAAGGGATGGATGGTGTACCCCTCTTGTTGTCTGCAACTCCGAAGCGTTCAGCTCCATAGGCGTAAAAGAGATCCCCCAGTCTCTCCAGTTTCTTCACTGCAGTTCCGCCAAGCTGCTCCAACTGCAAAGTGAGGTCTGTGTTGACTGTTTCCCACACCTTTTTCTCACAGGATTTTGGCCAGTTGATGGGTGGCCTCCGCTCTTGGGTCTTAGTGTCTGTTGCACGATGATGTTTGCTGGGCTCATGGTGTTCTGCGTTGCTTGATTCCTCCTCTTCCTCTGGGACAGGGGGGTTGATGTTCTGCGGACTATGGTTTGCGTCCTGCCGCTGAACTTCACTTGACTGACTCGACTTGCTTCTTAAGAAGTAGTGGTCGATGCGAGATCCCTGTGCCACTTCCTTCAAGCACTTTTTCTTGCCTTGGTGTATCTTCAGGCCTACTGTAGATGTAACCTTCGCCCAGCCACAGATACAACTCTGGAGCGTTTTTCCTGCAGTAAGTGTTGGATTCTCAGGTACAGTACTGGTCATCATACTCGTTGTCGAATTCGTTCCTGGGTCGGTTACCGTGTTGTCTGCCATCGAGTCATCATCCTCCCCCGCTCTCGCTGACTCTGGGGGTATTTTCTTCTTACGACTTTTAGTAGCCAATGATGGGTGGCACACGTGCACTAGAGTGCCGCATCCCTCCCACCACAGGGAGCTAGCCTGTGGCAGGCCCGATGGGGTCTTTCCCTCCTGTCTGCTGTCTTTCCAAGCTGTCACAAGGTCTTTCCCTAGTTGTCAGCTGATCTTTCTCAGCAGTCACTGGTTAATCCAGATGCTCAGTTTTATAAAACACAGGATATGATGTTATCACCCTAAAGTGCAGCGGACTTTGCATGACAGGGGCGTCCTTCTCCCTGAGCCAAGCTTGTGCCTGACCGCATACCTAAATGGGACTAGGTGTTGCAATCCTAACTATACTCTGAGAACTGTGGGTGGGGATGTCATCTCAGGGTTGGGTGGAAAGGGCAAAAACACTGGCACGATCTGGCAGAGAATGCTGGGTAAACAGGGCTTAAATACATGACTAGCCGGGGGGTGTACTACGAAGCTCGATTAGTGGGTTAGCGAGGTATGTTGCGCTCAAAGCCTGGGTTAGCTGTCATACGAAAGTCGCTCTCTTTTAGCGGCGCTATATCACCATGGTAACTTATGCTCGCAACCAAACCTGGTCGGGAGGAGGTTTTCAGCTAACTTTCCGATTAGATCGGCTTCTTAAAGCTGGGCGCCGCCTCCTAGTCAGGGTGTTTCACTGAGTTTTTTTTTCTTATTTGCTACAGGTAATCAACATCAGATGAAAGGTTAGAGCCTATCCTATTGCAAATAATAGGCTACAAACCTGAAATTATTTCAACTTACCACATTGAATATATATATATATTTTTTAATAGAATAGAATAGAATAAAATAAAATACTCTTTTTTGTGCTTATTTCGGACGGTCGTGCTAACACCCAATCTAGATGGGGTAAAAGACATGATGATGGACAGGCAAGATATGAACACCGGTCGCTGGTGTGCAGTTCACATAATTCACCACACCACCGTCACTACCTTCTGGCACATGCAATACTTTTTTACATATAGGATGTATTTGAAATGAATTCCCTAAATAACAGAATAAAGCAGGTTGCTTTTGCATTTTACAATCATATGCACAAATTCCTTAAAACGTAAGGATGGAACAGTGGTCTAGGGCGCTGCGTTCAGGTCGCAGTCTCCCCTGGAGGCGTGGGTTCGAATCCCACCTCTGACAAGTAATTTGCACGCACTACTGCTCCGTATATATTGTAGGCCTACATCGTATATATTTATAGTTATTTTATTTATATTATAAATACTGTTTTTCTCTTGCACCAATTGCACCAAGTCAAATTCCTTGTAGGTGCAAACCTACTTGGCAATAAACTTGTTTCTGATTCTGATTCTGATTAATGGAGAACAATTCTGCATTTGGCATAGTTATTTTTAGACAATTAGGCTATGCAGAATCTTTTCACTTACGCACAGAATCTGCTATTTTTTGCCAGCACGCCTTCCTAGCCTTATTATGGGCAACAGTATTACCCCTTTCCGTTATTTTTCTTTTAAACTCCTCGTATGAGTTCATAACGACTACTTGCTCCTCCTGAGTGAAGTAAATAGCCCCTTTTCGCTCCGTCGGATCCATTGCGTCATGGTGAATAACGTTGGGTTACGCCCCTTTTACGGGAACGCGCATTGAAACTAAAGCGGAAAACCTGGCTTGACAAATCAAATCGTAAGTGAGCTTCGTGGTACTGTTTAACTCTGATTGCGACTTTCGTATTTGTCGATCCAGGTTATCCAAACTAAGCCTGGGTATGTTAATCGAGGTTCGTAGTACACCCCCCTGGTTAGCGAAACAGGAAACAGGTTTGTAAGTGAGATGGTGGGAAGGTGACCAAAGGAGGGGGTGGAGTTACAGGCACATGGCTAAATCAAAACAAAAACAAATGTAACGATATCGCCACATGGCCAAAACGAAAACAAAAGCAAGTGTTTAATATGGAAAAACAAACTCATGCAGCAGAGTTGCTAACAAGCAGTGCCTATGGAGTAGAAATGGATGGACAGGATCTTGAGGAGCTTGAAGAGCCACAACCTAAAAGAAGATCTGGGCTTGCTGATTTACTGGGAGAAACATTTTCGAGTACCACAGCCCCACAAAAGTCAGCATTTTGCCAAGCTGAAGAGGAAGTGAAAAGATACCAGGAGGCTTCTCCACTGCCATTAGAAGAAAAACCCCTTGACTGGTGGAAGGCTCATGAGACAATGTATCCTTACCCAGCCAAACTCGCTAAAAGATACCTGAGCATTCCAGGCACTAGTGTGTCTGCTGAAAAGGTGTTCTCCACTGCAGAAGATATAGTAACGGCCCAGAGGAGCACTTTAACATCTGAACATGTCGACCAACTCCTTTTTCTACACAAAAACGCCAATATTCCCAAATTAATTTTGATGATGACCTTGCAGCCAACATGACTAGATGCTAGCATCACACATTTTTGTTTATTTTTCTCAATTTGGTTGAAGCTCTAAGTTACTCTTGTTAATATGATTATTCTATTCTTTTGTTAGTTCTGTTATGTTTGTATTTAAATCATTTTAAGTTATGTGCTGGGAGCTTAGCATTCATTTGAGAGGTCTCCTATTCAAATAATATTTACATCCTGTCCTGTAATAAGGTCCTGTGTCCTGAATGTTCAAGGACAAAGTGCGTTGCATTGGCATTGCATTTCAGTTAATGTGTAGAAGAAGATAATGTTCAGTTCACAGAATTAAATGTGACATTTGAAGTGAGTTGAGCAGTCTTATTTTCCTATTTTTTTGTAATGCCTTTGAATAATATAGGGGACATGAATCGCAATATATCGCAGAATCGAATCGCAATACTTGCTGTATCACAATTTTTAAAGAATCGCAATAATATTGAATTGTGGCCCAAATATCGCAATACTATCGGATCCTCAGATTTTTGCCAATTCCCACCCCTAATATTTAGGTAAGGTTGTGGGGCAGGGGGTGGTGCGGCCTGATAGGGCACAGGACACACGTCAACTGGCCGTTGACGTGTGTCCTTCTCCCACTACGAAGAGGGAACTAATGCAATTCCTGGGAAGGGCAGGTTATTATAGAAATTTTTGTTCAAACTTTTCAACAGTTGTTGCCCCATTGACAAATTTGCTAAAGAGCACGGTAAAGTATGAGTGGTCGTCCCAGTGTCAGAAAGCATTTGAGAATGCAAAATTGCTGTTAACCTCTGCTCCTGTTTTGGCTGCGCCAAGACTGGAACAACCTTTTTTGTTACAGGTTGATGCCAGCCAAGTTGGTGCGGGCGCAGTGTTATTGCAGAAGGATGACACTGGGGTCAACAGACCAGTATGTTTTTTTTTTTTCCCGAAAGTTCAATAAACATCAATTGAACTACTCTACAATTGACAAGGAGGGTTTGGCCTTGGTATGGGCTCTACAACATTTTGATGTTTATGTTGAAATATGGGTTGGTTGGATGGTATAAGGCTATGAGCAGGACTGTGTGGACTGATTGAAGTGATGGTTTGGTGTGAATGTTTAGCATTATGCGGGTGTTCACTTAGGCCTGTGTTTGTGTGCACATGTGTGTGTTGGTATTTTTAAGGTTAATGCAATTATTAGTAGTTGTATTGTTGATTTGGGATGTTGAGAATTCCCAGAAACCCAAGATTTGGGTTCCTGTCTTTTGGGGGGGAGTGATGTGATGCCCCGGCTCAAAAGTGCCGTAAGGCGTTACGCTACTCTTTCCCCCAGCGTACTGTGCAGCATGTCTGCTGTGCCCTTATGTTGTCCTGTTGCTTGACTAGACCTGCAGGAGGAGCTCAAGGTTGCTGTCTGTCGTAACTGGGAGGCGGGGCTCCGGGTAATTGCCGCTCCAATATAGCTAGTGTCCCGGGACCTCACTCGCTCTCTCATTCCTGCTTCGGCCTGACGCTGGAAGGCTGGCTGCAGCAGACTCCCCAATGCCTTTTCTTTTTGCACTACACATAGTCTCTCCAATACTGACGCGCATTACACTTTATTTTGCCAAGATAACCAAGATCATTGTTTAAACATTACCCGACTGAGTGGTCTCCCTTTATGTAGTGGCTACCTTGAGCCAGGTAGTCATCACATTATTAAATCTTTTTTGAAATCGTACATGTTCTTCTGGAGGTTTATATTTTATATTTTATATTTTTACATTTATATTCTTTTCATGTTTCAGTGATTTTATAAGTATATGTAAGTATTCAAATCTTTATCGGAAGTAAATTAGGTGTATTGCTGTCCCTTTTCCTTGACACCATCACCATGAGGGCTAGCTCAATTGCTGTTGTAGCAGCAGCTTGACACCGAACCAAAAACCTCAGCATTCGGAAAGCCAGCCAAAAAGCAAAAGAGGCGTGATGTGTATCACAACCGTGGCGGCGTCTAGTGTTCCTAGAGAAGGGCTGTGCTTTTTCTAGTCGTGCATATTCTACAAAGGCAAGCAAAGTGGCTGTGTATCATATTCAACTTCAACTCAAGTCAAGTCAAGTAAACTTTATTGTCAGTTTTCATGAATGTACAGGACATACACAAAAACCGAAATGCCTTTTCCCTCGATCCCCAGTGCTAGACACGCATGCAAATATAAATATAAATATATAGAAATATGAGTACAAAAATCTAAATAAAAAGGGGGTCGCAAATATGTACAATTGATATCAACAGTGTAAACAGTATGAGGTGCAGTATGGAGGGTAATAAACAGTAATAAATAAGTATGGACATAGTATAAATAGTGTATAAACAGTTGTATAATCAGTGTATAAAAAGTGTATAAAAAGTATGAACAGTATGAACAGTTATATAACAGATTTCTAAACAGATTTATAAACAGTATGGACAGTGCTAAAGTGTAAAGTGGCTGTGCATGGTGGTGGGGCTGTGCATGGTGGTGAGCAGGTGTGTGGTGGTGGATGTGTGGGGGTTAAAGTCTAGGGGGAGAGGGGTTGTGTGCAGGTGTCTGGGGTTGAATGGGTGGGGGGGTGGGGCTGGGAATGGGTGGGGGTCGATGTCAATGTCAAATGTTTGTGCTGGCAGAGGGCAGAGAAAGAAGGGGGGTCAGTGCTGGACAGGAGTTCAGCATCCTGACCGCCTGGTGGACGAAGCTGTCCTTCACTCTGCTGGTCCTTGCCTTGAGACTCCTCATCCTCCTCCCAGAGGGCAGGAGGTTGAAGAGGCAGTGGAAGGGGTGGGTGGAGTCACCCGAAATGCTGAGTGCTTTGCAGGACAGGCGTGTACTGTATATGTCCTGGAGGGAGGGAAGAGGGGCACCGATGATCTTCTCAGCTAATCTCACTATGCGCTGCAGGGTCTTCCTATGGGATGCAGTGCAGCCGCCATACAACACAGTGATGCAGCTGGTCAGGATGCTCTCGGTGGTTCCCCGGTAGAAGGAGCACATGATGGGGGCAGGTGCTCTCGCTCTCCGAAGTTTGCAGAGAAAGTAGAGGCGCTGCTGAGGTTTTCTGGCCAGTGATGCAGTGTTGCAGCTCCAGGAGAGGTCCTCAGTGAGATGCACCCCCAGGAAATTGGTGCTGCTCACTCTCTCCACAGCTGAACCGTTGATGGTCAGTGGGGTGTGCTGAGTGGAGGCTCTCCGGAAGTCGACAACAATCTCCTTCGTCTTCTGCACGTTGAGAGCGAGATTGTTGTCTCTGCACCATTTGGCCAGCTGGCTCACCTCTTCCCTGTAATTTGAGTCATCATTGTGGTTGATGAGCCCCAACACAGTCGTGTCGTCTGCAAACTTGACGAAGAGGTGTAGTCAGGGGTCAGCAGGGTGAAGAGAAGGGGGCTGAGCGCGCATCCTTGGGGGGCCCCTGTGTTCAGCATGATTGTGCTGGATACGTTCCTGCCGACTCGGACTGCCTGTGGTCTACTGGTCAGGAAGTCCAACAACCAGTTACATAGTGAGGTCTGCAGTCCTGGAAAGTCCAGCTTCCTGATCAGCTGCTGAGGGATGATCGTGTTGAAAGCTGAACTAAAGTCAAGGAACAGCATCCTCACAATCGAGTCCTTGGTCTCCAGGTGGGTCAGTGCTAAGTGGAGGACGGTGGAGATTGCATCATCAGTTGACCTGTTGGCCCGATATGCAAACTGGTATGGGTCAAGTGAAGAGGGGAGGATGGATTTGAGTTGCTGCATGACCAACCGCTCGAAGCAGTTCATGATGATGGGGGTCAGTGCAACGGGGCGGTAGTCGTTGAAGCAGGATGGAGAGGCCTTCTTCGGTACCGGGATGATAGTGGTCCTCTTGAAGCAGGTGGGGACAACAGCTTGGCTCAGGGAGGTGTTGAACATGTCTGTGAGGACATCTGTGAGCTCCTCTGCACAGTCCTTCAGCACACGACCGGGAATGTTGTCAGGCCCTGCCGCCTTGCAAGCGTTGATCCTGGAGAGGGATCTCCTCACACTGGCTGGGGAGAGGCACAACATCTGGTCATCTGCAGGGGGTGGTGACTTCTGTGCAGGGGTGCTGTTTTCAGCTTCAAACCGTCCGAATAAGTTATTGAGGTTGTTCAGCAGTGTGATGTCACTGTCACAGGACTGTGTTCAGGGTTTATAGTCCGTGATGGTCTGTATCCCTTGCCACAGGCTCCTAGTGTCTCTGCTGTCGGTGAAGTGGATGGATATCCTGCTACTGTACTGCCTCTTAGCTAGCCTGATGCCCCGGATCAGGTTGGCTCTCACTGATCTCAGGCCAGCCTCATCACCTGCTCTAAAAGCAGCATTCTGGGCTCTTAGTAAGCCACGGACCTCCCCCGTTCGCCAGGGTTTCTGGTTAGCCCGTACTGTGATGGTCTTGGTGTCCGTGATATCATCGATGCATTTGCTGATGTAGGCAGTAACCTTGTCCGAATACTCCTGGATATTGGTGTGTTGGTTGTAGGTGGCTACCTGCTTAAACATGTCCCCGTCTGTGGTGTTAAAGCAGTCCTGTAGTGCTGAGGAAGCACCCTCTGGCCACACCCATACCTGCTTCTGGACCGGTCTGGTGACTCTGACCTTAGGCCTCCATGCTGGCATTAGCATAACAGTACTGTGGTCTGAAGCGCCGAGGTGGGGAAGGGGTGAGGCCTTGTATGCTTCTCGCTGTGTGGTGTAGACCAGGTCCAGAGTGTTATTTCCTTGTGTAGGAAAGTCTATGTCCTGGTACACATGAGGAAACACTGTCTTAAGGTTGGCGTGGTTGAAATCCCCAGCTACAATGAGGAATCCGTCTGGGTGGGCTGTCTGCTGGTCACAGATGGCGCTGTACAGTTCACTCAGTGCCTTGTCTCGATCATTGTTGTTCCCTTGGAGGGATGTAAACAGCCACTAGCAGAATGGCGGAAAACTCCCTCTGTGGATAAAACGGCCGGCACTTAATGATCATAAACTCTGCAAGGGGTGAACAGTGTCTGCAAACCACCATAGCGTCCTGGCACCAAGCATTCCTGATATAAACACAGACACCGCCACCGCGGGTCTTACCGTTATTGAGTGCTCTGTCCGCTCGGTAGCATGTTAGCCGGTTAAGCTGGATGGCGGGGTCTGGTATGTTGCTGTTAAGCCATGTTTTCGTAGAAAACGAAAACACCGCACTCTCTCACAGTCCGTTGGGATGATCTCAGAAGGTGTAGCTCTTCCAGTTTGTTGTCCAAGGAGCGTATGTTGGAGAATACGATGGACGGCATAGCCGGCTTGTTTGGATTAGCCGCTAGCCTCGCCCGGATACCTCCACGCTTCCCTCTTTTTTGCCTCGCCTCGCACCGCTTCCTCTGCGGGTGCGCTGCAGTAGTGGGGGTCGGTGTCGAAGCAGGCCGCCGGAGTAGACCGAGATCGTGTAGCTCCTTGGTGAGTGCCGGGTTTGGTTTGTTTTGTTTGTGTATAGCGTTATTTCCGATGTTCAAAAAAGTCCCACGGCTGTATGTGCGCCTTGGGGCGCACATACAACGCGACAAAAACACAGAATCACACGGGCACACCGACGAAGATAAACATGTATGCACCACATTTTCGGGACAGAGAGGGGCCGCTGCATCCGTACGCACCGCCATCTTGGAGTCGATGCAAACTTGATGCAAACTATGAGGGATTTTTGCTCGATTAGAAATATGTTAGAGGAGAAATTGAAGAGAAGCAGGATTCAGTTCCAGGTAGAAAGACACACAGACTTTAGACGCTGTAGCAGAAGGAGACGTTTACTGTTACACCAATGTTTCATCCTGCTTCTTCACCCCTTTTACACTGATGCCTATTTGGCTCTGTGACTTTGTGGTTATTTGTTTTCTTTATTCATACATGTTTCAGTGATTTTATATAAGGATTTATAATGAAAGACAATGGGAGGTGTTTTGACCACATCTCTTTTTGGTTGTGTGTGTCTGTGTGTTCCTGTTTGCAGGTATGTAATCATTCGCAGAAGTGGTTGCACCTTGGGCTGGCGAGGACAAGCAACTCCGACTCTTTCTTGACACTCTCACCATGAAGGCTTGCTGATTAAATACCCCAAAACTGGACCCCACATACTCAGTTAGAGCGGGTAAGTTGAAAAAAACCATAGCTGATGTATATCTCAAATCTTGAATATTGACCATCAACATGGGGTCTTAGAAAACCGTCCAAATCCTTCAAGTAAAGAATTGATGGATATTTGTGATGGTTTTAATACTGCCCATAATTGGTTTAGGTGCTGGATTGAATGTAAATGTGATTACACATTCACGAATATACACACCTCCACACATACAGACACACACACACACACACACACACAGAGGCAGGGCAGGCTCAGGCGGCAGTTGAAGAAGCAGGCTGGTAGGCTGAGACAGAATGAGGTGGCGGACATGTTTGGTGTACTCACCAATAGGAATGAAGATGCCCAGCATAGCCACTGTGATGTTGTTACCCAGCAGGTTGTGCTCGCTCCCTGCTAATGAGCAGGGTTAGAGAGAGAGGGAGAAAGTAAGAGGACACAGACTTGCACATAATTTTACATTTCAATTATTAATTCAAGCCAGGTGAAAATAAAATGCACACGGTGATAGCAGTCAGAATGTATTAATTCTCACCGGTATTCATGTAATGTATAGAACTGGAGGAAAAAATATAATAATAATAATGATTCCAGATGACAATTCTTTTTTTTTGGTATTCAACATCATTAATTAAGATAATATATTTCATTATTTCTGGGTATGTATTTTTTTCTTGTTTCTGTCTCTAGCTCATGTTTTTCTTATCACTATAATGTTACTGACACATAACTGCGAGAGGCTGTGACATGCATCAATTAGGAGGTCCAATGTTTCCCCTATAATTTCTTCCAGCAACGGTGTTGAGGTGTGCATGAGAAGTAGTACTGAGTACTGATGTGCATGTGCACAGTACTGATGTGCAGGGGTGCAATGAGGTTTGAGTGTGATCACTGAATAAACAAGGGCTGCATCAAACATAATGGTTTCATACAATGGTATCTGAGCTCTACCTACTAATAGTGTGTTGGTAAATTAATAAACATGAATGGAAAAGGTAGAGATATTTTTCCCTTATATGGCGTTCCGTCACCCACAATAGTGTCTTGTGGGTTTCTCTTCGGGGTAATAGTGCTAGTCCTGCTGTATCATAGAAATGTAAACGAAAAAAAACATCAGTTGAAAAAAACACAATTCTGCAGTAGCAGTCGACTCGGCTTTGATTCAGGCAGGGCGAGGCACATATTTTGAATATACTTCTTTTCTTTTTCAGGATATTAGAATATTTGTTTGAAAAACAGAATTATCAGAAGCTTGCAATTATATATTTGGGCATTCCATGGTAGATAAACAACAAGCCAAATGTCACTAATCAGCAGCCCATGATGGAGTCCCTGCATTACTGATATGGCCACGCGGACGCAGACACATGATTTATATGCAATATAACACAAGACACACATTGATAGGCTATACAAGGAAAGGTACAGGTACAAAGGTACAGGTACAAAGGTACAGCCAAAAAAGCACAGGGTTTGATCACAAACCCACGGCATTATACATGCAGTTAGATTCCTCTAAGTCACTTTTGTCACTGTGTCTGCCACGCCCCCTCCTCCTACTCTACTGTTCACACTTGCAGCTGTGCCACATCAGGTGATTAGTGGAGGCTAAAAATCAGTCCTTCACTGTTTGGTGCCAAATTGCCAAATTTGGTGCTAGATTAGATATATACAGTATATACACCTGCGAGTGTTATTGCAATTTTTATTTTTTATTGTTATTATTATTCTGCCAAATCGTTTGATTTACAAGGTTCCCCAGACTGATTTGCACCAATGTGTCCACACTTGTCCACAACAGTCCCAAACAGCCAAATCTAAATAACCAAATTAAAAACAGTCTAACAGATTCCCAATTCCCCCAAAAATAAACGGTATCAGAACAGTTCTGAAACTTCCAACCGTAAGGCCTCCAGGGACTCAAACGTCCCGGGAAGCGAACGCTTCCCGGGACGTTTGAGCCTGGACATGTTTGAACCTGGACATGTTTCCCCGGTCACACCACCGACCGTCACTCATCACCATCCCATCTCTGGTCAAGCCTGTGAAAGGGAGGGATGTCAAGAGGTGGAACTTCAGAAAGGCAAACTGGGCAGGCTTCACTAAACAAGTGAATAAGGCAGCTGCCGGTCTACCACACCCGTGTCCCAACAACCTGAACGATGCCTACCACTCGTACTGCAAAATACTGCTGGCTTCTGCCAAAAACAACATCCCCCGAGGCGTGCGCAAAGCCTATGTTCCCTGCTGGGATGACCACTGTGAACAGCTACTTCGCTCCCATACAGAAGCGCAAACCAGCAAAGACAGGGACAAAGCAGCAGACAACCTTTTCTGCAGGTTAAACGAAAAACGAAGGCAACGTTGGACTGAGACGGTGGAGTCAATTGACTTCACACACTGCAGTCGACGGGGGTGGCAGACCCTGAACAAACTGACTGGAAGGTCAACAACCCCTGCACAGTGCCCCATAACGGCAAATTCCATCGCGTCACTCCTGCTGAGTAATGGCCGCTTTCCCAATGCAGACAAGGACTTTAACAGAGCAACAGCAGCGAGAGTCCATGAGCTACTCAGTGCCCCAGGATGCGATTCCAACCTATCCACCCACTTTACGATGCAGGAAACAGATCTGGCCATACAACGCCTGAAGACTGGTAAGACACCAGGAATAGACAGCATCCACCCAGAGTACTTGAAACACCAAGGCAAGAAGGCAACTGACTGGCTCTGTTCCTTTCTTTTTACATGCCTTCAGTACTCAAAGCTGCCGAAGATCTGGCGTCGTGCCAAGGTGATTGCCCTGCCGAAGCCTAACAAGCCGAGCGACGACCCAAAGGGATACCGGCCCATTTCACTGCTGTGTGTACCCTTCAAGCTCCTTGAGCGCCTCATCCTGGCACGCCTCACCCCAGTGATTGACCCCCAGCTGCCCAAAGAACAGGCTGGCTTTCGAAGCGGCAGGTCAACAACAGACCAGGTGACCCTTCTGTGCCACGACATAGAGGACAGCTTCCAGGCAGGAGAGAAAGCTGGTGCCGTCTTCCTGGACCTCACGGCAGCCTACGACACTGTCTGGTTGCGTGCACATGAAGCTTCTGGAGACCATCCCATACAAGCACATGGTGAGCTTCATTATGGAGATGTTGAGCAACCGCAGCTTTCAGCTCCACACCAGCAACGGCCAAAGCAGCAGGGTGAGAAAGCTGAAGAACGGCTTACCGCAGGGCTCAGTGTTAGCACCGATGCTTTTTAACATCTATATCCACGACCTACCCAAAACAACATCCCGGAAGTACGCTTACGCAGATGACCTGGCCATCTTGCTCAGCAAGCCATCCTGGGAAGCAGTGGAAGAGGGCCTATCTGAGGACATGAACATTCTGTCCTCATACCTCAAGAACTGGCGCCTCAAGCTCAGTGTTGAGAAGACCGTATCCACAATGTTCCACCTTTACAACAAGGAAGCAACGCACAAAATTAACATCATGGTCAATGATTCCCGTCTGCAGTCCCAGTTCTCCCCGACATATCTTGGAGTGAAGCTTGACCGAACACTGTCCTTTAAACAACACCTGGAAAGTGCCAAGGGAAAGACCACCGCCCGTGCGGCATTGATACGGCGCCTAGCCGGTACTACCTGGGGAGCCTCCACAAAGACACTGCGCATCTCCACCGAGGCTTTGGTGTTCTCCGCTGCTGAGTACTGTGCCCCAGTCTGGAGCCGTAGCCCCCATGCCAAGAAGCTGGATGCTGCCCTCAACACCGCACTACGGACCGTCTCCGGATGTCTACGTGCCACTCCAACTATTCAACTGCCTGTCCTAGCTGGAATCGCCCCAGCCGAGATCAGACAAGAAGCAGCTACACTGGCCCTCGCTCGTAAGGCAGAGATGAGTGAATCCCACCTCCTCCACAAGGTTGTCACGGAGACGCCACAATGCACGCGCCTGAAGTCCCGAAGCCCCTTCACCCCAAGAACTGCTTCGCACAACACCAGCAGACACCTCCAAGGCTTCCTGGCTGAAGGCAAGATGGAGGGACCAGTGGAAGGCAGCAGAACCATCCAGGCTCCACCAATTCATTGAGGATCCTACAGATGTGCCTGGCCAGGACCTCCCCCGTAGGGAGTGGATGACCCTCAATCGCCTGAGGACAGGTGTGGGACGTTTCAGTGCAGCGATGCAGAAGTGGGGTCTCACAGACAGTTCCCACTGCGAGTGTGGAGATCCATCACAGACTGCTGAGCATGTGAAGACCAGCTGTCCTGTGTACCGGCCACCGAATGGTGATCGTGGCCTAAGTGACCTAGACAATGACACACTGGACTGGCTTGCTGCAACGGAGCTAAAGGTCTAAGGACATACGACAGAAGAAGAAGGAAGCGAACGCCACTTTGACAGGAAATAGACATATCTCCGTTATAGTCAATCCTATTCACACCAAATTTGGATCCAATGTTTAGAACCTACACT
Source organism: Urophycis tenuis (assembly GCA_036785325.1). NCBI lineage: Eukaryota > Metazoa > Chordata > Actinopteri > Gadiformes > Phycidae > Urophycis > Urophycis tenuis. The sequence continues at coordinate 18,527,144 of JAXIVH010000003.1, read as the reverse complement.
GAAGTAGACAGCCAGAAGATGAGCCACATCGCCCCCTTGGGGGTGCTTACCACTTATATCGAAAATGGCCACAGTTCCTAGACTGATTTGAGCAGAATCAACTTTGAGACAGTTGAGGGTCAAGTCTCTAATTGGTCAAGTGAGATGATGGCGATTGTCCTAAAAGATTGCCACCAGAGGCCAAAATGTGTCCAGTGAACTTCAAGGAGCCAAAGGGGTGGGGGTGGGGGGGGGGGGGGGTAACTTTAGCCAATCATCATCAAACTTGACGTATGGAAAGGCACATGGGTTAGTCCAAAAATTATTCAACTTGGGCCATAGTCCATAGGGGGTGCTATAGTTATCAGATGAATAGAGATTCTTAAATGCAGCCATATCCTCCTGTTTTATTTATAATCCTGTAAGCACTGTGCATACATTTTTTCACAGCAATTCCCCCGTGAATAATTAAATTTAAATTTAAATGGCAAATTTCGTTGGCATAAATTGTTTTTATCAAGCTCAAGCTTATTATTATTAAGCTTTTGCTACGTAGTAGGATTGTTATTTTGTCATCTTGTTGACATGGAAAATGTTCCCCACATATATATGTTTCTGCGAGGACACCACCATGCAAGCCCAGACCGTTCACTGCTTCTCCAACAACAAGCCGTGAATCAACAGTGACTTGAAGGCAGTCTTGAACAAGAAGAAGGCTTTCAGGTCAGGAGACAGAGACAGGGTTCATGCAGGTTTCAGTTAGTTAAATTTAAGACCTTTTTAAGACCTTTTTCAGACCATTATGTGTGAAATTTAAGACCAATACAACAAAAATAGAAACATTCGAGCGATCCCAGAAATTCTTAAAACATTCTACTTTTTATTGATATTTATTTAGTATATACAACTTAACCCTACATTTGATATTTATTTAGTGGTAATGGTAATGGTAATGGAAATGGTGACGTGGTGGTAATACATACCGCTTGTCCAATGTGTTTATCAGTTTATTGAATGCCGGGTCGCTAACGGTGCTGATAGGGCACATGTCTTTGGCAATCATGTATGCGATTGCATCTGTTATTCCTTTATGCCTGCGGGAGCTGGCTGGATATGGGGTGGCATTGTATAGGGTCTCCTTAATTGAGGACTGTGTTGCGGTGGCAGGAGTGGAGGAGCTTTTCATTTTTTCCTTCATTGCTTGGTCATGTATTACTCTGTGTGCAGACTTTTAAGTGGTTAAATAGATTGGTCGTATTCGCTTGAGGTGCAGACACGGTCGCATGACATATCTTGCAAGTTTTCAGGCGGGGCGGGGCGCAGTGGAGTGCGCAGGTGGAGAAAGAAGGGTTCGCTCCATTTACCAAACAAAACACGGCGGGTGGCAGAATGATCGTTTTATTACGATTATCTTGATTTAATGATCGAGGGAAGCCAAAATCGTAATCAAAATTGAAATTCAATTAATCGCCCAGCCCTACTAGAAGTAATAAAGATTTCAAAAGTAAAGGGAAATAGAGCGGCAGGGAGAGATTATGCTGTTGACGAAAGCCTTGTTAGGCGATGGCGTGCCAAAGAGACACAGCTGGAAAGTTGTGCGGCATATACATGGGAGCGGCTAATACAGTTTTGTTTTCTTTAAATGCGCAAATTAAAGTCTTGCGGCATATACACGATGCGCCCTTTATGCGGGAAATTACGGTATTATCACCACGTAGAAAAAAAAACAACCAACCTATTATTAGTTCTACAGCATTTTACTAATTTATTTTCAGCGGACAATGATTGAACACAATTAACACAATGGACGGAGGTAAGAATTTTAAGACTTTGGTATATTAAATTTAAGACCTAGACTTGTGTTTTTTAGACTTTTTGAGGCCTTAAATTTAACTTTCTGAATATGAGTCTTTTTAAAATTTTTAAGACCCCGCGGGAACCCTGCAGAGAGGAGCAGAGCAGAGTGCAGCACAAACTCCAAGAGATTCTGAGGATGTGCAAAGACAACTACAGGAGAAAGCTGAAGGCCAAACTCCAACAGAACAGTGAGAGGGATGTGTGGGTCGGAATGAAGCACATCACAGGGATGAAGGGGAAAGACAGGCAGACATCTGGGAGCCTGGATAGAGCTAACCAGTATAACCAGTTTTTTAAACAGGTTTAGCTCACCCCCTCCAACACCCCAATCCCCCCACACACTCACACTGTCCCAAATGGTTCGACCCTCCCTCCAGCATTCTCCTGTACAACACCTCTCCATCTGCCCCCCCCCCCCCCCCCCCCCCCCCACACTCCTTCCCCCCCCACCCCCTCCTCCTCCTCCTCCTCCACTGATGACATCTACACCAGTAAATATTGATTAGTTTGACTGGGACTGGTCTTTGCTGCAACCATGTTAGCACCTCCCCCACCCCCTCTAATGGCCTTCATTGGAAATATTTAATGTACGTTTGGCTGCAAATAATGCAGTATTTGAGATTCAACTACCAAATACAATCAATTAACCAATCACACCCACCCTTCCCTTACCTCTGTGGGAGATATCGTCATTGCTGTCCTTCTGGATCCCCCCCACGGTGCCCAATATGGGCATGTGTGTTGAGGTGGATATCAGGGTCCCTGTCCGGGTGGAGGTGATGCCGTTGGAGGGTCCAGTGCGATACCAGCTAGGGGGTGCAGTAGCAGAGGTGGTGTCCCTGGTGATGTGTGTGGTGGACAACCGCCTATTGGAGGGCTTTGGTTTACTCGAAGTAGCAGGAGTAGTCATAGAAGGCATCATAGTGGTAGGTGTTCTGGTTTTTGTTGCAGTGGTGGTTGTCCTCAAGGTAATGCTAGCTGTTTTGGTGGTGGTAGTTGTTGTGCTGGTGGTGAGTGTAGCGATGGTAGAGGTGGTGGAATCGGTGCTGGTGGTTGACCTCAACCTTACTGCTCAGGAGAGTGGTGGAAAAAAAAGCACATATTAAGAGAGAGAGAGAGAGAGAGAGAGAGAGAGAGAGAGAGAGAGAGAGATTGTCCTGAGGGGTGACGGTGGCTCAGTGGTTAGAGCGGGTGGATAGAGCGGGTCGTCCACCAACCGTAGGGTTGGCAGTTTGATCCCCTGGATCCCCCTCCTCCAACTGTTCACATGTCGAAGTGTCCTTGAGCAAGCCACTCAACCCCAACTTGCTCCCTAGGGGCTGAACATAGCATGTCTTGCTATGTTATATCATATATATGTTATGTTATATCATAACATGTCTTGCTCAATGAGAAGGAAGAGGATGTACAGTAATGGCTGCATTGTTCATGCACAATACTGAACCTGTTCTGAAGGTTTGCATATTCTCATGTCATTGCCCCTTTAATTACATATTAAGGTAATTATTGGTTTATGTTAATGGGGTATTGTATCATTCATTTCGTTTATTTGCTTTTGATGTGTCAGTTTATTCTATGCAACAAGTTTGGGCATTTTGTTATTTAAGAAGCCATTCAATATTATGTTCAATTGGGGTTATTTGTTTTCCTAAGACCTATTTGTTTCATGCAGATAATGCTGTGCGGAGTGATTAGGCTGGTTATACGTTCAAATATATGCCAGTCTCGCGCAGTCAGGCGACGGGAATTCGCGAAGTTCGCCAGGCGGTCTGCAGCTGGAAACCGCGCGGTGCGGACGTGAAGTCGGGAGCCGCGGCAGGCTCGGGAAGAACGGTGTCCACGGTTGGGTTGGAATATTCTTGTTTGCGCTGTCGGCATTACGGTGTGTCGGCTGTGCGGTGTGTCGGCAGACGGAGGTTTGTCTGCCGTCCGTTCAGAGCGCTAGTGTTGGACTGGCCAGGGCTAGCAAAGTGGACGGTAGCTAGTTAGCTAGCTAGCGCGACCAACTCGTGGAAGAGAGTGCGCGCCCGCGGCCCAGTCGCCAGAGGGACCCAGGAAGAGGCTGGTTTTCCCCCAATCCAGACGAGGTTCGTGAGGCGGGTTCAGGCAGCACCGCCGATCTTCACCCCATCTACAAGGGAGGTGTTCCCCCTCTCCAACGTCCCCTCTGTATCCGGCAGTTTCCACTCACCCCCTTCCCCCCCACTCCACGTGCACCAACGACCCAGCTGCGCCGCACTACGAACGCGAGGACATTCGTCATGCCCAACGAAGGGCCTCAGGTCGGACTGTGTGTGTGTGTGGGCTGTGTGAGTTAAAGGGAGGGTACAGCATTGGGGAGGTAGTATAAGTGTGGATTAGAAGTGTGGATTAGAGTGTTTGTATGACAATGTGTAATGTGTGTTTCTAGGGCAGCTTGTATATAATATTGGGTTCTGTATTAAATTGTTAAACTTAGTTTCAGTCTCCTCTCACTCTTATTTAAATACGTACACAGGTAATTATATTATTTGGTTATAAATGCATAGAGTCAGATTACATCCCTTTGGTAACTATAGAGTCCTTTATAGGCTCCGGTAATTTCTACAGTACAGAACCCATGTCACAAATTGTTGTCTGCATAAGTCCATTGGACCCAGAATGTTGGAAAATAGGGCACAGGTTGAAGTTTTTTTTTTTTTTTTTTTTATAAAGAGAGTGACACATAACATTTCAAAGTGTCCAAGTCAGATGTCATCATGCATGAGCAATACAACATACAAGTTTGGGCATATGGCATGCATTTGAAAGCTTCATTGTTGTTGAGGCCTAGCTCAATATCAAATTAATTCCAGCCTGCACTGCAATAACAATTGTGAAATGGGGGGGGGGGGGGGGGGGGGGGGGGGGTAAGTATAATAGTAGGAGCAGGGCGCTGGAAGGCCAGTGACATAATGGAGAACTGCAGGGAAGATGGCAAACAGTCACCAGTTGCTCTTTTCCATGATGGCGTTGCAATGATTACCAGAGCATAAAACCAGACTTAGCAAATGTAAAATAATTTGCAAATGAATTTGCAAAGCCATCTCAGAAAGAAAGTGAACTTGTGTATGCGTGTGATCCTTACCTACGGCGCAGCGCCTCATATCTGGCCCCAGTTCCATATCATCGGGACACGCACAGGTGTACTTGGGGGAGTGGTCTGTGATCTGTGGCGCCTTCAGGCAGAGGTACTCACAGCCCCCGTTGGGAAGACTTCCAATATTGCAGGTGTCCGGGGCTAACGCATGCAGGCACACAAACAAGAAACATTGTACTGTTAGAATAGGAGCTGGCTAATTCAATGTTTCTCACTGTGTGTTGTCCTATTCACAATGGACTAGGTACCAAGTGAGGTTGTTGAAACGGACGCCAAGTCTGTCAAGTCGGCAGAAATAGAGTGGGGGTATAGGAACATGCTGTGCTTCAACAGATTAGAACCCATTCATCTTATTTGCCAACAGCTTAAAAAACGCATACAGTGACTTCATAGACAAATAATAAAATAAACAAATAGAGAATAAAAGAAAAACCCTAAAAATCTAATTTGAGAACAATTCAATTAATTGTATGGGAACCACACTAGGTTGCACCAGTTATGTAAATTCAAACGTAGCCTAGTTTGAACTTAATTTCTAACTTAGGTCGAGTTTACGTGCTCCTAATATTTTAAGGGTTGCACCATCTGAAATAGTTACAATGTAGGCAAAGTCCTGTAAAGTCCTCCATAAAGTAGCATACAATAGTTTGTCAGGTTGTCATGGCATATTGTTTGGAGAGGGGGAGGGGGTATGGCAAGGAGGCAAGGAGAATTATGCTGGTTTCCAATTATGCTGAGTTCTCCTTAAAACAAAATGTATCCTTTAAAAATGTATGAGGATTTTGACTTGCGCTCCTGCTTTTATTTTCCAGATAGAGATACAATCAAGGGACCCAAAGGCAACGAGAATGACTTTCTGAACAGGAAGGGATACCACAAAATCAATGCTCAGATCATGTGTGATGCTGACCTTTATTACAAATTCTGTGATCAAATGGCCAGGGGAAAAGAACGACAGCTTCATGCTGGGTGATCTTGTGAGAAAATGGCTTATGACCCAATATACACATTAAACCCAGCAAGTATCAGAGAGCAGTGATACAATTCAGCACATACAAAGACCAGGAATGGAGTGGAGCGGCACATAGATGTTCTGAAGAGCTGTCGGGCCAGTTTGCAAAAATGTAGCAAATATATTTCATTCATTCTGTGTGTTAATTGATCTCCTCTGCTCTGTGTCAACAACGCTGCACCTTTTCAGCAGTATGGACAGCACATACAAAGACAATAAATGGGGTAAAGCATAGATGCATAGATGTTCTGAAGAGCCGTCGGGCCGGTTTGCACAACATAGCAATTATATTTCATTAATTCTGTCTGCACCTTTTCAGCAGTATGGGCAATGCAGCTATACTAAGTTATATTTTGTAGTTTAAACAAAAATGGTAACATATGATAATCAATTATATAAATTATCATCAATATCAAGCAATGATAACATGGTGAGTGGTTAGTTAGTGAGTGGTTAACATGGTTAGTAGGTCAGCAGTAAGGTCAGCATGGCCTAATGCATCATAGTAGACAGCATTTGTTTTTGTGCCAATCTCACAATCTGTTTGGTTGAGGTTGGATTCAAATAGTAGCTCTCCTGCACAGCATTGCTTAGCATTGCTGCCACATGCTCTAACATTAAGCCACATGCGAGTAGCAACCAGCAGAGCCATAACACATTTTTTTTTTAAATATAACAATAGTGCACTATTCTAAGCAAAACTGAACATTTTGAAATTGGAATGGAGTCTCTAGGTAAAATTAGGAAGGAGATAGCATTTGGAGATGAGTATATATATAGTAGTGCTGTCAGTTAAACGCGTTATTAACGGCGTTAACCCAAACCCAATTTAACGACGTAATTTTTTTTCTCGCGAGATTAATATTTGCAAACTGTGTAGTTTTTTTCACGTGCTGTTGCAAAAAACTAGTAACGTTAGAAAAACTACAACACCACACCAGATCTAGCTAGACCGGAAACAGAACAATAGGCACGCTGTTTGGGCGTGGGAGCCGGCCAATAGTAGTAGCTAGGCTAAAGTTATGGTTTGAGTGAATGGCAAGCGTGATACGGCGAAATGGATGATAAAAAGATTCTGAATGGGAAGTTTACTTTCAAAAAGTTGCCAGGTGGTTCCCTTGACAAGACCAAAGTCATTTGTGTCTTTTGTCATTGTGAACTGAGCTACCGTCGTAGCACGTCCAGTCTAAAATACCACTTGATGGCCAAGCACACACTTGATGCGAACTCGCCGCCTCCTCGTCATAGCCAGGCAACAATGGATGATTTCCGACAGAAACACATGGATACCACAACTAAGAACAAACTTATTGCAGCCATAGCTAAATGGGTGGCTACTGCGTGTAGGCCTGTTAACGTTGTAGAGGACGAGGGTCTAGCTGATATCATTCGCATCGCATCCACCGACTGGACCTACAAATTGCCTTCGAGAGCCACCACGTTCAGAAGTTGCACGAAATGGAGAAGGCTAAGGTACAGCAGGAGTTGGAGAAGACAAAAACAGTCGCGCTCACAGGTGATTACTGGACGTTCCTAAGTAATCACAACTACCTAGGGGTCACAGCCCATTTCTTTGATCCACAGTGGAAACTTCAGTCATATGCTTTGACTGTTATGAAGACAGAAGAGAGGCACTTTGCTAATGCTGTTGCAGAGCACTTTATGAAAGTAGCTGGAGAGTGGGACATCAAACACAAAGTTGTCTCACTGACAACGGATAGTTGCATGTGCTCAAAGGGGAGCCAGGCAGCTCCCCTTTGAGCACATGCCGCGCATCGCACACAGTGTGCACCGAGCCGTCACGGTTTCTCTAACCAACAGCCCATTTGATAGCGCATTGACAAAAGGCAGAAGAGTTGTGGGACATTTTAAGCATAGCCCAGCAAACCAAGCAGCACTCGAGCAGCAACAATTCACACATCATCAGAAGAAAGAGTCACTCGCACAGGAAGTATCAACTAGATTGAATAGTTCCCTGGAAATGATCAAGCGTGTTCAGCGGAATGCTGAACCTCTGAGAGATGCACTGGCCCTGCACACAACCAACGTCGCCATGCCAACAGCTGTTGAGCTGGAGAAACTGAAGAAGCTCGAGGCTGTGCTGGAGCATTGCAGGTAATTGCAGGTAGCACTGCAGGTAGTGTATCTGTGTCGTGTGTATCTGTTTGTTTAAAGGTGTACAGAAATTGAATGATTGTGTGTTTGTGCATGCGGAAGGCTATGCATGTGTGAACTTTATGTGAATTACAGTAGGCCTTACTAGTTCCCCACTAAAGTGCTTCTCTATATTATTGCAGGTATGTGTCTGAACTTCTAGGAGGAGAGAAGTTTGTGTCTTGCTCAGCGGTGCTGCCAGTGTTGTGTCATCTGTCGCGAGTGATGGAGGTCACTGAGGACGACCCAGCTTACATGATCAAGTTCAACGGAATCTTTGCAGCAGACATGGAGGGTCGTAAAGAGAAGACTAATATCACATGGCTGAGAGTTGCAACAGCACTTGACCCAAGGTCAGATTGCCATGTTTTATTCTTTCTTTCACTCATCATCCTCATTCTCAGAATTGTTTTCCTCTCAGTGTATTTTATTTGTTTTGTTATGTTGCTTGCTTCTTTACTTTGTATTTTTGAAATTAGCACTGTAAAGATAGGGGTATTTTTGCAATTTTGTTATACCTGCACCTGTACTTGTGTTAAAGTTGCATTTCATTTCATTTCAAGTGTCTCCTCAAGTGTCTGAACAAACCTGACGGGGCTGAGGTGTGGGGTGTGATCCGTGCCTTGCTCCAGGAGATGGAGAGAGAGAGGCCTGCACAGTCGGATAACCAAGTCATGCCTGAGCCTCCTACGAAGAAACCAGCTCTCATGCTTGCACATGAGTCTTCATCTGATGAAGAGGAGGACAGTATTGAACAATGTCTGGAGCGCTACAAGACAGAGCCTCTAGCTGGCATGGATGACCATTCCATGTCCCCAGGAATGGTGGTCCACATACGAAGGGGCACACAGCGAAATGGCCCGCCAAGTACTTAGCAGCACCGGCAACATCAGTGCCTTCTGAGAGGTTGTTTTCAGTGTCTGGGCATGTTGTGCAAAGAAGCGAGCTTCACTGTTGTCTGAAAATGTCAACAGGCTTGTCTGTTTGAGTAGCTGGCTGAAAGCAAAAAAGTTGTAGGCTTACCTTTTATTGGTAACTTAACTGTTACAGTTTGTTATTTCTGAAATAAGAGGCCTGACTTCTATGTTAACAGCAAACTTGAGAAAAAGAAAATATTGATTTAATTGCACTATAGGCTGTGTCCTATTTTACCTGAAATGTGCACTTTATAATTTTATTTTGTACTGCCCTGTTTGCCATTGTTGTTTTCAATAAAAGAAAACATTTGCATGAAGCAATTGAGAACGGCTGAAGTGAAAGTGAAGTGAAGCCCTAACCTATCCCAAAGCGCCGCTATTGGCAGCTCACTGCCTCGGGATAAGTGTTTCACCTCACTATGTGCCTCACCATCACTGTGTGCTGAGTGTATTCCACAAATTCACTACTTCCGGTTCCGGCGCCGCAGCGAGTGGCAGTCCGACACAGCAGCGCTCGACCTATTTTCCTTTTTTCTTAGATTAAAAGTTTTTTTTTTAAACTTTAATCTATATAGTACTTGTAGAACTTTAGCACTAGGCTTTGGAAATATGTTAGGCTTATATAAGGGCTCTAAACGAGTTGAACAATAACTAGAATGTGCAGGGCGATCACCAGGATCGCTAAACAACAACAACAATGGACCGGCGCTTACTCGCGGCACAAGCTCCTCCAGCTCCGGGATCGACCAGCGGTGTGCCCGAGGGGGATCCCGAAAGAGCTGAGGATAAAGCGGCGTGGGACTAGAGCAGGAGCCATGGTGAGGAACACGAGGATGGAGAGGAAGTGGAGATACAAGCCCCGGCTTCCCTCAATCATCATGGGGAATGTACGCTCACTGCCCAACAAGATGGACAAACTATCAGCCCTCATTACTGGACAGCGCGAGTACCGGGAATGCAGTGTGTTGTGCCTGACGGAGACATGGCTGAACGGGAACATACCAGACTGCTCAGTGGAACTAGCCGGCTTCACTCTAGTTTGGGCGGACAGGGACAAACAGAGCGGTAAGAAGTCGGGTGGCGGACTTGCCGTCTTTGTTAACTCCAAATGGTGCAACCCGGGACATGTTACCACAAAGGAAATCACGTGCATGCCTGATGTCGAGCTGTTAGCGGTGGGACTGAGACCGTACTATCTGCCCCGTGAGTTTTCTGCAGCCATTGTTGTTATTGTTTACACTCCACCATCGGCCGTGGCGGCGCGGGCTTGTGACGTCATTCATTCCTCCGTCGCAGACCTGCAGACTAGACATCCCAATGCTCTCATTATAGTAAAAGGAGACTTTAACCATGTAAATATATCAAAGACCCTGACTGACTTCACCCAGTATGTAACCTGCAGCACCAGAGGAGATAAGACCTTGGACTTACTGTATGCCAATGTTAAGGGGGCATACAGTGCAACAGCCCTTCCCCCCCTGGGCAAATCAGACCACTGTTTGATTCTACTGTCTCCTATATATAAGCCTCTTGTGAGGAGACAGCCCATCACCACCAGGACTGTGCAGCAGTGGTCTGAGGAGGCTGAGGAGGCCCTGAGGGAGTGCTACAGGACAACAGACTGGGGGATGTTTCAGGAAGACTACGGTGACGACATTGAGGGTCTCACTCAATGTGTCACAGACTATATAAAGTTCTGTGAGGAGAGTGTTGTCCCTACCCAAAAGGTCCGCTGCTTCCCCAACAGCAAACCCTGGATCAACAGGGACATCAAAGTCCTGTTGAACCGTAAGAGGAGAGCCTTCATGGCAGGAGACAATGACGACACACAGAGGGAGATACAAAGAGAGCTGAGGAGGGAACTGAGGAGGGCTAAGGACTGCTACAAAAGCAGGATACTGTATATCGTTGTCCACTGTATATCGTTGTCCCTGTACTTGTACTCTGCACAATGACAATAAAGTTGAATCTAATCTAATCTAAAGGATAGAGGGGAAGCTGCAGCAGAACAACTCCCGAGAGGTGTGGGCAAGGGTGAGAACCATCACCGACATGAAAACTACCGGAGGATCACAGGAGGGGACAAAGGAATGGGCCGATGAGTTAAACCTGTTTTTCAACAGATTTGACTCACCAACTGGGGCCAGATCTTCAACACCCCCTCCCCCCTCCTGCCCTACTCATCTTCCTGCTGTACCACTAGATCCGGGCATGGCAGCTCTTGCACCTCCCCTCCCAGCACCACCCTCTCTCTCTCTCCCGTTCCACACTCACAGGGAGGCTGGACCAATGTCCGGCCCAGAGGACAGTCACCCCCTCGCCACACCCCCTACTACTCCTGTAGCCCCAGTAATAACAACCCCAACTATCAACACCAGCCATGTGAGACGGCAGCTCACAAGGATCAGGCCTAACAAGGCCAGAGGACCCGATGACATCAGCCCAAGGGTGCTCAAGATCTGTGCGGAGCAGCTGGCAGGAGTGTTCACGCACCTTTTCGGCCTCTTCCTGAGGCCGAAAAAGGTGCCAACTCTAGGGAAGACTTCCTGCGTAGTCCCTGTGCCGAAGAAGTGTCGTCCCAATGCTCCAGGGGACTTCAGACCTGTGGCACTAACGTCACACGTCATGAAGACCTTTGAGAGGTTGGTTCTGGACCACCTCAAGCCCAGGGCGCGTGACTGCCTGGACCCATTGCAGTTTGCGTACCAGACCCACATTGGCGTGGAGGATGCCATCATCTACCTGCTTCACAGAGCTTACACACACATGGAGAGGCCACAGAGCATGGTGAGAATCATGTTCTTCGACTTCTCCAGTGCTTTTGACACCGTCCAGCCAGGCCGGCTGGCTGAGAAGCTCCTGGTGATGCAGGTCGATCCTGACATGGTGGCATGGATTACGAGCTACCTCACGGACATACGCCAGTATGTCAGGCTGCGACACTGCTTGTCAGACATGGTGACAAGCAACACCGGCACACCCCAGGGAACTGTACTTTCACCATTCTTGTTCACCCTATACACCTCGGATTTCTGCTACAACTCCCGAACATGCCACCTGCAGAAGTTCTCGGACGACTCCTCCATTGTTGGATGCATCACAGACAACGGGGAGGAGGAGTACAGGGAACTGGTGAAGAACTTTGTGGGATGGTGTGACGGGAACCACCTTCAGCTCAACACAGGGAAAACCAAGGAGCTGGTGGTGGACTTCAGACGCAGAAAGAGTCCCTCATTACCGGTTTCCATAAAGGGGGAAGAGGTGGAGATGGTGGATACCTGCAAGTTCCTTGGGGTGCACCTGAATAACAAACTGGACTGGTCAGACAACACCGAGGCACTCTACAGGAAGGGACAGAGTAGGCTGTTCTTCCTGAGGAGGCTCAGATCCTTCAATGTGTGCACTAGGCTGCAACAGATTTTCTACCAGTCGGTGGTAGCCAGTGTCACCTTCTTCGCCATTGTGTGCTGGGGAGGAGGCATTGGGAGTGGTGGGGCCAGTAAGCTGAACAAGCTGGTGAGGAGGGCGAGCTCTGTGGTGGGGATGAAGCTGGACTGTGTGGAGGCGGTGACAGAGAGGAGGATGAGGGGAAAGCTGCAGGCGATCCTGGACAACCCCTCTCACCCTCTCTATGCCGAGCTGAGGCAACTCAGGAGCACGTTCAGCCATAGGCTCACTCAGCCAAGTGCCTCAAAGCGCTTGGGGGGCTCCTTCATCCCATCAGCCATCAGGCTCTAGGAAGCCCCAACACCACCAGACAATGGACTGAACAATGGACTGAACACCACACTACACATACACCAGACCACACACCTTGGACTGTCTTCTAGCCGTTGTTATTTTAGGTCTATTCATATGTTGTACCTGGAATACCTGTAAAAATTTGCACATCTTGCATCTTGCACATTCCGCACATTTGCACATCTATTTTTGCACTACGAACAGCTACCAAGGATGTTTACTACATATGCGCACAGGTTCTCACTTTTTCACCGACCTGACTTTAAGAGCTCGCATTTAATTTAACCTATTTTAACCTAATCTTGTCTAGGTAGATCTATTTATTGTTTATTGACTATAGTCAGGCTCTTATTGCACTAATCTATCTAAGGGGGATTTATAAAGGAATATCTTATCTTAATTCACGATTGGGTTAAATGCAGAGACCAAATTTCCCTCACGGGATCAAAAGACTAATTCTTCTTCTTCTTCTTCTTCTGATATCAGCTGTTCCCCATTCCTATTGTGTTTTTCCTGTCTGTCTGTGTTGTCCTGGTGGGCGTGGTCGCTCATTCCAATTCTGGAGTTGGCGCACCTGGTCTTCATCAACCAATTAACCCCTGCAATACATACTGAATACTGCGGCTCTCCTTACAGACTTCGTCTAATTGTCCATCAATCATAGTGGTAGATACACTCTCAGACTCTGGTTTCTCTTCCTCGCTGTTGTTATCTCCTGTAAAGTACGGAGCTGCTATGTCGTGTTCATCTTTCCATTTTCCCTGTGTTTCCAGAACCAGCTGCCAGCCTGCCACTCTCAAATTACCTGCAACCTGCCTACCACTTCTCCACTCCCTGTCTCATCTGCTACCTGCCCATGGTCCATCCTCCACCTTCACCCACCCGGAACCATCCGTCATTACTCCTCTGTTCTACTACCATTAAAATTATTTTCACTATTCAGTTTTTTTGTGTTCTGCATTTGGGTCTCTCCAACCCCTGAAACCCTAACAATGCTAGAAAAAAGGATTTGACTGGTGTGTGTACGGGCCTGCGCTCGCAGGGTGTAGTGATGCGTCTAAAGCAGCATGCTAGAGAGACGTTGCATGTAGGGATGCATGTGACCCCCCTCCCTTAGTTCCTGCCACTGGCCGACCCAGCCCAGGTAAAGGAAGCAGTAGTCAGTACATAGCCTCTCCATTGCCAAGACTTCTGCAGTGCCTCCTCGTGGCCATACACGGTAACTGGGTACCACGAGGTCCCAGGCCAAACTGTAGGGGATCTCGGAGCAGCAGTGGGCCCCAGTGGCACGGTGCGCAGGCCCACCGGCGTGTGGACATGCCCTGGCGCCTGCCAACCACTGTCCCAACTATGGGCAAATATTATGGGCAGGTGGGGCTCATAGCCTTGGATGGCAACCCACCTAGGAGAAGGACACTCTGAATTAAAACCAGGACTGCGAGGAGTTGCGCCCCACAGTCCTTAATCAGCATAGTAAAACATGGAGAACAAAGTCATCCCAAATCCTATACTTCCAGCGGCGGGAGTCCGCAGGAACATCGCAGCGGACGGTGGTGCTGTTCCTCCTCCTGACCATTTGTAATGGGAACCTTCAACGCATGCACAGCGAGAGAAGAAGCGAGACTGATGGAACTAGCACATTGTGCTGAGGAGCGGGGAGTGGAGATCCTGGGGATACAGGAACACAGAAGAGTGCACACAGACGACCGGATCGTGTACCACAGAGTGGAGAGATGTACGTTCATCTCTGCATCAGCATGGCGAAACGAGGCCCAGGCCGCAACAGGTGGCGTAGGGCTAATGCTGGGTTCTCGGGCACGTAAGGCTCTCCGTCGGGTTTACCACCACACCGACAGGATCCTGATCGCAGAGTTCTTGGGCAACCCAGTAACAACAGTCATAGTCGTGTACTCACCCACCAACGTGGCACCAGCTGAGGAGGTAGGGAAGTTCTTTGAGGACCTTGAAACAGCGGTCCAAGACGTCCCAGCTCCCAACTTCATGGCAATCCTTGGGGACTTCAATGCAAGGCTTGGACCTAAGGACGCACCCTTCCCTTACCACGACTTTACCAACCGCAATGGCGCCTACCTCACCGCCTTTCTCATGGAACACGAGCTACTGGCAGCAAACACCATGTTCCGGAAAAGAACAGGCAAGAGATGGACCTTCCGAGACCGAGCCACGGGTATGCTACGCCAGTTGGATTACATCCTAGTGAGGAAGAAGTGGAGGAACTCCATCCTGAATGCGGAACCATACAGCACATTCAGTTTTGTGGGCTCAGACCACCGCGTGGTCTCCATGGGGGTGCGGCTGAGCCTCAGGGTCCCCAAACCAAGTCCCAAGATCCGGCATGATTGGAAGGTATTCTCTAAGGACCCTGGCCTTCAAACCAGGTACACGGAGGAGGTGAGGAAACGCTTCCAGCAGCTGGACAAGGGAGCAGAGCCCAGCAACCAATACAGGAGATTTGTTGCTGCGAATGAGGAGGCGACCAGGCTGTGTGTGCCCAGGATGGAGAGAGTTAGAGCCTCCCTCCGATCCAAACACCCAGAGGTAGTGGCAGCACGGACGAAGGTGGAAGAGGCCCGCCTCAACTTTTAGTGGGAACCAACTGCGGAGAGGCGTGGGGAGCTGAATGAAGCCAAGCAGTTTCTATTCAGCACCTATGACACCATCAGAGGAGATGAACTGATGGAGAGGGTGCGGAGGGTGCAAGCAGCACAAGGTGAACATCAATACGGGGAGGTCTGGAGGGTCATCAATTAAATGGCTGGGTGGAAGAGGACCAAGGAGGGACAGGTTGAGGGACACAGCCCTGAGGAGAGGGTGACAACCTGGTCCAGCCACTTCCAAAAGTTACTGGGAGCAACAGCAGATGCAGCTGAGGAAGAAGAGATACCATTAGTCCTCCGAAACCTGAGCATTGACGACGGCCCCTTCACATCCGGAGAGCTCGCCAGGGCAAAAACCACAGTTAGAGGGGGGAAAAGCATCGGTCCAGATGGCATACCCCCAGAGGTCCTGAAGAACTGCGACCTCGACAACATCATTCTGGATTTTTGCAACCTTGCTCTGTTGCACAATCAGCAGCCTTGACATGTCTCTCTCAAACATCATCCCAGTGCCCAAAGCTGGAGACCTCTCAAAGCCCGACAACTACCGAGGCATCAGCCTGACATGTTTCATTGCAAAAGTCTACAACCGCATGATACTAAACAGGATTCGGCAGGCCATCGACCCTCACCTGAGGGAGAACCAGAACGACTTTCGAGAGGGGAGAACTACCACAGCCCAGATCTTGGGACTTAGGAGAATGATTGATGAGGTAAAGGACAACCTGACTGCAGTCCTATGCTTTATTGACTTCAAGAAGGCATTTGACTCATTCCACAGAGGCATGATGGGGAAGATCCTTAAGGCGTACGGCATTCCTCCCAACCTACTCCGTGCAATAGAGACCATGTACGCAGGAACAAGGGCCAAGGTGGTGACCCCAGACGGCAACAGCGAGGAGTTTGACATCCTGGCCGGGATAATGCAAGGGGACATACTAGCCCCCTTCCTCTTCATCATAGTCCTGGATTATGTGCTCAGGAACGCAATCAGTGAGAAAGAGCAGGATCTTGGTTTCACGCTAACACCAAGAAGGTAGAGACAACACCCCGCTGTAGTTCTCACAGACCTTGACTATGCGGACGACATCAGCCTGCTCTTCGATAACGTGGAACAAGCACAAGAACTACTGCACAGAGTAGAGCTAGAGTGTGCCAAGGTTGGTCTCAGGCTAAATGCCAAGAAAACTGAGGTCATCACCTACAACGTTCTGCCAGAACATCAACCTCTGACAACAGCAAGAGGCACTGTGCTGAAATAATTCATGGACTTCAAGTACCTGGGCTCATGGGTCAACTCAACCGAGTAAGATCTAAAGGTGAGGAAGGCACTTGCATGGAAGGCCCTGAATGGCATGAACAGTGTATGCAACACCAACCTCCCCTGCCAAATCAAACTCAGCTTCTTCTTCACAAAAGTAGAGTCCATTCTCTTCTATGACAGTGAAAGCTGGACCCTGAAGCCAACCCTACAGAAGTCTCTGGACAGGTGTTACACCAGGATGCTGCGTGCAGTGCTCAACATCAGCAAGAGCACACATGTAACCAACAAGGTCCTGTATGAGGGAATACCAAGGGTGAGCGAGAATATCGCTGTAAGGAGAATGAGACTGGTAGGACACTGCCATAGGCATACAGAGCTGCCGGCCAGCAAATTGGTGCTGTGGGAACCAACGCATGGGCATCCTTCACAAGGATGCTCATGCGTCCCACGCACGTGCGTCCCACACTAACATACGTGGATGTACTCAAGAAGGATGCAGGAGCGCAAAGTACCAGCAACTGGTCAGATGTATGGAGAATCGGGATGACTGGAAGAAACGATGGAAGGCTCGTCTGAGGACGACCTAGCAGCAGCAGGATTTGGGTCTCTCCAACCCTGAAACCCTAACAATGCTAGAAAAAAGGATTTGACTGCCCGAGTGGAAAATTATTGACTATAACTAGCTGGCATATACTGTCATGGAACGCCACTGTATTCCCTACCACTCCTCAGTAATAATTTGGTAAACTCATGAATTATAAATCAACACTTGCGTTTGAATTATTAAAATGTATTTACAAAAGTAAAAATGAGGTGCATCGCTATAGGAGGTGCAGGATTTGATTTCCATTTATTCCTAAGCCCAATGTATGCAGAGCAAGCCCTTTCACATCATATGGCCTGCTAAATTACCAAATTGTCTATGTAGTGTCACGCCCAGCTTTGCCGTGCTGGGTGTGCCTCTCTACCTGGCTTGGCCGTGCGTGTCATTGTTGTTCTCTCTATCGCCACTAGGGGACTTTGGATGGGAGTTAAAAGATGTCCTTCCCGTCGGCTCGGGTGGTCTCATGGCTGCTCCGGCCTGACGCTGAAAGGCTGGCTGCAGTTTGGCTCCTCATTTTTGACCTCACTTTGCTTTATACTACATCTACTGATATGCACTACACTTTTGGTTTGGCTTCCCATTACTGATAACGCTTGTATTTAGTTACTTTAATAAATATTTGTTATACTTTTTCAATCAGCGTGGTTTCCCTATTCATGTCAGCTCTACTCGAGCCAAGTGGTCCTGACAGTATGTAGGCAAGCTGTGCAGATTGTTTCTTATGCTTCTCCAGGTAGCATAGCCCTCCTATATAATTGCCCACGTCCAAGCCATAGACAATGGATGCGCTTACCATTTGGCTGCCTCTGCTCATGGAAGATCACCAGGTCCAGGGGGTTGTTGAGGTGCTCCGCTACTCGGGCCAAGTCCTGGCCTGTCAGCCGGTTGGCACTGTAGATGGCCTCATCCTCTAGGTCTGTCCAGTACACTCGGTCCTAGACATAGAACGACGAGAACAGGGGCACAGAGAGATGGGCATAAGGGAGATTGAGTATAAAGAGTGTTCAAGAAGAACTCATGAAGGATAAGTAGCACTAAGTAGCACACAAATATGTGAATCATGCTAAAAAGTATTTTTGACATATACATATATAGACCCTTTCCGAAAAAATAGAATATCTTGGAAAAGTAGTTTAATTTCCATAATTCCATTCAAAAAATTAAACGTTCATAGATTATAGATTCAGGGCCCACAATTGAAACAATTTCAAGTATTTATTTTTATATATATTGTATATATACAATACACACATTTGAAAGTCTTGTAGAGACACTTAAGCTGCAAATATTTGTTTTGGGAAAATATTGTTGTTGTTGTTGTTTTATTGTTATTTAATAGAATGGTAAAAATATGTACTTAATTCAATTAATATTAAATAATACATTCATAATAAATATTACGTAATAAGTAATGTACAATCTATAGGTGAGTATTGCCAGTGCAATTTACTTGTGTATTTTTCATAAAACAATAAGTGGTTCTAGTAAGTAAATATTACTTAGAAATAGGCTGAGTAAAGATTACAAGTACTTTCTGTGGAAAGTAAGTAAATGTTACTCCAAATTGGTGGAGGTGGAAAGACATCACATAGAGTTATGGAAGTAATTTGCCTCAACAAATAGCCTCTATCCATTGTGGAGGATACAGGATTCCGTCACCTCTTAACCTGCCTTGATCCACAGTACGGTAATTGATTGATCCCATCTCAAGTAGAGTGCAGATTGGGCTGAAACTTTCTGTCCGAGCCCGGCCCGCGTCCGACAGAACAGTAACCAAACCCGACCCAAGCCCGACAGATATCAAGCCTTTTATGTCCAAACCCGACACAGTTAAAGTCTATTTTTGTCATACTAATGACACATTTACGTCTGTGTTTATGAAAGCCCGCCTTTATTAAGCAACTGCAAGGCATTTGGAAATGTCAACAAACAGATGAGTGCAACATGCACTGGTTAACGTGCGGGTAAATTAAAAATGTCAAATCGCGCATGGGTGACCGAGCCCGACCCGAATCCGAGCATAATAAATATTTGTCCGAACCCGACCCGGCCCTGATGGACCCAGTACCATCAGGCCCCGTCGGGCTCGGGTCGGGTATCCATCCTCTAATCCCAAATTGATCTAATGTGTGTTGGTAACTATCTGCTTGACCTCCTTATGTTTCTCTGCCTTATTCATATTATTAAGGATGGCATTGGCGTACAGTAGCCTACATTTTTTTTTTTTTTTTTGGATAAACAGTTGTTGGTTCCACAACCACATCAGATGTTCATAATGACATCAGTCAGAAAAAACTTAGCCATCATTTTGGCCTTTTGGCCTTAGTGGCAGTAGCCAGTTTTGGTAGTTATTTACATTTTGCTGCCAATTATTTAAATGTCTTCATATTAAGCTACAAAAGCTACAAAGTAGGCCTAAGTGTAACTTGATCCCATCCCTTAAACTGATCTAATTTTATTATTATTTATAATTATTGTTTATTTCTCTGCCTTATTTGGGAAATATGGCCTACAGTAGCCTCATTTTATATATACAATGAATAAGAACAGTTGGTGGTTCTTCAAGATCTTGTGTCTAGCAAAAAAAAAAAAAAAAAAATCCCTTAGCAACCTTCTCCCCTTGTGCCTCACAGACATTGAATCGTGTTGGTGTACATGCTGCACAGACTAGTACAGAGGTTAAAATGAGTGCACTGAAAGGTGAGATGCAGGCCTTTAGAAATAGATGGGATTCTTTCCTATCTGAGGCATCATTAATTGCTCAGGAAATGGATATTCCACCTCAATTCAAAGGAGAGGTCAGCGATGAGAGGAAGAGGAAGAGGCTCCCTGGTGAGACCTCGGAGGAAACCTTCCAGAAAGACAGTGCAGGTGCAACATTCCAAAACACATTTTTTTCACCACTATTGACCACATAATTAGTGACTTACATTCTTGCTTTCAAACCATATATAAGCAAATATATTGTTGAAGAATTTGCCCCCATACTTAAAGTGGGCCAATTAAGTTACAGTAACATTGCCACTGATTGCTAAATACAGAAAGGACCTCACACCTCAATTTGAGAGGGAAATCAGGCATCTCCATTCAATATTAAATGGCACGTTACCCTCAGTTTGCAGCTGCATTGGTCTCTTCAATGCAACTTATAAAATGCAACTCCAGAGCATTTTTGGAGAGGTCAGCATTGCTCTTAGGATTTTTTGCACTCTCCCAGTTACTGTTGCTGGTGGAGAAAGGGCATTTAGTAAACTGAATCTTATCAAGAATTATATGAGATCAACTATGTCTCAGGAGAGGTTGAACAGCCTTGCAATACCCTCAGTTAAACATGAGCTGGCTCTGTCACTTGACTTTAAGGATTTGATCATTGATGTTGCTACCCGGAAGTCATATTTTGGCATCTAAATGATAAGTGCAACAGGCAGGGAAAAAGCTATGATGTTTTTCATACCTCTTTAAGTTAATATAGTGTAGAAATATCTGTACAATATTGCTATTGTTTTGTTTGCATTATTTTGATTCAAGAACTTGATAAATCCTGTTTGTTTTCTTACTGGATTGCTGATTACTGTATTTACTGTGTCTTCTATAAAATGAGTGCACCTGAAAATATGTACTTTTTCAGTGGATTTCCTGCAGTGCAAGTTGCAAAATGTAATCATATATCAATCAGTTAAGTCATACATCAGTCAATATTTTTGACTGAATATATTGATTTAGCACCCAAGGGATTGAATTTGGAAGCCTTTTTAATGAAAAGTTGCAGCTTATTTCTGTCTAAAGTTACTACACCCCAGGTACATGTGAAATTAAATAGCGGTTTCACCTGAAGTGGGGATGAGACTTCCGGCCGAGACGCTGACAAGATGGCAGCATGAGGAACCAGCTCCCGAATAATTAAATGCAGTATGCGTCCTTAATCTGAGAATTATGACTGAGTAATACGTAATTGCATGAAAAGGGCGATAATGGATGTCAACCAGGGCAAAAAAAGACAAGAAGAAATCACGTCCAGCAACGATACAAAAAGACTACTCTCCGAATGCCAGCATAGATGAAGACGAGGCTAGTCAACATACCGACACCACTAGCATGATTCTGCAAGAATTGCGTGATTTTCGCCGGGACAATAAAACACAACTAGAAGACATAAAGGAGGAAATAACAAAAACGAACACCAGATTGGACGAGGCAGAAGAAATAATTGGTAAAGCTGAGGACAATTCAAAACACAGAAGACATAATCTTAGAAATGATAAAACTCCAAGCGCAGATGGAAGCTAAGATAATGGAACAAGAGAGCCGTTCAAGACGAAAGAATATCCGCATTTACGGGATACCAGAGGAAGCCGAGAATGAATCCCCGTCTATGATTGAGTTTGTTGAAAAGTTGCTCGGTGACAATCTAGTCACTGCGGACGCCACGAGCCATCAAATTGAGGGGGCATACCGGGCGCTTGTTACTAAACCACCTTCTACTTCTCTGCCGAGATCCATTCTGGTGAAGTTTGCCAGTTACAGAGTCAAATAAACTATTCTGCGCAATATATGGCAAAAAAAGGGCTTGAACTGGCAAGGTCAAAAAGTGAACGTAGACAATGACTACCCCCCACGCATAATCCAAAATAGGAAAGAATATGCCGAGGTCAGGAGAATCTTGAAAGACAGAGGCATCAAATTCCACACGATGTTCCCGGCCAGACTGCAAGTAAAGTATTCAGATGGTCCCACGATCTACGAGACCGTTGAAGAGGCGACGCGCGACATGCACGAGAGGGGCTTCCCAGTCCAGGTCATCAAACCTCCTGAGACACTGATGGAGCGACTATGGCAGCTGTCTTGGCAGAGGAAACCTCGACGAACGACTGGCAGAATTCCCACGTACAGGGCGAAACTACAAGCATTTAGAAGGGAGTCCTCTCCCGCAACCACAGGCGGTGGTGGTCAGTAACGAGATTATCTAGCCTATTCATCTCGCTGGTATGGTGAGTTATGTTTGCTTAATAGACAATGATGTTGATAAACATGCAAGGACTAACTTAATTGACTGCTTAATGACTGTTGAATTTAAATATGATTCGGGCCAACCTTGGACACTGGACCCTTTTTGCTCTGCCATTCACGAGGGCCCTCCTTCTCTGTATATAGAGGGGGGCTTTCCCTTAAAGCCACCTACTACTACCATCTGGTGGAGGGTCACGAGACAGACCCATACTGTGGAAGACCTTATATTGCGTTGTTCATTTTTCTTTATTGTTATTTTTTCAAATGTTTATTTTCTAGTTTATTTGCAGTCGTTCTTTACTGTAAAGGGGAAGTCTTACACAGAGGAAATGTCAGTGGATATAACTTAAATGCAAAGCATTCGAATAGCCTCTTATAATGTTAATGGAATACACAGTCCTATTAAGAGGAGGAAAATTTTGTCACAACTGAAGAAGGATAGAGTGCAGATAGCTTTTCTACAAGAAACCCACCTGAATAGTTCAGGACATGCCAAATTGAACAAAATGGGTTTTAAACATGTAAACTCCTCGTCCCATGTTTCGGGACGTAGAAGGGGGGTGGCAATACTACTGGCAGGGGGGCTGGATTATGAGCATTTATCAAGGAATTCAGATACAGAGGGCAGGTTTGTCATGACAATAGGAAAACTGGAGGGAACAGTTATCACTCTCCTAAATGTATACTCCCCCTCAGATAGCAATTGGGAATTCTACAGGAAAATATTCGATCTCATGGCTACAAAAACACAGGGAATGGTTATCTGCGGAGGGGATTTTAATTTACATCTAAATCCTAAATTAGATGGCTCACGGGGCAACTCAGTGTCAAACCTTATAAGCAAGAGAACAAATGTATTAATTAAAGAAATGGGGATAGTAGATGTATGGAGAGAGCTTTTCCCCACCAGGCGTGACTATACATACTACTCCACACCGCATGCAGTGTATGGTAGAATTGACTTTTGTTTTTACTTTTAGTAGGGACTTACACATGGTAGAACAATGTTGCATTGGCTCTATAACTCTGTCTGACCACAGCCCTATATACCTAACTTTAACTCTTCTTGGAAAACGAAGAGAAACATTGTGGAGACTAAATTCAACCATTTTGAACAACACAGGCATAAAAGAAACTCTGAAAAAGGAGATTAATACCTATTTAGAAATCAATGATAATGGGGAAGTAACGCCAGATATTCTCTGGGACACGCTTAAGGCAGTCATGAGAGGCAAAATTATCTCCATTACATCACATATGAAAAAACTCAGAGTACAAAAGAGGCAAGGCCTGGAAAGTTACAAAGAGTTCATAGTAGCACTTTAGATGATCAGGCTAAACAAGAAATTGATAAGATAAGAAAACAGATACAAGATATGAGTACACAAGAAATACAAAATAAGTTGACATTTCTAAAACAGCGCTATTATGAGGTAGGGGGGAAAGCAACAAAACTTTTAGCATATAAACTAAGGAAGCAGCAGGCAGAGAATACTATACACAAGATACAACATCCAGAGTTGGGAACAATAGACCATGGATTAAAGAACATTCAAGAACATTTTGAAAAATACAGAACCCTCTACTCTCAACCACAAATTGATAATACTTTGGAAACGGACACATTCCTCGCCTCGTTGCATTTACCCTCAGTATCAGAAGAAGAAAATAAAACTTTAATATCAGAAATAACAATTGAAGAACTGAACTCTGCTATCTCCAAACTGAAGGCTAATAAGTCACCAGGCACATATGGATTTAATGCTGAGTGGTTTAAAGCACTACGAGAGCAACTAGCCCCAATACTATTGAGGACTTATAATTGGATCCTACAGAAAAAGAAAATCCCACCCTCCTGGAGAGAAGCGATAATTTCCCTGATTCCTAAGGAGGGAAAAGATCAGGGCCGGCCCGAGGCATAAGCGAACTAAGCGGCCGCCTGGGGCCCCTTGGCCACCAGGGGGCCCCCCCAAAAAACAAAAAACATTTTTTTTTTTTTTTTTTTAGTTTTCAGGAATAATTGTCATTGTTGAGCCCTTGTTGTTATTATTCTTAATTTTTAGCATTCAGTTTTGACTGTTTTAAGAAGTAAACCACACTTAAGCGTTTCACTTCAAATATGAGAGTTAAGAATAAATGTGTGATTTCAGTACCCTCTAAGGTTAAAAAGACACTAGTTTGGGGTAAATAACTACTATATTAATACAAGGGTGAATTACTATCTTAATGGGGCCCCTGATCAAATATAGAATGTGTTATGTCTTAATAGGGCTCCTTATTCATACAAAATGGGTTATGGGTTGATGTCTGAATGGAGCCCCTCAGGTTGATAGCCCAGGATATGTGATGTGATATATCTGAAAGCCCTCTAAATCATTAAATTCTGCTTATGACACAATGTCTGTGTCAAACCCTGAATGTATGTAATCAATTATGGACTTAACTTTGAATCCAAAATATAGGCCAGGCCTTTAAAGTAGGCTTATGGTTTGGGGGCAGCTAAACCCAGTGCTGTATCTGTTCGCCTGTGCAGGCCCTGCAAGTCAGGTTATAGGCTATGAATCTGAACAAATTAAGGTATTGTCCATCTCAGGGGTGGAGCGGGGGGATGGCTTTCGGGGCTGAAGTCCCGAATCTCACTTCAAAAGCCCCGGATCTTTTTTAAGCTTTTGAAGTTATGACAACCGAATAGTTATTGTTTCTTTCCATTAAATAGTATTGTCTTGAGCAGGCCCCGCAACTGAAAATATAGGCTATGAATTAGAAGGGATTTAGGATTTGCCAGTGTCCAGCAGGTCACCCTAAAAGGGACTAGAATGCAGGAAATCGCATCTTAGAAATTAACATTTTTCTGGGGGAGAACCCCCAGACCCCCCTCTGGACTAAACCCCGGATGTACACAAAGTCTGGCTCCACCCCTGGCCCATCTCCAGCTGGCCATCCCTAAAATTAACCAGAATACAGGAAATCACATCTACTAAATTCACATTCTGGTGACTCCACAGTGGTGGGACAGGGGCCCAAAAAGGTTTTAATCAAATTCTGCTTAGGGCCCCCAAAAGGCTAGGGCCGGCCCTGGAAAAGATAAACTTGAATGTAGCAATTATCGCCCCATCAGTATTCTTAATGTAGATTATAAATTATTCACATCAATATTGACACATAGGATAGACAGGATTTTGCCTAGACTGATCCATTCAGACCAAACAGGCTTTATCAAACAGAGACAGACACACGACAATTTGAGAAGAACCCTACATATTGTTAACCATATTACTCAACAGAATACAGAAGCAATTCTCGTTAGCCTAGACGCTGAGAAAGTGTTTGATTCGGTGTGATTATCCTTTTTATATAGAGTATTAGCAAAATGTGGCTTCCACAAATCTCTCATAGCAATATTCCAAGCCCTCAATGATAGTCCCACAGCAAGAATTAAAGTAAATGGTGCCTTATCTAGATCCATTACTCTGGAACGTGGGACAAGACAAGGATGCCCTGCCTCCCCTCTCCTTTTCGCCCTGTTTATTGAACCACTAAGTCAGTGGATTAGGCAAAATGGTAATATTAAAGGGATAAGAATGGATGCTGATGAACATAAGCTTGCACTATTCGCAGACGATGTCTTAATCTATTTATCATAACCCACATTAACATTCCCCAAATTGATGGATACACTACACAGATATGGGACATTTTCAGGATGTAAACTGAATGTGCAAAAAATCCAAGTGCTCACCTTCAACTATGCTCCACCTGACCATTTCTTAAGGAAGTATGACCTAAAATGGGATGCAGATTACTTAAAATACTAGGGAGTTAATATTCCTAAGGACACTAGAAAATTGGTTGACCTGAATTATACTCCTTTAAACACCAACATTAGAGCAGACCTGCAAAGATGGACTCTCATCCCTTTCCTAAATCTAAATTCTAAAGTTGAATCCGTCAGCATGAACATACTTCCAAGATTATTGTACCTTTTTCAAGCACTTCCAGTCGAGGTGCCTACCAATCAGTTTATTGAATGTGATAAATTAATTTCAAGGTTTCTGTGGCAAGGCAAGAAACGTAGGACTAGATATAAAACTTTGCAGTTAGACAAGGGAAAAGGAGGTCTAAACCTTCCCTGCCTACGCGACTACTATTACGCAGCCCAGTTAAGAGCCTTGGTGTGCTGGTCCAGCTCCTTTTATTCAGCCAGGTGGAAGGATATTGAAAATGATATCTCTGGTGAGATACCTCTAGCAGCAATAATTGCGGATGGTGAATTACAGAAGAACATGCTAAATCAACACAACCCCTGGATAAACACAGGCTTGAAGACTTGGCAGAGGATAATAAAACTTTCTAACATTGAAAAGCCACTCAGAAAGCTGAAATGGTGCGCATTTGACACTGACTTCCCCCCAGCTAAATCGGATGCCAGATTCAAAATGTGGAATGAAGAGGGCTTAACAACTTATACCACCTTTGCACCGAAAGGGAATCTAAAAATTTTTGAAGCAATGCAGAATGACCATGGCCTGCAGCGTCAGGACTTTTATAGATACCTCCAGGTCAGACATCATTACAACCAAAATATAGCTGGAACTCTAGAGGCTGGGGAAAAGGGGGTATTAGAAGTGTTTGAGAAAGCAATTAGCTTTCAAATATGTTTCAAAGTCATTTCCAGAGTGTATAGCGGCCTCCGCAGAGCTAACTCAGACGATACATTTTATATCAAAGAAAAATGGGAAAAGGAAAGTGGGATACAGCTCTCAGCTGAGAATTGGGAAAATCTTTGTATTCTGCAATGGGAGACCACATGTTCTAATTCTTGGTGAGAATTCAGTTGGAAAAATCTGTCCAGATTCTTAATTACCCCCTTACAACAGCGTAAACAAATACTCAATGTAAGATGCTGGAGAGCTTGTGGACTCATTGAGGTGAACCATTTTCATGTTTTTTGGGAATGCCCTGCCCTATCACCTTATTGGCAAGAAATACACACACACCTGGAAGCTGTTTTTTCAGTTCAATATCCCATACAGGTTTGACACAATGTTTCTAGGAAACATTGAATTTGAAGACTGGGACCACAATGATAAAAGACTACTACTGATGCTTCTAGTTGCGAGTAAAAAGGCCATTACTAGAAGATGGTTGAAACCAGATCCTCCTAAACTAACTGATTGGTTAGATGTCATTCATGATATATATGTGATGGAAAAAATGACATACTCATTAAGAATCCATATTGAAAAATTCTCTAAAATTTGGACCAAGTGGACTGGTTATATTGCAAATATAAGAGAGGACTTTTGTTAGCTGAAGGCGTTATTT
Source organism: Urophycis tenuis (assembly GCA_036785325.1). NCBI lineage: Eukaryota > Metazoa > Chordata > Actinopteri > Gadiformes > Phycidae > Urophycis > Urophycis tenuis. The sequence continues at coordinate 18,499,548 of JAXIVH010000003.1, read as the reverse complement.
CATTATACTAACATTTATATGTACCAACTGAAATGGAATGTAAAGTGTAAGCTCCCCATTTCCATGTTCTTTATCTTTCTCTTTTTTCTTATTTTATTTCTTTCATTATAAAAAAAAAATTTACACAATCATAGGTCATTGCTGAAGATTGGTTACTGTAATGTATACATTTATTTGCCTCAATAAAAAAATAATGACAAAAAAAAAAGAAGTGGGGATGACATTTTGACACTACAAGCTGACATTGAGGCGAAGTCCAGATTTTAGTCACAGAGGAAAACAAACATGAGGAAATTTGCTACTTCCTTGAAAGACAGACAGACATACTTTAATGAACCCTGAGGGAAATTGCATTTGTCACAATACTCCAGGGAAAAAAAGAAGAGACAGACACTCTACGAGTAGTAGAGTGTTAGAATATATAAATATATGATTTAAACCTATGTAAACAATATACAAAAAAAATATATATATAAAGAAATATAAAAATATACATAAATGTACATACATCCAAGCATACACTATAGAGGTAATAGCATACACAAAGATGTAGCATGTCAGATTTTGTAGTGGTAAGAATGACCAGTTATGTAGTGAAATAACCAGTTATGCAATATGAATAACCTGTTATGCAGTGGAAACTAAGGTGATAGTGACAAATTGTAGTTTGATAACCACAGGCAGGAATGATTTCCTATGTCGTTCTGTCGTGCATCACGGTCTTCTGCTGAAGGTACTCCTCCGCTGAGCCAGGGTGGAAAAGAGAAGGTGAGAGGCATTGTACATGATAGTCCGTAGCCTGGACAGCATCCTCCTATCTGCCACGGTCGTCAGAGTGTCCAATTCCTCACCCACCACATCACCAGCCCTCTTGATGAGTCTATTAAGTCTATTGGTGTCCGCGACCCTCATCCCAATGCCCCAGCATGTGACAACATGCATCTCCGCCATCTACTCACCTAGGAGACCCGGTCGTGAGGTGTTGAAAGCACTGGAGAAGTCAAATACCATGACCCTCACAATGTTCGCCAGCTTGTCCATATGAGAATAGACTTTGTTCAGCAGGTAGATGAGGCAGTCCTCGATTCCCAGGCAGGGCTGGTAGGCAAACTGCAGCTGGTCCGAGAAGGGTCTGACCATAGCCCTAAGCTGCTCCAGGACAAGCCGATCCAGGGTCTTCATAATATGTGACTTCAGACCCACCAGTCTGTAGTCCTCGGGGCTGCTGGGACGCAGCGTCTTTGTGACAGGAACGAGGCAGGACGTCTTCCACATCAGAGGGACCTTTTGGAGGTGCAGGCTCAGGTTGAAGACATGATTAAGTACTCCACACAGCTGGGGGGCACAGGCTTTAAGTACCCTGGGGAACACACCATCAGGGCCCACTGCTTTGCCAGAGTGGAGTCTAATCAGTTGTCTTCTCACCAGGTCAGGCGTGAAGGACAATGTAGAGGTGTCCGTGGGGGGAGGGATAGGGTCTTCAGGTAGTGGAGGACAGGATGCAGAGCAGGGGGGAGGGGTGGGGCAGGGTGGACGTGTGAAGTGGCGAGTAGTAAATAGAAGTGGTGAGAGGAGGGAAGGGGGTCTATGAGGAGGGGGAGAAGGAGGGGGAGGCGGAGTGGCACTGGTTTTAGGGCTGCCAGCAGCAGTAGCAGCAGAGTCTTGTGGGGGAGGGGCAGGGGCCGCAGTATCAAACCTATTGAAGAAAAGGTTAAGTTCATTGGCCCAAGCCACCCCGCCCTCCAACCCCATGATACCAGTCTTCTGGAAGCCAGTGATGGTTCTCATACCACTCCACACTTCCCTTGTGTTGTTTTGCTGGAGCTTCCTCTCCAGCTTTCTCCTGTATCTGTCTTTTTCCTCCTTAATTTTGACCTTGAGTACCCCCTGTAATCTCCTCAGCTCAGCCTGGTTACCCTCTCTGAATGCCCTCTTCTTATCGTTCAGGATGGCCTTGATGTCCTTGGTGATCCAAGGTTTGTTATTTGCGTAACAGGTGACTGTCAACGCCGGGACATAGCAGTCCACACAGAAGTTAATGTAGTCTGTGATGCACTCTGTGAGCCCATCAATGTCCTCCCCATGAGGCTCACAGAGTGCAGGCCATTCAATCACCTCAAAACAGTACTGCAGTGCCTCATAAGATTCATTTGACCACTTCCTCACAATCCTTATGGTCACAGGCTTCCTCTTCACCAGAGGCACATAGGAGGGTTTGAGGTGAACCAGATTGTGATCTGACCTGCCCAGAGGTGGGAGAGAAGACGAGATGTATGCATCCTTAATGTTAGCATACATCAGCTCCAGGGTTCTCCCCCCTCTGGTACGACAGCTCACATATTGCATAAATGTCGGTAGAACTCTATCCATGGTGACATGGTTAAAGTCTACCGACATGATGATGAGGACACTGGGGTATTTCGTCTGTAGTTTGGAGAAGGTGGTGTGAATGGTGGTGCAGGCAGCTAATGGGTTAGCAGTGGGAGGGATGTACACCATGATGATGATGACGTGCGGGATCTCCCTAGGGAGGTGGTATGGACGTAGTCCAACGGCCATCACTTCGGCATCTGGGCTACAGAGCTGTTCCTTAATAGAGATGTGGCCGGGATTGCACCACCTGATATTAACTAGAATGGCGAGCCCCCCTCCATTTCCGCTCACCGCTCCTGGTACAGTCCCGGTCCGCCCGGACAGTGTGGAAGCCTTCGACAGATACAATTGGGTCTGTAATGTCCCTGTGCAGCCATGTCTCTGTGAAACACATCAGACTACATTCCCGGTAAACTGAGTGGCTCCGCGATAGCGCCGTTAGCTCGTCCATTTTATTATAAAGGGATTGAACATTCCCCATAACAACAGAAGGGAGACACGGCTTGAATTTCTTCCTTTCCATACGCATGTCCCGTGTCAACCCTCTCCCCCGACGTTGTTTCCCTCCTCTGCATCCCCGGTGTGTTTTCCTCCAGAGATCGGGTGGTAAATCCGCTGGTCTGGCCACCATGCCGGCCGGCATTACTGCGATCAGCTGTTCTCTGGAGTAAACAAAGGCAGCGTGTCCCGATGTAGGCGGCATTGATAATAAAAAGAGTACAAGAGAAGCACAAAAAAACTCCCTCAAACAGCATTGTTTGAGAGTGCAGGACTTCTCAGTACTTCAGAGAAAGAATAATAATGTATGTACTTTTATGTATATTTTCATTTCTTTATGTATATTTTTGTATATTTTAATACATAGGTTTATATTTGCATAGGTTTATATTTTTTACATAGGTGTACATTATATATTTATATATTTAACACTCTACTATATGTAGAGTGTCCTCTTTATTTTATTTTATTTGACTTTTTACTGGAGTATTGTGACGAATGCAATTTCCCTCAGGGATCAATAAAGTATGTCTGTCTGTCTGTCTTATAAGTTAAAAAAGGAATAAGGAGTTAAAAGTTAAAAAAGCGAACTCAAAGGTTGGAGTAGAGTAACAGGCGGCATGCAGCTTTCGCGCACGCACACTCACAAACCTGCATTATTTGACTGCATTATTTAGCTCCACTTATTCATGTGAGTCAGAATCACAGTGCAAATTCAGTTCTACCATGTCTGATGATCATTTGGACCTCTGCTCATTTGGATAATGCAACCCTAGCTGATTCCATTTAGTGCAAGTCATCAGAGTAAGGACCAACAATGTCCAGAGTTGCATTGTGCCATATGGGTTCATGCAGTTTTAAGCAAGGTACACTAACATATATTGTACATATAAAGTATACTCATTGTATACGCATTATATATATATATAAATACATTTATTTTTAGTATTTATAATGTAGGTTGATCAATTTGTCATTTTAAAAGTAGCTCGCAAGCTGAAAAAGTGTGGGCACCCCTGGTGTAGAGAGTGTTGGGCTCTTTAATCCTAGATTCATAACATGTTGCAAGCTTACTGAAAAGCCAGGGAAAGGTATCCTTCCAACTCACCCAATACAAGGAAGAGAAGGATGGATTGTTTCCCTTGATTGAAGTCCTGAATCCCCAGGACAGTAGACCAGCATACGTCTTTCACGCATAGAGACTGTGATGGAAAATTAACCCAACCAACCTTTACTTATACTTATATGCAAAATGTATGTAATTTATGTATTGTAATGTTTTGTAAACAGCTGAATATTAACACTTTGATCTTTAAACTAACACAGTTCTTTTCTCAACCACAGTTCTTTTCTCAACCGGGGTGCCGCGGCACCCTGGGGTGCCGTCTGACATCCTCAGGGGTGCCGTAGAAACGTGGCTAACACTAGGCTAATAAAATGAAATTGAAATAAATCAATGCATTAGGGCTGGACGATTAATTGAATTTCGATTTCGATTACGATTTTGGCTTCCCTCGATCATTAAATCAAGATAATCGTAATAAAACGATCATTCTGCCACCCGCCGTGTTTTGTGTGGTAAATGGAGTGAACCCTTCTTTCTCCACCAGCGCACTCTGCTGCGCCCCGCCCCCGCCTGAAAACTTGCAAGATATGTCACGCGACCGTGTCTGCACCTCAAGCGAAGACGACTATATCTATTTAACCACTTAAAAGTCTGCACACAGAGTAATACATGACCAAGCAATGAAGGAAAAAAATAAAAGCTCCTCCACTCCTGCCACCGCAACACAGTCCTCAATTAAGGAGACCCTATACAATGCCACCCCATATCCAGCCAGCTCCCGCAGGCATAAATAAATAACAGATGCAATCGCATACATGATTGCCAAAGACATGTGCCCTATCAGCACCGTTAGCGACCCGGCGTTCAATAAACTGATAAACACATTGGACAAGCGGTAACCACCACGTCACCATTTCAGTAGAATTGCGCTGCCTGCCCTTTATGACGAATGTCGCGGAAAAGTTGCAGGAGAAGTGTCAATTATATATTATATTTTGCCACCACAACGAACCTACGTTTGAGTCGCACCATCAAACACATTTTTGATTAAAAAAAAAAAAATCAATGAATAATCGTCTTTAAAAATCGCAATTACAATATCAATCAAAATAATCGTGATTATCATTTTTGACATAATCGAAAAGCCCTAGAATGCATCATTTAGTAATCTTTCTTCTAGCTTTATCATGCAGTTGAGTAAATGGAGGCCACACAGAGAAAATAGTTTTCTAACGCCGAAGTTGACATACTGCTACCCTTTGCCACGACATATTTGTGTTAACTGAGCTTTTCGAGCTTAACTTGCATCAAGAACAGGTACAGAGAGCCCCTTAGAGCTGTGGACCAGGAGCTACGTGTGTGTCTGTCATCCATTCCTGCGAGAATAGAGCGATTGTGTGCATCCTCCCAGGCCCAAGTCTCTTACTGAGATTAAGTCACACTCCTGTGTGTGTGTGTGTGTGTGTGTGTGTGTGTGTGTAGTTGTAGTAGCCTATGATGCTATATGCCTTAATGCATTTTGTTGGTCTTCAAGACTGTGTATTCTAATGATATAAGTGTAGTGTAATTTAGTGAAAAATTATTTGTGTTGTCTTTCTTATTAGGCCCATCTTTTTTTTGGGGGGGGGAAATCAAGTTTGTTTTGATGTAATGAATGAGTCATTAACTTGTTTTACAGAGCTGGAATTACATTTAATTCCACAACATTTCTTTATTTCCATTATCATAATTTACATTTAAAAAAAAGTTTGGGGTGCCTTGAGATTTTTCATTCATGTAAAGGGTGCCATGACTGAAAAAAGGTTGAGAAACACTGAACTAACACATCAGCGCTCACTGCCGTCTCCCGCGCCGGTGCCGCCTGCTGGGTTTTTCCACAACAAGACCCAGTGGCATAAAGGAAATAGTGTCTCCCAGACCCGTCTACGGCAGTTGAGGCAGCACTGGCCAGGTCATTGCAAAAATGGCCCAACAACACAGACATCATCAGATAAATGTGTCAAGTTGATCAAAGACCAGGCCAGAGACCAGGCAGATGTGACGTGATGTAAATTGGAGGCAAACATCCCCATCCCTGCCTCCTGGTGAAGAGACTTTGCAATCTAGCAAGAGATGTATTCCCCCTGAAAAGAGACTAGACCAGTGTTTGTGATGTCAAACAATGTAAGGCTGAGAGTGATCAATCTTATAGACGGCCTGAAAAAGGTGTTTGTGACCCACTGGGGGATGCCCATACCAACAGACAGAATGGGCCTACAGGTGGGAGATTGACCATCTGGTGACCAGGTGTGCCTAGAACAACCTGGAGGTCAATGCTCTAAAGACAGCGGAGATGATTTTTGACTTTAGATAGAACACAGCCCCACCCGCCCCATCACCCTGTGTGACCCCACTGCAGCTGACCTAGTCAGCAAGACCCAGACCCACTAACACTGTCTCTTACTCTGACTATACGTTACATTACATCGAGTAGCGCACATCCTACCCTAGATAAATAATTGCACTTTCAAGCACTTCACTGCACTGCACTAATCAAAACAATTTGAAACACTTTGTACCTTCCTTAAATGTATTTTATATTAGGTCCCTCCGTATTGCACTGTGTTGACTGTTGATTGTTTATTGTTATTGTCTTGTGTCTATTGTTTGCTGTCATGCACCGACCACCAGGTCAAATTCCTTGTATGTGCAAACCTACTTGGCTATAAACATCTTTCTGACTTCTGTCTTCTTCTAAAACATACTTGTTAATGATGCAAATGTTGCTCCGGAGCATTGACCTATTTTCATTACGTTAGGACCCTTGACATGGCATGGGTCAAATGAGGCTCATGGGTTGACAGAGTAGGGATGCATGTGTTTAGATCATTGGTTTCCAAACGGTGTGCCATGAAGGAAGTCCGGCTGTGCCATGGGATAATAATTATTATTTTTAAATTTAGTTTATCAGTACTTTGTATGCGCTCATTTCATAATACAGAGCCAAACTATATACCTAAAAACAGTTCTTTAATTCTTGCCTCATTTTTTATTTTGTGACCTGTCTGGTTTAAATGGGTGTGTTGCTGCTTTGATCAAGCCTAATTTGATAAAAGTTTCAAATTAATATTTGAAATATTTTGTTAATAAATATGTCATGAGTAATATGAGTCTTTGTCACATTTTATTTGGCATTAGTAAATAAGTATGCACATTTACAGATATTTTACATGATATGAGTGATAACACATGTTATAAAAGCTATTTTGCACAATAGGTGCTTGTCCTATGGTGTGCCTTGGGCACAAAAAGTTTGGGAACCACTGGCTTAGATACCAGACCCACGGCCACCACCATGGTCCTGAGGGACAGTATTTGTCCCCTGCAACTGGGCTGTTACGGCCCTGCATGTGTATGTATGGTGTGTGTGTGTTCTCTCTTTTGTTTGGTTCCCTCCTCTCCTGCTCAGCCACTCTCCGGCCCTAACTGGATCTTGTGACCAGTCCGCTTCACCTTGCTCCTGCAGCTATTGTGTCTCATTCTGCTGTGATTTGTTTGAACGTGGGCCAGGTTTAGCTATTGTGTACAAACTCTTACTGGCTTGTTGTTTCTGTGTTAATTCCACTAGGAGGAGGGGTGCTGACCTACTGACCCCTTTGTATGTGTACAAGACATTATTGTTTTATTACAGCATCTAGCCAGTCAGGCTTGGTTAGCTAAAGCAGTGTTTCTTAACTGGTGGGTCCCGACCCAAAACTCGGTCACGGAGGTGTCCTGGGTGGGTCGTGGAGGGATGGTATAACAAAAAAAGAGAACAATAAATAAATAATAAAAATAACACATTATTTTCATGCAACCGCTTAACGTTGAGAGCCACAGAGATAGGCTACCTAGTTGACCCAAAACCTTTATTTTAATGTCTGGCCCATGCTTGTTGTTGTCATGGAAATAGAATATTTTGTGACATGTATCATTTGAGCAGGAAAATCATTAGCGAGCTGTCATGGCGAAATGAAAATATGACCCAGAGTATTTGAAATATGGATTTAGTTGTTTTTGAGGACAAAGGCATCCAGAAACCCCTATGTGTGGTGTGCAGTGAATTGCTGGCACATGAGAGCATGAAACCCTCGAAAGCTTCTAACTTCAGCATGCTCCACACAGGTACAGGCACTCCGTGCGTCGTACTATGTTGCCCACCGCATAGCAAAGACCAATAAGTCCCACAATATAGAGAACCTCATCTTACCTGCAGCTATTGATATGGTCAGAGAGGTGGTAAACTAAGCCGCAGCAGATAAGTTACAATATGTAAGCGTATTAAAGACATGTCTGACTTAAAGCAACAGACTATGTCCCGTATCCAGGCGAGCACTCACTATGCCTTACAGATGGATGAATCCACAACCATGCAATTTTACCTGTATGTGTGAGGCACATTTTGGAGGGAGATATACAAGAACAGTTTCTCTGCAGTAGAGATCTGCCTACCACTAGAATGGCATACAGGATTTTCAACATGGTGGATTTGTATTTGGGTGCTGTGGGCCTGAGCTGGGACAATTGCGTTGGGATTACATCTGATGGTGCTGCCTGCATGACTGCCAGCCATTCGGGAGTGGTGAAAATAATTCTTGAGAGGGCACCGAATGCAGCCTGGAACCATTGCTTTCTCCATCGGGAGCCATTAGCCGCAAAAGGCATGGTGCCAGTGCTTTATATCACATTGAAAGATGTTTTAAAAGTGTAAATCACATTAAACACAGTGCAAAGAATAGCCAGTGTTTCAAAACTCTCTGTAAAGACCTGGGTGCAGAACACTTGCAGTTGTTAGGCCAGACCAGCGGATTTACCACCCGATCTCTGGAGGAAAACTCACCGGGGATGCAGAGGAGGGAAAAAGGTTGACAAAGGTTGACACGGAACGGAGGAAATTCAAGCCGTGTCTCCCTTCTATTGTTAAGGGGAATGTTCAATCCCTTAATAACAAAATGGACGAACAAACGGCGCTTACGCGGAGCCACTCAGTTTATCGGGAATGCAGTCTGATGTGTTTCACCGAGACATGGCTCCCCATGGATATTACGGACCCGATTGTATCTGTCGATGGCTTCCACACTGTTCGGGCGGGCCGGGACTGTACCAAGAGCAGTAAGCGGAAGGGGGGAGGGCTCGCCGTTCTAGTTAATATCAGGTGGTGCAATCCCGGTCACATCTGTATTAAGGAACAGATCTGTAGCCCAGATACCGAAGTGTTGGCCGTTGGTCTACGTCCATACCACCTCCCTAGGGAGATCCCGCACATTATCATCGTCATGGTGTACATCCCTCCCACTGCTAACTCATCAGCTGCCTGCAGCACCATACACTCCACCATCTCTAAACTTCAGACTGAACACCCCAGTGCCCTCATCATCATGTCGGGAGACTTTAACCACGTCACCATGGATAGAGTTCTGCCGACTTTTAAGCAATATGTGAGCTGTCCTACCAGAGGGGTGAGGACCCTGGACCTGATGTATGCCAACATTAAGGAGGCATACATCTCTTCTTCTCTCCCCCCTCTGGGCAGTTCGGATCACAATCTGGTTTACCTCAAACCCTGTTATGTGCCTCTGGTGAAGAGGAAGCCTGTGACCACAAGGACTGTGAGGAAGTGGTCAGAGGAATCTTACAAGGCACTGCAGTACTGTTTTGAGGTGACTGACTGGCCTGCACTCTGTGAGCCTCACGGGGAGGACATTAATGGGCTCACAGAGTGCATAACGGACTACATTAACTTCTGTGTAGACTGCTATGTCCCTGCGTTGAGAGTCACCTGTTACGCAAACAACAAACCTTGGATCACCAAGGACATCAAGGCCATCCTGAACGACAAGAAGAGGGCGTTCAGAGAGGGCAACCAGGCTGAGCTGAGGAGAGTACAGGGGGTACTCAAGGTCAAAATTAAGGAGGCAAAAGACAGATACAGGAGGAAGCTGGAGAAGAAGCTCCAGAAAAACAACACAAGGGATGTGTGGAGTGGTATGAAAACCATCACGGGCTTCCAGAAGACTGGTAGAATGGGGCTGGAGGGTGGGGTGGCTCGGGCCAATGAATTTAACCTTTTCTTCAATAGGTTTGATACTGCGGCCCCTGCCCCTCCCCCTCATGACCCTGCTGCTGGCAGCCCAACGACCAGTGCCACTCCGCCTCCCCCTCCTTCTCCCCCTCCTTATAGACCGCCCTCCTGCCTTTCACCACCTCTATTCACTCCCGGCCACTTCACACCTTCACCCTGCCCCACCCCTCCCCCCTGCTCTGCATACTGTCCTCCACTACCGAGGACCTCTACCGAGGACCACTACTGAGGACCCTATCGCTCCTCCCCCAACGGACACCTCTACAGTTTCCTTCACACCTGACCTGGTGAGAAGACAACTGATTAGACTCCACTCTGGCAAAGCGGCGGGCCCTGATGGTGTGTTCCCCAGGGTACTTAAAGCCTGTGCCCCCCAGCTGTTTGGAGTACTTAATCATGTCTCCAACCTGAGCCTGCACCTCCAGAGGGTCCCTCTGATGTGGAAGACGTCCTGCCTCGTTCTTGTCCAAAAAACACTGCGTCCCAGCAGCCCTCAGGACTACAGACTGGTGGCTCTGACGGCACATATCATGAAGACCCTGGAGAGGCTTGTCCTGGAGCAGCTGAGGCTTATGGTCAGACCCTTCTCGGACCAGCTGCAGTTCGCCTACCAGCCCCGCCTGGGAGTCGATGACTGCATCATCTTCCTGCTGAACAAAGTCTATTCTCATCTGGACAAGCTGGTGAGCACTGTGAGAGTCATGTTCATTGACTTCTCCAGTGCTTTCAACACCTTACGACCGGGTCTCCAAGGTGAGAAGATGGTGGTGATGCAGGTGGAAGCCCCCTTAGTGTCCTGGATTGTGAACTACTGATGGGTAGACCAGTTTTTACGCCTCCAGAACTGTGTATCTGACAGGGTGGTCTGCAACACTGGGGCCCCACAAGGGACAGTCCTTTCTCCCTTCCTCTTCACCCTCTACACCTCAGACTTCAACTATTGTCCTGCCACCTTCAGAAGTTTTCTGATGACTCTGCAATAGTTGGTTGCATTGAAGGGGGTAACGAGAGTGAATGTACGACTGTTGTGGGCAACTTTGTCTCTTGGTGTGAGCTGAACCATCTGCAGCTCAATGCAACAAAGACAAATAAGCTCATTGTGGACCTAAGGAGGGCCAAGACTCCGGTGGGCCCTGTGTTCATCAAGGGGGTTCCTGTCGACACTGTTGAGGAGTACAACCACCTGGGGGTGTACCTCATCAACAAGTTGGACTGGACCAGAAACACAGAGGCCCTCTACAAGAAGGGCCAAAGCCGACTATTTTTTCTGAGGAGGCTAAGGTCCTTCAACATCTGCAGGACAATGCTGAGGATGTTCAATGAGTCTGTTGTTGCCAGTGCGATCTTCTTTGCTGTCACATGCTGGGGCAGTAAGATGAGGGTTGTAGACAACAATAGACTTAATAGTCTCATCAAGAGGGCTGGTGATGTAGTGGGGGAGGAATTGGACACTGACAACCGTGGCTGATAGGAGGATGCTGTCCAGGTTACGGACTACCCTCTCTTTTCCACCCTGGCTCAGCTGAGGAGTACCTTCAGCAGAAGACTCCTCTCACCGAGATGCACCACAGAGAGACAGGAAAACCGAAAAAATTCCTGCCTGTGGTCATCAAACTATACATCAAACTATACAATTTGTCACTATCATCTTAGTTTCCACTGCATAACGGGTCATTCATGCTGCATAACTGGTCATTTCACTGCATAACTGGTCATCTCACTGCATAACTGGTCATTTTTACCACTACCAAATCCGACATGCTACATCTTTGTGTATGCTAGTACCTCTATAGTGTATGCCTAGATGTACGCACACTGATGTATAATTATATATTTTTTTGTATATTGTTTACATAGGTTTATATTCATATATTCTAACATTCCACTATATGTAGAGTGTCTGTCTCTTTTTTTCCCCTGGAGTATTGTAACAAAGGCTATTTCCCTCAGGGATCATTAAAGTATTCTGTCCATCTGTCTGTCTGTCTGTCCATAGTCTGAACATATGCCTGTGCCATATGGGCAGTAAGAAAGTTCTTGTAGTTGGACACATACTCCTGTCGAGTGAGAAACACCCATCTGTGTGGTTTCCTCCTGTATGTATTCACAAACTGATTTCCAGTTCAATGTGCTCATGTTTCCGAATCAGAGAACAACGAGATTCATCAACATTTGAGAAAATCAAAAACACCAAACCAAACAAAATACTGCATGCCATGTCATTATAAAGTCAGGTGTCCAGGGCACAGCCTGCAGTTGGGACACTGTGGTTTCCAGGTGCTTCCTGAAGACCCAAGGGACCATTGACAGACTTCATGGTAGCACCTTCAGGTGGTACACCTAAACAAGTCTCGCTATGTGACGGACTGTGCTGTGCGCAATTGGAGGCGTAAAATTGGAGGACCTCCAGGAACACAATCAGCCCTCTCAAATTGAGGATGGGCACAACCGATGTCTTTTGTTGGAATAAGGGCGTTCCTCGCTTCCTGACTTTTTCTGGGCCTTCGACCACAATGGACCCTGTAGAATTTGGGACAAGGACGATTTATAAGACTCTATCCCACTGCAGGTTCCCCGGAAGAGTTAAGTGTAGTTAAGTGGAATGTAGCAGACTGAAAGCCTATATTTCTGCAGTTTGTTATTATCGCAGACATTTGTATTTACGTACATTCCTTTGTCTACCATCAGGTTAATTTTTTCCAAACACAAAACAAGATTAAAGCTCCAAGGAGCTGTGAGCGGGACCTCACCAAATCCATCTGGGTGTGTCGTGGATCGTGTCTGATCGTGGAAACTGGGCCGCGACAGACGAGAACCTGTCGCGGCCCAGTTTTTTCAGCACCATTTTCTGACTGAACTGACCAATTTGAAGCAGAACTGACAAATTCCCTGGGAGGACCACATAATAAAAATGGCTGATTTTGACGGCACGCCACGGCCATGCCCTTCGATGTAGAGTTGCAAAGAGCTCAACGTTTTTTCAGCACCATCTTCTGACTGTACTGACCAATCCCCTTGTAGGAGTTCGATCACAAACATGGGCAAAAAAGAAGACATATTTCAATATGGCCGACTTACACAAATAGCACAAGTTTTCTCAAGTTCAATCTTGTGAACGTACAAAAAATATTGAAGCCCAAGCGACAAATCCCCTGGGAGGAGTTCATTCAAATAGGAGGCAAACATTAAAAAATGACAAATTAGAATTAAAATATCTGACTTCCGGTGGGTTTTGGGGTATGGGTCCTTGACGCTTTTTTGTAGCTCTTGGCCTGTTGAACATGCCAACCGAGTTTCATATATATCCATGAAACATGGTGTCGAGCCTGTGTTTTTTAAAGCCTGTAGGGGGCGCTACAACCACGACAAACACGATTTTTGGTATGTGAGCTTCGGGCAGCAGTCTACACGTGTCCTGTGAATTTAATATCCATAAGTATTACGGTGTTTGCACAGGGATTTACCCTGCTGTTAGAGCACCACCTATTGGCAGAATTTTTTACTTCTTTTGATGTGAGCCTCAGGGAGCCATGGGCTATCTGCATACCAAGTTTTGTTTTAATCGCACTTGCTGATGTGGAGATATAAACTTCATAATTTTAAAGAGCACCACCTAGTGGCGATGACCAGAAATTCTGTACGATGCATAACGGAGGTATAAGAAACTATTGACCAAAGCTTGGTGTCGAACGGACATAGCATTGTGGAGAAATGGTCCACTTACTTTTTTGACGTAACATTTACACAAATTGGTTTAATATACACCCTCTGGTGCAACCTAGACACATCATCAGTGATGTAACCTGAGGTCATAGAGTGATTCGGGTCTCTCAACATCAGACACCCTCGCCCAGGGTGTCTGGGGTCAGACCTCAGACCTCAGACCCCATCTCAGTTTCCACTGCATAACGGGTCATTCATGCTGCATAACTGGTCATTTCACTGCATAACTGGTCATCTCACTGCATAACTGGTCATTTTTACCACTACCAAATCCGACATGCTACATCTTTGTGTATGCTAGTACCTCTATAGTGTAAGCCTAGATGTACGCACACTGATGTATATTTATATATTTTTTGATCACCACCCAGCCGGGGGTGATCAGACCCCGGTTTGTGTCTAGGTAGCTTGTGTGGCCCACGGATCACCCCTCATGATCCACAGCCATCTTGATACCTTCTCAGCAGCATCAGTGGTGTTTTTGATGGCTTTCTTGCTGTGCAGTCCCGTTATTCCTAACAATGTGAGGGCCCTGCAGAGTGACTGGCCTGCGAAACATCGGCATCCAACCTCAATGGGGCTGCACCGAGTCTTCCATCCGTTGCGCCGGCATTCGCCTGCCAGCTCCTCATACTTGGCCCTTTTCCTCTCAAATGCCTCCTCCATCCAGTCTTCCCAGGGCACAGTCAACTCCAGCAGTATCACCTGCCTTGTTGATTCTGACATGAGAACCAAGTCCGGCCTAACCAAGTCCACTGCGATGGTCTCTCGTAATTTAAGCTCTTTCCCCAAGTCCACCTTAAGCTGCCAGTCCCAGCTTTTGTCAGCAGCACCCCTGTTTGGCTTGGGTGGTGTTGTGGCTTCTCTCAAGCTTTAACAAAGGTGATTGAATGCCTAGCTGGCTGTTGCTGCTTGCTGAGTGAGATCCCTTAGCAGATGGTATCTGCTATCACCTTCAGCACCTGGTCGTGGCGCCACCGGTAGCGCCCCTCACCCAGGGCTTTGGGGGAACAGCTTAGGATGTGCTCCAGTGATCCTCTATTCTGGCACAGAGGGCAAGCAGGTGTTTCTGCTAGACCCCAACAGAAGAGGTTGGATGGGCTGGGAAGGACGTCGTAGACTGACTGGATCAATAACTTTATCCGGAGCGGCTCCGCCTTCCAAAGCTCTGACCAAGAAATCTTCCGATCCAGTGTCTGCTCCCATCTAGTCCACACCCCCTGTTGTCTCATCCCGACCATCCTGCTCAAGCGGGTCTCCTCCAGTCCTGCTCGAACCTCTTCCTGGATAAGCTGCCACCTCTCCTTCCCCTGTGCCTTGTTGTACTGAGGTCTTGGGTTGCTCCCAAGCCCTGCCCGGCCTGTCGCAACTGCTCCCACCAGAACACCATGGCGCAGCCGTGCTTCAGCTTGCTCAACCGTCTCCTGGGCTCTCCACTTCCGACCAATCCGCACTTCAATCCCAGCTGAGGAGACTTTGGTGTCACTCGAGTCTCTGTACAGCAGCACTTCTCTTGCACGGGTAACCATGAACTTCTCTGACAGACTACTGAAGGGAAGTCGCAGCTTGTTCTTATGCCCATACAAGGCTATGCTGCTGAGGCTTCTTGGTAGGCCCAACCACCTGCGAAGGAAGCCACTTATCTTACTCTCGAAGCCCTCAATGGTGGTTAGTGGGACATCGTAAACCAGTAGTGGCCAGAGGAGGTGTGGCAGGATGCCATGCTGATACATCCAGGCTTTAAACTTACCTGGCAGCCCTGACTTATCCACTGCCACTAGCCAGGTTCCCAGTTCTCTGCTGGTCGCCTTGAGCGCCGCTTTGTCCCTCAGGGTGCCATCAAATATCTTTCCCAGGCTCTTCACTGGCTCCTCTGAGACCGATGGAATCTGGACACCTCCCAGCGAGAACCGGAACTTGTCTGTGACCTTCCCCTTCTTCACCACCAGGGAATGGGACTTAGCAGGTTTAAAGCCCATATGCGCCCAGTTGATGAGCCGCTCAAGGCCTTGGAGAACCCACCTATAGCCTGGAACCGATGTTGTGGTAACAGTCAGGTCATCTATAAAAGCTCTGATGGGAGGCTGCCGTGCACCTGACTTGGTGAGCGGCACTCCACCTCTGCTGACTTAACAAGCATGTTCATGGCCAAGGCAAACAAAATCACTGAAACTGTGCACCCAGTGATTATGCCCTTCTCCAGCTGATGTGATGTTGATGTTACTGTTCCCGAGGTGACTCTCAAACTGAAGCAGTTGTAATAGTCCAGTATGAGGTCCCTGATCTTGCCTGGAACATGATGCCGGTCAAGTGAGGTCTCCACCAGTTTGTGAGGAATTGACCTGTAGGCATTGGACAGGCCAAGCCACAAAACTGCCAGGTCCCACTGCCCTCCCGGGCCTCCCGGATGAGCTGAGTGACAACTTCCCTGTGTTCGATGCATCCTGGTACCTTTGGGATCCCCCCTTCTGCACAGAGGTGTCGATGTATGCATTCTTCAGGAAGAACTCTGTCATGCGCCGTGGCAACAATGCTGAAACACATCTTGCCCTCCACACTCAGGAGTGAGATGTTTCTAAACTGCTCAATGGTGCGTGAGTTCTCTTCCTTCGGAATCCATACGCCCTCTGCATGCCTCCACTGCTGAGCCACCTCCCCCCTCATCCAGATGACCCTAAGGATCTTCCACAGTCGCTGCAAGGGCCTGGGGCACCTCTTGTAGACAACATATGGTACTCCACTGGGACCTGGAGCTGAGGTGGATCTAGCTGCTCTGACAATGTCCTCAACTTCTCTCAGGGTTGGCTCCTTGGTGTTAAATGCTGAATTGGGTTCTGGTGGTTTTATCAGAAAGCTGCAGGGGCCAATATCCTGCTCCCTTGCGCTGTTGCTGTAAGTTGCCCTGAGGTACTTGTCAACCTCTTCTTGAGAGCAGGCCAATTGTCCACCTCGCTTCTGCCCAAGGATCTTCTTGGTGAAGTTGAAAAGGCCTGCAATGAAGGCGGCACACTTCTTGGCTCTCTCCTTCCCCCTCTTCCTGTGCCATTCGGCTCGACAGAGTGTCGGGAGATTCCTCCTTACTATGTTATGGAGCTCTGCTAGACCAGCCTTCTATTCCTCTCTTGCCTGATTGTACTGCCGTCCTAGCAGTCGCAGCTGACTGATCTTCTGCTGTCGGTTTGGCTCCCCTGCACAGCTGATTGGGTGGTGCTCCTTGGTGCCAAACCTTTTGCGGCAATGCTGACAATCATTGCACTCATTGTAATAATAACAATAGGCGCCTTTCGGGTCACCCAAGGTCACCTTACAAAGTATAAAATCATAAACATCACAGACAAAAAATCATAAACATCATTAAAAAGAGAACAAGACAACATGGTAAAAACAGGACAATGTGATAAAAGCAAGTGAAAGGGACCAGTTACAGTGTGTATGCCAGTTTGAACAGGTGTGTTTTGAGTTGTGACTTGAAGATTGTGATGGTGTCAGAATGTCTTATGTGTGAGGGGAGGGAGTTCCAGAGCCTGGGTGCTGAGCAACTGAACGATCGGGCACCCATGGTACTGAGGCGCGATGTGTTGATGATTAATAGTCCAGCAGAGGATGAGCGGAGGGAGCGGGAGGGAGTGTATTCGTGAAGGAGGTCGCAGAGGTAAGAGGGGGCTAGGTTGTGGAGAGCTTTGTAGGTGAGAAGGAGGTTATTGTAGTGGATCCAGTATTGTACCGGGAGCCAGTGAAGTTGAATGAGGACAGGGGTGATGTGGTCAGATGATTTAGTGCGGGTGATGATCCGGGCGGCCGAGTTCTGAATGATTTGGAGTCTGTTGATGAGTTTGGTAGGGAGTCCAGTGAGGAGGGCATTGCAGTAGTCGATGCGTGATGTGACAAATGAGTGGACCAGGATTTCGGTGCTGGATTGGGTCAGTGATGGACGGATTGTGCGCAACTTCTGGTCAGCATCCCCTCTAGCTGTGGCTTCGAAAATCTGATCAACATCCGAATCGTACTGGCAGCACTCCTTCACCATGTTGGCCGAAGGCCACTTGACCCGACGTTGTTCTGACTGCCTGACTTGGGGTAGGGCTTCTGGGGCATGGAGGGTCTAGGCACTGTGGGGGCCGGGCTCCTCCTGCATCTCATCAGGCACTGGTCCTGTGCGTTGCACCACTTGCCTCCCAGTGAAGCATCTCATCTTGGTCTGGTGGATCTTAAGACCACGCAGGTTTTTGCAGACTTTGCCACATAAGCAAACTGCACTCATAGTCGTAATTCCGTTGGCTTGGGTCAATACCTGTATGTTCGTCCTGTTGGGTTTCTCATCCTCCCCCCCTCTCGGGCACCCCCGGGGGTATAACTCTTTAGGGTTTTCCGTAACTTATTGTGGGTGCTCCCTCACGGGGGCAGCAGTTTGGGGTGCTAGCCCTCCCTGCCCCTGTTGCTGTCTCTCCAGTTGTCTGCTGCCTCTCCAGCAATTAAAGTTTTTAATAACACGCTTATGTTTGGAAATTTCGAAATACTTCCAATTACTTTATTTCATTTTACAGTTTGGAGATGCTATGTGTAGAGCTTCATGTAAATCAGAGAAAGGCGAATGGATGGAAGCTGTAGACATAGTATTTTGGAGTTTTTGCGCTCGAGCGAAAAAAAATATTTAGGCGGAATTGGGCATGGCCTATATGAGGAGGTGCAGCAATAATTTCCGCATGCGTGGATATTAGGTTTTTGAATGTGCAACATATTATGCAGGAGTTATTAGCCTTACGGATTTTGCTCAAAAACAGTGCCACCTAGTGGTCTTCCTAGTGTACGACATTAATGTGATGTATATAATATATAATTTTTCACCAGGCCTGACAACTTTGCCAAATAAAAAAAAACTTTTCGTATATGTTGAGTGCAAATCGCCGGCAAGTTCCTAGAAATAATAATAGGAATAATAATAATAAGCGGACCAATTTCAAGAGGGACCTTCCAGTTTTACTGGCTCGGTGTTCAGTGTTTCAGTATCAGTGTTTCAATAGTGATCAGTAGTTTCTCATAACACTGATGTAATTTTACAGTGGGAGAATTCTAAAGCCTTTACCTTTAAATATTGGTGTTATCGAGACAGCCCACTGTAAAACAGCTTCAATTTACATTAAAACAAAGACCAAGACCTGTTCAATTCTTTCTACCATGCATCAAATGTTTAACTCAGACTTGATTTTATTGATTTTTTGTGTAATTGTTCCATTGCTTCTAATAGTCATAGTGAATGTGTGCAGTGTTGTAGGTTGTACAAAATACAAAACCACATCAAATTGTGACACAAACAAACAAACATAAACATCATACACCCTCTGTGTCTTGCCAGCTTACCTGGAAGACGGTGAGGGCGAATGGGTGACCCAGGTGCTGCTGGGAGGACAGTAGAACCTGGCGGTTGTCACCTTTCAGGTCCACACTGGAGAGCAGGTGCAGCTTGGAGTCCACCCAGTAGAGACGCTGGTTAGACAGGTCTGACAGAGGGATTGAGCAAGAGATGGAAAGGGAGGGGATGGAGAGTTTTTGGGTGAAGAAAGTCACAGATGTAGATAGAGGGAGGGGGTTAGTGGGAGCAAAAGTTAATTTGGGCTCCAAAAGTTACATGAATGTAAACACCAGCTGTTATCGCAATATTAGCAGGATGACTTCTCTGCTGATGCACCCTTGAATAAATCAATTAATATCACAAATAAAATGTCTTTATGAGCAACAGAATCACACGCATTACACATGAAGAAACCAGGGCCCAGTTGCTAAAAAGTATAAACTGGATCAGATCCAGATTTGGAGATCCCACATTTGACTATCCATCATCTGTGCAGGTTTGTCAAAGCATCATTGGCCCAGTTGGCCCTTATCAAGATACACACTTTTAAAGATGACCAAATCCAGATTAGAGCAGTGCTCTAATCTGTGAGTACATTTCGCTCAACAAAATAAAACAATGCAAACATGCCCTTCAATTTTTTAATTTATTTTAAACAGTCAGACCCCTCATTTGACCCACAACAAATGCATGCAATAAGGGATATAGTGCTCTAGTATACCAAGTGGGTTAGGTATAGGGATCATGCAGGCAACACTTGGGTAGAAGATGGAAGAATTTGTGGTGGATCTCACATGCAATAAACTGGCGAGAATAGAGCAGAGCATCTTGACTTTCCCAAAACAGTCAAAGGGGAAAGGAGTAGATAGAAGATTGCTCTTGTCAGATGTGCCACAGGGCGGTTGACAACGGTGGACACAGAAGCTACAGGTGACGTGGAACATTTAAAGAAGCTGGATCTTGAACTCCGCCGGTTGAAAACTGAGCTTAAATTAAGAAGTTGCATTGAATGTGTGCCCAAAGAGCTTGAGTCTCTTTGGCTTTTGAATCACCACAGCTTTTTGATGTTTGATGTAACATTATTAGTTTCATTATGTCCTTTAGTGTTAAGGAGTTGGAGAAATATTTTTAGTTAGTTTATTTTTAGTTATTTTATGTTTTTATCATTATTGAGCACTTTAACATTGTAGAGGCCTTAGGGTGCTTTGACATAGGGTTAGGTAGGAGGTATGTGTGAGGCATGTGATCCAAAGGGCATTGGATCTCGTACATGAGGCACAGAAAGTTACTATTTGAGCTGTCGTGTGTGTCTCAGGACATGAAAAAAGATGATCTGGACGATTTCCGGTCTGGCTGACTGAGAGATGGCAGCATAGAGATAGGCTCCCGACTATCGATATTAAATATAGCCCGATAAAACTGGAAACTTCTTTGAGAATCGCAAGTGCATTTGCAGATGAAACGGGCAAAAGATTATGCCTCCTAAAAAAATGAAGAAAAGTGTTGCACAAAGGCAGGATGACGACGACATAGAGGAAGATCAACTATCGCAAGCTAGTAGCAACACGCTAGAGGACGTGCAACCGACGGACTCGGAGCAGAGTCAAGATGCTAGCCTCCACATTATCCTCAGAGAGTTGCGTGAATTCAGAAAGGACTCTAACGAGAAATTGATTGACATACGGGAGGATGTAGGCAAGAACTATAAACGAGAGGAAGAAGCGGAGGAACGTATAAACTCTGTCGAGACTCGTATTCAGTCCTCAGAGGAGGTTGTGGCGGAGCTAGTTAAGCTTCAAATGCAAACGGAGGCTAAACTGACAGACCTGGAGGGGCGTTCGTGGCGTGACAATGTCAGAGTATTTGAGGTGAAGGAGGGAGCTGAGGAAAATACAACAACAATGATAGCATTTGTGGATGATTTGTTGATGAAAGGACTGCAGCTCTCTACCTCCACAGTACTGAATATCGAGAGGGCGCACCGGGCTCTCACCACGAAACCTCCACCCGAAGCCTCACCAAGGTCCATTGTGGTCAAGTTTGCCAGCTTCAGAGTGAAAGAAGAAATACTCAAAACAGCTTGGCAAAAGAAAGGATTTGATCATCATCAAGGATCATGATTACGCACCGGAGCTGTTGAAGAAACGGAGGGTTTACGCAGAAGCGAAGTCTGCGCTGAGAGAAAAAAACATACGGTTTCAAACCCCGTTCCCGGCCACATTATGTTTGTTTTACAGTGAAGGCACGGTGATTTACAACTCAGCAGAGATGGCAACAGCAGATATGGCAAAGAGGGGAATAGCGGTGACGGTTTTGAAGCAGCCAACTTCACTTCTGGACCAGATCAGCCAGCTGTCGTGGCGAAAGAGAGGCAGGCGAGGGAACCGGGTCCGTACAAGCGCCACATCTGGCTTTAAGGAGCGACTCCAGGAATTCCGACGTCAGGAAACCTGATAAGTATCCTCAGTATAACGGTATCATGCATCATTTTTTTGTTTTTTTGTTGTTTTTTCTCGTTTTGATCTGATATCTGATGCTGGGAAACTGAGAACAATAGTGGGAAGTAGGTATTATTTTCTAGACTGCTGATGGGACACTTAATTCATGTCAAGGACAATATTAAGGGCTTAAGGATTATAAACTTGAAGTCGGGACATTTGGACAGTACAGACCTGTGTATCAGCTTAAATGCTGAAGAGGGCCCTCTTTCATCGTTAGGTGAAGGAGACTCTCCCTCTATACTCACGTTACAACTGAGCCATGAGGCCTCAGGAGAGACCTCTTCATTGGAAGTCAGTGTATTTTTCTGTTATGTGGTTCATTGTTTTACAGTGTTTAATGTTCATGTTTGGGCTACTGTTAGTTGTAGCACAAGGGGTGTAGTTTGCTTTTTCTATCTAGGCGTTAAGGGATTAATATATACTTATGACATAGAATGCAAAGATCCAAGCCAATTAAGATAATTACTTTTAATGTAAACGGTCTAGGGAATCCAGTCAAGAGGAGCAAAATTATGGCTAAATTAAAGAGGGATGAAGTGGAAATTGCACTTCTCCAAGAGACACACTTGTCAGATTCCGAGCATGAAAAACTTAAGAGATGGAGGTTTAGTCAATACTCATCTTCCTGTAAGCAGGGTTCAAAAAGAGGAGTCGCAATCTTAATCTCTTCTAAACTGAACTTTGAATGCACATATGAAAAGAGAGATGCAGATGGAAGATTTGTTCTGGTCCGGGGTTATCTACAGGGTGCTTTACTCACTTTTCTGAATGTCTATGCTCCTCCTGTATCTGAGTGGAAATTTTACAAACAGATGTTTGACTTAGTGGTCTCAGATGCTCAGGGCACCCTTATATGTGGAGACTTAAATGTTAGACTACATCTGAGTCTGGATACATCAAAACCCTATTATACAGGAGATTTAAGATTTATTCAGAATTAGTGACTCTATTTGGGTCAGATATCACTTTTAATTGGGACAAACTTCTTTTTGGGCTGGCGCACTCTACAAATATGGTGTTTGAATCAAGATATCTGTTTGGTGTGCTAAGTGTAGCTGCTAGGAAAGCTATTACCAATAAATTGCTTAAGCCAGATGCCCCTTCAATAGAGGATTGGTACAACATAATTCATGATATCTTTGTAATGGAGAGAATAACTTTTTCTATAAGACTGCGACAATCCAAATTTGAAGCTATTTGGGAAATTTGGATAAGTTATATTTCCCTGAGACACCCTTCTTTTGTTTAAGATTTATCAAGGAACTTTTATTCTTTAGTCTTAATGAAAACACCCCATGTTCATGTTCATGTTGTTTTTTCTTTATGTAATTGTGTGGATGGAAAATGTGTTGTGGAAAAGGTAAAAGAAAATGGGTCACAGCAGAAATGTAACTATGATTGAGAGGACTGTATGTGATGTAATGCCCATGTGATTCCTAAAAAAAGAAACAATTAAAAAAAAAGAAAAAAGATGATCTGAGGGAGATGATGCTTATGTAGGAGTTTAACATTTACATTTACCTTTAGGGCATTTAACAGATGCCTTTATTCAAAGCAATTCAAAACTCACCTGTTCAAACTGGCCTATTCGCTGTAATGTTCAGTATACTGTCCATTTGGCTCATCTTCACAGTAATACTGTTTTATTCTCCCCTCCCACAAATGTCTACCCACCTTATGTCTTGTCTTGTTTTATTCATGCTAGTCAAGTCTTTGCCATGACTGGCTGTTTTAACTATTTAACTATATTCTCCTGCACTGTAAGGTGTCCTTGGGTGTCCTGAAAGGCGCTCCCAAATAACATGTATTATTATTATTATTACTTACAATAAGTACATTTGTCAGAAGAAGGTGAAACACTTCATCACTGTTAATACAGTAAGCAGTCACAAGAACAAGTTTCAAGCATTCCAATTGCTAGGCTAACCATTGGTAGTATACAACATCTCTGATGCTATGTGCAAAGTTACAAAGAGCAATTCCAAGGATGAGAATGGATGTTATGCAGGGTTCAGGTAAACTCTGAACAAGTGAGTCTTGAGTCTCTTCCGGAAGATGGGGAGTGACTCCGCAGTTTTGACAGGGAGCTTGTTCCACCAAAATTACCTGTTCCTCCTTTTAGTGATGGAAGTATCAGTCGACCAGCTGGCCACTGGCCGACAGCTTTGTAGGCCAGTACCATCGTCTTGAATTTGATGCGAGCCACTTTAGGGAGCCAGTGGAGGTCATGGAAGACAGGGGTCATGTGGGAGAATTTGGGTAGGTTGAACAAGAGAGGTGCTGCAGTGTTCTAAGAATTGTAAATGTAAGAATTGTCTCCCAGAGAGGGTGGCTAGGTGCAGTATATTCGTGAACAGGACATCTCCCTGCTCTCTTGAGCCGTGACTCAGATTCACCTCGAATTGCTTGGAAACACTTATCTCATTGCCCCCAACTGACTGATGTTACTGGGAATTGTCGAAAAGGGCGATCACTGGTAGGGCAGTGGGCGTGGGCTGTAAATACCTTTCATGACTGTTGTTATTTCAAAATGCTGATGGCTCAACATTGCAAAAAGTTTTTAAATTTGTCAACATCATATGTATTCCTGATAAGCAGGTCTACAAAACATTTACTTCCGATTTGCACATACAGTAGGTAGCGCTATAATGTATGGGCAAATTCAAATGCCCAGCCCTGCTGGTCTGCTATACATGCCATATTTCACCTGCTGAACATTTTCACCTGTTGGACTCATAATATCTGCCTGTATTTTTTTTTTCTGCAGTGACATTTTTGGAAAAACTTCCCAAAAATTAACCACTGGTGCAAAGGGAAAAAAATGGACTACTTATCAGGACGGCTGATGGGAACACCAGAGCACTATTCTCAACTATCAACAATATTCTGAAACCACCAGATGCTTTACCACCTCACTTACTCACAGTTACACAGTGTGATACTTTCATGACATTCACTGCCAAAATTCAAAATATACATCAGACCCTGACTGCATCAAATAACCCTGCCTCCTATCTGCACTTCTTGCCTACATTCTCCTTCATCTATCCGTTCACCAGCTTCAAACTTCAAACTGTCTTGGAAATAACTGTCTTGGTCTCATCTCCAATTCAAAATCCTCCACATGACAATTCCCTTACCTACCCACCTGATAAAAGTCTGATTACCTGCCCTCTCCTCATTAATAACTGACATTATCCATTCCTCCCTGACTTCTGGTATTGTTCCATCTTCACTGAAAACTGCTGCAATAACTCCAATACTCAAAACATCTGGCGCAGATCCGAATGACTTAAACAACTTTCGTCCGATCTCACACCTGCCATTTTTCTCCAAAGTACTTGGGCAAACTGTTGCAGCTCAGATAAACACCCTGGCTGACAACAATCTCTTTGAAGAATCTCAGTGTGGCTATCGTCCCCGCCACAGCACTGACACAGCCCTTGTCAAACTCACCAATGACCTTCTGATGGCATCTGACTCTGGAAAACTTTCCATTCCGGTTCTCCTTGACCTGAGTGCACCGTCACACCGTCACACCA
This sequence comes from Urophycis tenuis, assembly GCA_036785325.1. Taxonomy (NCBI): domain Eukaryota; kingdom Metazoa; phylum Chordata; class Actinopteri; order Gadiformes; family Phycidae; genus Urophycis; species Urophycis tenuis. The sequence continues at coordinate 18,474,395 of JAXIVH010000003.1, read as the reverse complement.
ATCATTGATATCCCTCTGGCTTGGTTCAGATCATATCTCTCGGGCCACACACAGTTTGTCCAACTCAAGAACTTGAGATCCGGCACTTCTCCAGTCTCCAGTGGTGTTCCCCATGGCTCTGTCCTTGGCCCCCTCCTGTTCATTATTTATCTTCTGCCTCTTGGCTACATTCTTAGGAAATTTGATGTTGAAATTCCACTGTTACGCTGACAATACCCAGCTCTAACTTTCCATCAAGCCTACTGCCACTCTATCACCCAGAGCTCTGTCTGTCTGCCTACTGGAAATGAAATCATGGTTCTCACTCAACATCCTCAAACTCAACAGCAACAAAACTGAGGTTATTTTTATCAGCACCAAATCCACCTTAGCAACACTCAACAGTTTTTCCATGTCCATCAACAATGCCACTGTTGCCCCTTCCCCTCAGGTAAAGAACCTGGGTAGATGGTAGATGGTGATTGACTTCGGGAGGACGAAGAGGATGCCTTCACAGCTAGTATGGATCAGGGGGGACGTGGTGGAGGAGGTGGAGGACTACAAATAATTGGGAGTGGTGATTGGCAACAGACTGGACTGGAAATCTAACACTGAGGCTGTGTACAAGAAGGAAGCTGAGATCTTTCAACATGTGCAGCAAGATGTTGGAGATCTTCTACCAGTCTGTTCAGACTTGATAAAATCATCAAGAAGGCTGGCTCTGTACTAGGTCTCAGGCTGGAGTCTTTTGAGTCTGTGGTGGAGAGGAGAACGGTGTAAAAACTGTTATCCATCATTGACAATAATCAGCACCCTCTCCATCACACAGTGGTCAGACAGCGGAGCACCTTCTCTCACAGGCTGCTCCAGCTCCGCTGTCGAAGGGACAGATATAGGAAATCCTTCCTATATATATTTTTTTTATATTTTATATCTTGCATTACAAATTATTTTTATTTTTATTTATACATTTGTTATAAATTTTTTATATTGCATTGTAGTCTATAATTATTTGTATCTTTACTTTGTGTAATGCTGCTGCTATACTGTAATTTCCCAGCCTGGGATCAATAAATTATAGCTATCTATCTATCTATCTATCTATAATATGCAACATCGTCTTTGTCCCTCACTTACACCAACCTGCACTGCTATCCTTGTAAACACCGTGATTACATGCCAATTGGACTACTGTAACTCTCTCCTCTGTGGTCTTCCTTGAAAATCTCTTCATAAACTCCAACTGGTCCAGAATGCAGCCACCCGTATCATCACTAGAACTCCATCTATTGAACACATCACTCCTGCCCTGCAGTAACTCCACTGGCTCCCTATCAAATCACGCATTGATTTTAAGATTTTAATCCTTACTTTCAAGATCCTTTACAGCCTGGCACCAGTGTATTTAACTGAACTCATCCACATCCACACACCTTCACGCCCTCTCCAATCCTCTTCTGCCATCCAGCTCTCATCTCCATCTGCCAACCTATCCACCATGGGGTCAAGAGCTTTTAGCTGATCTCCCCGCCTATGGAACTCTCTCCCACCAGACATTCACACTTCTAACTGTCTCCACCTTTAAATCATGCCTAAAAAAACAATTATTCCGAGTGGCATACTCTGTCACACATTGACAGAGTATGCCACAGTTACTAGTTACTTGTTTTTTTAACTTGTCTGTAAGGTGTCAGACAACGTGCAGCAGTAGCTCAGTGGGTAGAGCGGGTGGAAAGAGCGGGTTGTCCGCTAACCGTAGGGTCGGTGGTTCGATCCCAGTGATCACCCCTCCTCCTCCAACTATCCACATATCAAACCCCACAAATCTACTCATTGTAAGTCGCTTTGGACAAAAGCATCTGCTAAATGCTCCCTTTACACTTTAGGTGTCCTTGAGTGTTTTGAAAGGCGCCTTTAAATAAAATGCATTATTATTATTATTATTATTATTATGTTTATTATTATTATATTGGCTAGAGCATGTGTGACACTACACCTACAGATAATGTTGACGGTCGAACATAGACATATACTTGTGACACATACCTAACACATTCACACCCACGCACTGTAATGGAAAATGAATATCAGTTACTTTACTTTAGTTTAACTTTATTTTCTTAGATTATGTTATGTTTACCTTTACCAATCATAATTGCCGGTTGTAAGGAAGCAGAGACCCCTTATCTATACATCACTTGGACAGAACCAGGAACCCCAGTTTTTTCGGTAAACATTTTCCTCCTTTGATGGAGGGGGTAAAATGTTAAAAAGGCTCTGTGAAACTGTTACGGGCTCACTCAGCTAAAGAGGATAATGGTGTATGCATACATTCAATAGGTATACTCATCAACTATTATCGGAATATCTAATACAACAATTTGGGGGCTTGTGTGGGATAACCAACCTATCCTACAACCTAACTCCTTTCTACCAATCCTAGAAAATTTAACTCTAACATAGGTTAACCGTGCACGGCTGGAAAAATAGTCCCAGAATTTTACCTCACCTCCTACTGGGGTGAGAGGAGGGCATCTTTGGAAAATAGAGTGAGGCTTTATCAGCATGGTCAAATCAACTCAATTTTATTCATAGAGCACATTTATAAACAACAGCAGTTGACCAGTCAGTAGACTTTAGTGGCCTTGATGGGACGTGATGCCAATGGTCAGAGAGATAGGTTGTAGCTAGCTTGTTTATTGCTTTGTAGACAAACAATAAAATCTTACAATAAATCCTAAAACGTACAAGGAGCCAGGGGAGGGAGGCCAGTGTGGGGGAAATGTGTCATTGATTGAATGATCTTGTTAAAAGGCAAACTGTAACATTCTGGAACAACTGAGAAGGAGGCCTGGCTAACACCGGCATAAAGGGCATTACAGTCGTCAAGTCAGGATGAGATAAAAGCATGTACAATCCTTTAAAAATCATTAAGCGATAAAAAGGATGTGACCTTATATAATAGCCTCAGCTGGGAAAAGCTTGATCTGACCACTGAGTTTATCCATTTGTCCATTTATTATCACACATATTTTTCAGTGGATGCAGTGGATTTTACATATGGGTCACTTTGAGGAATATCACAGGCAGTATTGGGTCCAAATATCAGGACTTCAGACTTACTTGGTAGGGCTTTGATGGCCTTAATTGTTAAGTAGGGCATCATTATGTTTCAATGTAATTTGTGTGTCATCCTCACAGCAGTTGAAAGAGATGCCATATTTTTAAGAATGGTCCCTAATGGGAGCAAATAAATGGAAATAGAGGAAATAGGATTGGCCCAAGAGCAGAACCCCGAGGGACTCCACACAAGAGAGGTGTTGAGGAGCATACAGTCACCAAGGCTGACAGTGTCACGTTCTGTCTGCCACGCCCCCTCCACTATTCATTGACCCTCGCAGCTGGGCTGCATCAGGTGATTAGGGGAGGCTACAAATTAGCCCTTCACTATTCGCCTGGTGCCAGATTGTTCTTCGCTGTTAATTCATGCAAGTCTCTCCAGCAATTCTCCTGCATACGATCCTGGTTTCCCGATCCTGCTTGTCCCCGCTCACGATTCCCGCCTCGTTCTTCTGGATCTCCGTTCGCCTGTCTCCTGTCCCGGTTTTCCGATCCTGCCTATCCCCGACTACGATTCCCGCCTCTTCCTTCTGGATCTCCGTTCGCCTGTCTCCTGTCCCGGTTTCCCGATTCTGCCTGTCCCCGACTATGATTCCTGCCTCGTCCTTCTGGATCTCCATTCGAGTTAGCCTGCTCCTCTGCATGACGCATCTCTACAGCCAACTCTTTCTCCAAAGCCGCCTGTACCTTATACTTGTCATGCTCCAGCTGCAACATAAGTACCTCCCTCTGTTGATCAAAAGTCAGCCCGGTCGGCATTCCAGGTGAAACCAACCCAGTGCCAGGAAAAACAGCTGGTGGAGCCTCAACAAAAACTCTTATCCCACAATGAAGCCTTAAAAATGACCCTCAGTCTATCCTTAAGCCATTTATCCCCCACGTCAACGCTCCGCTACCTTCAAAAGTTGCTCCCTCGTACACACATCCAAAAACTCTTCCGATGGAGAAGCAAAAAAGTCCTCTAAACTTGCCATCACTGAATTATGCACTGGAATCAATGCAACGAAAAGCGAAATCCCTGCTGGTGAACACGATTAACAAACAAGTGCGCCCCTCTAACTGCCTGACCAAAACTTACCTAAGCTCGACCATAGTCTTCATGCAGTTACTGTGGTATTTACGCACTACAGCCCAGTGGCGAGGGAAAGCAACCAGAAACTGGCGACCCCCCTGCACCATGGATGTGCCCCCGAGACAACTACTCTAACCACGGTCTCCGCAACACTACAAAAACAAAAAACAAGATGAAACTGAAGAGTAACGCCACTGTACCTATCAGAGGAACACTCATTTGAAACACACCTTTACGCACACCATCCAGACAACACTTTCCTTACCTTGATCTCCATACACACACAGCGAGGCAAGAAAAAAAACTCCCAACCTCGGCACAAAATAAGAATTTTACCAAAACAAATTCGTAGATCTCCCCAAACAACGGCCTGTTTCCCGCTTCTGGGAATAAAAAAACTCTGCACGCCCGACAGCACTAAAGGGAATCCTCAGGGAATACCCCGCCAAAGTGTGAGGTCATCAATGACAATCACCCATTTACAAAGCCGGAGCACCAAAAACGCAGCAAGCGTATCCACGCCAGGAAAAATGAACACCTGCGGCAACAAATCATGCAAAAGCTACGAACCTTTAGACAAGCCCCCATATCTCACAACTTGGCTCTGGAGCCGTGACAAAGCAAGGGGAGAGTAGACCAAAGATGCCAAAAGAAGAGTATGGAAACAAAAAGGTATTAACACAAAGCAACCGAAATAACCCTGAGGTGTGGACGTCAGAGGAGTCAGTGGTTAGGGTGTGTGTATGCATGCATGTAGAGTGTGAGGGATGTTGCATGTTAGACAACCAAAAGCATAATGTGCTCTGGAGAGAGTGAGACCACGCCGGAGGCAGGATTTTATAGGACAGGAAACACCGGTCCCAGGTGCTTCCAACTACAGATTAGGGCTCCACCCTCCAGGTAGGGTGTTACCTTCTACAATAAATAAAAAAAAAGGAAAACATAAGAACAAAGGCCAGGGAACCGTCACACTCTTTCCCGTCACACTCACGCTTCTTTCGCTCAATATTCTTCTTGTACAGCTCCTTCGCTTCTCTGACTTTCAGTTCCCCTTGTACGTGCTTCATCTCTGTCAGATCTCCTTCCTTAGACGCATGTTTCTTCCTAATAAGGAAGTTCTTGACGTCGGTGGTGATCCAGGGCTTGTTCTGCGGATAGCAGTGTACAGTTCTTGTGGGAACTATAATGTCCACGCAGAAGTTCAGATAGTCGGTAGTGCAGTTTGTGACCCCCTCAATATCCTTACCATGAGATTCCTGCAGCACACTCCAGTCAGTTGACTCAAAGCAGTCTCTCAGTGCCTCCTCCGTCTCCGGAGACCATTTCCGGAAGGAACGCATGGTAGGCTTTTGCCTGCGGACCAGGGGCATGTATTGTGGATGGAGGAAAACCAGGTTGTGATCTGACATCCCAAGCGGTGGCAGTGGGGTGGCGGTGTATGCATCCTTGACATTAGCATACATATGGTTGATAGTCTTGTTCTTTATGATTGGGCATTTAAAAATCGGTAAAAAGCAGAAGTGTGACTTGGTAAAAAGCAGACCAGTGTGACATGATTGAAGTCCCCCGAGATGGCAATGTAGGCTTCAGGGTGCTGAGCTTGTGAATGAATGAAGTCACATGCAGTTTCGGCCAGGACTCGTGGTTGGATGTCAACCCGCGCAAGTAATACATATGTAAACTCACCGCTAGCAGCTCAATGTCCCGACAGCAGATAAGTTCCTTCACTGTAACTTGTCCAGGGTTGCACCATCTGTTGTTGATGTAAAGTACAAGCCCTCCTTGTACTTTACTCTGTACTCTAAACGCCCGATGCGTTTCCCACTTGACTCTTTGTCCGCTCTCACATGTGAGAAACCAGTAAGCTCAATGTTGGCATCTGGAATATTAATGTTCACGTCTCTGTGCCACGTCTCTGTAAGACACATCAAGCTGCATTCCCTGTACAGCTTTATATTCTAAAGAGACAGAAAAATGTTCTTAAAAGACAAACACTCTACGTATAGTAGAGTGTTAGAAATATAAATATATAATATAAACATATGTAACAATGTACAAAAAAATATATACATACATAAATGTACAAACATCTAGGCATACACTATAGAAGTAATTAGCATTAATAAGATGTAGCATTTAATGTTAGGTAAGCAGAGTTTGTGAATGACCAGCAGTGTTGGGTAGTAACGCGTTATTAGTAACGCCGTTACGTAACGCCGTTATTTTTTTCAGTAACGCGTTACGTAACATGTTGTTTTTTTAAGATTCAGTAACTCCGTTCCCGTTACCAAACGCTACGTTACTCTGTTCCTTTTGGTGAGGTTTTACAACGGCACGCAGTTCCCGATCAATAAAGTTTAATTGAATTGAAAAACAAAGCTGTCGCCTCTAGCTTCACACACGCAATCAAACACGTGCCCCGAAGATGACTGAACAGGTCAGTGCACGGCATGATGGCGAGCGAGAAGGGGAAGATCTTGGAAATACTCACATTTTTTTCAACTCGAGAGCAAAGGGGAAAACAACATTTCGGTAAGATGTAAACTGTGCCCCGGGTCAAAAATCCTCTGTACGGCGAAAAACAGCAACAGCAATCTGCTGAAGCACATCGAGAAGCGGCATGCACACACACACACACACACACACACACACACACACACACACACACACGCACAAACACACTCACACACACACACACACACACACACACACACACACACACACACACACTGAGGAGGCGGAGCGAGGACGCGGCAGAGGCGTCTCTGCCTCTCGCACGGGGGCAGCTCAGCGACGCTCAGCCGGCCGACATCGACGTCAGAAGATTGTTTTCAGTTATTTATATCAGAATGTCTGTATTTGCTTTTAAGCCACTTTAATTTTTGGCAGTTTGTTTTTGAATACCAAATAAGAAAAATAGCCTTGTTTAGCCAGTTTATAGCCTATAGTGCGAGAGCCTATGTATCTGATTTGGGTGCTCGTTGGATTTGGATGTTAATTTTTGGAGACATTTATATCTTCATTCTCTAGGGTCTAAGGAATGAAAAAAAAACATGTCTCCATTTTTTCTTTTGACTTTTAGTGCCTTTAAAAGGTGAGATTTATAAACATACATTCTCTGTATAGTTTTGCTGCTTGGCCCCTGAGTATTTAAACATTTTGTTCAAAAAGAGGGCTAATGTTTGTCAGGAGAGCTTAAAATTGAAGATTCTTGACTCTGGAAACAGAGAGCAAAAAAAATCAAGGGCCAAATATAGTGATCACCTCAACTTTATATGATGTTAGCATCATTTTACTTGCCAGCTAAGCAAACTCGGGATCTATTATTTCCAACCTGTCTGCAATAAAATAACTTTTAATCTGACATTATACACATTTATGTTTCATGTTTAGTCTACCATTACCAGTGTTCCAGTCCTAATTGACCGACAAGACTGGTCTGTTTTGCTGTGGATGGTCACATGTGGTTTAAAAAAAAAAATTGACTGATTATCCTTTTTCGGGAAATTGCATACATTTTCTCAAGTTTTCATGTTTAGCATTTAACTTGCTTAGATTTATTTCATTAGTATGTTTTTCTGTAGCTGGCTTACAGTTCAGTGCCTGTTTCGAGGTACAGTATATGATATATAGAGGGGTTGGTGACCTTCAGTTTGATGCATTGCATGTTTCGAAATGGCAAGCAAGATATTCTCTGAAGCAAGATTAGAAGTCGATTTTCAGGTATGTATCCAGTGTCAGAAAGCAGATATATTTGGACTGGTACATCAGCCTGTACGATGTCTGTACGATGTCTGTTGTCTACTTTGTTTGTCCATTGTTTATTTTGCACCGCAGGTCTGAGAGGACTGCAATTTCATCTGTGCTATATGCCTGCCATGTAGCACATTTGACAATAAAGACAATAAAGACAAGACAATAAAGATAACTTGAATCCTTGAATCAGCCCTCACTGGAAACATATTCAAAATGTCTATCTTTTGTCCATGAGAGAGGAAAATATGGAGATGCCGATTACCCACAGATAAGCAAACAGCTACAACCATACAGTGCAAGTGATCTGCAGCAGAATAACGCTGTATGGCACAGGAACTGTTACAAATCAACCTGTAACAGTCAGCATCTGCAGCGTGCTAAGATTCGCTACCAAAGAGCATGTGAGGAGAGTAAGCCAGAGAATCTCCAGAAACGGCGTGGAAGGCCATCGACAGGTCCAGCAGAAACAGCTGCAACGCCTTCATACTCATCCAGCGAGACTTTGTACACTCGCTCAGCAGCAGCTGCAGCCAGTAAGGGAAAGTGCTTCTTTTGTCAGAAGCAGACCAAAGATATTCTTCATGAGGTGTCCTCTTTTAATGCAGGCAAACAACTGAAAGAAGCTGTGCAAAAGAGCAACAACCAACAGTGGAAAGTACAGCTAAGTGCTGCCATCAGTGCAGATGATGCGCGGGCAATTGATGTGAAGTATCACCTAAAATGCTGGGTCCAGAATGTTCAACGAAATAAAAGGGCATGTGATGAAAGTAAGGAGTTTGAAAAGCTGGAACATAATGTTGGGGTGGTAGCATCAGATATTGAGTTTATTGGCTTAGTTCGATGTGGCTTGCAGGCTGGAGAGGTCATCAATATGACTGACCTCAAGTCAGCCTATTCCACCATTATTGAAACAAATGGTGTACATAATGTACAGACATCTACAAAGGACATTAAACAGAAACTTACCTTTCACATTCAGAATGTCCAGTTCATTAAGGCAAAGCGTCACAATGCTCCTGATCTTGTATGTTTGTCTGAAGTGTGTGATGCAGCCGTGGAAGAAGTGATAACTAAAACAACTCATGATGAAATAAATAAGTTGTTTGAGAGCGCATCTATTCTGCGAGATGCCATTGCTGCTCATATCAAACAACCTTGGAAATTTGAAGGAGAACTAAGCACCGTTGATGCGGAAAACAGTGTCCCCAAAGAGTTGTACACATTTCTCCAATGGGTACTTGAAGGACCAACTTCAAGCATTAGACAAGAGACAGTGCGCACAGCTTCTGCTCACAGAGATGTCCTTGCTTTGAGTCAGAATCTCATGTACTCTTTCAAGACAAAGCGTCTTGTACACAGAGACAAAAAGTCATGTACACAGAGAAACATCCCAACGCACCGTTCCGCCATCACCTAGAATGGCCACAGCAGCTAGCTGTAGGCATAGCAGTTGATCAATCAACAAGAAGTAAGACGCTTCTTGACTTCCTCCATGGTTCTGGTTTGTCTGTTGATTATGATCGGATCCTGAGACTTGAGACACAGCTGGCTAACTCAGTCATGGAGCTGACCAGGGAGAAGGGTGCCTACTTGCCTGCAAACATGAGAGTGGGAACATTCATATTTTTTGCTGTGGACAACAGTGATTTCAATGAAGACACATCTGATGGTAAAAGGACTCTACATGCTACTGCTACTGCTCTTTACCAACGGCAAACAGTGTCCACAGACATAGCCAGCAGGACCATAATAAGGTCGCTTAACCAGAAAGCAAGACATCGCTCCTTGAAGACACTGACAATGCCAGACTCTGTCCCGTGTTGTGCACCCAAGACGCAGACAGCAAAAATGACACATTTCGTGACTTAAAGCCTGGTTCAAGGTGGATATAATCAAACCCTACTTTGCACAGGGCATGGTCTGGCTTCTTCCACGTTCCATGATGCGAACAGATGAGGCAGAAGATGAACAGGAATTTAGAGCAGACCACATACTACCATCTGGGGGACTTGAGCCAGACGCCGCAGAAGGTTCAGTGGTCATAACTCCACAGTTGACTGAAAATGAACAAATTCCTGTTTTTGAACCTACGTCTGATACAGAGGCAACAGTTCTTCAATTCCTACCACAGCCACCATCTGATCATGACATTAAGCATCACAATATCCCTACCTGGTAAGCATACAACTCACTTCTGGCCTCCAAGAAGCCTCTCACATAAGTTAATGTTATGCCTTTGATAGCTGCACCAGCACACGAATGGCAAACACTGATCACAGTTTTGAAGCAGACACAACAGATAAATTGCACAGTCATGGGTCCTGGCCGAAAGACTGTAATAACCCTGGATATGGCACTCTACGAACGTGCAAAGCAACTTGAAATGACCAGAGATGACTGCAAGGGAAAGTGGGTGCTGAGGCTGGGTGAAATGCACACTGTGATGGCAGCACTGAAGGCCGCTGGCAATATCATTGAAGATAGTGGGCTGGATGAAGCCTGGATTGAAGCAGACATCTATGGTCCTGCTACAACAAGGCAGATCCTAGAAGCAAAGCATATGAAGAGGGCTCTAGAAGCACACATGACTACAGTCCAAGCCCTGTTTGACCTCTATCTGCAGGAATTCTTTCAGGAATATTCAACACTGAAGAGTGTATGTGCAGAGTCAGCAAAGCTAGCTGACAGAAGCTGTGTTGGACAGATTCATGCAAAAGTGCTAGAGGGGCAGCAGACCATGCTGGCTACATTAGAGTCGAACAAAGTACTTGAGGCTATGTCACAGTTTGACAAGAAGAAAGAATCCAGCCATCCACTTTTCAAGTTTGTTCGGCGCTACATGCATATGAACTTACTGCTATATACCTTCATCCGTGCTACACGTGATGGCCTTTGGGAGCTTCATCTTTCCTCACTTGATGAGCTGTGCCAATACTTTTTTGCTCAGTACAAGTTAAAATATGCCAGGCTCATTCCACTCTACCTGGCAGAAATGACGGCCTTGCAGACCACTGATCCTGACATATACCAATAATTTATGGAAGGGAATTTTTCTGTCAATAAAAATGAAATCCCATTCTGTGCCATTGGGGTGGATCATGCACTTGAACATGTTAATCGCATCATGAAGGTCACAGGAGGACTTGTGGGGATCACTCAATATGCTAGTGCAAGGGAGATATTCTTTCTCACTGCACCTGAGTTGAGCAGGCTTGCTGAGCAAGCACTTCAAATTACTGGCACACCCACAATTAAACGGAATCAGCACCATGAGCTGTCCATGACTGTCTGGACAAGGCAGGAAAAGAATGTTGTACGACTCAAAGATGTGATCAGATCATCCTTGAATCCCATGACGTATGATGGTGAAGATCTGCCAAATGTTATAACAAAGGCTGTGATGCCACCTCATATTCAGAAAGATGTATGCAGCCAAGATGAGATTGGGCAGCAGATGTATGCTACTTTTGTGGACGAGCGTTTCAACAAAAGTGAAATTAGTGTCTGGGCCAGAATGAAGAAGGCTCAACTGAAGATGTGGAAGTGTGCAAGAAAAGTAGTAAAACAAAAACTAACTGACCAGGTTGTAGAATTAAAGGATGAGAGGTCACTCTTTGCTCGAATGCTGATAGTTGCTCGATCACGACCAGAGATTGACCTGAAGGAAGCCATTGGCCGGCATGAGTTTACACCCCAACCACGTGCCCTGTTCTCAGTGACTGGAGACCTTCTGCCATGTACGGACAAGAGCAAGCTCATGACCATACTTGAGGAGCTGCCCAGTCAGACCACTTGGGATGACAGTGACCAAAATGATCAGGCTGTTACGGCTCATAGTTGTCCATTGCCAACCAAGAAGGTCATTGTAATAGATGGAATGGCAGTAGTACAAGGAATGGGAAAGCCACCATTTATCACCACATGTGCCCAATGGGCCAGCCACTTCATAGCCACACTGGATATCAAGACCAAAGATTATGATGAGATCCATGTAGTGTTTGATCGCTATGATCTTCCTTCTTCACTAAAGGAGGCCACACGAGAGAGACGCCAAGGTGGAAAGCAGCCAACTGCTTACCATGTACAGGACAGCACACCAATGGGGAAAGTGTCTGCAAAACAGTTCCTATCAAGCATCAGTACCAAAGATGAGCTGACTGTCTACCATGCCAGGAAAGCTCTTCAACACTTTATGGGAAAACCACAGGTTTTCATTGTCACATCAAGGCAAGATGTTCTCTCAAATTGTATGAATGTGCTTCACAGTATGAATGTGTCTTCACAGCTCCCGAAGAGGCTGACACAAGAATAATTCTTCATGGTCTGGATGCTGTTAAAAGAGGTGCAACAAAACTCTATTTAGAGTCCCCTGACACTGATGTGTTTGTTCTTGCAATTTGACGGTACCATCAGCTTTGCAAAGACACCTACTTTATCACTGGTGTGGGTAATAAAAAACGGATTATCTCTCTGGAACCGGTGGTTAATGCACTTGGCAAGGAAAGGACTGCAGCCTTGACAGGCTTCCATGCTTTTTCTGGAGCTGACCAGACAGGCCGATTTGCTGGTAAGGGAAAGCTGACATGTTGGCAAGCATTAAACAGGTGTTCCCCAGATGTGTGGTCTGCATTTGCTGGTCTCGGAGCTAAAGAAAAAATAACTCCTGATATGGAAAAGAGCATTGAATAATTTGTTTGCCAGCTGTATGAGCCTGGCACTACCCTGACAGATGTCAGTGAACTCAGGTGGAGGCTATTCACCAAACGACAGCTGGAAGCTGTCCCACAAGAGGGGCATTGCATGAAGTCATTGCCCGTGCACATTTCCAGGCAATAATCTGGGATCAAGACCATGTAGCTCATCCGAAGTTACCATCACCAACGGATAATGGATGGAAAGAAGAGGGAGGCAAACTGGTACCAATAACATCTCGTGTTCCCCATGTCCCAGCCACCATTACACAATTAAAGGTCCAATATTATGCTAAATGCACTTTAGAGCGGTTTTCTATCAATAATATGCATCCCCGGCCTGTCTACAATCCCTCCTGATATGAAAAAAGTTCATCCTCTCGTTTTTTTGCTTTCTTAGTCTTTAGAAAATGTGCGCTAAAACGGGCTGTTTGAGAAATGGTCTGCAAATGACGTCAGCAACAGACTCGGCCGCTCCCCTCAGGCTGGTGGCAACGCCTCCGGTGAAGGTTTGCCACGCCCCTAACAAAGTTTCTAAACACCGCCATTATTCCGCTCGCTAGCGTTGCTCCGGTTGGCACAATGGCGAAGGTACGAGCTGGAAGAAGTGGTTGCTCTGTTGTTGGCTGCACAAATGAGCACACAACTCTTTATAAACCTCCCTCTTCGGAGGTTCTGAGGACTCAATGGGTGAATTTCATTTTTGATGGTGATGTCCCTACAGCAGTTCCCAAAGTGCTGTATGTGTGTGCTAACCATTTCACGTCGGACTGCTTCATCAACGAGGGACAGTATAAAACTGGATTTGCTAAATCCCTGCGGATTAAAAATGGATCGGTACCAACTCTCCGCGATCCAACTACGAACGTGGAAGCTGTAAGTTTGAACATTTTATTCTGATTTACTGTTTAGCCGGCTTGGCGGCCCCTGTTAGCATGGCAGCTAGCATAAAGTACTGTTGGGCCGCGACATAGTCTGCTTATACTAAAGTTACGTTAAAACTAGGGCCGGGACTTTAACGCGTTCATTAAGATGAATGAATGACACAAAAATAACGCATTTTAATCGCCCTTATTTTTGCACCGCGGAACGTTTATCACTGGGTGAGTTTCAGGTTTACCCATTATACTGGAGCAGTGATCACTGCTGAGGCGTTTTGAACGCAGCTCAAACCGACTGGTGCCTCGGCACGGCGACCAAGCTTTGATAAACACGCACCGGTTTACAGTATCATCCCGCATTTTAGCGGTCGTGGCCACGAGTGGCCGTGGAGCTGAGAACAGCAGAGTTTCCTCTGCTGCAGCAGAATAGCGGACATGTCGTAGCTACAGACATGTCGCTGTCTCGGGTGCATTTTGTTATTATAGGACTTCAACCTCAGAACTCTGTCATCAGACTGTCCTGGCCTGTCCTGTGCATACAAACAAACTATGTTTTGTTGCTTACCTTATGTATTCAGTCATTATTCAATGGTATATTAAAATGCATGTGAAAAAAATGTTTCTCACTGTTCTCAGATACATAGTGGGGGGAGGGATGATTACATTTTTTCTGAGAAGATGTTTTTTCTAACCCCTGTGTGCTTGTTATAGACCAGCTCATCAAAAACATCAACGGCACAGATTCCTGCATCAAGAGATGTTGCATGCCAGACAGAGATGGAAACACGTTGTGTAGGCACACAGCTGTCCTTCAAGACTCTACGGGCTTCTTACAGGAGTGCAGGTAAACAGCCAGCTTCATTAGGCTGCATTTACTTGGGAAGAAGTTAGTAAGGAGTTACATGTTATCATAAATATAATAAAGTTTCTGACATTTTAGATTTTTTTCTTTTGTTATTACAGACTCTACTTGGCGGCAATGTACTACAACGAAAACGCCAACCGACCACAAGCAAAGACGGACCAAGGTGTACCCCTCTTCAAGGTGCACTTCCCGAAGGCATTGAAGGGAGAGTGTAGAGCAAAACCCCTAAAGACAGAGCCAACATACAGTAAGAGTTTACTTTTCAATTTTTTATACCAAAACTAAAGGATTTTTTTTTACTTGTTGCACTTACAATCTATAAACATTTCAACAACAAAATAACTGTATAAAGTAATACACACACACACACACACACACACACACACACACACAGACCTTATGAAAAATAATAAATTAGATAAAGTGTCAGGAGGTAATGAGCAAAACACTTTCAGTCTCTGAAAAAAGTAAACAATGTCTGTGCATTTCTTGTATGAAACAGGGTATGTAGTGGACATGATGGACCTCATCTTCGAGAAGGTGTTTATGGACCCGGCACCCTACACTGATGCAGTCCTGGCAATCCCTGTTCCTGAAGACCTTGCTGCACAGTTTGAGCGGCCAGACAAGGAGGTCATTGCGGGTTATGTGTCCCGCTTCAATCAAGCAGCTGTTTGAATCCCACGTAGTGACCTGTGGCATCAGGAAACTCTGTTTGGATTCTAAGGACCACACAAGCTGGGATGACGACCCGGATTCTGCGTCCCAGCAAGCCCCAACACCAGCTCACAAAAGAGCGATATGCAAGGTACCTGTAACAACTTCAAGCAATTGGACAAGATATAGCAATTACTTTTTTGTTTTGTATCCCATTTTATTTTTATGGATTGCCTGCTAAAACATATGGCTACTAAGAGCACTATCCCTCCTCTCGTCTCCTCCCCTCTACTACTACCACTAAACTATTTTCACCCACTCTCTGTGTTTCTACAGATTCCCCATCCCTGAGTCTACACCTGCGTGGTACCCATCAACCTGCTCTAACACCGGCCTGCCATCCATCCCATCGGGCTGACATGTTTCCTCCTGCCCCTACTCCCACCAGAAGCTTCGTTGCGTTGAACATTTAATGTGTTTATGTGGAGTTGTACATTTTTTCTTGTCTATACACATCTATTATATATATATATATATATTATTTTGTTATGCTACTTTGTTTTGATTAGCACAGTTATAACTTATTTGTTAGTAATGCAATGTCAATAAATCTTTAAAAAGTGTCTACAAAATGTGGCTTGCATTCTGGAGCGAGTATACATTGAGGCATACAGGCTCCAATCCAGGATGGTCCACCATGCATTTCTGGTTCCCCTCAACCTCCTGCAGCCGTCTGGTAACCTGCAAACAAGGTACTACAAACAATAAATGCCATTGTGTTTCATAAGTATGAAATAAACCATAATCAAGACAAACTAGTTTTCACTTTGAATATGTAGATACTACCTGTGCTATCTCAAGACAGCAGACCTTTTCCTGCTCTGTGGGAATGGTGTTGCAGTTTCCACACAAACACCTGTCAAAAGAAAATTAGTTAGAATTTCACTTGAATGCAAGTACACAAGCATAGTTGGATAAGAAGTAAGATTTTCCTAACCATGTAAAGTGCATAAAACTTGTGACATTTGAATAATGTTGAGATGGAAAACAGTGGCATTTTAATCAACATTACACTGCCTCAATTTTCTACCAGAATGACACATTACTGATACAGACAGACATATTTATGCTGAAATACAAAAGTAAATCCTAAAGACCTAGAACAACAAACGTCAGGGTGCTGTTACGATGAAACACCTCTGCTAAAACAATCACAAACTTTGCAAAATATAGAATTTAGTTTAGGCCTACTATGCAAGCATCGTTTGATAGCCTACTAGTTTCTACATTATACATTTATCCGTAGATAGCAAGAATACAGTCAAGAGAGATAAGTATAATGTTACTAGGCCTACACTATTTACAAAATTGCTCATTCACCAAAAAAGCTCGAAGTAATAAAGATACAGCGAAGACGTAACCGTTAGCAGGAGCTAACATGTAAGTAACAGTGTAATAACACACAGAACGTAAAAAAATAAATATATAAAGTCGCATGATATATGTAACTTACCATTCAGAAACCTCCTGCGGCAGCCGCAGAGTAAGAATTTCAGCCGGCGTCTCTCCCTCTGGGTCAGATTCAGGCTCAAACTGGTAGGGTTGAACTAGAGTCCTTTAGAGAGACTAGAGTCTATAGTACTCTAGGTTGAACCACAGAGTTTCTGCCAGCCATTGGCCGAGTCAGTCTGTAAACATTAGCACATGGCTATGGAGCCGAGGCTCGGCTCCGTAGGGACCACGCCCCTCGCAGAGAGGTGGGCGTGGTCTGGTGTAGCTCATTTACATAAAAGAGACAGGCCCTGAAACAGACCGTTTTGAACAGAGCTGTTTTTAGGTGATGAAGAGAGACCTACAATATTTGATCCAAAGGCAATTTTGACCAAAGCATGTCACAGACATGTCTTTGACACACCTGGGAACTATTTTAATTTGTGGAAACGGGGCATAATATGGGACCTTTAATTAAATGTGGCTGCAAGAAGACCAAATGCATGTCACACTGTTCTTGCAGATCTCAGGGTATCAACTGTTCAGAGATGTGCCTGTGCGGAGCAGATGAAGAGGTTTGTGGAAATATGAGCCAGTGAGATATGGTGGGAATTGATGATGAGGAGGAGGATGGAGATACTTCTGTTTAATATGATTGCAAATCTGAAAGTGTCATTGTAGACAGCAGCACATGAACCATTCCAGAGAAAATTGTATATATATTTTTTCATATTGTTGAAACTGGTTAAAACAACTATTAAACAGAAAGTTTGGATGTTAAGTGCCCTGTGTTAAGCATTTATTTAGCTTGTACGTTACAAAATAAAAATTACAAAAAATAAATAAATAAATAAATAAATAAATAAATAAATAAATAAATAATAAAAAAAGAAAAAAATATAAAATTATTATAAAACAATTATGCATGAAGAACAACATTATATGCTAACTCTTTTAATTAAAATAGTAATACAAGCCATATTTAAGGCGTCAATTGCAGTAAAATATCAAAATCAGGGGGGTAAAGGTAAGAAACTGGGAAAAAAAAAATGGAGACATATCAAAGTTCAATGACCCTAGAACACATTTCAACCAGTCTCCAAAAATTAACATTGAAATCCCACGAAAATACATAGGCTCTCGCACTACTATGGCCTGACTGAAATAAATAGACATTGAAAAAATACTTTGGTGTTTGTGTTGGTGCACAACAGATCATATTGCTTGGATGATTAGATTCAGTGATGTGGATGTGAATGAATTGAAACGGTTGTATTATTTTGTATTATTCAGCATCAGTACAGAACTGAAATGACGGCTAGAGGGGAACTCAATCAATCAACCATTAGAGCATTGGAAGAACCTTTAACAGTAACTAAAAAGTTACTTTCTCAGTAACATATTACTTTTTGGTTTAAGTAACTGAGTCACTAACTGAGTTACTTTTTTACAAAGTAACTAGTAACAGTAACTAGTTACTATTTTTCAGTAACTAGCACAACACCGATGACCAGTGACTACTAAAATGATAGTAACTCCTGAAAGGTAGGGAATGGCTGACTCTCAGAGGGAGTTGTATAGTTTGATGACCTTAGGCAGGAATAATTTTCTATGTCCCTCTGTGGTGCATCTCGGTGAGAGGAGTTTTCTGCTGAAGGTACTCCTCCGCTGAGCCAGGGTGGAAAAGAGAGGGTGAGAGGCATTGTCAAAGGTAGGCCGTAGCCTGGACAGAATCATCCTTTCTTCCAGAGTGTCCAGTTGCTCCCCCACTACATCACCAGCCCTCTTGATGAGTCTATTAAGTCTATTGGTGTCCATAACCTTCATCCCACTGCCCCAGCATGTAACAGCGAAGAAGATCGCACTGGCAATGACAGACTGTTGAAGGACCTTAGCCTCTTCAAGAAAAAGAGTCGGCCTTGGCTTTTCTTGTAGTTAGCCTCTGTATTTCTGGTCCAGTCCAACTTGTTGTTGAGGTACACCCCCAGGTACTACTACTCCTCAACAGTGTTGACAGGAAACCCTGGATGAACACAGGGCCCACCGGTGTTTTTGCCCTCCTTAGGTCCACAATGAGCTGCTTTGTCTTTGTTGCATTAAGCTGCAGATGGTTCAGCTCACACCAAGAGACAAAGTTGCCCACAACAGTCCTATATTCACCCTCATCCCCCTCTTCAATACAACCAACTATTGCAGAGTCATCAGAAAACTTCTGAAGGTGGCAGGACTCAGTGCAATAGTTAAAGTCTGAGGTGTAGAGGGTGAAGAGGAAGGGAGAGAGGACCGTCCCCTGTGGGGCCCCAGTGTTGCTGACCACCCTGTCATATAAACAGTTCTGAAGGCGTACAAACTGTGGTCTGCCCATCAGGTAGTCAACAATCCAGGACATCAAGGGGGCTTCTACCTGCATCGCAGCCATCTTCTCACCAAGTAGACCCAGTCGTAAGGTGTTAAAAGCACTGGAGGAGTCAAAGAACATGACTCTCACAGTGCTCGCCGGCTTGTCCAGATGAGAATAGACTTTGTTCAGCAGGTAGATGATGCCGTCCTCAACTCCCAGGCAGGGCTGGCGAACTGTAGCTGGATAGAGAAGGGTCTGAACATAGGCCTTAGCTGCTCCAGGACGAGCCTCTCACAGTAATGAGGCAGAACATCTTCCACAACAGAGGGAACCTCTGGAGGTGCAGGCTCAGGTTGAAGACATGATTAGGGGCCCATCACGATGGAGACGATTTTCGAGTGAAACCGCAAAGGTCTTGTGCGTTTAGGCCGACCGTAACAATGGATCCGGCATTTTCGGTGCCTGAAAACACACTTTTTTGAAACCAGGTCCCAGGGTGGAAAAGTCAAAAACGTTTCAGGTTTTGGATTCGTGAGAGCACCAGAAACGCAAACGATGATGTCATGTCATCCCTTGACCCGCCCCTCTAGCTTTTGACCTCTTAAGACCGTGACGTGTCATAACAACAACACACAATGGTGGAATACAGCCTGACGACGATGCTGACGGTGCTGCAGTAGATAATCACCCTTATTGACACGCAAGGGGGATATATATATTACAGCAAAACCAATATATATTACAGATTATATGTTATATAAAATGAGGTTACTTCTCCTTCTTAGACTGTATGTTTGTATTCAGCGCGCAGAATTTATGCGCATGTTCCGCCTCTTCTTCTCAGTTTTTCAGTGGATTTCTGTAGCTGAAACAGTGCCATGCACAAGCCTGGAAAATGTACTACAACGTTTCTAGACTTAGATGCATTCAGCAATGACTCCATCATTGTTATGGAGAAATGTCTGGCCCCCCTGCCTAGAAAAATGGGGGGGGGGGGGGGGTTAAAGATAGTTTTCGAAATCTGGCTTTGTGTGGATGTGGCCTAAGTACTCCATACAGCTGGGGGGCACAGGCTTTAAGTACCCTGGGGAAAACACCATCCGCCGCCACTTTGCCAAGGTGGAGTCTAATCAGTTGTCTTCTCACCAGGTCAGGCGTGAAGGACAATGTAGAGGTGTCAGTGGGGGGAGGGATAGGGTCCTCAGGTAGTGGAGGAGAGGATGCAGAGCAGGGGGCAGGGGTGGGGCAGGGTGGAGGTGTGAAATAGCTGGGAGTGAATAAAGGTGGTGAGAGGCAGACAGGGCCTATGCTGGAACCCCATGAGGTTTCAGCCATTTTGCTAACACAAAACACATCACTTCTAACAGCATCACAATTCTTATAATATCACAACGTGCTGCTTGCCATGCCTAACATTACTTTAAGGAAGTATACAGTGTTTAATCCAGCCACCTTGCTGTCCACCGTGCTGGTCCTGGCTGACACACCAATGCCACCCGAGATGGGCACATTGTATGTTGATGGTTCTAGCCAGAAATCTGATTACAGGTATTAGTGAACTGGGCAATGCCATTGCCACACAGGAGTGCATGGTGGAATCAGCCAAGTTACAATCTCACTTTTCTGCCCAGACAGGTGAGAGCATGTATATTATCGGAGTAAACAAGTAACTATCTATACAGACAGTAGACAGCTTTTGATATTGTCCATAATTTTGGCAATCTGTGGAAGATACAAGGACTCCCACATCCACAGGTAAGCAGATTCATTCACTGGTTACTATACTTTTAACCACTGCCATCGCCGTTTGTCGAGGATGTTTGTTACTTATGTTCTGATTCTAAATTATTATTAATTACCTGCCCTCTGTTCAGGACCTAAATGTGTCCAGAGTCAGGAAACGTGCAGGAAACATCACTGCAGATCCATCACACCCTAGACACAACCTGTTCCAACTCCTCCCCTCTGGTAGGCGTTACAGAACACGGTAAGCCAAAGCAACCAGACACAAAAACAGCTTCTTCCCACAGGCCATCACTGATGAACAGTTAATCCAGGCACACAGTCTCAGAGACAATCCCTGTTCAATAACGCTGTAATACTGAACTCTCACTGTACAAACCCCAGGTTCTGACATCAAGGCATGGATGGGTGCAAACTTGCTCTCCACCAATGCCCTGGGCCCCCTTGCCTCTAACATCAGGCCCTATGTCAGAAATCTGGGCGTGATTTTTGACAGTACCTTCAAGTTTGAACAGCAGGTCAGTGCAGTACTTAGGAAGAGCTTTTTCCACCTGAGAACCCTAGCTAAGACCAAAGCCTATCTGCCCCAGAGCGATCTCGCGACTATATGACTAAAATTGACTTGACTTGACATACAAATTCTAAATTATGTATTTTTGGGAGGTTAAACAGTTTTTAACATATCGTCATTGTCAATATAAATCTAAGCATGCTGTACATACTGTACATTGTATTAATTAGTGATGGGAACGAGACCGCATGTGTCGAGTCCGAGTCGAGACCCAGTCTTTAGAGGGTCAAGACCGAGTCAAGACCGAGTTTTTAGAAGGTCAAGACCGAGTCTAGACCGAGTCTTTAGAGGGTCAAGACCGAGTCCAGACCGAGTCTTTAGAGGGTCAAGACCGAGTCTAGACTGAGACCGTTGGTTTTTAAATGCAGCCGAGACCGAGTCAAGAGCGAGTCGAGACCGAGTCTTTAAGGAGTCGAGACCACATCGAGGCCGATCAAAAAGAGCAGATTTTCATGATATACTTATGTTTAACATCACCCAAGTATCATATTCAAGGGTTAAATTCACAAAGGGTAGAGTGGGGATTGTTCGCTATAGGAGCAGTCTAGCACACACTTGTCTACTAAACTTCTGCTTTAAGGCTAGGAGCTCGGCTGGAGTCATATATATATATATATATATATATATATATATATATATATATATATATATATATATATATATATATAGTATATGGTGTTTGGGCAAACATTGTATCAATATCTTTCAAAACCGTTGCTGCACAGCATAGCACCATGGGATATATTTTCACACCAGGCAGTCAATAATATATATATATTTTTAATTATTATTGAAATACAAATACTTGTAATGGTTCATATTTTAGAATATACCATGAAATGGGGGAGGGGGGGTTGCTGGTCTTGTTGTCTCGGTCTCAAATTACGAGTCCGCCTCCTTCCAATGAAGGTCAAGTCCGAGTCAAGACCAAGTGTTTTTGCTTCAGAGACCGAGACAAGACCGAGTAAGCAACAAAATGGTCTCAAGACCGGTCTCGAGTCCAAGACCGAACTCGAGTATTACAACACTAGTATGCATGCATGTTATGTCATATCCACCTACCTCGTAGATAAAGTATCATTACATATTTATTCCAGCATCTTTGCACTCTGCACCATTGCACTATTGCCTCCTGCTACAATTTAATTGCTGTTGTTTTTTATGTATATTAGGGCTGAGACTCAATTGAAAAGATCATCTTAATAATTAGAAGCTTTGTAATTAATTAATGGAAATTAATCACATTTTTAATCACTTTTCATTTTTCCCCCTTCCCATGGGTTCACCACCCGTGGGAGGGGCCAAAGGGGTCGGGTGCAATGTGAGCTGGGCGGCAGCAGGAGGCGGGGACCTGGACGGTCCGACCCTCGGCTGCAGAAGCTAGCTCTGGGGACGTTGAACGTCACCTCTCTGGCGGGGAAGGAGCCTGAGCTGGTGTGTGAGGCTGAGAGGTACCGGCTGGATATAGTCGGGCTCACCTCGACACACGGTTTGGGTTCCGGTACCAGTGTCCTTGAGAGGGGTTGGACTCTTTTCCACTCTGGAGTTGCGTTGCCCCCGGGGAGAGGCGCCGAGCGGGGGTGGGAATGCTTATTTACCCCCGGCTCGGTGCCTGTACGTTGGGGTTCACCCCGGTGGACGAGAGGGTAGCCTCCCTCCGCCTTCGGGTGGGGGGACGGGTCCTGACTGTCGTCTGTGCTTATGCACCGAACGGCAGTTCAGAATACCCACCCTTTCTGGAGTCCTTGGAGGGGGTGTTAGAAAGTGCCCCCTCTGGGGACTCCCTTGTTCTGCTGGGGGACTTCAACACCCATGTGGGCAACGACAGTGAGACCTGGAGGGGTGTGATTGGGAGGAACGGCCCCCCTGATCTGAACCCGAGTGGTGTTTTGTTGTTGGACTTCTGTGCTCGTCATGGATTGTCCATAACGAACACCATGTTCAAGCATAAGGGTGTCCACATGTGCATTTGGCACCAGGACACCCTAGGCCGCAGTTCGATGATCGACTTTGTAGTTGTATCATCGGACTTGCGGCCGCATGTCTTGGACACTCGGGTGAAGAGAGGGGCGGAGCTGTCAACTGATCACCACCTGGTGGCGAGTAGGCTCCGATGGCGGGGGAAGATGCCGGTCAGACCTGGCAGACCCAAACGTACTGTAACGCTTCGTAACGGAACACCACATTTTTAGGTAGGCTGATATACTTAACATAGATTGAAGCAAATAATACTTAGTTATTCCTCCCTGAACTTGAACTCGTTGGTGGTTCAGTGTGTTTTGGGTTGTTGTCTTGCTGCATGGTGATGGATCTCCCCATCACTTCCCACACTTGCATCTCTCTTTAGATTTGCAGACCATATGTCTCTGTAGACTTCTGAGATAATTTTGCTGCTGCCACCATGTGTTACATCATCAATGAAGATCAATGAGCCCGTCCCAGAAGAAGACATGCAAGCCCAAGCCATGACATTAACTCCACTGTGTTTCACAGACGAGCTTGTGTGTTTGGGCTCATGAGCAGATCCTTTTTTTCTCCACACACCTTTACATCCCATTTTTAAAGGTTAGTCTTTGTCTCCTCCATCCATACAACTTTGTCCCAGAACCTTTGAGCCTTGTGTCTGTACTGGCAAATTTCATTCTGGCCTTCCATTTCTTATTGAGTTGTTTGCATGTTCTGGTGTAGCCTCTGCACTTTCTCTCCCCGACAGTTCTGCGAACAGTAGATAGTGATTGTTGCAGCGATCTGGCTAGAGGAGCGGCTATGTGCATGCTGCTGCGTGCACGTGTCGGCGGGCGCGCTGCCCTGCGGCGCACCTCACCAGGTGGGCACAAGTAGCTCATCAGCGGCACACGCCAGAGGCACACGCGTCGATTGGCAGGGGGAAAGGTAGAGGATGGCAGAAACAAAGAAAAAGAAGCCAACTCACAAACTTCACAAATTTAGAACGCATGGGAAAAAGGACTCAAATCCAAAGGGCTACCGGTAAGCTCATGTCTTCACTGGACTGTTTGAGTGTGATCTCTGTATTTCTGTCTATGTCATATATGGATGACTGATAAATTGATTAAGAGTATTTCTGTTAAAATGGTTGTTAAAATCTACAGTAAAATCGGTTTGAAATGCTTGATTTCATTTAAGGTAAAAAGTAAGTATTAAATATGTGTTAAAAATTGAAGTTCATGTTCCTATTAGGATCTGTATAAAATACTTTAGGTTAAAGCCTAAGGCAAAAACAGGTTAATTTAAAAGTAAATGGTTAAGTTTCTGTTTCAATTCCTGAATTTACACAGTACTTTAATATTTAATGAAACAACAGTTGATGTATGTTTAAATATACTTTTTTTATTTAATAAAATGTACTTACCTTGGTTGATGCTGAATGCTGTATTTTATTTACATCTGTTTTATTCTTGTTTGTTTAAAGGTTTCTCACCTTCCTTGGTTACTCGAAAATAAACTAAAAGAATGAGTGAAATCCTGAGTCTGGTTAAGTCCTTCCTTTGTCAAGTGTGGGAAGCCATGGCGTCAAAATACACTTGACAGTGATGTTGGTGATGCCACTGACAGTTGTTTTGGGGTTTTTCTTTACAGCTCTCATCTTGTTTCTGTCATCAATAGCTGATGTATTCCTTGGTCCTCAGCAAATTATGTCAAGATTGCCAAGTCGAGGGCCAAATTGTCTGTTTTTTTTTTCTTTCATTGGGCCGGGCCAGTAAACATTGTTTTATGTGCAGATGTTATTGTTGCTGCTATTAATAAAAGTAGTATTATTGTAATGATTAGTAGTACAAGTGGTAGTTGGTTGTAGTAGCAGATATTTCACTTCATGGCAGGTTATGACATAGTGTCACAAGGTTGACACAAGCCGCTAATTGGGGGTGGCTGGTCTAGCGGTTTGACATCTGTTGCTCAGTGCACCATGTTTTTCTTCTTCCGGACATTCCAAATGGTTGTACTGGCTATGGCCAACGTTTGTGCAATGGCTGATTTTCCATCTTCTCTCATCTTAAGAAATGCCTTCTTTTCTCCCACAGTCAGCTCTCTGGTCTTCATGATGGTTATACCATTTTAACTATAAATGCAGTCTGCACAGGCAAAACCTGAACCTGAAACTGAGAGTAGACATTCAGCACTATTGTTATTGAGTATTGAATAATAAACGTAATAGGACACACCT
This sequence comes from Urophycis tenuis, assembly GCA_036785325.1. NCBI lineage: Eukaryota > Metazoa > Chordata > Actinopteri > Gadiformes > Phycidae > Urophycis > Urophycis tenuis. The sequence continues at coordinate 18,449,045 of JAXIVH010000003.1, read as the reverse complement.
GTCAGTCCCATATTCCAATAATTTTGTTCACTTGAAAAATGGGTAGGGTCACACAAAAGGTGCTATCTTATTTCTAAGTGTTTTAACATATCTAGATGCCAATACCTAGAATTCAAATACTGATGTCTTATCTCATTCATCTTTTCATGTCACATCCAAATGTACAGCAAAAATGTAAAAAAAAAAAAAAAACTGTTCCAATAGTTTCAGAGGGGACTTACCCCCCCCCCCCTACTATTTTATTGATTTCCCTGGTCTACCTATTTGTTTCTCCCCCCCCCCCCCCCACCCCAAAATATATTCCCAAATGCACTCATCCCCACTTGGTCCACTGGTATCTTCTGCGCCATCGTTATCTCCCTTTATCAAGCACCCCCCGGATTAGGTGACATTTGCAAACCCCGCCCCTCCAGTCGTGGAGGTGGAATTTCAGGATCACAGACCTCTACAGTCTCATCCTCATTGACTGATCTATCCATCCGGCCTTAACTACTACTGGCCAATCTCCAATCTCCCCTTCCTCTGTAAAACCCTAGAACGCCTCAGTGCCACACAACTGCAAGCCCAGCAGCACAACAATAACCTATTCAAACCCCTTCAGTCCGGTTTTTGCCCACTCCACAGCACATAAACTGCACTCCTCAAAGTACTGAATGACCTCCTTATTTCCACTGACACTGTCGTCCTTAACATCCTTGTTAACCTGAGTGCAGCCTTTATTTCACAGTCTGCCTGCCACGCCCCCACCTATACCCATTCATTCACACAGATGTGCCGCTTCGGGTGATTAGTGAAGTCTACAAATCAGTCCATCACTATTCACCTGGTGCCAGATTCTCTTCGTTGTTACCACATGCAATTCTCTCCAGCAATTCTCCTGCCTCCTGTCCAGGTTTCTCGATCCTGCCTGTCCCCGACTCCGATCTCTGCCTGCCTGGCCCTGTCTCCTCAATCTGGCCCGTCCTCGATCACAAACTTTACCTCCCCACTCCTGGTCCCCACTGATCTCCCCCCTACTTGACTTAACACTGTAGTCATTGTATGTTTTGAAAATAGTTACTTTATCTTCATACTTGTCTGGTTTTGTGCTGCAATTTGGTCCAACCTGACCCATTACACTTTAATCAACCTGACCCATTCTCCTTTACCCCCTCTCCTTTACTTCCGGCACGGGTCTACCGGCAGCCAGCAGCAGTCGCTCTCTCTCTTTTTTCCTACTTTTAGCTATTTATTCGGAGTATCGTTTGTTTTATAGCATTTATTTTTTTAGTAACTAGTTGTGCCAACTTTTGCCAACTAGGTTATGGATCTTTTCGCCGTGCTTTCATTCATTCTGGAGACACTTTTACGGACACTTCTACGGATTAAGCGTCTCCGCCATGGCTCCCCATAATGGAGGCTTTGTTTACAGTCGGAGTCAGTTGCTGTCGATACAACCACCCTCGTGGATACGGGTTGAAATACCTAAGGAACTCAAGAGGAGTTATAGGGGATGTAGGGCTGGACGTAAACAGCGGGAGGAGAAGCGGAGATATAAGCCCTATCTCCCTTCGATCACCAGGGGAAACGTGAGATCGCTGGCGAACAAGATGGATGAGCTAGCAGGCTTGGTGAGGAATCAGCGGGTTTATCGTGAGAGCAGTGTGCTGTGTTTCACGGAGACATGGCTCCACGAAGACACCCCAGACTCCCTCGTAACTGTGGACGGCTTCCTCACTATTCGGGCTGACAGGACTCAACAGGAGAGTGGCAAGAGGGAAGGTGGGGGACTTGCTATTCTTGTTAACAACAAGTGGTGTTTTCCTGGGCATGTTACTGTAAAGGAACGTGTGTGTAGCCCGGACATTGAATTGCTTGCAGTGAGCTTAAGACCCTTCTATCTGCCGCGCGAGTTTTCTCACGTGATCATGCTCGTTGTTTACATTCCACCGCCGGCAAACGCTGCGCTCGCGACTGACGTCACCCACTCCGTCGTCGTGAGACTTCAGACACAGCACCCAGACGCCTTCATCGCGATATCTGGGGACTTCAACCACGTTACTCTGGCTGCAACACTGCCCTCCTTCAAGCAGTTTGTGGACTGTCCCACCAGGGAAAACAAAACACTGGACCTGCTGTATGCCAATGTTAAGGAGGCATACAGTTCCACTGCGCCTGGGACTTGCTCTGTGAGTCACATGGTGAGGACCTTGATGGTCTCACGGACTGCAGGGTACATCAACTTCTGTGTGGATAGTGTTGTTCCCACACAGACTATACGCTGTTTCCAAAACAACAAGCCGTGGGTTACCAGAGACATCAAGGTCCTACTTAATGAGAAGAAGAGGGCCTTCAGAGACGGTGATAGGGAGCAGATAAGGCGGGTTCAGAGGGAGCTGAGGGAGAGGATACAGCAGGGTAAAGACAGCTACAGGAGGAAGCTGGAGGATAAACTCCAGCAGAACAACCTGAGGGATGTGTGGAGTGGCATGAGGAGCATCACTGGCTACAAACAGTCTGGCAGCCAGACAACAGGGGGGGGGGGGGGGGGCTGATTGGGCCAACGAGCCCCAGCCCTGCTGCCCCCCTGCTGCTGAACCTCCCCCCTCCCCCTCCCACACCGTCCCCCCACAGCTACACCGTGCCTGTTCTCTCTCCCTCTCTCTCTCCCCCTCCATCAGATCACCCAGATCACCAGACTCCTTCTGCCCCCACTCACGGCACACAGACCTTCACAGCTGAGCAGGTGAGGAAAGTGCTGTGCAGGCTCCGTCCAGGCAAGGCTGCAGGTCCCGATGGCGTCAGCCCGAGGGTACTCAAAACGTGTGCTGCCCAGCTGAGTGGAGTCCTGCAGCACATTTTCAATCTGAGCCTGAGTCTGGAGAGGGTCCCTGTGCTGTGGAAGACATCCTGCCTGGTTCCAGTACCAAAGAAGGCGCGTCCTAGCACCTCTAATGACTACAGACCGGTGGCACTGACGTCTCACCTGATGAAGTCCCTGGAGAGGCTGGTCCTGTCACTTCTTCGGCCCCTGGTCAGTGCATCGCTGGACCCTCTGCAGTTTGCCTACCAGCCGAAGCTGGGAGTGGAGGATGCCATCATCTTCCTGCTTCACCGTGCCTACGCCCACTTGGACAGGCCCGGTAGCACTGTGAGAATCATGTTTTTCGACTTCTCCAGTGCTTTCAACACTATCAGGCCTGCCCTGTTGGAGAGTAAGCTGACGGCGATGCTGGTGGACTCCTCCCTAGTTTCCTGGATTACGGACTACTTAACGGGTCGACCACAGTTTGTCAGACTGCAGGACTGTGTGTCTGACACTGTAGTCAGCAGCACAGGGGCTCCACAGGGGACCGTTCTGTCACCATTCCTGTTCACCCTGTACACCTCAGACTTCCAGTTCCACTCGGAGTCCTGCCATCTGCAGAAGTTCTCAGACGATTCTGCAGTGGTTGGATGTGTTAGTGAGGGTAATGATGAGGAGTACAGGAGCGTTGTGGATTCCTTCGTTGAGTGGTGTGAGCTAAAACATCTGCAGCTCAACACCAACAAGATGAAGGAGTTGGTGGTGGATTTCCGGAGGTGGAAATCTACCCCCACACCCATTTCCATCAAGGGGGTGACTGTCGACGTTGTCCAGGATTACAAATACCTCGGTGTTCACCTGGACAATAAACTGGACTGGGCCAAGAACACTGAGGCTGTGTATAAGAAAGGCCAGAGCCGACGTTATTTCCTGAGGAGGCTCCGGTCCTTCAACGTCTGTAACACCATGCTAAAGATGTTCTACCAGTCGGTGGTAGCCAGTACCATCTTCTTTGGGGTCGCGTGCTGGGGAAGCAGGCTGAGGTCAGCAGATGCCAACAAGATCAGCAGGATCGTCAAGAAGGCTGGCTCCGTCCTGGGGGTCCAACTGGACTCTGTTGGTGGTGTCTGAGAGGAGGATGCTGCGCAAGTTGCGTAGTATCCTAGACAACAACGCTCACCCTCTCCACCAGGTGCTGACCTCATACCGCAGTGCCTTCAGCAATAGACTCATTCCACCCCGGTGTACCACAGAACGCCACAGGAAGTCCTTTCTTCCTGTGGCCATCAGACTCTATAACTCATCTACTCCAGGCGTTAGAGGACCTCACGTCATCTAAATGCACCGTCACCTTATTAAGTCACTTTATTCACTTTATTTATTTAGTCACTTTATTTAGTACTCAGTTGACTCATTTGACTGTACTGCCATGGGAACGATACGTATTGCTGTATATTATATATACCTATGTAGTTACTGTAGCGGTACGGTGAACTATCTCATCTCATTCCATTAGTTTTTTTTATAGTTTGTACTGGTATATTAGCTTATACTTAAGTTAGAGTAACTAAGTATAAGCTAATATAACAAAATGTTAGGCTAGTTGGTTTCTAGTTAGTTGGTAGTTAGTTAGTTAATTGGTTTATAAGTTACTCTAGTTTATTGTTATATTGTTGTTTATTGGTTATATTAGGGTATATTTTATTTTGTGTATATTTCTTTTCCTTCTTTGTTTTGATCTGTTGCACAATAATTTCCCTCGGGATGAATAAAGTCTCTTGAATCTTGAATCTTGAATCTTAATACCGCGAGCCACAACAACCTTGCGCACTAGACTCAAGGACCTTGGCTCCAGTTCTACCATTCCAAAAGATTACAATTCTTCTTCATAACTACTTCCCTGTCTCCTCCTCCTCATCCACAGTCACACAAGGCACTCCCAAGGCTCAGTACTTGGCCCAATCCTCTTCACCATTTGCAGCCTCCCTCTCAGACAGATTCTCCCCCATTTCAGCCTGTACTTCAACTGCTATGCCCATGGTACTCAGATATACCTTAGCACCAAATCCCCCCCACCCACAAAGAACACCACACTCACCATTGATGGCACCTCTGTCTCCCCTTCCTCCCAAATACATTGGCTTGATCTTTGATCCCACCCTCTCCCTCGAACCTCATATCCGCCAAGTTGTCTGATCCTCTTTTTATCACCTTTGCAATATTGCAAAGATCAGGCAAACCCTTGCACTACCGGCTGCTGAGAAACTGAACCATTCATCATCTTCATCTCCTCCCGTCTTGACTACTGCAAGTCACTCACAGTTCCATCAATAGACTCCAACTGTTCCAGAATGCATCTGCTTGAGTCCTAACTCAACACCAATTACTATTAACACCAATTATTAACACCAATTACTGGCACCACATCACCTCTGTCCTAAAGGACCTCCACTGGCTTCCTGTTTCCCACCGGATACAAGCTCCTGGTCTTCACCTACAAAGCCCTTCAATAACTGGCTCCACCATATCTCACTGACATCTTTTCCTCCTACCAACCCTCTCAGTCCCTCAATAGGGATGGAGGGAACCCTTGCTGGGATATCCAGAATTAGGAAGTTGATTTCCCGGCCCTTAGTAAGGAATGTGATAATGTTTTTTGTGTGTATTGTAATAATGTTATTGCATGCATTAAAGCCTGTGGAACCATTCATGATTGTTGCGCTGACAGAAAGCAGGAAGTCCTCCCAACTTGCCCTGGTACCTGACATCTACCCAATCTCGGATTGGATTGATGACTCAAGCAGTGAGGAACTTAAGTGAGAATGGAGTCTTATTTTCTAGTAATTGTATACCATCTTCTGCAAAAGCAAAGTTGAATAGTTAACTGTATTGTGAGATAATTGATGGACATGAAACATTGTGATACCTTACAATTTGGGTTAACCTATGTTTAAACTGGTTGAAAGGGTGGTCATTAGCTGAATGTTGCATGAGCCCTGAATACCTATCTATTGTTTAAATCATTGCTTTTTTTATTCTAATTTATCAATGTGGGAGTGCAATGAAAAATCCCTATGTTGATTTGTTTTTCCTTATTTTAGCTTTGTGTTTTCAGGTTGTGTTACCTAGCCCTCCCATTTGTTAACAATTAGCCTTGTGTGAACTGAACGGGTGGGAAATTTAATCAGCCCCTTATGCACACATCTGCCGAAAACACAACCCCTATTCTTTAGACAAAAAGATAAATAAATAAAGATACATTTAGCAGACACATTTTGTTCAAAACGATTGGAGACAAAACGATTGGACAGTTGGAGGAGGGGGATCAAGGGGATTGAACCGCCGACCCTAGGGTTAGTGGACGACCCTCTCTGTCCACCCTCTACCCACTGAGCTACTGCAGAAAGATGATGTAAGGCCAGAATTCTGGGGGGAGCAGGTGAAAGGTATTTTCTAGAACTATTGTGTGTGTCTTTGCATTTACAAGTCTGTCCTAGACACAGTATCTCAAAGGAAATACCACAACAAAACACACACACACACACACACACCATGATAATCAGGCCTGGCCTGGCATCTGCCCCGTTCTGACAGATTTCCAGCAAACCTGGCATAAGTCGGGCTGATGACAACCGTTAATCTAATATTGGGCGGGCTTGATGATTTTCAAGGATTTTCATCGACCAAGATGGCTGCCATTGATGCTTCACATGTGTTATTGCTCTGATTGGTTGTCTATCAAATCCAATTCTGCACCAGTTGGATATCAAAAATTAACTTCAGAGGTTCCAGACTACTATGCATTTGCGAATTGGTTTGGCGATGTCAGGCAGTGATTTACCTAGTGTGATTCCGTTGGGCCATTCAATGCGTTCTGAGACGAGAACCTGACGATCTACTCCGTTCATTCCAGCCTTCTCTATCTTGGCCATGTCCCCCCAGTCTGACCAGTACAAGAAGCTAGAGAGGACAGAGGAAAGGGAAAGAAACATATTTGTCAAACAGGACCACTGCAGAGTCTTATATGACCTATAAAACATCTTTGATGTCTCTCCTTCACTCTTACTTTTAATTTGTCCTATCTGAGCTTAATTATTTTACATTTGATCTTCTAAATCAGAGACAAATACCATGAGAGAGACAGAGATTATTATTTTGTATCGCATTTTGTATCAAGCTTTGCAATGTAAATGATGTTGATGTCCTTTTATTCTTCTGGCCAATTTAATGATTGATTGGTGACATAGCTGGGCTAGATGACCAAATATCCACAACCAAAGATATTCAGTAGTGGATACAGACAGCCCTTTGTGATATGGGGATTTTATGCTTTTACAGCCTGTCCATCACTTTAACCTCTCTTCACTATTTTCTGTATTTGGGTCCAATTTACATTAAACACATGTAACTCTTACTGTCTTTTTCTCAGGGTAATATGATTATTTGCCATACATCATTTGGCAAATAAGGGAATAATAATCTGTTAAAAAAAGATGGAATTATTTTCTTTTTTGCAGTAGCTGGGCACAACAGTGCTAGCTGCCATTTAAGCTGACGTCAGATCAAATTCTCTAGTCTCAATGAACAGAATCGGACATTAAGCACAACCCCATATCAGTGGCAGTTGTGAAAAAAATTAAATAAGGGTTTATAACGAGATACATTTTCAGACGGGATTGATATGGACACATCATAATTTTAATCAACTTTGATTTACCATTCTAGCAGAAAATTGCCAAACCCCAATAGGATATGAAGCAATTTAATTGGAATAAACCATTACCTATCATTAACCAAAGTGTTTGCATGCATTAACAGTCTTTTCTCTTTTCAGCTCTCCCTGAGCCACCTCACCCATGGCGGGGGTCCACAGCGATGGCCCTGGGCTCGCTCAGCTCTGTGGAGACCAGCACTTTCCTTTTCCTGCCATCGGCCGTGGCAACAGAAATGCTCTTGTTTCCTGAATCCGTCCAGTAGATGTTCTTGTGTACCCAGTCGACGGCCAGCCCCTCGGGGGAGTGAAGTGCAGTGTCGATCAGTGTCACCTGTTGGGACGAGTCACTGGCCTTGTTGATGTAGGCGCTGTGTTGAGTAGAAATAAGACAAAAGGAGGTTGTTATCCTATAAATGTGTAGGAGCCATGACAAAATCCAGAAAACATGTTCTAGCATTTACCATCCCTGCAGAATCAGGAGGGGAAAAGAAGATTAACATTTTAAGCACCAGCACCACTGAACTGCTGTTGACCTCCAAGTCTTTTTGACCAGTTTGACACCAAGATGCCATCATTTAGAATTGACTGACCGATTTAAAATTATAAAAAAGTTTTGTTTTTCACATGTCAAATATTAACAGAAACCAAAAAGCCAAGTGTTACCATTTAAATGAATGATTGGCTACTTTAAACCAAATCTAAGGTCTAGTTTGAAGTATAGTTATAGTTCATCTTAGTCAACTACCAGTATCCAGATTAAACTAGTAAGAATTATGATTAACAAATAGTCAACATAGTACTAAATAGCATGCTTAATAATAATAGATAGCTATATCTCAGTTAACTCACACACAGTTTTGAAGTCAACTGAGATGTATAATATAATATTATATATATATATATATATATATATATATATATATATGATAATATGATATAAATCAGTCAGATTATTTGGTGAAAGCTTTTTCAAGCTTCTCCACTGTAGAGTGGGCACGGAGCACCTGGTATGGAGTTAAGTTATTGGCCAGCATGGAGTGGGGAAAATGAACCACAACGGACTCAGACTCCTCTCCCTCTGTGCAGAGCACCAGCTGGTCTTTAAAAACACCTTCTTCCAGATGAAGAAAAGGCTTAAGACCACCTGGCAGCACCCCGCTCAAAACATTGGCATCTCCTTGACTATGTGATTGTCAGTCAAAAGGACAGACAAGATGTCCTCACCACCCGTGTCATGCGTGGAGCTGAGTACTGGACTGGCCACCTCATGGTCAAATCCAAACTACTTATGAGCATTCAACCCCGTGGCCCGAGGACAGCTCCAAACAAGAAACTCAACTGTACAGCGCTGAACAGCCCCACCACCAAAGACAACCTTCGATGGCTCCTTGCTGAAAACCTCGAAAAGATCCTGGAGGAATAAGCTGATTGGCCAGCTCTGCGCCAGGCTATTCATAACGCAGCCTCAGAGGCGCTTGGTCAGACAAGGAAACATCACCAGGACTGGTTTGAATGTAACTCAGCTGAGATACAGTCACTCCTTAAAACCAAGCATGAGGCCCACAAGGCTCTCCTGTCCTGGATCTCCCACCCTTAAAAGCACCTTTACTGCTGCAAGAACAGCAACCCAGCGAGCCCTCCGGACTATGGAGGACACCTGGTGGGTGCAAAAGGGGCAAGAGATCCAGAACTTGGCAGACTGCAATAACACTCAAGGTTTTTACGTTGCCATAAAAGCATTGTACGGCCCGAGGGAGAGGGTGTTCGCCCCAGTCCGATCAGCTGACGGGTCCACGCTCTGTAAGGATCGCCACGAGATTCTTGCCCATTGGGCAAATCATTTTGAGGGTCTCCTCAACCACACTAATCCTGTCGACCCACATATTCTGGATAAACTCCCAGACCTGCCACCAACAATTTACCTGGACACCCCACCACTCACTCACTTACTCATCTTCTACCGCTTATCCGGGGTCGGGTCGCGGGGGCAACAGCTCGAGCAAGGAACCCCACACTTCCTTTTCCCGGGCCACATCAGCCAGCTCTGACTGGGGGATCCCGAGGCGTTCCCAGGCCAGTGTGAAGATATAATCTCTCCACCTCGTCCTGGGTCTTCCCCGTGGTCTCCTCCCAGCTGGTTGTGCCCGGAACACCTCCATAGGGAGGCGCCCGGGGGGCATCCTTATCAGATGCCCGAACCACCTCAACTGGCTCCTTTCCACGCAAAGGAGCAGCGGCTCTACTCCGAGTCTCTCCCGGATGACTGAGCTCCTCACCCTATCTCTAAGGGAGACGCCCGCCACCCTCCTGAGAAAACCCATTTCGGCCGCTTGTACCCGCGATCTCGTTCTTTCGGTCATGACCCAACCTTCATGACCATAGGTGAGAGTAGGAACAAAGATAGACCGGAAGATCGAGAGCTTCCCCTTCTGGCTCAGCTCCCTCTTTGTCACAAAGGTGCGGTAGAGCGAATGCAAAACCGCCCCCGCTGCTCCGATTCTCCGGCCCATCTCTTCCTCCATCCTCCCCTCACTCGTGAACAAGACCCCGAGGTACTTAAACTCCTTCACTTGGGGTAAGGACTCATTCCCTACACGGAGTAGGCAATCCACCAGTTTCCTGCTGAGAGCCATGGCTTCAGATTTAGAGGTGCTGATCCTCATTCCAACCGCTTCACACTCGGCTGCGAACCGATCCAGTGAGTGCTGAAGGTCACAGGCCGATGATGCCATCAGGACCACATCATCTGCAAAAAGCAGCGATGAGATCCCTAGCCCACCGACCTGCAACCTCTCCTCCCCCCGACTACGCCTCGATATCCTGTCCATGAAGACCACAAACAGGATTGGTGATAAAGCGCAGCCCTGGTGGAGGCCAACCCCCACCGGAAACGAGTCCGACTTACTGCCGAGAACCCGGACACAACTCAACAACATTGGCACACACTCTCTGGTCCCCCTTTTTGAACAGGGGAACCACCACCCCTGTCTGCCACTCAGGGAGAGAGTGACAGAGTTAAAGAGAGAGAGACAGATATATATATATATATATATATATATATATATATATATATATATATATATATATATCCTGACCGCCTGGTGGATGAAGCTGTCCTTCAGTCTGCTGGTCCTTGCCTTGAGACTCCTCATCCTCCTCCCAGAGGGCAGGAGGTTGAAGAGGCAGTGGGAGGGGTGGGTGGAGTCACCCGCAATGCTGAGTGCTTTGCGGGACAGGCGTGTATTGTAGATGTCCTGGAGGGAGGGGAGGGGAGCACCGACGATCTTCTCAGCTGCTCTCACTATGCGCTGCAGGGTCTCCTACAGGATGCAGTGCAGCCGCCATACCACACAGTGATGCAGCTGGTCAGGATGCTCTCGGTGGTTCCCCGGTAGAAGGAGTACATGATGGGGGCAGGTGCTCTTGCTCTCCGAAGTTTGCGGAGAAAGTACTGGTACTGCTGAGCTTTGCCGGCCAGTGTTGTGGTGTTGCAGTTCCAGGAGAGGTCCTCAGTGAGATGCACCCCCAGGAACTTGGTGCTGCTCACTCTCTCCACAGCAGCACCGTCGATGGTCAGTGGGGGGTGCTGGGCGGAGGCTCTACGGAAGTCGACAACAATCTCCTTCGTCTTCTGCACGTTGAGAGAGAGATTGTTGTCCCTGCACCACACGGCCAGCTGGCTCACCTCTTCCCTGTAGTTTGACTCATCGTTGTGGTTGATGAGTCCAACCACGGTCGTGTCATCCGCAAACTTGACGAAGAGGTTGTTGTTGAAGGAATGGAGTGCAGTCGTGGGTCAGCAGGGTGAAGAGAAGGGGGCTCAGCACGCATCCTTGGGGGGCCCCTGTATTCAGCATGATTGTGCTGGATGCGTTCCTGCCGAACCTGACTGCCTGCGGTCTTCCGGTCAGGAAGTCCAACAACCAGTTACACAGTGAGGTCTGTAGTCCTAGACAGTCCAGCTTCCTGATCAGCTGCTGAGGGATGATCGTGTTGAAGGCTGAACTAAAGTCAAGGAACAGCATCCTCACATACGAGTCCTTGGTCTCCAGGTGGGTGAGGGCTGAGTGGAGGACGGTGGAGATTGCATCATCGGTCGACCTGTTGGCCCGATATGCAAACTGGTATGGGTCCAGTGAAGGGGCCAGGATGGATTTGATGTGTTGCATGACCAGCCGCTCGAAGCACTTCATGATGATGGGGGTCAGTGCAACGGGGCGGTAGTCGTTGAAGCAGGATGGAGAGGCCTTCTTCGGTACCGGGATGATGGTGGTGCTCTTGAAGCAAGTGGGGACAACAGCTTGGCTCAGGGAGGTGTTGAACATGTCTGTGAGGACATCTGTGAGCTCCTATGCACATTCCTTCAGCACACGACCAGGGATGTTGTCAGGCCCTGCAGCCTTGCGAGCGTTGATCCTGGAGAGGGATCTCCTCACACTGGCTGGCGAGAGGCACAACACCTGGTCATCTGCAGGGGGTGGTGACTTCTGTGCAGGGGTGCTGTTGTCTGCTTCAAACCGTCCGAGAAGTTGTTTAGATCGTTCAGCAGAGTGGTGTCACTGTCACAGGTCTGTGATCGGGGTTTATAGTCCGTGATGGTCTGTATCCCCTGCCACAGGCTCCTAGTGTCTCTGCTGTCACTGAAGTGTTCGGATATCCTGGCACTGTACTGCCTCTTAGCTAGCTTGATGCCCCGGATCAGGTTGGCTCTCACTGATCTCAGGCCAGCCCTCATCACCTGCTCTAAAAGCAGCATCCAGGGCTCTCAGTAAACCACGGACTTTCCCCGTCAGCCATGGTTTCTGGTTGGCCCGTACTGTGATGGTCTTGGTGTCTGTGACATCATCAATGCATTTGCTGATGTAGGCAGTAACAGTGTCTGAATACTCCTGGATATTGGTCTGTTGGTTGTAGGTGGCTGCCTGCTTAAACATGGCCCAGTCAGTGGTGTTAAAGCAGTCCTGTAGTGTTGAGGAAGCACCCTCTGGCCACACCCGTACCTGCTTCTGGTCTGGTGACTTTGACCTTAGGCCTGTATGCTGGCATTAGCATAACAGTACTGTGGTCTGAAGTGCCAAGGTGGGGGAGGGTGAGGCCTTGTATGCTTCTCGCTGTGTGGTGTAGACCAGGTCCAGAGTGTTATTTCCTCGTGTAGGAAAGTCTATGTGCTTGTACACATGAGGAAACACTGTCTTAAGGTTGGCATGGTTGAAATCCCCAGCTACAATGAGGAATCCGTCCGGGTGGGCTGTCTGCTGGTCACAGATGGCGCTATACAGTTCACTCAGTGCCTTGTCTCGATCATTGTTGTTGCCGCTGGGAGGGATGTAGCCACTGGCAGAATGGCAGAAAGCTCCCTCGGTAGATAAAAAGGCCGGCACTTAATGATCATAAACTCCGCAAGGGGTGAACAGTGTCTACAAACTACCACAGCGTCCTGGCACCAAGCATCCCTGATATAAACACAGACACCGCCGCCGCGGGTCTTACCGTAGTTGAGTGCTCTGTCCGCTCGGTAGCATGTTAGCTGGTCGAGCTGAATGGTGGAGTCCGGTATGTTGTTGTTTAGCCATGTTTCCGTGAAGACGAAAACACAGCACTCTCTCACAGTCCGCTGGGATGATCTCAGAAGGTGTAGCTCATCCAGTTTGTTGTCCAAGGAGCGTACATTGGCGAGTACGATGGACGGTATAGCCGGCTTGTTTGGATTAGCCGCTAGCCTCGCCCGGATACCTCCGCGCTTCCCCCGCTTCTGCCTCCTCTCGCACCGCCTGCGGCGCTTCCTCTGCGGGTACGCTGCAGTAGTGGGGGTCGGTGTCGAAGTGGGTCGCCGGAGTAGTCTGAGATCGTGTAGCTCCTTGGCAAGTGCCGGGTTTAGTCCGTGAATAGCGTGGTTTCTGATGTTGAAAAGAGTCCCACGACTGTATGTGCGCCTTGGGACGGGCAAACGCGACGAAAACACAAAATCCGACGAAAACACAAAATCAGACAAACATGTATGCACCACATTTTCGGGACAGAGACAGAGAAGGGCTGCTGCGTCTGTACGCGCCGCCATCCGGAAGGGCGTTGTTGGTAGATCTTCTTCCTTCCAGAGTGATCGCCAGTTGTCGTAGGAACTGGTTGTGTCTCCAGGTGTAGCGGCCTTGGGACAAACTGGTTTTTGCAGCCGGTGAGAATGTGCCTGAGTGTTGCAGGGGTTTGGCAGAGAGCACATGTTGGATCCTCTCCGAGCCACTGGTTTAGGTTCTTGGGTGAGGGAAGAACATCGTAGGTGGCTCTGATGATGAAGCTGAGTCGGCTTCCTTCCATCTCCCAAAGATCCCTCCATGCCTCCACCACTGCAGGGCTGCCTCTGCCAAGGCCACATCTGCCTCCACCACTGCAGGGCTGCCTCTGCCAAGGCCGCAGCTGCCTCCTCGTCCGCCTGGCTGCCGCCTGCCTCAGCTGCCTCCATGTCCGCCTGGCTGCCGCCTGCCTCAGCTGCCTCTGCTAAGCTGCCCCCACCATCGCAGGGCTACCGACTGCCAGAGCTGCTCTGCCAAGGCTGCAACTATTTCCTCCTCCGCTGGGCTGCCACCTGCCTCAGCTGCCTCTGCCAAGGCCTCAGCTGTCTCCACCACAGCCGGGCTGCCGTCTGCCTCAGCTGTCTCCATCAAAACCAAACTGCCATCTGCCTAAGCTGCCGCTGCTAAGGCCTCCACCCCCTCCAGACTGCTGCTGGCTTAAGCTGCCTCAGGTTGTTATAGGAAGCTGGTGCCTGCCACTGTTTCTGCCTCCCTTACTTTTTTTTCTCTTACAACCGTGGCCTTAGTTGGTTTTAGTTAGTCTTACTGTTGTAAAAATGAATCTTGCACTAGTACTGTTTATTTTTCTGGTTCCCCTCCACACTGGTTATGTTCAACCAAGGACTGATAGTGAATCAATCCATATGTTGTTCACTAATGTAGGCTCAAAGCTTACTAGTATCTTTCCTGCTGCCAATCTCAAATCCATAGGACCTTGTCAATCATTTTATGTTTATAAGCCTTTGAATCTACTACATCTTCACTGTATATCCATCTTGAAAGACTGGTTCAATGTTTCCACAAGGTTCTTCTCTACTTTTACAGTATCACTATATTCTAAATCTGACACTCTCTGTTTCAAATCAAGTAAGTCTAGAGTCCTAGTTATTATCCTACTACTTATTTCTGGTAATGTCCAGCCCAATCCCGGCCCCGATAGTCAGACACTTTGTCAGACTCCTGATGATTTTAAATCTAGGTCTGGTTTGGGCATTATTCACCTAAATGTTCGGAGTTTAATGTCCAAACTAGACATGGTAAAAGTATGGGTCAGGTCAACTGATGCCGATGTTGTTGTTTTATCTGAAACTTGGTTGACTAAATCAGTTTATGATAAAGATGTAGGCATTAAAGGCTATAATGTGTATTGTTCCGATCGCCATAAAAAGGGTGGAGGTGTTGCTATTTATATCAAATGTAAATTCAATGTTAGTGTTGTTCTCTCACAGTCAGTGAGCAATCAATTTGACTTGTTAGCCCTGAGCCTTGAAATGTCTGAAAAACACTGTATTAGGGTGGTTGGTTATTACCAGTGTTGTGCTAGTTACTGAAAAATAGTAACTAGTTACAGTTACTAGTTACTTTGTAAAAAAAAGTAACTCAGTTAGTAACTCAGTTACTTAAACCAAAAAGTAATGCATTACTGAGAAAGTAACTTTTTAGTTACTGTAAAACGTTCTTCCAATGCTCTAATGGTTGATTGATTGAGTTCCCCTCTAGCCGTCATTTCAGTTCTGTACTGATGCTGAATAATACAAAATAATACAACCGTTTCAATTCATTTGCATCCACATCACTGAATCTAATAATCCAAGCAATATGATCTGTTGTGCACCAACACAAACACCAAAGTATTTTTTCAATGTCTATTTATTTCAGTCAGGCCATAGGCTATAAACTGGCTAAACAAGGCTATTTTTCTTATTTGGTATTCAAAAACAAACTGCCAAAATTAAAGTGGCTTAAAAGCAAATACAGACATTCTGATATAAATAACTGAAAACAATGTTCTGACGTCGACGTCGGCCGGCTGAGCGTCGCTTAGCCGCCATCGTGCGAGAGGCAGAGACGCCTCCGCCGCGTCCTCGCTCCGTCTCCTCGGTGTGTGTGTGTGTGTGTGTGTGTGTGAGTGTGTTTGTGCGTGTGTGTGTGTGTGTGTGTGTGTGTGTGTGTGTATGTGCATGCCGCTTCTCAATGTGCTTCAGCAAATTGCTGTTGCTGTTTTCCGCTGTACAGAGGATTTTTGACCCGGGGCACAGTTTACATCTTACCGAAATGTTGTTTTCCCCTTTGCTCTCGAGTTGAAAAAAATGTGAGTATTTCCAAGAGTAGAAACTGATCTTCCCCTTCTCGCTCGCCATCATGCCGTGCACTGACCTGTTCAGTCATCTTCGGGGCGCGTGTTTGATTGCGTGTGTGACGCTAGAGGCGACAGCTTTGTTTTTCAATTCAATTAAACTTTATTGATCGGGAACTGCGTGCCGTTGTAAAACCTCACCAAAAGGAACAGAGTAACGTAGCGTTTGGTAACGGGAACGGAGTTACTGAATTTAAAAAAAACAACGCGTTACGTAACGGCATTACTAATAACGTGTTACTACCCAACACTGGTTATTACAGACCTCCATCTGCAACAAGTGATTCTAAAATGTTGCTGTCAAATTTACTATCCCAAGTTACGGACAAATATGAAATTGTTGTGATTGGGGATCTGAACTGGGATTGGCTGAGGCCTGTGTCAGACGCTTTTAAACAGATTTAACACAGATAATTAACACCTGTACAAGGCCAAATCCAAAATGTTCAGAGAAATCAACACTCATTGATCTTATTCTGACTAATGCGCCTTTTAAGTACTCCTCAGTAGGTGTTTTTGCAAACGATGTGAGTGATCACTGTCTGATTGCAGCAGTTAGAGACTCTAAGGTTCCTAAAGCCAAACCTTGTTTTGTTGAAAGACGAAACATGAAATTGTTTATTGAGCAAGGATTTTTGCATGATTTATTTTATTTTGACTGGAATAGAATTGCCCTAATTGATGAGGTTGAAATTGCATGGAATTTTTTTCTCAATACTTTTCTTGAAATACTAAACGAACATGCACCTATTCATAAATTTAGAATTAAGGAGCTGGATAATCCCTGGTTTACATCTGAAATGTCAAAACTATTTCACGAGAGAAATGTGGTCTGGTCAAAGGCAAGAAGGTCAGGCTCTGATGCTGATTGGCTACATTTTAAACAGCTACGGAACAGATTTACTGCACTCCTCAGAAAAGCTAAAGCTGAGTTTTATCTTTCTGAAAATCTGAATGATCCACGGAAATTCTGGAAAACTATTAAATCATTATCTATGAGTAATAATCCTACTGGTCTTCCAAAGTGTTTAGTCTCAAATGGTGTGGAAATCTCCAACAAACTAGAAATGTTGAATTGTTTCAATGAGCATTTCATTTCATCTGGTTTCTTGTTTAAAAATGCTTCCATTGGTACTCAGCCTGTCACTGATGGACAAACTGCTGTTGATTATGCTTTCAGTTTTAGCCCTTTCACTGTTGGGGATGTACATAAAGCTTTAAAGGAACTAAATCCTCGTAAACCGGCCGGTCCAGATCACCCAGAGCCTTTATTTTTAAAAAATAGCTGCGGATATCATAGCTGAACCTCTGACTCATCTCTTTAATCTGCCATTGGTCACAAATAGAATTCCAATTGCATGGAAGACTGCTTGCTTATGTGTTACCACTTTTAAAAGGGGGTGACCCATCCTTACCAAAGAATTATAGGCCCATTTCCAAACTTTCAGCTTTAGCTAAGGTATTGGAAACTTTGGTTAGCAAGCAAGTGAAAGATTACTTGAACACTCATCACACTCGCATAGTACTACCACTGCTGCTATTAAAGTCATTAATGATTTTACCAAAGCTTTGAATGACAAGAAACACTGTGTATCTTTATTTCTTGATCTGTCCAAAGCATTTGACACCATTGACCATGCCACACTATTTCAGCGACTGGTCAATATAGGTTTTTCTCATCATACTGTTGGCTGGTTTATCAATTACCTCTCAGATAGGACTCAGGCTACTAAACTTGAAGGCTTAGAATCCAAATTTGCATCAATCTGCAAGGGGGTCCCACAGGGCTCTGTTCTGGACTCACTCTTATTTACTATCTATATCAATAGTGTGGGAATGAATACAGGATGCATCATTTCATTTCTATGCAGATGATAGTTATTTATTGCTGCGCATCCACACTAGGTAAGGCCTTTGAATATTTACAAACTGCTTTTAACAAAGTGCAAGCTCAGCTTAACCAACTGAAGCTTGTACTTAATGCAGAAAATACCAAATGTATGGTCTTCTCAAACTCTAGGAAGAGAGAATCAAACCTGAATATTGGAACAGTTCAGGGGGTAACTATTGTTTCTTCCGACAAATATCTTGGTTTTTTAATTGATGACCAACTCTCTTTTAAGTCTCACATACATAACCTGGTAAAGAAACTTTAACTGAAGCTAGGTTTTTATTTTAGGAACAAGTCTTGCTTTTCTTTTTATTCTAGAAGAAAACTAGTTGATGCCACATTTCTCCCCATATTGGACAATGGTGATCTTTTGTACATGAATGCCCCATCTCAGAGTCTTCAAATGCTGGATTCTGTATATCATGGTGCCATAAGATTCATCTTAAACTGCAAGCCCCTCACTCATCACTGTACATTATACTCAAAGGTAAACTTGCCATCTCTATCAACACGCCGGCTTAGTCACCTTTATATATTTATCTACAAAGCTACCATGGGCAGGTTACCAGTTTACATATCTGACTTGTTGTCATTTAAACAAAGTTCATATGGCTTGAGGTCTCAGGACATTGTTTTATTGAACGTCCCGCAAGCTAGGACAGAGTTATTTAAAAGGGCTTTCATGATTGCTGCTCCATCTACTTGGAACAATCTACAGGGCAACCTCAAGCTAGTGTTTAGCTAGAGTGAGAGAGTTAAGCTAGAGTGTTTAATTCCATTAAATTAATTTATAGGTCTGGTTAAAACTATAGAATATGAGGCTACCCATACGTGCAAATGTTATAAGTAGTTTATCTTGTCCAATGCCCTGAAATTGCACTTGAGTTTGTCTATGTCTATATTTTGTTTTGTTTTAAATGTTTTATACTGTATGTGTTGCTGCTATCCTGGCCAGGTCTCTCTTGAAAAAGAGATTTTATATCTCAATGAGACTAACCTGGTAAAATAAAGGTTATTATTATTATTTATTATTTACGTGAGCTTACGATGTTCCAGGTTTTCCCAGCTAGTCCATTGGCCTTGTTTGGACTGTGACACTGCTTTTGCACATCTTGCTGCCTCTTCCTGCTGTCGGACCTCAGCCACCATCAGCTTTCTCCTCTGGGTTGATGTTGCCTTGTGCCATGTGAGTCGGCTTGTTGTTGCTTGCTCTACAGCCTCAGTTGGGATCCATTTCCTACCAGTTGCCAGTATCGGGGCAGCCGCTCGGATCGCGTCAGGGTCATGTTCAGCCTCACTTTGGTGCATTTGTACTCCTCTGTGAGGCTAGAGACAGGCAGTTCCAGGGCCCCATGCCCATACAAGCCAATATTGCTGAGACAACGGGGAAGACCAAGCCACTTCTTGATGTAAGAGCAGACTGTCCTCTCCAGCTTCTCGACTTTGGTCATGGGGATCTCATAGACATCAGGCGGGGGAGCAATCCAAACTGCAGACACCACAGTTTCAACTTGCCAAGAAGCAAGGTCTTGTCGATGCTGCCAAGGCCTTTGATGGTTTCTTCCCTCAGCTGATCGCTCTGGTCTGAGTCTTTGAGGTTCTCATTGTACAAGCGCCCTAGGCTCTTGACAGGTAGCTCTGACACCAATGGAATGGGTATATCCTTGATGTAGAACCTCTGGTCAACAACTTTTCCTCGAACGATGGATATGCTCCTGGATTTGCTGGGTTTCAGCTTCATCCTTGCCCATGTGATGTTGTTATGAAGCTTCTCTAACAGCCGTTTCGTGCATGCAATGGTGGATGGTCTTGCAGGTCTTGGAAGTAGTTTTTGACAAGGTTTGTGGTGTTATTTGGGATGTGGAAGAAGTTGAAGGCTGTCCAGATGAGGGAATGAGTGACAGATCCAAAAGCATTGGCTAGGTCCAGGAATAAGACGTGCAGGTCTCTCCCTTCCCTTTTGGCGGATTGGAGTTGGTGCCATATCATGCTTGTGTGTTCTGAGCATCCTGAGAAACCGGGTATGCCTGCTTTCTGGACCGATGTGTCAATCAAGTTGTTTTGTTTCAGGTAGGTTGTCATCCTTTGAGCAACAATGCGAAAGAAGACATTCCCTTAGACATTCAACAGATTGATCTGTCAGAATTGGTCGATGTTTGAGGCATCCTTCTCCTGGGGATTACCACTCCCCCCGCTCTCCGCCAAGCTTTTGGGATTGTCTATGTCTTCCATGCCACCTTCATTTGTCTCCACAAAAAGTGCAAGCCACCTGGGGAATTTTTATACAGCCGGTATGGAACTCAATTTGGTCCTGGAGCTGAAGCTGCCCTTGCCTTCCTACTGCTTTCTTGACCTCACTCCATTTTGGGGGACTGTCGTCCAGCTGGTTCTGGTTGAGGCTGTGGTGGCATGTCTGGTGGTAATTTCCTCTGTTCCAGTCTGTGGCTGTCTGTGCTGCCTTCTGGACTTGGGAAGGTTTGTTGGTTTCACATGCTCCTGTCCCATCTTTTGCATTCCGAACCTTTCTGCTCTGTAGGAGTAGATCACCCATTTTCTCCAGTTTCTTCTCCACTGTTCTTTTGATTCCACCCAGGAGCTTGATTAGGTCTGCATCGACTGCTGCCCACTCTTTCTTGCTTTTGGACTTGGGCCACTTCACTTGAGGTCTGTGGCCTTGGATGTTTTTCTCCAAGTGATGCAATTGTCTTGGTTCCAGGTTCTCCGATGTTGAGCTTGAATTACTGTCAGTCACTGGGGTACTGATGTTCGGTGGGCTGTGGGTTAAATCCTGCCGCTGAGCTTCAATATTTTTTTTCAAAAACCATAACCTGAAGGTCAGCACCAAGGTTCCTGTTTACAATGCGGTATGTCTCTCTATTCTGCTTTATGGGGCAGAGTCATGGACCCCATACCGCCAATACATCACCAACCTAGAAGCCTGTAGGCAGCGGATATGGAAGAAGATCCTCAGTCTGTCCTGGGAAGACTGTATCCCCCATACAGACATCCTCAGCAACACTGGCTCAATCTGCATGGAAGCAGCTGTGGCCAAAAAACATCTGCGCTGGATAGGACACACCATACACATGCCTGAACACCGTCTGCCCCCCCAAGTCCTCCACAGCCAACTAATGGGTGCAAAGCGCTCCGCTGGAGGGCAAAAGCGGCGCTTCAAGGACTACACCAGGGACATCCTAAAGCGAGCGAACATCCCCCTCACGCAGCTTGAAACACGCAGCTTGAAACAGATCAGTCTGGCAGGTCACTTGTGCCACCAAAGTTTCTCAAATACACCAAAGCAACCAAGACCGACGATCCAAGAGGCACACCCAGAGACACCAGCGGGCGGCTGGTACCTCCCTGGCATCTGGTTTCCCTTGCTCATCTGCGGACGAGTGTGCGGCTCAAGGATCGGACTCTACGCCCAGAAGTGGCACCAGCGGCAATGTCGCTGAACCCCACCCCTGGAGCAAGTGTCATCATCGAAAACGATGGACAGCTGAACGTGTGTGTGTGCAGATGGGTAATGGTGATGATTACAGAGACAGTGAATTTAAAAACAAAACAGTCCTAGGATGCACCTCCTACCGCCTATTTGGCAATAGAAAGACAGACACACCACACAGATGACTATATATAGTGTTTATCTTATCTGTATCTGTATAAAAAGGACAAACAACCTTCTGCTGTTATGACAGATGCCTTCCAGGTGTGACTTGGACAGGTACACTTTGCAGGAGAGTCCCACAAGCAGACGGTGGAAGAGCTAGAAGATGGCGCAAGACAGAACAACAGATGGATAAAGAGACAGATGGCTACAGATTAGACAGAAGAATGGATGAGACAGAGATGGACTGCTACAGATTTGATGAAATAATGGATGGAAGAATGGATGAGACAGATTGACAGATGGAAAGCTATGGACTGGATGGAAGAATGGAACACAGAATGAGAAAGACAAAACAAATTTAGATTAAATAAAAATTATTTACACCTGTAAATTCTGCGGTGGTAAAGGTCACACCAGAACATCTTGTTGGTGGAAACTTCTACATCCAGGGCCACAGCGTTCTTCAGGGTGGGAACCACTTGTGTGTACTCGCTCTTCAGAAGGTCAATGCGGCGGATCTCATGGCGGTTGGTGAACATCAGGTAAGGACTCTTTCCTGCCAAGCATGAAGCAGGTTGTTGCTCAGGTTTCACTGCATGTTGTGTGATATACAAGTTCAACATAGTTTACGCTTTATATTTGGTTATAGAATATATAACAGAATATGAAGCAGTCATAGTTTCTGGTGTGTTGAAATGCCAAGAGCCACTGAAGTCAAAAGGTTTGAGAATTTAATGTTGAGTGTAAAGTCATCAGATGATACATTTATGGTTAAATTATTGTAAATGCATGTGCAAGATAATGATAAAGATCCAAAATAAGATCCAAGATAACAAATGAATCAATGATCGATCACGACTAATAAAGATGAAGATCGACTGCAACTGAATCCTTGATATGAACATCACTATTGGATTAATTGCTATTACAAATATGGTGATGCTTACATTAAGGTAAAACACAGCACATGCTAAAGTGATCTTCATCTGAACTATTCACCTTTAAAATGCATCCATGTGAGCAAATTAGTAGTTGTGGTACTGTTCCTGAAACACCAGCTGCCTGTGATACTTTTTAACATTTTCCAATCAGCATGTTATTCTCTTATTTGGCTTTCCTCACACCAAACAAGAGCACAGATTAAGGAATGAATAATAACGCTGACACATCAACTAGATATTTTCCAATATCTTTACTTTACTTGATTAAATATTTTTCTGCTAACGTTTTACTTCTACTTCTTACATTTACATTTAGTGCACTTCTTCCATTTAAACACAATTATTTGTACTTTCTACCCCTCACTTTTTAAAACTAAATTATAACTCAATACACTACTAAATAAAATTACTATTAAAGTTTTTTTTTTTTTTTTTTGTTCAACGTCAATGTATCCATATAGACTGATTTCAAGTGTAATTGGATGAGGCATAGAAACCCACAACACTCAGAGATCTCATTGAGTGTCATGTGGGCTATCCATCTTCGTTGTGCATGACACAAAACAAGACAACAAGGGTGAACTAACGATGCAATGTGGCGATGGCGGTGTCAGAAAGAGATTGGCTGATGTCTGAAGGGCATGAAAGCACAGGCCAGAACATTGGTGGTTACGGCGACCAGCAAAACCTTTCACATCCTTGGCCCTACCTCAAAGAATTGTTCGAAATCATCACGAGCAAAAGCGACACTGGAGAATTTGCACCAAACTTTGTGAACCCAAGAACCACATACTTTTGGCTTTCAAGAACTCACTGTCCAATGTAGTATTATGGGACGTGAGGATGTACAGCAGGGGTCAGCAAGAGCCGTGAGCCAAAACTGGCCGGCCAGCAATATTTTTTGGCCCGCTATTTTTTATTTTACTACAACGGTTTATCAATTAGGCCCATATCCCCCAATCATACTGTGGGCACAAACAGACAACACCAGAACAACCGTTCTTCTTGCAATGTTTAAATTTGTCTTTCATCTTTAAGTCGGAAATAAAAAAAAACAATGTTGCTTGACTGACAAAAGATCAGATAACCTTACCTATATTAGATTAGATTAGATTCAACTTTATTGTCATTGTGCAGAGTACAAGTACAGGGACAACGAAATGCAGTTGGCGTTCTAACCAGAAGTGCAAATGAGCGATTAAGGTGCAGATTGAAATGCATATTAAGGTGCAGAGTGTAATATTGAAAAAGAGGAAAAGTGGCAGTAGTTATTAAAGTGACAGTAAATGGTAAACAGTGCAAGTGGAGGTAGTGATTGCCAAGGTAGTAACGGTGCAAGTGGAGGTAGTAACGGTTAAGTAAACAGTAAACAGTTAAGTGAACAGTAGCAATGTAAACAGGCTGTAAACAGTGTAAACAATGTACAAGTAGTGCAATATAAGACAGTGTACAGGTGGTGCAATAGTGCGCTAGTGCAATACAACAGAATGGGTACAACAGATGAATGCGGATTGTATGGATATGGGGGTGGGGGGGTGCAACGGCAGTTGAGAAAAAATAATACAATAAATAACATTTCCATAAATAATATGTAATATGTCCAGGGGGGTGAGGGGTCCAGGTATTGGGTGGGCAGGGGTGTATGTCCTTGGGGGGGGGGTCCAGGTATTGGGTGGGCACGGGTGTATGTCCTTGGGGGGGGTGGGGGTGAGGGGTCCAGGTATTGGGTGGGCAGGGGTGTATGTCCTTTGGGGGGGGGGGGGGAGTTCAGAAGGGTGGCAGCCTGCGGGAAAAAGCTTCCCCTGAACCTGCTGGTCCGGGTGCCCAGGGACCTGTAGCGCTTCCCAGAGGGGAGGAGGGTAAACATAGTAAAAACTATGGTTGGGGTGCCTTACGCAGGCACCGCTTCCTCTGGACAGCCTCGATGAAGGGGAGTGAGAAACTGGTGATGCATTGGGCGATTTTCACCACCCTCTGCAGTGCTTTCCGGTCCAAGGCGGAGCAGTTACCATACCACACTGAGACACAGTTGGTTAGTATGCTCTCGATGGTGCTGCGGTAGAAGTTAACTAGGATCTGAGGAGAAACTGGTGAGCGCTGGTGAGCCTTCTTGATCAGGACAGTGGTGTTGAGGGACCAGGATAGATTCTCGGAGATGTGGACTCCCAGAAACTTGAAGTTGGTTACCCGCTCAACCTCCGTCCCGTTGATGTGGAGGGGGGTGTGCGACTGTGCGTGTCACCTCTAGTTTTCCTGTAGTCCACGATGATCTCCTTGGTTTTCGTGGCGTTGAGGGACAGGTTTTTGTCACAGCTAGGCACTGAACCCCCTCCCTGTACGCTGACTCATCGTTGTTGCTGATGAGGCCTATCACCGTTGTGTCGTCTGCAAACTACACAATGGTGTTTGAACCATGTGTCGGTGCGCAGTCGTGGGTGAAGAGAGAGTGCCTGCTTGGTGCTCTAATTGCTCAGGCCTATCTCTGTTTATGAATGTGAGTTTTTGTTTGTGTTGTGGGTGTATGTTCGTAAGGATGAGTGGATGTTTTTGTGTGTGTCTGAGGAGTGATCTCCCAACACGTCCACTTGACAAATTACTTATGAAATATGGGTTTTGATGATTTCAATAATGATGGAGAAATACAGCAGTGCATTGATATGGGGTACAATACGACATGTAATGTTTATGACCCAGAGCAATTAAAACTTGTCAATGACCAGCATAATTATTCTCTGTTGCATATAAATATTAGAAGCCTTAGTAAACACTTTGATGACCTAACCTCGCTACTCACTAGCACAGATTGCAGCTTTGACATCATAGGATGCAGTGAAACGTGGCTAAAAAATTGCTCATATGTAGATTTACTTAACCTTGACGGGTATACCTTACATCTTAAAAACAGGCCCCATAAAAGAGGGGGAGGCGTTTGAAAAGCAACCTTCATGCCAAAGTTTGTGATTTTGATATTAATGATGACCTTTCTGAGTCTCTCAAGTTCAAGTTCAAGTGGACTTTATTGTCAGTTAACCATGTAACAGTACATTACACAGAGAACTGAAATTCCGTTTCTACTAACTCCAGATGTGCAGTGTTAAGAACAACTTGACAACTAGCATTAAACTAAGTTAAACATAAGACTAAACTAAACTAAACTAAGTTAAACATAAGACTAAACTAAACTAAGTTAAACATAAGACAACACTAGACATAAAGTGCAGATATATATCTACAGAATAGCAACCATCTACAGAATAAGAAACCAACAAGACAACTTTCAACTTTCAGACTATCACAGTGTTCCGGAATATAATATTTGAGGTATGTTAGAGTGTAATAATAATAACAATACAATAATAATAATAATAATATACTAATATAATAATAATAATAATAATAATAATAATAATAATAATAATAATAATAATACAATAATACAAGAGTAATAATAATAATAAGAGTATAATAATAATACAAGAGTAATAATAACTAGAGTTCAAAAATTCCCTCGAGGGAAATTTTGATTAGTGATGTTACGGATGATACCGAGGCTTTGAAGCGCGTATCGAGTACGTCAAGCCCTTTTCAGCAAAGACCCGTATCGAGGCTTGTGTTGTATGGGTGAGATGACGTCACTCGTGATGTTCGAAGCCTCGTTTGGCTCCGCCGCTTCGAAATGTGGTTCAGTTTTGCCGGACGTTTCGATTCCATAAAGATGTCCCGTATCTGGATACGAACTTGTGGGTTTTTGTTAGTCAGAGTTGAGCAGTGGTTTTTGCGGTGGTTTGAGTACTTAAAGAATTTATTTGCGATGGAGCAAGCTAGAAGCAAGAGAAAGTGTTCACCTGTTTGGGAGCACTTTGATTTGATTTCTCCCAATAATACAATATCCAATGACATAAATAAGTGTTGTTAAATTTTTGCTCGTAAGATACAGTGGTGTAATGGGTAGGGTGATGTGCAAGTAATCCGGCGACCCGTGTTCAATTCTGACCTAATGCGTCGTTTAATTTTTTTTAATTTTTGACTTTGTGTTAGAAATATCACAGAAAGACGAAGTTGTCTTTTTCCGCTAATTTACATTAACATAAAAGCATTCGCAGACCACATAACACATTCTGATGCTATTGTTTTGGTGCAGGTTTTCAGCATATTGTATTTTTATTGCCCTGTAGGTGTCACTAGCGTGCACTCGAAGCCTCGAGAAATGAACCACTTTTCAACACATCTGGCCGAAAGGCTTCAACGGTTCATGAAGCTTCGTCTCGCCATCACTCATTTTGATAGTGCACGGGTGACGCTACCGGAGTGTGAACGTCTATCAGAGTCACAGCCGTTTGAGTAATGGTGCTGATCCCAAAAACAGCAGTCAACAAACTGAACGTCATGAAACAGTGAAATGTAAGGAACCCAACATGTCCTGAAAATTCGCCTCCAAACCCTATCTAATAGCAATAACATGTAATGAAACAGAATGCCAGAATGTCGCAATGCATTCTGGGAGACACTCCCCCAACACGTTACAAAACACGCTACTATCCACGATTTTCTCAGGCAAGTACAACAACTTGAACTGATAATACAAGAAAACACAAAAGCATTAACCTAATTTACACAAAATAGAAACAACATTTAATTTGATTTGTGTCCGATGACGAGAGAGACGCTAGATGGTAACCATGGCAACGGAGACTCGATATCTCACAGTTTATTTATCAACGACAAGACAGACAGATCTCACTGCCCATCACTGATCAACTGCTGCGGTCGGGACGTGTGTGTGTGTGTGTGTGTGTGTGTGTGTCACTCAATGTTATGAATTAAAATGACAGTTTTGCAAGCACCCACACACGCAAGCACGCGCAATGTCGACAGAGACGTTGCGGTTAGGGTTATGGTGCGTTTTATTATAACCGTCGAACCATCTCGGATCTCGGATCTCGGACGTCCGAGGACATTGCCTAGCGACACGCATGGACACGCCCCTTTTACTCGGACGGAGAACTTGCCTGCTCGGTTGAACTCACAGGAGACCGAGCAAGGGTTCCGACTTCCGAGACAGAATTTACGATGGCTGCGCCCAGTGTCACCTGTTATGTGGCGTCCGTCTCTATGGAGACGGATAGTAATGCTATCTAGCTAGCATGCCAAAATGGTCTACTATCAAGCGACTCCAACGCTTTCACTTCGCTAAATATACTGAAATATGAACATACATTCTGCGTCTAGTGTACTGTTCCTGGAATTCTTCCTCAAGGTTGTGTAGGTGAAGCTCATGCGACATGCGACTACCGCGACAATAGCTTTCCGGGTGGCGTCCATGTTTTTCTCCAACGAACTTTGCTCGGAACAATAATAAAACGCTTGAAGTGTCTCGGACCTCCGAAGTGACGTCACCACCGAGATCCGAGATGGTTCGACGGTTATAATAAAACGCACCATTAGTGTTAGGTTTACTTTACATTCACATTTAATTTGATTTGTGTCCGATGACGAGAGAGAGACGGAGAGAGATAGAGCACTTTGGTAGAGAGGCATACAATAACAGAGAGCGAGCGCTGGTCTCGATAAAGCCGTTAATCAGCGAAATGAAACGTTATTTCCCGATTGTTTCACAGCGGTTACATTCAGCAGGTAGACACGGCCATGAACTGCACCTATCTGAATCACATTATCCAATGAAAAGTATTAGAGCTCTGTGCGTGATCATAGCCAGGACATCGCGTCTACAACCAGTTCTCCCAGCAGCAGCGGTGTGTGTGTGTGTGTGTGTGTGTGTATATGTGTGTGTGTGTGTGTGTGTGTGTGTGTGTGTGTGTGTGTGTACAGGTGCTGCGCGCGATCGATACAATGTTATTATTTAAATTGACAGTTAGACCCACACACGCGCGCGATGACGACAGAGACGAGGAGGAGAGGAATAGAGGAAAACAGCCATTTTCTGCCTCGGCACTGGTCTCACATTTGGGCTTATTCTGACAAAACGGTAGCTCTTACCAGAAAAACAGCAAGACCATCATCGCCGTTAGGACTTCCCGAACGATTTGGTGTTTCTAAAATGTTTCTAGAGTAAATATTTCGGAGACACTCGCAAGTTTAAAACAGGGGTCCGTTCTGCTTTTCTCTGAAAAAATTTGTATTGGAGTCAATGAGGAGAATACACCGACTGGCCGCACTTAGAGGCTGCTAATTCGAATTCTGTAAATCTCTCCGATTTTTTAAACACATTGTGAGAGACAGAACACCTATGTCTACAAAGTTGGAAAAAATCACGTGTGTACATTGTAAACTGTGGCCAGGAACAGCGTGGAAAGACATTATTTTTTTATTTTTCTGGGGCTCTCTCCCACTCTAGCTACACTGTAACCCTAATAAGGGCATGCAATACACACCCATTGTAATCTCATCATTTTTCCAAAAATGATCATGGTTATTGAACAGTGATTGATCAAAAAGTATATGACCTATCAAAACATGGAAATATACATAAAATACACAGGACTTTTGTCTACTGTTTAAAGTTGAAATGGAGTCTCTAGGTCAAAGTATGCAGGAGCAGCAGACAGCACCAAAAGTCTTTATTTTTTGACCTCCTCCCATGCATTCTCTATGGGAAAATATTCACAGTTTTTTGCCAATAACGTCGTGAAAAATTAATATTATTTTAAGAAAAGAAATAGCACACCGATCCCGAAGAAGACGCACATTTTGATATATGACTAGTTTCGAATCAAAATTCATCCGGAAGAGGAATAATAATAAAAAGAATAATAATAAGAAGAAGAAAAAATCCACAGGAAAACAATAGTGCTCGGGGCTTTGCCCCGAGCACTGGCTCCACAGCTTTGCTGTAGGGCCAGTGCTCGGTGCGTCTGCCCCGTGCACTAATAATACAAGAGTATTCAATTTTACAAGGTGCGATATGGCAAAGTGCAAGGTGCAGAATAGCAGCATGGACATTAAATAAGTATTGTAAACACTGTTTATGTGCAAAAGAGTATGTGCATATATTGCATAGAGAGAGGAGATAACAGAGGATGATTTTTTATTTTATTTTTTTTTTGCATTGAGTCTACTGACCCACAGTTTTGAGTCTATTGTCCCACAGTTCTATTGGAGTTTTTTTTTTTTAATTCCTGAGTGAGTTGAGCAGTCTGATGGCCTGGGGGAAAAAGCTGTTGCTTAGTCTGGTAGTCCTACAGCGCATACTGCTGTAGCGCTTGCCAGAGGGTAGGAGGGTGAACAGTTTCTGTGAAGGGTGGGCGGTGTCCTTGGTGATGTTGATGGCTCTTTTGTAGCAGCGGGATGGGTATAGGTCCTGTATGGATGGTTGGGCTGATGTGGTGATCTTTTCTGCTGTCCTCACCACCCTCTGTAAGGCCTTCTGGTCAGCAACAGGGCAGCTGCCATACCAGACTGAGAGACTGCTGGTGAGGATGCTCTCAATGGCTGCCCTGTAGAAGGTGGTGAGTGCAGAAGGGGGGAGGTTGGCTCTCCTCATCCTGCGTAGGAAGTGGAGGCGTTGCTGTGCTTTCTTGACCAGGGAGGTGGTGTTGGTTGTCCATGTCAGGTCATCAGTGATGTGCACCCCCAGGATCTTTGTGCTCTTCACTGATTCCACAGCACTGCCATTGATGGTGAGGGTAGTGTGTGGTTTGCGATTCTTCCTGAAGTCCACAGTTATTTCCTTTGTTTTGTTGACATTGAGATGTAGGTTGTTGATGTCGCACCAGTTGATGAGTTGGAGTACCTCCTCTCTGTAGGCTGAGTCGTCGTCGCTGCTGATGAGGCCCACTACTGTTGTGTCGTCTGCAAACTTGATGATGTGGTTTGAGCTGGATCTGGCACAACAGTCATGGGTCATCAGTGTGAACAGCAGAGGACTCAACACACAACCCTGGGGAACTCCTGTGTTCATGATGGTAGTCTCTGAGGAGTTTTTGCCAACTCTTACTGTCTGAGGTCTGTAGGTGAGGAAGTCTAGTAGCCAGTTGCAGAGCTGGGTGTTGATGCCTATGGCGCTGAGTTTGTTCACCAGGTGTTGTGGGATGACTGTGTTGAAGGCAGAGCTGAAGTCGATGAACAGCATCCGCACACAGCTGTCTTTGTTCTCCAGGTGAGCCAGGCTAAGGTGAAGTGCAGTAGCAATGGCATCATCAGTGGAGCGCTTGGGACGGTAAGCGAACTGGAATGGGTCAAATGTTGCGGGTAGGCTGGATGTTATATGGGCCTTGACCATCCTTTCAAAGCACTTCATCATAATGGGAGTGAGTGCTATGGGCCTGTAGTCATTCAGTGTTGTGGCTGGGGATTTCTTAGGCAGCGGTATGATGGTGGTGGCTTTGAAGCATTCAGGTATGATGGCTTGGCTCAGAGAGATTTTGAAGATATCTGTGAGGACATCTGTAAGTGAGTCCGCACAGTCTCTAAGCACACGCCCAGGATATTGTCAGGACCGGCAACCTTCCTGGGGTTCACCTTCTGAAGGGTCCTCCGCACGTCAGCAGGGTCCAGTTGAAGTGTTGTAGTGTCCGAGCAATGAAGGGCTTTTGTTGGAGTGGTGGTGTTTTTTTTCTTCAAAACGGCTGAAGGTGTTGAGTGAGTTCAGGAAGTCTGTGCTGTCGTCGCACGGTGGAGGTGTAGGCTTGTAATCTGTTACTGACTGGATGCCTTGCCATAGGCGTCTGGGGTCTTTTGTGTCAGTGAAGTGTGATTGGATTTTCTGACCATAGGCACGCTTGGCTGCTCTCACGCCTCGGTTCAAGTTGGCCCTAGCAGTTCTGAGGGCTTCTTTGTCCCCAGACTTGAAGGCAGTATTGCGTGCTCTCAGGAGCTCACATACCTCCCTGGTGAACCAGGGTTTTTCGTTGGCCCTTGTGGTGATGTGTTTCATAACAGTTACATCTTCCATGCATTTGGATATGTATCCTGTCACAGACTCAGTGTATTCTGTTAAGTTGACATGCTGGTTGGAAGTAGCAGCCTCCTTAAAAACAGTCCAGTCTGTGCAATCAAAACAGTCTTGGAGTGCTGAGGTGGCCCCCTCAGGCCAAGTTCTGATCTGCTTTACAGACGGTTTGCTCCTCGTTAGCAGTGGTTTGTAAGATGGCATTAGCATGACAGAAAGATGGTCCGAACTGCCCAGGTGGGGGTGGGGAACAGCTCTGTATGCCTCTTTAATGTTTGTGTAGACCTGGTCTAGAGTGTTCTCTCCCCTGGTTGCAAAGTCCACATGTTTATGAAAATGTGGAAGTACTGACTTCAATTTTGCCTGATTGAAATCTCCCGCGATTATGTAGGCAGAGTCTGGGTTAGCGTCCTGCATTGAGCTCACAGTTCGATACAATGTAGACAGTGCATCTTTTGTGTTTGCACTGGGTGGAATGTACACGGCTGTAATACTCACGGCTGAGAATTCTCTTGGCAAGTAAATTGGGCGACATTTAACTGTAAGAAATTCTATGTCCTCAGAACAGTGGCTTGCGATGACCTTCACGTTGGTACACCAGTTGTTATTGATGAGAATGCAAACACCACCACCCTTACGTTTTCCGCTGAGAGCGTAGCTCCTGTCCGCTCTGAATGTTGTTAGTCCGTCCACCTGAATGGCGTTGTCTGGAACGGTGTGGTTGAGCCATGTCTCAGTGAGGATGATGGCGTTGCAGACTTTCACCTTCCTTTGTGTAGTTAGTTCCAGTCTAAGGTAGTCCATTTTGTTTTCCAGCGAACAAACGTTGGAGAGCAGTAATGAAGGAAGTGCAGGTCTGTACGGCTTAGCTTTTAACCTGGCGCTGAGGCCCGCACGACTGCCCCGCTTGCTAGGTCTAGCACAACGCTTGCGACGCATGCTATGTCTCTCCCACTGCTTGTGTCGCTTCCAGCGTCGGCCGGTGGCGGACGGTGAGTCCGCTGCTTTGCAGGCCTCTGGGTCTTGCCGGCGTAGAATGCCTAGCTCGCCGAGTGCTTTGCGTTCCAAAGCCAGCATAACTCCGGAAATGTCGTTTGACAAGTTGTGATTTCGTAGTCCGATTAATAGGTTTCTGCTATATACTCTTCTCGTTGATTTCATTGAAATCAACACTAAGGGCAAAAACCTGATTATTGGGGTGATTTATCGCCCACCTGACTCCATCCTTAACAACTTCCTAGGTAAACTGGATGACCTCTTACATAGTTTAAATAAGTCCAACAAAGACTGCATCATTATTGGCGACTTCAATGTTGACATATCTAAGAATGATGCAGCAAAGTACGATTTCATCAATACTCTACACTCTTCATCCTTCTTCCCTACTATCAACACTTCTACTAGGGTCACACAGACCTCCAGCTCCATCATTGATAATTTTCTCACTAATATTCGAAACACTAATCTAGTAACAGGAGTGGTACGGTCAGACATTGGTGACCACTTTCCCATAGCTTTATTCTATGGACCAGACAAAGAATACTCACACACAAGTTCCACTCACAAGTTTCACATCCCCAAAGAAGGAAAATGCAAATCATTAATGAGACAACACTACAGCTGCTAAAGGAAAATTTGGTCACTAAGTCATGGGAGACCATTTACAAATGTACCACTCCTGACTCTGCTTATGACAGTTTGATTAAATGTATCAATGATGCTATCAAGGTCTCCATCCCTGAGAAATTGGCCAGATGCCACACCTCTGCTCAAAGTCCCTGGCTAACAAAAGGAATTGCTAAATCAATCAAACATAAGAATAACCTCTATAAGTGCTACCTCAAAAATCCTAGTACTGCTAATAAAAAGAAATACTCTATATATAGAAACAAGCTTACACACATAATTAGAAAGTGTAAGAGTAACCACTACTCCGAACTTTTCAATTCATCACAGGGTGATGGTAAGAGGATGTGGAAAGTTTTAAATGGAGTCCTAAATAAGGGTCATAAACCCGCTGTTCTTCCAGATTCTGACCTTCCTAAAAACTTTAACAACTATTTTGTCTCCATTGGGAAAAACCTTGCCGCAAACATCAGACGATCTCAGGGGGTGTCTTTTCAACAATATCTAACAGGCAACTACCCTCACTCCTTTTTCTTGAAGCCAACAGATAGCTTTGAGCTATCTAAGATCATTATGGACCTCAAGAGTACAAATTCAGCTGGCATTGACGGAATCAGTGGAAAAATTATGAAAGCAATTGCTGATGTGATCTTGGAGCCGCTTGCTCATTGCATTAATCTTTCTCTCTCAACAGGGATAGTGCCAAAAAAGGCAAAAATTGCAAGGGTCATACCAATTTTTAAATCCGGTGATAAAAACGTCATGAGCAACTACCGCCCAATATCACTATTACCAAATCTCTCTAAAGTGTTTGAAAAAAAATTATATACCAGATTGAACAGTTATCTGGAAAAGTTTAACATTCTAGTTCCATCACAGTTTGGCTTCAGGAAAAAGAGTACTACATGCATGGCTATACTTGATCTTGTGGAAAAAATCAACGACTGTATTGATGAAGGCAAGCTTGGCATTGGCATTTTCCTGGACCTATCAAAGGCCTTTGACACAATTGATCTTAAGATATTACTTAGTAAACTACACCACTATGGCATCAGAGCTGTTGCCCTTGAGTGGTTCGAAAGCTATGTATAAGATCGACAACAGTATGTTTCTATAAACAACTGCAGCTCACCCTGCAAGCCTATACACTATGGAGTCCCTCAGGGCTCAATCTTGGGGCCACTCCTATTCATCTTGTATATAAATGATTTTGATTACCTCACATAGAAACCTACTCACTCTTCAAGATACTGTAAACTCAGAGCTAGTCAGTGTTAACGCCTGGTTTAAATGTAATAAACTATCACTTAATGTAAGTAAAACAAATATATTATTTTGCTCAAATAGAAAGAAAATTAACACAGAGCTATTACACATCAATATTGATGGTCAGGAGATAATGAGAGTAAACTCCACTAAATTATTGGGGGTTTATATTGATGCGTTTGTAAATTTCAGATGCCATATTGACCATCTGACTCTTTGAACCTCATTTGAGCTATTGTAACGTCATTTGGTCGAACACCTCTCCTAGCTATCTTCAAAAACTTGAGAGCCTACAAAGGAAAGTCATTCGCGCTATATCATGGTCTGCTGCAAATACTCCCACCCGACCACTTTTCCATCACTATGGTTTCCTAAGACTTCCTGAATTCATTTTTTTTCATAATGCATGCGTAATGTTTGAAGTTGTAAAGGGTCTAAACCCTAGACTGTCTGCTCTGCTCCCTATCTGCCGCCCCCAGCATCAACACCATACCAGGAACAAACATCTCATAACAGGTAAACAACGCCGTCTTCACCGTACTGGTATGAGTGTTGCCTGCAGGGGGCCACAGATCTGGAACAATCTTGATGTTAACCTAAGGATGCTCCACTCCTTCTCCGTCTTTAAAAGAAATCTAAAAGTATATCTTCTATCTAACTATTTATAACCATATCTCTGCTACATGACATGGATGTAATTGGGATGACTGTATGAGGAATTGAATGTAAAATGTATGTTAGTATTGTCTGTACGTATGACCACATGCTTGTGCGTCTTTGTATGTAATAGTATGTCCTGGCCTGTCTACCCATGAAATGCTCAAATTCTTACACAGCACCACATTATACTTTGGACACTTTTAGTTTCATGAACTTTGGGCCCTCCGCCCAAAAGCTTTAAATAGCTTATAATGAAGGACCCATTCTTGCATAGCAAAAGAACATTACCGTATATAAAGCAAAGCATACTAAACTGTATCTTTTGACTATGTATGAATAAACAAAAACAATGAAATGAAATGAGAGTACAGGAGAGGGCTCAGCACACAGCCCTTTGGAACGCCAGTATTCAGGGTGAGGGTGGAGGAGGTGTAACTGTTAATCCTAACAGACTGCGGTCTGTTGGACAGGAAGTCCAGTATCCAATTGCGGAGGGAGGGGGCAATGTTCAGATCACGATGTTTGGTGATCAGTTTGGAGGGGTCGATGGTGTTAAATGCTGAACTGAAGTCAATGAACAGCATTCTAACGTATGTGTGGCTTTTGTCCAGGTGGGAGAGGGCGGAGTGCAGTGCCGTGGAAATGGCATCCTCTGTAAATGACCAGTTATGTGATGATATTACAGTTAAAAAGTGAATAAGAATGGAAACCTATTTTGCAGATGACAGTGACAAATTGTAAAGTTTGATGACCACAGGCAGGAATGATTTCCTATGTCGCTCTGTGGTGCATCTCGGTGAGAGGAGTCTTCTGCTGAAGGTACTCCTCCGCTGAGCCAGGGTGGAAAAGAGAGGGTGAGAGGCATTGTCCATGATAGTCTGTAGCCTGGACAGCATCCTCCTATCTGCCACGGTAGTCAGAGTGTCTAATTCCTCACCCACTACATCACCAGCCCTCTTGATGAGTCTATTAAGTCTGTTAGTGTCCGCAACCCTCTTCCCACTGCCCCAACATGTGACAGCGAAGAAGATTGCACTGGCAACCACAGACTCGTAGAACATCCTCAGCATTGTCCTGCAGATGTTGAAGGACCTTAGCCTCCTCAGAAAAAATAGTCGGCTTTGGCCCTTCTTGTAGACGGCCTCTGTGTTCCTGGTCCAGTCCAGCTTGTTGTTGAAGTACACCCCCAGGTACTTGTACTCCTCAACAATGTCGACAGGAACCTCCTTGATGAACACAGGGCCCACCGGTGTTTTGACCCTCCTTAGGTCCACAATGAGCTCCTTTGTCTTGGTAGCATTTAGCTGTACAAAAATCCGACATGCTACATCCTTGTGTATGCTATTACCTCGTAGCGTATGCCTGGATGTATGTACATTTATGTATATTATCATTTATTTATGTACATTTTTGTATATTTTATTACATAGATTTATATTTTTACATATGTTTATATTTTAATTTTTACATATGTTTATATTTTCTACATATGTTTTATATTTTACATAGGTTTGCATTATATATTTATATATTCTAACACTCTACTATACGTAGAGTGTCCTCTTTTTTTTTCCTGGAGTATTGTTACGAAGGCAATTTCCCTCAGGGATCAATAAAGTATGTCTGTCTGTCTGTCTGTCTGTCCTATTCTGGCGGTAGGCAAATTGGAAGGGGTCCAGTGTGGGTGGTAGACAGGTTTTGATGTGACCCAGGACCAGCCTCTAGAAGCACTTCGCGATGATGGGGGTAAGCGCGACTGGGCGGAAGTCATTAAGGTCAATTGCAGTGGAGTGTTTGGGCACTGACACGATGGTGGTGGATTTAAAGCACTCAGGGACAGTTGCTTGGGCTAGAGATAGGTTGAAAATGTCAGTCCAGACCTCAGTCAACTGCTCTGCACAGGCCCTGTAGACGCGTCCGGGGACACCATCAGGGCCATTTGCCTTTCGTGGGTTAATCCTGCTCAGTGCTGCAAACACATCGGAGGGGGAGAGTGTGAGGGGCTGGTGGCCTGCAGGGAGCACCTCCTTGGTGGCCACCTCCTTGTTATCCATGTTAAAGCGCCCATAGAAGAAGTTGAGTTCTTCAGGTAGGGAGGCGTCACTGGATTTGTGATGTGATGTGAGCGGGTTTGTAGTCTGTGATGGCCTGGATGCCCTGCCACATGCGTCGGGGATGGGAGTCTTCGTGAAGTGCTCCTCGATCCTCAGCTTGTGGTTGTGTTTGGCCACACTGATGCCCCTCTTCAGGTTAGCCCTGGATGTGCTGTAGGCCCGCCGGTCCCCAGATTTGAAGGCGATGTCGCGTGCCTTCAGCAGGGCTCGTTCCTCCCTGTTCATCCATGGCTTCTGATTAGGGAATGTGATGATCCTTTTCAGTGTGGTGACACTGTCTGTGCTGGACCTCATGTAGTCCAGAACAGAGGAGGTGTATAGGGTGATGTCCGTGTGGGAGTCAAGGGTTGGCTCTGAGGAGTGCTCACTCCAGTCATGGTTTTGAAAACATTCTTGCAGTTTAGCCTCCGCCCCTTCTGGCCAGATCTTGACTGTCCTCACTGTGGGCTTCACACGTCTGATAAGTGGGGAGTACTTCGGGAGTAGGAACAAAGAGACATGGTCTGATTGTCCTAAGTGGGGGAGGGGGATGGATTTGTATGCATCGGCCATGTTAGTATGGCATTAAAGGAACTGGATCCGAGGGGAGTCTCATTGAGAAAAGCAGGACGCCTAAGAACTTTGCTAGAAAGATTTCGAGAAAGTTTTGCGAGATCTCGCAAAAGTAACTCGGGATCTCGCAAAAGTCTGTCTTTTTTCTTTTTTTTTTTTAACCCATTCTTTCCCCCCCCCCCCCCCCCCCCCCGTGTCCCATGGGGTGCTCCGTAGAAAACAACAAAGGGAATATGTTTAATTTTTGTTTGCAACTAAAATAACTGAAGTTTGATCTTGATTGTTTTTGGCCTATTTACAAATGTAATTACATGTTGTTGTTTATGCACTGTGCCCCTATTGTGTTGAGGGAGCTATGTGATCACTTCCTTTTTACCGCAGAACTCCAAGACGTGTGTCAGCAGACGTGTGAGAGAATGTAAAGAGACCATTCCTCATGAGGGAAGCGACACAGCTCCTGATCCAAGCCTTAGTGTACTCATAGTGTAGTGTACCGCATATACATTGTACATATCTTCTTGTACAGGTCACTCCCATACAACAGCATTAGCTATTGTATCCATCTTATGCTGCTAATATCTCACTAGGTCACATTACTTTTTTGCATTGCAGTACTTACTGTACAAATCCCCTGCACTATCCCACCTTATTATTTATTACCATACTGTACATACTGTAACTACCCATACACCCATCTATGCTGCTCTATACTGTACAGTATATGTTACCTTACTGCACCAGTTTACAATTCCTTCATCGCTCCTTTGTACTTTTGATTAGAATGCCAACTACATTTCGTTGTCTCTGTACTTGTACTCTGCGCTCTGTCACACAATGACAAAGTTGAATCAAATCTAATTACTCCCTGCAACCATAATAAAACCTTTGCAGCGGATCCAGAACACTGCAGAATGCCTTGCCTCTTCCATGACCTCCACTGGCTTCCTGTAGTGGCTCACATCAAATTCAAAACAATGGTACTGGCCTAAGTTAACCTTAAAGGATATTTTTGTTAATTTCGTGATGAAGTTACCAGCACATTAAAATGGTGCATGAAAATGTTAAAATACTACTTGTTTTGACATAAGAAATGCATAATAATCAATCTGTATCGTTAATAATTTACTGTTAAAGTTAATCAGTTAAGTTAATAAGTACAAGTATATCCTAAGTGTTGGTTATATGATGTATGATATCCTGAAAGAGTACATAATTTAATGAGATATCATCTTAGATATAATGAGAATCGAATAACTTATTATCGTGCACTATCTGTGTAGGTTGGTTTTTTGTGACTATAGAAACAGAGATTGCGAGCCCAGCCCGGGACATCAGAGGACATCTGATTTAAAGTGATACCCATTTTCATTGGGTTACAGGTAAGACAAAAATACTAATTATCCTACCCAGGTAGTACTAGTAGTGACACTCTTGGACACTTGAACAGATACAACACAAAACTGAATTGAGCTCTTTAATCATAAGGAGTACTAAGAATTACCACACAACAGTGTGAAAACATGAAAACTGTTGATTCTTGTGTAGATAAACCTTATACTTAGGCTACATAACGTAGGCGGTAGGCTATTTTGGATGTGAACTTAACTGCATTTGCAGAAATATTTTCTCAAAATATTGTTTTTAAATTTGCCAAATAAAAATAACATTTTAATTCTTTCCCGATATCAGTTCAAAAGAAAACATGAAAATACCACATGTGCTGTTTTTTTTTTTGTTTTTTTAATGGTTAATTGGGTAGACTATAGGTCAGACTATGAAAACAGTCTGCTCTGATGACGCACTTCAGCCTTTTTTTTCTGCTTTCCAGTTGGCGGATCAAGCATGGAGTCCCTGCTTCAACCACATCTCTGCAAATCTGCGGGCCGGGAAGGAGGCAACATCTGGTGCATTTACAGAGATGAAAAGCACATTGTCCAGAGTGGACACATTCATTCTGTTTCTGCCATCTGTAAGATGTGGTTCATGGCACTGAAACCTCTTTCACACTCGGCTGCGGACACTGGGAGCGTGGAGACAGCGGTGAGAACTTTGCGCATGCTCTCTCCTGTGACACCGGGACACTTAAACTCATGGAACTCCTTCAGGAGTACGGAAGTGGTTGCGGCCTCAACAGCAAGAGTTTTGTGTATGGCGGGAGTTTTTCATTGCCATAGAGGATGCGCCCGTCTTCATCAGATGGCCAGTTTGACAGATTTATCTCTGGGGCGGCAGAGACAATCCCGTTGTCATCCAGCCTGCGCTCAATGTTGTCAGCCAGGGAGACAAAAAAAATCACTTCCGAAACACCTCTGCCTTGCGACGGCCCTCATCACCTGGCCGAGACACACCTGCCCCCTTAAATTTTGAAGATTTTATTTTTTAAATTCCTCCCATTTTGTGCATGCATTTTGTGTTCACACCGTCGGCTTTCCTCATTGATCTCAGTCCGTTCAGTGCCACGCCCACCTCAGGGTTAGCACGGACAGCAAGTTTCACCAAGGCTGGATAGCTCTTCCAGAGTCGTCACTGATGTGCAGGATGAGGACAGCCAGTGCACATCAAACACTCTCCCTATCCTACGAGCCTGGATGCCCAAATCAAAAGCCGCAGACTCAAGCTCTTTCGTGTGTTTTGGGCTTTGAGAGAAAAATGCATGTAAAGATTTGATGAACATTTGAAAATGACGGGCATCTGTGGTGTTTTTCACAGCATCGTGGACTGCAAGTTCTAGCTTGTGATTCATGCAGTGAATGACTGTCAGGTTCACGTTTATCCTCTCACGCAGGAGTGTAGCTGCACCTCTGTATCTGCCCATCATAGAAGCTGCCCCATCAGTTGCATTGCCAATTAGCCGGGAGCGCACCATGTCCTCGGAGATGCCCTGCTCGGCCAGGCTTTGTAGCAGGCTGTCACAGACGGATTCCCCGGTGCACGACTACAGTTCAATAAAATGAAAAAATAAGTTGCAGATCTTGCCCTCATAAGGAATTCTAATATAAACGACCGAGCACGTTTTGTTGGACGCTGTGGTGCTCTCATCGATTAGGATGCTGAACTTATCTGGTGAGTTTTTGATGTCTTTGAAGTCCGCAAGCTGTGCTGTCATTTTACCTCCAATGAACATGTTTATGTTGCGGCAAGCCTTTGTCTGAATGCAGCATACATCCAATATTTACCCCAATAAGTTGCTGAAGTTCCACCAGCTGTGGCTGCATTTTGAATGAGAGGTTGTTTTTGCACATCATTTAGGCTGTGCGTATGCAGTTTTCAGTGGCCTGTAAACTTTTTTCATTATGTTTTCTCCACAACTTTGCGCTGTTATCAACTTCTCAATTGCGGCCTGTTGTCTTGTCTGTAAAATATCAAGACATTTCAGGTGGGAGTGGCACTTTCCATGTCAGTTTATTTTGTCATGTAATTTTTTTGCTGTCTTTGCTTTTACACCATGAATGAATGCAGGGTCGATGTGGAGCCTCTCGGCCTGGGAGCTCTCCTCAACCAGGGAGATGCTGCTGTCCACCATCCGATCAGCAATTTCAGATCTTGTTTCATCTTCTGTTATATTTTTTGTCAGAATGTTTTGTTGTGGTCCTGTAAAATATGACAATATGCTGCACTGGATTCTTCTCATTTGATTTCAGCTTTTGTTTTGGCGCGGATGACACAGACAGGAAGTTGGACTTGAACGCACGAAAATCCGGTTGGTTTTTAAAATTAAACTGCTTTCTGCGAACCCGACGCCTTTGACTTGCTCCCGGTAGATCAAAATCACAGCATAATCAAAATGAACACGGACCCTTTGTATTTTGGTTGTTAATGATTACGATGTAATGGTAAAAATTATTTGGGTGGGGGGGGATACATTTTGCACCAACCGAGGATAAAAATAATTCAGCAGAGGGTATGACGTGTAAACCAGAGGGGGGAAAAGTACCCACCATCCCCACCAGCAAATCGCACCCTGTATATATATATATATATGCATAATACTCTACACCACAGGTTCCTGGGAATGACCATATATGTGAACTTGGACACCACAAGGGTATTGTGAATCACTGACCATTTCCATTGTACATCCAAGGAGGATGTACAATGAACTCTTCAAAACAACATGCTACTGTAGACAGTGGATACTGGATTATCCTAATTTAGCACAGCCACTTCACTACATCACACACTACCATGGCCTGAGCCGGACTGACTCAATGACGACAATAGCAGAAGACACTGCTTTTGTACAACTTTGGTTCTTATGGCCTCACATTAGATTTGCCAGACCATACCCTCCCCTTCACACAGACTGTCAAGCAGCTTAATGGTTACACGCCATCAGTGCTCTTACAAGAGCATGGGGGCAAGATACGTTCTATTGCAGGGGTACTCAATTAGAAAGTCAAAAGGTCCACTCACCAAATTTCAAATCTGTCCAGGGTCCGGAACAGTGACGGTTTAATTCCAAAATTAGAAATCTGAACAAAAAAAAACGCAGTAAATCCACAAAGAACATTTGAACTATTCACAAAGAATGATGTATTCTGTCCACATCAGTGTGAAAAGAGACAGATTTTTGGTGCCACCAGTTCTTTAAACCTGGGCACAAAAGGTGTGAGGGCCAGGCGTAGACAGTAGACACTGGTGTAAGTGTTCATTAGTGAGTGTACTCCTGTATTTGTTCTTCAACAGAGTCATCGTTGAAAAGGCTGACTCACATGAGTATGTTGAAGGGAACATGGTGAGAATGTGCAGGGCCATTTCCTGCAAGACGGGGACACCTGCTGCAGGGGCCATCTTCGTCCAAAAGATGGCAGGGTCACAAAGAGATTCCTGCAGTGCAATGTTTTCCTGAAGGTCAATCAGCTCTGATTGAAGAGAAGCAGCACTAGCCCATGGGAAGAGCTTCAGGGCTTCAATTGAGAATTCTGTCATATTTTTCAACAGGAATGGATTTTCAATACACAGTAAGACCTGTTTTCCCAGAGAGAAATCTCCAAACAGGGTTTCAAAATTATCAGTCAATTTGTCCAGGACATAATTGTGATGCTGTGTTCCTGAAGCTTCATTTTTTGTTTTGGGAAGTGAAGCAGGCCTTC
Source organism: Urophycis tenuis (assembly GCA_036785325.1). NCBI lineage: Eukaryota > Metazoa > Chordata > Actinopteri > Gadiformes > Phycidae > Urophycis > Urophycis tenuis. Next base: position 18,406,461 of record JAXIVH010000003.1, on the reverse strand, counting down.
CTCCTGTATGTCACTTTTGAATATTTCCAGTTTCCTTTGAAAAGCACGGATAGCTGACATGAAGTTACACACTGTGTTATTTTTGCCCTGGAGCTTCAAATTCAGATCATTGAGGTGGCAAGTAATTTCTGATAGAAATGCAGTAATTTCCATTTTTTCATTGTTTTGCAGGAATTCTACAAATTGTTTTGTTTTTGGACTATTCTGATTCAAGAGAAATGTTTCTAGCTCTTTCCGTAGTGTCCAAAAACGCTCTAGCATTTTGCCTTTACTAAGCCACCTAACATTGTTGTGTAGAAGCACAATCATCAAATTCTGCATTAACATCTTCGAGGAATGAGCACAGCAAGCGATGCTGCAGAGCAGATGATGCCCTCAAAAAAATGTCTCATTACTGTTGTCATGATTTCTGAGTATTCCTTTCCAAGGCTGGCACACAAAACCATCTGATGAATGGTATGCAATGAGGTCAGGGTGATGAACCTTTAAGCGGGACACTAATCCCCTCTCTCTCCCAGTCATACTTGGGGCTCCATCAGTGGCAATGGAAACAACATGCTTCAGGTCTACCTCTGGGTCTTTCAACATCTCCTTTACTGCTTCATAAATGTCATCCCCTCTTGTATGCCCATGAAGGGTTGTGAGGCCTAACACATCTTCAAAGAATTTCCCCCTCTCTTCATCAAAAATCTGACAAACACCAGAAGTTGGGCAATATCTGTTAAATGCATTTAGCCTTTTTAACAGCCAATTTCATTAGGTTCAACAAATCTTCAGCAAGGGTTTCAGTTCGTCTTACTGCAGTGGAATCTGAGAGGGGTATTTGATTTTTTTTTTTTTTATGTCATCTTTTTGAGTTCCCTCATACAGAGCAATTGCTGGTGAGAGGCAGGTTGGTGTTGTCCATATAGGTATTGAAGTCCCCTAGCAGAATTGCGTTGAGTGAGAGTGTGGATATGTGGGTGAGCAGAGTAGAAAATTCACTGATAAAATCGCCGTGTGGCTTAGGGGTTGGGTAAATTTTAGCGATGATGGTCGGTCAGGGTCTGGGAAGCCTAAAAACAAGGCATTCAAAGGAGCTGAATGCAGGGACAGAGACGGGCAGGACTTTTCACTTCTCACAGTGAATTACTGCGGGGCCTCCTCCGCGGCCATTGCCAAGGAGTAATTTAAACAAAACCGGGGGGAGTGGAGTCGTTGAGTGGAGAAAAGTCATTACGCTGTTGCCAGGTTAAGGTAAAAAGAGAAAGTCAAGCTTACAGTCAGTGAGGACGTCTTGGATGAGATGACCTTTGCTCGTGTGTGAGCGGATGTAGTGAGCAGACCGAAGTTGACAGCGGAGGAGTCGTGCTTGATGGTAGCATTAGCCGACCTAGTTAGGCTGGCTAATGCATGGGGGTTGACAGTACGGCCGGTGTTGTTGGGGTAGCGACGAGAAGTGGACCAGGTGGAGTTGAATGTACTGGAGTTGTTGCTGTGCTGGACATGTCTGAGGGACCCACGGTGGATGTAGCGCCGACGAGGGGGGCGAGCGATGCAGCGGTGATGTTGCAGCTCCGGTGGTGGGGGCAGCTCCAGTACATTCCAGCGGATCCTGAGAAGGTCTGTGACAGAGTAGTGGAGTAGTCCTGCCACAGGATGATGGCAGAACGACAGGAATATCCAGACCAGTCCAAACCAGGCGAGAGAGTTGTTGGGCCACATGACGAGGCAGGAACCAGGTGAACTGAGACAGCCGGTGTCGTGACAGCTGGTTAGCAAATAGCTACCAGCGTTAGCCTTTTCACTGGTGGATAGGGGTGCCGGAGCGACAGCAGGAGTTAACAGCGCAAGAGAAGCTAAGAGCTGGAATGACTCAAGCATGAGTGTAGAAGCTATGCAATTCTTGCCACATAAGACCGTAAAATCATGAACCAAGAGGTGGTATAGAAACAGGTTAGGGCTGCGACTACCAGTGAGCAGCGGCAACATACATGCCAGCGTCCACTCGACCAAACCAAAAATGGTTTGGTCGAGTACTGAACAAACACAAGAGTGTGTTTGTTCAGTATGTAATCGCGTATTGTTCAGACCGGTACTTGAGTGTCACAGGGAGGACTACTACTAGGTAATAAGGTCTTATTTGCATACCTGCAACAGTGATTTTCCTGAGAGCAAAATGCTAAATAAACTACAGATATATTTCACATGAGGGCTTGCGAGGGCCCAACAACATCCATGCTGAGTAATGTCCCTCAAATTATGAGCATCCTCCCCAGGAATGAGAACAATGACCAAATAAATGAAGCTGAGTTAAAGCGTAGACTGACATTCAAGGTGTACTATGAAAAGTGTTTGATGCTTTACATCACCTAATGAAGCACAATATGTGGCATAAAGATATAACCATGAATCATGATAGGATTAACCCTCTTTGAGCAACTGGAGAGATGGACATAAACATGGATCATGATAAAAATGAAGCAATTGAGCGTGCCATTGACAATGATGAAGAAAATATTCCCGAGGGAGAGGAACAGCTGCTGACTGAAATTGATGCAGCTCAACTAGGTCTTTTTCATGACACGTCTCTTCAGCCAGTAGATAGCACTTAGACCAACAGTTTGACACAGTGTTAAAAAATGCCCCAGCAGGAGGGAACCGTCCAATTAAACTTCTGGAAGACTTCACAAATAAAGCAAAATGCTTTCCAGTACTACATGTATATCCAAAAGGGGTCCCTACGTTTGCCAAAAAAACTGACTTCCTTTTCCACGCCCAATATTTAAATGACGTTCAACAGGTGATTTCAAAGGTTTCAGTAGTACTTAGAAAAGGCAAAGGTGTTCGTAATGGTGACATCTAACTAGTCAAAAAGCAATAAAGAGTTGGAACGTGGTCAGGGGTACAAATTATTGACACCTATACGTGGCACCCCACCCTTCTTGCAGCAAACGCGATAGGATGTACTGTATTTGCAATAATAAAGCAGCTTTCCATTCCCAGCTTATTTATGTAATAAGCTGGGAATGGAAATAAGGGTAAAGGGGCATTTAGCAGGCGGTTTTGTCTAAAGCGACTTACAATCAGTAGATTTGTGGGGTTCAACATGTGGACCGTTGGAGGGGGGGTATCAAGGGGATCGAACCGCTCTGTCCACCCGCTCTACCTACTGAGCTACTGCCACCCAACTGTCATTGTCATTTAGTTGTGCTGACATGCGGTGGGCAGAGATGATGAACACCATTGTTAGACAACAAGAGAAACCCCTTAAGTTTGAGGAGCGAACATGTTCAATAGGTGTTTGTTGTTTATTGAGAACCCAGTTGCTACTGCAAGGACGCCAATACAATCCACAGTATGTTGTGTATCGGGACATGGACCAATGACATGTATAAGCCTTTAAACAAAGTAAAAGTGTACACTCTCTGGGCAGACCAAGCCCATTTGCTAAATCTCATCATCGATGAGATCTCGATGGTGAGCAATAAACTTCTGGCGTAAGACAAAATACACAATTCAGGGAGTAAGCTGAGAAGAGCTGAGAAGAATAAATACTTCTCAGAAATAATTGCTTCTAAGTGTAACAATCCCAGTGCTCTGTTAAAAACCATAAAAACTGTCCTTGAGGTTCCCAAATGTATTAGTTTTGATGCCTCCACTGAAACTTGTGAAAGATTCCTTCACTTTTTCATTGATAAGATTGTGTCAACTAGAGCCTGTATCTCTAAGCCCTCTTATGACCCTTCGATTCTCCTGACCTGTACATCTGTATTTGTTCGGATTGAGCCGGCATCCTTCTCCATTTGAAAGGACACAGTTAGTCATATGAAGCCCTCCGGTTCCCCTGCAGATGCCATTCCCCCTCGCCTGTTTAAAGAGGTACTTGCTACTATTGGACCAATTGTCCTTGAGATTGTCAACAGTAGTCTCTCCTCTGGTACAGTACCAGGGGATTTTAAACATGCAGTAGTACGACCCCTACTTAAAAAAACAGGCCTCAATCCCTCTCTCTGTTCAAATTTCAGGCCTATCTCAAATTTACCATTTATCTCCAAAATCTTAGAGAGGATTGTCCACAATCAGTTGCTACCATTCTTGGAAGAAAATGGTATCACCGAGCTGTTCCAATCCGGGTTCAAAACCCTCCATAGCACAGAATCAGCACTTTTGAAGGTGTCAAATGATATACTGTTGTCAACAGACTCTGGGAAGTCTGTTGTCTTGGTGCTTTTAGACTTGTCTGCTGCATTTGACACTGTTGACCACAGCATTTTAATCTTTCGCCTCGAGCACTGTGTGGGCATTAAAGCCTAGTTTATACTCCTGCGTAAAGTGACGTACGTCGGTTACGGAGAGCCCTCTACGTCGACGGAGAGCCTGACGGAGAGCCTCTCTGTCGTCTCCGTCAGCCTGAAATATTTTTTAAGTATCCGTCACTCCGTCAACGCACAACGGAGACCGCAAGGGCTGTGATTGGTACTCTAAACACGTCGATTACACATGAATGACTCACATGAATGACAATGAATCACATTCTTATCGACTTCTATCACAACGTAAACACTGGCAGCGCCATTTATGTAATACGCTTTATACGCTATATATACACTGCATATATACGCTTTACTATATGGATGCATAAAGCTCCAAAATGCAAGCCGACCCACTTGAACTTGTGAAACTTAAAAGAGACAGTGGCAAATTGCATTCAATTGTTGTAAATAGTTGTTTTTTTTTTTTAGTTTGTGAACGGTTTTTACTTTTAAAAGCATTTCATTTATAATGTATCCCCTTTTCTATTTAATAATTGATCCCCTCTTAACTATTTTTCGCTTTTGTACTTATTTACTTGCGTGAATGTCATGGCCAGTCTTCGTAGCGACCCCTACTGGTCAAGCGGGAAATTGCATTCCGTATCCGTCACCACTACGGAGAACTATGAGGGCTCGAGGGGTCTCCGCAGTCGGATTACGGATTACGCAGTCAGAGAAGTATAAACTAGGCTTAAGGGTATTGCCCTTGACTGGTTTCGGTCATACCTAACCGACAGAAGTTTTTTTGTAAAACTTGACAACTCTGTGTCCTCAACAGCTCCTCTTCCACATGGGGTTCCCCAGGGCTCAATTCTCGGCCCTCTTTTATTTGCTCTTTATCTACTCCCCCTCGGTTCTGTTTTTAGGAAACATGGCATTTCATTTAACTTTTATGCTGATGATTGTCAGATTTATGTCCCATTGTCACAAAACAATGCTCACTCAGTCCAGCCACTCATAGACTAGTCTTAATGACATTAAAGCCTGGCTCTCATTTAATTTCCTCAGTCTAAATGAGAGCAAGACTGAAGTAATGTTGTTTGGACCAAGTTGCCGCTCTTCCCCCAACATTGACCTTGGCCCTCTGACACTGTACCTGAATGATTGTGTCACTAATTTGGGGGTGAGGTTTGATTCAGATTTTAAATTTGAGAAACAGATCAGTGGTGTAGTGCAAAAAAGTTTTTATCAACTACGTCAAATAGCGAAGGTGAAACCAATCCTCTCAAGACCTGACCTGGAGAAATTAATCCATGCTTTCATCACGTCTCGTCTTGATTATTGTAATTCCCTGTATGTAGGGATCAGCCAGGCTTCCCTTGCCCGCCTGCAGCTTGTGCAGAACTCTGCTGCACGCCTGCTTACCCAGACCCGTAAGCGCAAGCACATCACCCCCATCCTGGCGTCCCTACACTGGCTCCCTGTGCACCACAGAATTAATTTTAAGCTTCTGCTATTTATTTTTAAATGTCTTAACAACCTTGTGCCACCATATCTCTCTGATTTGCTTCAGCCTTACTGCCCACCCCGATCCCTAAGGTCAGCCGATCAGCTGCTATTGTCAGTCCCCAAAACAAGGCTGAAGCTCAGAGGACACATAGCGTTTGCCGCTGCTGCTCCCAAGCTATGGAACGAGTTGCCTTTAAACATCAGACGGGCTTCATCGCGTCCTGTTTTTAAATCTCTTTTAAAAACACACTTTTATTCTTTGGCTTTTAATACACTTTAACTTACTCTCATTTTGTTTGGCACTCTCATTGAAAAGCACTTGCTGTGAGCTTGTTTTTCTTTTTGTGTTTTGTATTTGTTTGTCTCTCCATTTTAACTAATTATTTTAATCATTTTTATGTTTCAATATACAGCACTCTGGCTACCCCTGTGGTTTTTTAAATGTGCTATACAAATAAAGTTTGATTGATTGATTGAGTATGTGTTGTTTGGAAATGTCTGCATTCTAGCAGTGGGTGATTTCTAACACTTGCCTCCAAAATTCTCAATTTACAGAATTGCTCAATCGTCTGAGGAAAGAAGGCTAGCCCTGCTAGCCCGAGACATTGCAATGTTGAAACGGTGTGAAACCGGAGACCAGTCTGACGCCCTCCTCATATTTGCCACAAATCGCCAGGTTGACGCTAACAACGCATTGATTCTCAGCCGGATGAGCCCTGATGCACATAAAATAGAGGCTCTAGCCTTTGAGAAACACCCAGAGATGGAAGGTTGGAGCCTATGATGGGCCACCATTGACATATGTACAATTCATATCTACCTGCAACATTATGGCTCGGCGTTGGCTTTTGTGTAATGTTGCTTTAAAATCTAGACACATGCAATGGTCTCATAAATGGCGCCTGTGGCTACGTAAAGAAGATAGATGTCTGACTGACAGATGACTGTCTCTCAACTGTCTTCCAATCGCCATTCACGTAGTCTTTGACTATCCTAAAGTCAGTCAATCCCAAAGGGCGAAAAATAACCGTCTGGCCAAGTATTACTGGTTGTTTAATAAGGCCATGCAGAATAAGGCATTAATAAGCAATTGAAATGCTTGAAACTTGTTCTGGTGACTTTCTTACTGTATTAACAGCAATGAAATGTTTCAACTTATGACAAATGTACTCTTTGTAAGTCGCTTTGGATAAAAGCATCTGCTAAATTCCCTAAATGTAAATGTAATAAGTACTTAGTAATGACTAATTAAGTTGTTTAATATGTTACTAATTTGCATGTTAATAAGCAACGGATTGATGGTGAATAGGTGTACCCTAATATAAAGTGTTACTGTACATCGTTATGCATCTGGAGCTGTGCAGTTTCCCTTATGGATATACGTCCCCTTATCATGGTAATCTTATCTCACCTCATCTCTATCAATTTCTCATGCAAAGACGAAGAGAAAATGGGGTGGATTGTGTCTGTAGAATGTATTGTTCAGGATCTATGTAGATTTAAAGTTTTCATTTTCCACAGCCAAAAATCCAGCATAGACACAAACGATGATATCAGAATTCCTTTAAAGTCAAAGTCAAAGTCAAAGCCTTTATTGTCATTATATGACGGTGCATACAACGAAATTGGGAGCGCTGCTCCACTTGGTGTATCAATAAAAAAAAATAAAAAATGAATAATAATAGTATAACAGACGAAAAGACGGTAAAGCTCAATATAAATAAAAATATAAATATAAATGATTGTCCGAAATTTTAGGTATATGCCAATAAATAATATACGACAATATAGACAATATAGTATATATATAAGAATAAATAATATAATAAATGTAATAAATAATACAAATATATATATATATATATATATATATATATATATATATATATATATATATATATATATATATATATAATTAATATATATATAATAATAATAAATAATATACACATATAAATATATATATATAAAATATATATGATACAATATGATATAGGACAATATAAAAGGTATAAACAATCTAAAACAACACAACACACAAACAATATATACATATATGCTCTGAGGTAGTTTAGGTGGGTTTAAAAATTGCACTTATTTTTGTGGTAATTGCACAAGATATAATATGATGTGATAATTGCACATGTTTATGGTCGGAGTAGAATTGTAATAGTTGTGACAGTTATTGCACATGATGACAGGGGTGGTGGATATAATTAGGGACCGAGCCTGTGAAACAGGACGAGGTCCCTTTTGAAATTGATTCGTTTATTATTATTATTCTTTTTTTTCTTTCAGGGATCTTTGACGTTGATTTGCACTATCTGAACATATATGAAAACTCAATTTTTTTTGGCAAAGTTTTAGGGTCTGGTGAAAAATTATATATTTTATGTACCGTTCAGAGCACGGATGGCTCTGGGGTAGAAACTGTCCCTGAATCTGTTTGTCCGTGTTTTATGGATCCTGTAGCGCCTACCGGAGGGCAACAGGTTGAACAGTTTGTGACCGGGGTGAAAACAGTCCATGCATATTTTTCTAGCTCTGCTGAGGTAGCGAGAGCTAGCTATGGTGTCCAGTGAAGGCAGAGAGCGGCCAGTGATCCTCTGGGCGGTGTTTATCACTCTCTGCAGTGCTCTCCTGTCTGCTGCAGTGCACCCCCAGTACCACACTGTAATACAGTATGTGAGGATGCTCTCTACAGTGGCTCTGTAAAATGACACCAGCAGTTCCTTCTTCAGGTTGTTTCTCCTGAGTACTCTCAGGAAGTGGAGTCTTTGCTGGGCCTTTTTCACCACTGCTGCGGTGTTGACAGACCAGGAGAGCTTGTCGGTGATGTAAACCCCCAGAAATTTGAATGAATTTACCCTTTCCACACACTCTCCGTTTATGAGCAGTGGGGCCGGGTCTGTATTGTTCTTCCGAAAGTCCAGGACTATTTCTTTTGTTTTTGTGGTGTTGAGTGTGAGATTGTTCACCCCACACCATGCTGCCAGTTTGCCAATCTCATCTCTGTAGGCGGACTCATTCCCGTCTGAGATGAGTCCGACCACTGTGGTGTCATCAGCAAACTTTATGATGGAGTTGGTGAGATGGGTTGGTGAGCAGTCGAGGGTGTACAGTGAATACAGTAGAGGACTCAGCACACACATACTGGACACTTTAAGGATTACAAAAAGCTAGGTTAGACAAATATAGCTTTCGAGTGCAGGTGACCACCCCTTCCTACCAGACTATTATTCCTGGAAGGATCTGTGCAGGGATTGAACTTGGGTGCTCTAGTAGGATTCAGGTGCACTGCTGTGCGGAGGAGCTGACGCACACAGCGCTTCAGTGGCAACAGGTCTTTCTGCTGGACTCCCAAGGTGGCTGCCTAGAGCTCCAGTACCTTACTAATTGAGAGTTTTGAAGGTTTTAATAAGTTCTTTTCATGGTGTTTTGAACAGGTTAACAAGGTTTTATACTGCACAAGGAATACTGGGTATTAGAGGATACTAGGAGGGAAGAACTGTTGCGAAGGATCGGAATACATAAGTGCCCAATGTAACCTTTCACATCGGTTCTGACCTACCCTACCTACTACAAACGTAGTAAGCTACAGTTGTGTGAGTTCAGTCATCAGCTCTGTTAATAAGCTATTCTTCCTCCCTCTTTGCTAAGGCAATGTCTGTGAGTATTATGCATGCAGTAACACAACGTGAACCAATTTGAGCTCATGTAAATATTGAGAAGGCTGACATGCTAATTGTGCCGCTAGCATAGCTTATCCTGACTACAGCTACATTTCATTCTCTTGTATACTCATGCTAATTGTTGTATACCATGCTGGTTAAGGAATGTTGATGTTGGAGTAAAGTTATATAAGAAGTTTGTACTAGCTTCAGTAGTTAATTCATTTAAAGTTTTAGTGTATCACACACTTGTCATCATTGACATACAGTTATTTGTAAGCAGGCTGCATTTAACAAATGGCCAAAAAAGCTAAGATGAAGTAACAATAAAAAAAAACCACCCCTGTGAGAAGTGCATCACCTGATCTGAAGAGATCCTGTATGTCAACTCAACTTAATCTGGGTTCAGGTACAAACGTTCCTTAACTTGTCTTAAGATCAATGTATATGATTGGACACATGAAGATAAGGCGAGTACTTCCGCTTCCATGTCTCCTGCTACTGCACAGAGTAAAGATGCGCCCCTGTGAGTTGCGTGAAAAGGGTGGTTGCTGGGGTCAGCGGTGGTGTGAATACCATTCATGACTGCTTGCAGTCCTGGTAATCATTGTTGTAATAATAATAATAATAATAATAATAATAATAATAATAATTAAATTAATTCCTCAAGGGCATTATAATTAAATTATTATTGTAATTGTTACTGCTATTATTGCTGCTATTATTACAGTGCATGAAAATGCACTGTATTGTTATCCGGTGGCTTTTTCTTATTCTTTTTATTATTCCAGGTTTTTCCGCGCGCAATAACTCAATAACCGTTTCAACTAGAAACTTCATTCAAACTTCATCGCGTAGGTCTCAAAATTTGGAGGTGTGCTATGACTTTTGACCTTTGTAACCTTTATACTTTTTTAACTATTAATTAAAAACTACAAAAAATGTCCCATTGAAAATGAATGGTGGAACTTCAGATTTCCTTACTGCCTACTGCTGTCTGCTGCTCATGCATACTTTAAGCTAGAGACTCAATTTCAACTTTAAACAGTAGACACAAGTCTTGTGTATTTGATGTATATTTCCATGTTTTGATAGGTTATATACTTTTTGATCAATCACTGTTCAATGACCATGATCATTTTTGGAGAAATGATGAGATTACAATGGGTGTGTATTGCATGCCCTTATTAGGGTTAGAGGGTACTAGAGTGTCAGAGAGCCCCAGAAAAATACAAAATAAATCTCTTTCCACGCTGCTCCTGGCCACAGTTTACAATGTACACACGTGATTTTTTCCAACTTTGTAGACATACGCGTTCTGTCTCTCACAATGTGTTTCAAAAATCGGAGAGATTTACAGAATTCGAATTAGCAGCCTCTAAGTGCGGCCAGTCGGTGTCTTCTCCTCATTGACTCCAATACAAATATTTTCCGAGAGAAGCAGAACATCGCCCTGTTTTAAACTTGCGAGTGTCTCCGAAAATATTTACTCTAGAAACATTTTATAAACACCAAATCGTTCGGGAAGTCCTTAAATGTGAGACCAGTGCCGAGGCAGAAAATGGCCTCAACGGCTCTGTCCACATTGCGCGTGCAACTGCCATTTTTTAAATTGAGTGATGCGGTCTCTGTATCGATCGCGCGCAGCACTTGCGCGCGCACACACACACAGACGCGGTTTCCTGACTATGCTCACGCACAGAGCTCTAATACTTTTCATTGGATAATGTGATTCAGTTAGGTGCAGTTCATGGCCGTGTCTACCTGCTGAATGTAACCGCTGTGAAACATTCCTTTCATTTATCTGATTAACGGCTTTATCGAGACCGGCGCTCGCTCTCTTTTATTGTTATGTCTCTCTACCACAGTGCTCTCTATCTCCGTCTCTCTCTCGTCATCCGACAGTAGCGTGTGTTGTTGGGGGGAGTGTTTCCCAGAATGCATTGCGACATTCTGGCATCTAAACTTAGAAAAAACTGTAACCATGTTTTTTACCAACAGGCTCAAACTGATATAATGCCCCGATGTCTCAGTAAATGGGCAAATAATCAACAATGTGGATAAATTCGAGTACTTGGGTGTTACCCTTGACCCAACTCTTAGTTTTAAAAAACATGTTAAAAAACTGAGAACCACAATAAAATTTAACCTAGCTAACTTCAGATACATAAGGAATTCTCTCACAGTTGAGGCTTCCAGTGTGTATCTGAATGCTATGATTATGCCACATTTTTTATATTGTATTACAAGCTGGTCTCAGTCAAACAAAACAGTTCTGAAACCACTTGAATCACTATACAAAAGTGCCCTCAAAATCCATGATAAAAAGCAACGGCGCTACCACCACTGTCATATACTCAACAAATATGAAATTTTAAATTTTGAGAATCTGATAAAACACTCAAATGTCTGCTTACTTTTTAAAATTATTCACAATGCTGCAGCTCCCCCCTTGAAAAAATATATTACACTCTGCTCTGAGAAGTCAATAAGAACAACAAGATCTGTCACAAGGGGTGAGTGCAGTGTACCCAAACGGAAAACTGCCTTTGGGAAATCATCATTTTCATGTACTGCCATGACTCAGTGGAATACTCTGCCAACAGACATTATTTCATGTAGTCATGTAAGTCCTCATGCCTTCTCTCATCTTGCTAAGCGTTGGCTACTGTCAAGACAAGAGTGTACACATTTATGAGTGTGTGTGTGTGTGTGTGGTGGCCAGCCTGCCCAGTCCTGTTGAATTTGGTTCAATGTTACTATCTATCTATTTTATATATTGTCTCTTTGCCTTGTTCTGTTATTTTACTTAACACTTAAAAAAAAAAAAAAAAAACTTATTTTATACTACTTTTCTATGTACTGTTCCATCAACCTGCCCAGGGACTAGAGGTGGAAAATAGCAATTTGCTACAACCTGGCACAATGCATATTCTCTTGTTGTACAAGATTAATGTTTTATTGTGCGCTGTCCCTGTCTTGAAATAAATAAAATTACAATTACAATTCTGTGTCATTACATGTTATTGCTATTAGATAGGGTTTGGAGGCGAATGTTCAGGACATGTTGGGTTGCATTTCACTGTTTCATTACGATCACTTTGTTGACTGTTGTTTTTGGGATGAGTCAGGGAGCACCATTACTCAACGCACTATGGCATCTTGCCACACCACTACGGTCGTAACAGCGCAGGCAGGCTATTGTGACTCTGTTCAATCAAAGCGACTTGTAAGAGTAGAGTTCCTCTCTCTTTGATTATCTTACCGTAGCTCAGACTGCATTTAATGCCATAGTGATGAAAGACAACGGTAGTATCACCCGTTCACTTTCAAAATTTCTCATTAGGGAATTTTTTTGTCAACTATAATACACTATTCCTCTTCCCAGTAATTCACTATTAAATAATTTAATCGTTTAAACTATTAAACTCTTTAACTTTCACCCCATTATGGCAAATGGCTATTATTGGCTATTTTCTACTCTTAATATTCATCCAAAACTCAACATCATTAGTTTTTCACTATTATGAATTTATTAGTTTCATTCAATATTTCTTCCTTGACAGTCATTCACTATCTTTAATTCACCCCTTTCCTTTCTTTTCTTTTCTTTTCTTTCTTTCTTTCTGTTCAGCCATTCCAGCTGTCAGTTGTCATCAACTATGACTCCAGCCAACTGTTTCCTCTGCACACAACTGTTTCAAATTAAAAGTCCTCACAACAATAATCCACTATTAAATTAAATCTAAAACTCAACATCATTAGTTTTTCACTATTAAAGTAGTTTAATTCAATATTTCTTCCTTGACATTCACTGTCTTCAATGCTGCCTTTTCTTTTCTTTTTTTATTTATTTATTGTACATTCGTACAGTCTGCATTATGGTGAATGCCTGACTGTCTAAACAACTCTCCTCTTTATACTACAGTCTTTTTTTTTCTTTTTTTTAAGTGCAGTACAATTGCACTTTTAAAACCTTTTTAAACTTTTGCTTCAACTGTTGCTTTTCATGCACTGTTGTAATTCCTGGGAATTGCCAATCTAGTTATTATTATTATCATCAATGCCACTGCCGTCGCTCTACATCTTTGCTCATCTCTTCGTCAATTACATTTTGTCTGTTAAAGAAGGAGTTGCATGATAGTTGCTGTTGGTGGGTACATAAGGAATCAGAACTTGTGTTGTAGCTATTCAGTTGGTAGAGCTAACTCAGTTAGTAATCACTCTCTGCTGTCATTGCTATTGCTGTTGAACAATAGGACTACAAGTGGCCACTCAAGCTGTTAAGCAGTCAGTTTCAGCCTTGCAGGTGTAGACAATAGCCTTGATTGCTGGGTGGAGGCATGGCTGCACGATTATGTTCCCAACAAATAAGTGCTAGTGTTGTTAGCATCAGGACCGGCAAACTAAGACCGGTCAAACAGAGACTAAGGGAGTCTCTCTACGGGAGGCCCGCGACGAAGCCCTCTAGAGATCACTGCTAACCCTAACCCTAGTGTACTGCATTGTGTATTGTAGCCATGTGTATAACTCCTATCCCAGTCAGGACATCTACCTGACACAGTCGCCGTCCACGACCCAATAATCAACGCTGCACCCCTTTCAATCTGTTCTACCTGTCTCTATCTGTCTGCACTGACCTCAAAGTGATGGGCGGACTCTGGGACTGCAAATCAGTGGTCAAGAAGGCACACTCCATCTCAGCCTATGCCTGCCTCCAGACGCTCCACTTCCTGGCCCTAAGAGAAACCTGGATCACCCTAGACAACATGGCCACTTCAGCTGCCCTCTCTTCCGCCTACTCCTTCTCACACACCCCAAGACCATCATGGGCGAGGAGGGGGGACTGGACTCGTCCTACCGGGTGCTTCCCTTGGAACACCTGACCAGATCAGCATTTGAACTACACGCTGCTGCTGTCCCCATTCCTATCAAGCTCTACATTGCAGTAATCTACCGTCCTCCTCCAGGTCCCATCCATGAATACTTCAAGGAGATGGATGACCTCCTCGGCTGCTTTCCTGAAGACAGCACTCCACTGGTTGTCCTGGGCAACTTTAACATTCAGCCAGACTTTAAAACCTTTTTTACCACTTTTTTACCCACAACGGGATCCTCTCCTCCTCCTCCTTGGATGTCCGAACCTCTGCTGGTTAATAGAACAGAGCTATGAGCAGCTGAGAGGAAATGGAAGAAATCAGGCTGTGCTGATGATCTCTCCCACTGCCTTCACCTCCTCTCAGACTTCACCTCCACAGTGTCAGCAACCAAATCTACATTATACAGGAACAAAATCAACTCCTCTGCATCCAACCCCAGAAAACTGTTTTCCATGTTCTCCTCTCTCGTCAACCATCCCTCCCCTCCCCTTTCCTCACTCACTGCCTATGATTTTTCTGACTACTTTACCAAGAAGGTGAAGGAGATCAGCATCGTCTCCTTGACCCCTGCTGCTACATTCCCTAGCCCCACCTCTACAGCTATCCTCAATCCCCCCACTCCCACCTCTGCTAGACTTAACCGCTTTACCCCTCTCTATAGTGATGGGAAGTAGACCGCATATGTCGAGTCCGAGTCTTTAGAGGGTCAAGACCGAGACCGTTGGTTTTTAAATGCAGCCGAGACCGAGTCAAGACTGAGTCAAGACATAAGTCTTTGAGGAGGCAAGACCGAGTCGAGACCGAGTCTTTAAGGAGTCGAGACCACATCGAGGCCGATCAAAAAGAGCAGATTTTCATGATTTACTTACGTTTAACATCACCCAAGTATCATATTCAACCGTTAAATTCACAAAGGGTAGAGTGGGGATTGTTCGCTATAGGAGCAGTCTAGCACACACTTGTCTACCAAACTTCTTCTCTGAACAATACTTTAAGGCTAGGAGCTCAGCTGGAGTTATATAACGTTGTATCTTTCAAAACCGTTGCTGCGCAGCATAGCACCATGGGATATATTTTCACAATAATATGTTTTCTTTAAATTATTATTGAAATATGAATATTTGTAATGGTTCATATTTTACAATATACCATAAAATGGGGGGGGGGCAGGTGTCGTTGTCTCGGTCTAAAATTACGAGTCCGCCTCCTTCCAATGAAGGTCAAGTTCGAGTCAAGACCGAGTGTTTTTGCTTTCGAGACAGAGACTAGACTGAGTAAGCAAAAAATGGTCTTGAGTCCAGTCTCGAGTCCAAGACTGGACTTGAGTACTACAACACTACCTCTCTCCTCCGAAGAGGTCCAGCGACTGGTCACATCCAACCATGCAATCCCCTCCTCCCTTCTCCAGGCGATCTCTACCGACATCCTACCATTCATCACCACCCTCACATCAGGTCTCATCCCAGCACCCTTCAAAAGTGCCAGAGTCAAAGCACTCCTCTAGAAACCTACTCTCTACACTGCTGACATTCAGAACTACAGACCGGTATCTCTGCTATCATTCCATTCTAAAACCCAGGAACGTGCAGTCTCTAAAGAACTGTCCTCCTACCTCTCAGAAAACAATTCGCTTGAGCCCCATCAGTCAGGTTTCAAGACTGCGTACTCTACAGAGACGACCCTCCTGACAGTGACGAGTCCCTTCGTGCCGCCAAGGCCTCTTCCCTCTCATCGGTGCTTGTTCTCCTCGTCCTGTCTGTGTTGTTTGACACCGTGAAACACTGGACCATCCTCACTACTCTCACTGATCTCGGCATTACTGACACTGCGATAGCCTTGTGAATCGCACTTATCAGGTCACATGGAATGGCTCCCTGTCCAAACCCCTCTTGCTAAACACTGGTGTCCCTCAAGGCTCAGTGCTAGGACCACTTCTGTTCTCCCTATATACCAGATCTTTAGGCTCTGTAATCACATCACACAGTTTTTCCTATCACTGTTATGCAGACGACACTCGACTGTTCCTCTCTTTCCCCCCCTCAGACACTCTGATTGTAACACGCATCTCAGAATGTTTGACTCTTGGACAACTATGCATCAACTCAGGCTCAATCTCGCAAAGACTGAGCTTCTCTTCATACCGGGGAAAGACTGCCCTCACAGGGACCTACTGGTCTTGGTCGAGAGCATTACAGTATGTGCCTCACTGAAAGCGAGGAACCTTGGCATGATACTCAACAACCAACTGTCCTGCACTGCAAACATCACTGCAGTGACCCGATTCTGTAGATTTACTCTCTACAACATCTGCAGGATCCGACCATTCCTCACGAGGGATATGACACAGCTCCTGACTCAAGCACAAGTCATCTCCCGCCTCAAAATAAAACTTACTGCAACTTGCTCTTAGCTGGAGTCCCTGTATCCGTAATAAAACCTTTGCAGCAGATCCAGAACGCTGCAACACGTGTTTAACCAACCCAAATTCTCCCACGTGATCCCCCTCTTTCATGACCTCCACTGGCTCCCTGTAGTGGCTCGCATCAAATTCAAGACAATGGTACTGGCCTACAAAGCTGATGGAACTGCCCCTACCTACCTCCAAGCATTATTGAAACCCCACACCCCAGCTTGAGCACTTCGCTCAACCTCAGCTGGTTGACTGGTACTTCCATCACTAAAAGGAGGAAAAGGTCGGACAGTAAAATCTCCGTTTTGACACCACAGTGGTGGAACAAGCTCACTGCCAATGTCAGGACTGCAGAGTCACTCCCCATCTTCTGGAAGAGACTGAAGACTCACTTGTTCAGAGTTCACCTGAACCCTGCATAACATCCATCCTCTACAAAAAAAACCCTACCCTCATATTCTTGTATGTTGTACATCTTGGCACTTTGTTGTATACTAGCAATGGTTAACCGAGTAATTGAAATGCTTGAAACTTGTTCTGGTGACTTGCTTATTGTAATTACAATGTGTGTGTGTGTGTGTGTGTGTGTGTGTGTGTGTGTGTGTGTGTGTGTGTTGTCCATCTCACACTTGTAGTATGAAATGTTTCACCTTCTTCTGACACATTTTCTTTTTTGTTACTTGTTGTCTTTGTCAAGCCTTCACTGTGCCATGTCCCCCCCCCCCTCGTTCTCTCTCTCTCTCTCTCTCTCTCTCTCTCTCTCTCTCTCTCTCTCTCTCTCTCTCTCTCTCTCTCTCTCTCTCTCTCTCAACCCACACAGCCGAGACAGAAGGCCGCCCATCCTGAGCCTGGTCTGTCTGAGGTTTCTGCAAGCTAAAAGGCAGCTTTTGCCATATGTATGATAAGAAAAAGTAGTAGTAGCACTTTTTATGCTCTAGAGGGGCCTGAGTGAGTGGCCAGTGACCTTTGGAAGTTCTGCAGTGTAAAATGGTTAATCCCTCCCCTCCTCTGCTCCAGGCTCTATGCAGTTTCCCTACAATCCCCTGACCATGTGCATGCCGCCCACTTCGATTGCTTCGGCAGCCATCCAGAGCCAGCAGCCGCAGCTGCCGCCACCACAGCAGCAGATGGTGTGGGAGTGGGAGCCACTGCTGTCGGAGCAGTACGAGACCCTGTTGGACAGCGACAACTGAGTGCCCCTCACACCGCCCACCACCACCCCCCTCCACCGCCCCCCCCCCCCCCCCCCCCCCCCCCCCCCCCCCCCCTGCAACCCAGGGAGAGGGACAAAGACAGAGAGCGAGGGAGAGAAAGAGAGAGCCTGGGCTCGGGGCAGGTTCTGCCAAACCCTGCCGTGTTTGTGTGTGTGTGTGTGTGTCTGTTGCTCACCAACAGCTTTGCAGGTCTTTGAGACAGAGTCCATCTCATAGCCTTCATAACACTCACACTTGTAGTATCCCTTGTAGTTTACACAGATCTGACTGCAAGCACTCCGATTCTCACACTCGTCTATGTCTGGGGAGAGGAAGAGAGAGACTGAGATGAAAGGACATAGCCAGAGATAGGCTGTAAAAGAAAAGCATAAATAAAAAGGTATTTGTATGCAGATCTATCCTACTGGTTGCCTATTGGTTGCCCAGACACACACTGATAATGGACACACATATTACCTGTGATTGGAAAGGCACAGAAAGCTAATACAACTTGCATTGGACTGAAGAATGCTAGAAGAGAATGGCTCAAAATACTGAAGACTAACCAAATGGAAGGGGAAACAAATACTCATACACTTACCTCCACAGGTCATTTTGTTTAGCAGTTTGTAACCAGAGGGACAATCACATTCAAAACCAATCCTCTGGTCCCTGCAGATGTGGGAGCAGCTGCCATTGTTGTCCAGGCATTCATTCACATCTGGGGGGGGGGGGGGGGGGGGGGGTAATTAGGAAAAAAGCAACAACAAAAATTCGAACTAAAATGACCTCAGCCAAGTTAGACAATCACCACCACCATCACCAGTTTACATTAAATATTATAGCCAGCAGGTTAAGGAGAGAGAGAGAAAGAGAGAGAGAGAGAGAGAGAGAGAGAGAGAGAGAGAGAGAGAGAGAGAGAGAGAGAGAGAGAGAGAGAACCTTAATGCTAGAGTAACCACTTTTTGGCTAGAGAAAACACCTTACAGCTGGAGAAACCATTTTACACTTGGAGAAACCACCTTAAATCTACTGACATCACTTTATGGCTGGATAAACCACTTTACCAGTGACCCCCTGTTGCCCGGATGACCTTGCGGTGATGGAAAAACTGGAGGCAGTGCGTCAGAGGTGTGGGCAAAGGCCGTTTAAGAAAATGTTTTATTTACAGTCGCCGCAGGTAAATAGGCCATTTAGGAGAAAAATTAATAAACAAAAAAAACTCCAAAAACAATAACTATCTATTAATGCTAAACTTCCAAAAAAAAGCAATACTCAGAAAAACACAAAGAAGCAGGGTTCCTCACTCTGGGAATTACAGCGCCGTCTGATTTGTGAAGAATCTAGGTGCTGTCTCCCGCCCACCTTAGACCCTTCTTCCCCAGACCTGTTTTGGGCAGTCCCTATGAACCTCCCGGCCTGACCCATTACATACCCCCAAAATCAATCACCCATACAACAATATATTTTCATTTCTGATATCACCACCCCTAATCAACACATTACCCCCCGCACATTTATCCACTTAGCACAATGATATATCACCTTTAAAACTGACAAATATGCTTAAACCTCACAAAGCCCCAAACACCCCTCTTATCCCACACACTTGATCCCTGCCCGTCTCTGACGTCACATCCGCAATGTATAAGTGTTCCCTCTCACTTCACGTCGGGTCCCTCCCCAGTCTCCCGCACCCGGAAGCCAGCGCCACCACAACGTGAGTGTTTTAATGTCTCATACTTTGTTCGGGAAATGTTTGTAATGTCTGTACAGTGTCCGATGTTCCTTAATGTTGTACTTGATGTTTGTGTGTTGCAGGTGGCACCATGAATGCGCCGGAATGCCGCGATCGTGTGTGCGCCGAAATGCTATGTTCGTGTGTGTGTGTGCCAATAAACAGGTGTTTGCGAACCCACATGTCAGTCCCCTTTGTATCCCCCGTGTGCTTTAGCGGTAACGGGCTGCTGCACCGTTACACTTCCCCCCTCCCGTACAGACGACGCCTGTCGTCACGGGGAAGGAAAAGGCCCCTCCACACAGGGCTCCTTACTCACTCCTTCCCCCACTTCTTCCGGGATGCGGGAAAGGAAATCTGCCACTCCGTTTGAAGCCCCAGGCCGGTACACCACGGTGAAGCTGTATGGCTGGAGAGACAGGTACCACCTGGTGACCCTGGAGTTAGTGTCGCGCATCCTCCCCAGCCACTGAAGCGCTCTGTGGTCCGTCTCCAGCTGGAACGGTCTCCCCAGGAGGTAATACCTCAGGGAGTCGAGGGCCCACTTGATCGCCAGGCACTCCAGCTCCACAGCTGAGTAACGCCTCTCCCTCCAGAACAGCTTTCGACTGATGAAGGCAACAGGCCTTCGGAACCCGTCCACCTCCTGAAGCAGGACTGCACCGAGCCCCACCCCCGAGGCATCTGTCTGGACAATGAAAGGCCTGTCGAAGTCCGGGCTCAGCAGGACAGAGTCGTCGCAGACTGCCCCCTTCAGGTCCTGAAAGGCCGATTCGCACTGCTCTGTCCAGACCACTCTGTTTGGTGCCGCCGTCCTAGTGAGTTTCGAAAGGGGAGATGACCTCTCGGAAAAGTTAGGAATAAACCTCCGATACCATCCCACTAGCCCCAGAAAGGATCTCACCTTCTTTTTTGTGGTCGGCGGTGTGCAGCTACGAATGGAGTCCACTTTCTCCACCTGTGGTCGGATCACCCCATTGCCGATCACGTAGCCCAGGTAGCTGACTTCTTTCTTCGCCAGGGCACACTTCTTGGGATTTATGGTCAGCCCCGCTTCCTGGATACGTTGAAAGACCTGCTTGAGGTGGCACAGATGACCCTGCCAGGTGTTACTGTATATCACCACATCATCAAGGTATGCCGCAGCAAACTCATGGACTCCCGCCAGAACAGCGTCCATGAGTCTCTGGAAACTGGCTGGCGCCCCCTGTAGGCCGAACGGCATTACCCGAAAGTGGTAGAGGCCGAAAGGGGTCCGAAACGCTGTGATCTCCTTTGCTCGCTCCTTCAGTGGTACTTGCCAATAGCCTCGGGAAAGGTCGATCGTAGAGATGTACTTCGCCTTCCCTAGGCGCTCCACGAGATCGTCAATTCGGGGCATTGGGTAGGGGTCCACCTTGCTGAGGGTATTGACTTGCCGGAAGTCTATGCAGAATCTGATGGTGCCATCTCGCTTCGGCACCAGCACCACTGGACTGCACCAATCACTGGAGGAAGGCTCTACAACTCCTAACGATAACATGACATCCAGCTCTTCCCTCAAAGCGCCCACCAACCTTTCAGGCACCCGGTAGCTCCTCCGCTGAGGGGACGTGCCTGGTCGCAGGATGATGTCGTGCTTCACGGTTGTTGCCCGCCCAGGTTTCTCCTGGAACAAGTTGGGGTCTAAGAGTTCCTTTACTTGACACTGCTGGTCTTCCTCCAGGTGAGAAAGGTCCACTGCATGTGAGGTGGTCTTGACGGGGAAAAACTGCTCCTCTGGCTCCTCTTCCTCCGTCACCGCCCGGACAAAGAGCGACTCCACTTGGCCTCTGGAATGAAATTCTTTCAAGAGGTTAACATGAAATGTCTGCTTCTTCTTACCCCGCTCTGGCATGTGGATCTCATAGGTGACTTCTCCCATTCTCCTGGTGATCTCATAGGGGCCATGCCACTTAGCCAGGAGTTTGTTGTCATCTGTGGGTAGTAGAAGCAGCACCTTTTGGCCAGGCAAAAAGGTCCTTTCTCTGGCTTTTCCATCATACCAGGTTTTCTGTCTTTTCTGCGCCATCTCCATGTTCTCATGCGCCAGCGCCAACATCTCTTCCAGACGATTCCTCATCTGGATGACGTACAGTGCCACATTCTGTTCATCTTCTTTTGGCCCTTCCCAGAGCTCCTTCAACAGGTCCAAAGGCCCTCTCACTTGCCGACCATAAAGAAGCTCAAAGGGTGAGAAGCCTGTTGAGGCCTGTGGCACCTCCCTGTATGCAAACAGGAGGTACGGCAGCCACTCGTCCCAATCTTTTCCAGTCTGCGAGACAAAGCGGCGGAGCATGGTTTTGAGGGTACGGTTAAACCGTTCCACTAAGCCGTCTGTCTGGGGGTGATAAGGCGTGGTCTTCATGCCCTTAATGCCTAACAGACTGTACACTTGCCTCAAAAGTAGGGACAGAAAATTAGTGCCCTGATCTGTCACTATCTCTCTTGGCACCCCCACCCGTGAAAATAGCTGCACTAAGCAATTGGCCACCTGTCTTGCTTTTATGTTCTTGAGAGGAAATGCTTCCGGGTATCTAGTGGCATAATCACACAACACTAAGATGTAGCGGTACCCCCCTTTACTTCTCTCTAGTGGGCCCACTATATCCATCCCGATGCGTGAAAAAGGTGTGTCAATAATTGGAAGCGGATGTAGGTGTGCACGTGGAACTGCTCTACCTGAGGTAAGCTGACACTCTGGACATGCAAGAACAAAATTGGATACATCAGTGTACATGTTGGGCCAGCTAAACCGGCTCCCTATTCTGGCAAGTGTTTTGTGTTTTCCTAGATGTCCTGACCATGGGATAGAATGGGCCAGGGTCATCACTTTCTCCCTTATAGGGCCAGGCACCACTAGGTTCTCACAGTCTCCTTTCACATGATACAGTATATCATTCTTCAGAATGTACTCCTCTTCATGCATCCCGTTACTTGGGCTCGGTGTTCCTTTGTCACTCCCTGTGGCTTTCTGAAACCATAGCTCCAGGGTCTTATCCTGTCTCTGCAACTCAACAATGTTTGTGGGTATGTCCATCTGCAATGCCATGCTTGGTTGTGGCCACTCTTGCTTCTCCTGACCAACTTCCACTGCCATTTTCTGTCTGCGTTTCTCCTGTCTTGACAAATGTTTCCGCTCCGGTCTACTCTCTACCTCCAGCACCAAGTCATCATCAGCAAAGGGAAGTGCTCTCATCTCACTAGCCCTTTGGGCCCTAGTGACTGCGTTACAGTGCTTAACCTGGGGGATTAAATCACACAAAATTGGTAGATCCTGCCCTAACACAACTCTGTAAGGTAACTGGGGCACTACGGCAACAGACATGTAAAACGTCTGGCCACTCACAGTAAGAAAAATCTCAGCCGTAGGGTAACTCTTAATATCACCATGGACACAGCATACTTTAATTGGGGTTTGAACCCTACACTCCTCCGGCACTAGACTTTGATGAACCAGTGTTTGTGAACTGCCTGTATCGACTAGAGCTTCTGCAGACTCCCCATTAACCAAAACCTGGACTGAGTGACCTGTGCTGTAAGATGCATGTTGTGTATGTGGTGTGTGTGGTCTTGGTGTATAGCAAAGGCGTGTGTTCTGTGTTCTCCTCTCCTGACAATTCTGTCTAATGTGACCTGGTTTCCCACAGTTGTAACAATTAAAGTCCTGTCTGGTACGATCTGGCCCTCTATCATAGCTGGTTGGCCTACCCTGAGCCTGACCACGCTTTTCATCACCCCCATCAGACTTACTTTTGGCTGAGCTCCACTGGCTTGTGCTGGGGCCTCTGGTGCCTAGTCGGGCGGACTGGAACACTTCAGCCAAACTGGCTGCCTCCTCTGCTGTCTTGGGGTCATGCTCTCGGATCCAGATGGCCATATCTGTGCTTAGCATGTCCATGAACTGTTCCAGGATGATCATCTCTGTGATTTCCTGCACCGACCGCTTCTCCGGACTGATCCACTTCTGGAGGTATTCTTTTAGTCGGACATATAATTCTCTTGGTGTCTCACCTGGCAAAATCTCTGCCGTGCGGAATTTCTGTCGATAGGTCTCGGGCCTTATGTTGTATTTTTTCAAAATGGCTTCCCTCACCAGGGTGTAGTCCTCTGTGTCCTCCATGTCCATGGCGACGAATGCACTGCGAGCCTTCCCGGTGAGCAATGGCACCAGCCGTATGGCCCATGTAGACTCCGGCCACCTGCAGGTTGTTGCCACCCGCTCGAACGTGGCTAGAAAGTGCTCGATGTCATCCTCTTTCGATAACGGGTGAAGTTTAGGATCCTTAAACCTCATCTCTCCGGAGTTTCCCGTTGCTGCCGGTGGTTGGGGTGTGTTGGCTCTGGACGACTCACTGCCTTGAATGTCTCCCATCTGACCCTGGAGAAGCTGGAATTGGTGGCTCATCGTCTTCCAACGCTGATCCTGGGACTGTACCACTTTCTCCCATCGGTTTTCCCTTGCTTCTTGGGCCTGTAGCAGCGTCTTCATCATGCTCGCCAGATCCAGCACTGCTCCCTCTGCTGCGCCTCCGCTTCCTGAAGCTCCCTCTCCTACTGTTGGCCTTGTACTGGTGGTGTCCACCTGTTCATCCTCCTGCTGGGGACGGGCATCGTTCGCCGGCTTGGATTTAGGTGGCATCCTCCACACTGCCCCCGTTGAGGCGCTCCAGATTCTTCTGACACCAAATGTTGCCCGGATGACCTTGCGGTGATGGAAAAACTGGAGGCAGTGCGTCAGAGGTGTGGGCAAAGGCCGTTTAAGAAAATGTTTTATTTACAGTCGCCGCAGGTAAATAGGCCATTTAGGAGAAAAATTAATAAACCAAAAAAACTCCAAAAACAATAACTATCTATTAATGCTAAACTTCCAAAAAAAAGCAATACTCAGAAAAACACAAAGAAGCAGGGTTCCTCACTCTGGGAATTACAGCGCCGTCTGATTTGTGAAGAATCTAGGTGCTGTCTCCCGCCCACCTTAGACCCTTCTTCCCCAGACCTGTTTTGGGCAGTCCCTATGAACCTCCCGGCCTGACCCATTACATACCCCCAAAATCAATCACCCATACAACAATATATTTTCATTTCTGATATCACCACCCCTAATCAACACATTACCCCCCGCACATTTATCCACTTAGCACAATGATATATCACCTTTAAAACTGACAAATATGCTTAAACCTCACAAAGCCCCAAACACCCCTCTTATCCCACACACTTGATCCCTGCCCGTCTCTGACGTCACATCCGCAATGTATAAGTGTTCCCTCTCACTTCACGTCGGGTCCCTCCCCAGTCTCCCGCACCCGGAAGCCAGCGCCACCACAACGTGAGTGTTTTAATGTCTCATACTTTGTTCGGGAAATGTTTGTAATGTCTGTACAGTGTCCGATGTTCCTTAATGTTGTACTTGATGTTTGTGTGTTGCAGGTGGCACCATGAATGCGCCGGAATGCCGCGATCGTGTGTGCGCCGAAATGCTATGTTCGTGTGTGTGTGTGCCAATAAACAGGTGTTTGCGAACCCACATGTCAGTCCCCTTTGTATCCCCCGTGTGCTTTAGCGGTAACGGGCTGCTGCACCGTTACACCCCCCCTTAGAGTGACAGAAGCCATTTTACAATTCAACAAACTACTTTACAGCTAGCGAAACCACCTTAGAACAAGAAAAAACATGTTACAACGATGTTGCATGTTATGTAGCTGTAAACCACCTTACAGCTACATAATTAACTGTTCAGCTAGTCACACCACCATACAGCTAGCAAAACCACATTAGAGCTAGAGAGAAACCACTTTATAGGTGAATATACCATATTACAGCTAAAGAAACCATCTAACAGCTGGAGAAAACACCTTCTAATTAAATCACCTTTGAGCTGGAGAAAACCAGTTTATAGTTGATGAAACCACTTTAAAGCTAGTGATACCATATTACAGCTGGATGAAACATGTTACAGCTAATGAAAGAGGAAACCACTTTACAGCTATATAAACCACTTAGCAGGTGTCACAACCTTACAACTAGATAAACAAATTAACAACTACAGAACACACCTTCCAGCTAATGAAACCACTCTACAGCTAGAAAAACCACATTAGAGCTTGTGAAACCACAAACTACTTTACAGCTAGTGTAAGCATCTTAAGGCAAGATAAACAATTTTAGAGCTATAAATATAATATACCACATTGCAGCTAGAGAAACCACTTTACAGCTAGACAGAACAATTTAGCAGTTAGATAAACCACGTTGATTGAAACAAGATGGTGCTGCATATAGCTGCCTCAGTGTTTAGGTGTGCTTTGTCTTGTCTCATTTTTGTTGTTGATTCTGTTTTCTGTTTCGGTACCCAGAGCTCTTTCAGCAGAAATTACATCATGAAGATAAACTGAACAACTGAACAGAAGACTGAAGATTTATTTCCATCTTTTCTCACACCATCCGTGGAATTACTGGACATTCTAGTCAGGTGCGCTCACCTTTGTCCATGCAGTTAAACACCAGAGAAGGGGGAAAAGGGCCGTATTTGTACGTCTCCACAGGCGTAGACTTCGCACCCCATTACCTGGAATATTTTTTTCCAATATCTGTTCAACAAACTGGAAGAACTTGAGCTACTGGTGGGGAAAAATATACTTTTCTTCGTCCTCCGTTTTGTGCGTCACAGAGACGTGGTTGTGTGTGTGGATCAATACCAGCCGCTGCGCTGCAGCTAGCTAACTTTTTTTTTTCTTTTAAATATTTTCATGAAGTTTTGACAGATGTGTGTAATACATACACATAGATACATGAAAAGCAATTTGCACCCCCCAACATACCGATCCCATCTTCAAGCTGGAATTTAAAGCGGAGCAATTTCAGCAGGGTGCGGGAAGTCTGGTTTTATGATTTAGAATGAGAGATTAGTTAGTTTATGAGTTGTTAAGAAAGCTAGTAAACTTACACAGAGAGTGTTACTGGCTGAAATCATACTGAGTAGTGGATCGAGGCTAAGACAGGACATAATGTCCCTGAACCACTGAGCGTGGGCGGGCGGAGCAGCATCCTGCCATCTTAGTAACAGTGCCTGTCTGACCATAAGAGAGGCAAAGGACAATGTGCAATGTTTGACTGGAGCCAGGAGCACATCCGTCTCTCCAATAGTACCAAAAAGGGCAACCAGGGGGCTGGGCTCCAATTCAAAATTAAGAATTTGGGATAGGGTTCGGAAAACATCCCTCTAGTTTTTTTTTTCCGGGCCAAAACATATGGACGAGAGAGCCTTCATCTATTTTACACTTGACAAAGCAGGGACCAACTTCTGGATTCATGCGAGAAAATTTGATTTTGCACACATGGGCCCTGTGTATGACTTTAACCCATAAGAACCCATCGTGACACTAGTGTAACAAACACTTTAAATGTCCTAAAATCCTTCTTTACAGCTTTGTGCTTGACTTTAACTCATTAAGTGCCAAAGTGACATACACTAAACATGTTGGTGTGGTTGAGATGTCACAGTCATGTGACTGTCCCAGGATATGACTTCCCCAATGAGGTGTAACAAAAAGCTAATCTGAAAAAAAAGTGTTTTAAACAGCATTACGAAAGTCACACATTTTATATATATATATATATATATATATATATATATATATATATATATATATATATATATATATATATATATATATGGACGAGAGAGGCTTCATCTATATATATATATATATATACATATATAGCTAACCCATATAACAGCTAACCCCGCCCCGCTGTCTTCTTACTCCCTATTGATTTTTTTTGTTTCTTCAAGATTCTACTGTTTGTTTTGTTTTGTCCATGTATGTAAAGCATATTTCAGAACTCTGAAAAGCGCTATATAAGTCTGATGTATTATTTGTACTATATGTATATACTGTATGTATATTTGTACTATATGTATTATTATTATTTTTATTGTCTCTGAACAGAATCACCTGAGGCTGAATGTCAACAAGACCAGAGAGATGGTGATCGACTTCGGGAGGACAAAGAGAATGCCTTCACAGCCACTACGGATCAGGGGGGACGTGGTGGAGGAGGAGGAGGAGGAGGACTATAAATACTTGGGGGTGGTGATCGGCAACAGACAGACTGGAAATCTAACACCGAGGCTGTGTACAAGAAGGGGATGAGCAGACTCTATTTCCTGAGGAAGCTGAGATCTTTCAACGTGTGCAGCAAGATGTTGGAGATCTTCTACCAGTCTGTTGTTGCTAGCACCATTTTCTTTGCTGCTGTGTGTTGGGGCAGCAGCACCAGAGCCAGCGACACCAACAGACTTGATAAAATCACCAAGAAGGCTGGCTCTGTACTAGGTCTCAGGCTGGAGTCTTTTGAGTCTGTGGTGGAGAAGAGAACGCTGAAAAACCTGTTATCCATCATTGACAATGATCAGCACCCTCTCCATCACACAGTGGTCAGACAGCGGAGCACTTTCTATCACAGGCTGCTCTAGCTCCGCTGTCAAACGGACAGATATAGGAAATCCTTTCTGCCATATGCCATTACATTGTATAATAACAGCCAATAACTTATAACAACAGTCTCCAATCACCTTATACTTCAGTAAAATTGTTCTTTATCTTGCACTAAATTATTTTTTTATTTTATACTTTTAATATATTTATATATTACATATTTTTATTTTATACATTGCATTCATTCTTCAATTCGTTGTATTGCAATGCTGCTGCTACGCTGTAATTTCCCAGCTTGGGATCAATAAAGTATTTCTATTTCTATTTCTATTATCATTATTAACGGGGCTCAAAAGCAAGAAGTTCTGAAAACCAAAGTATTTTCTAAACTGAACCCACACTCAACTTGTGCCTGGCAACCGGGT
Organism: Urophycis tenuis; assembly: GCA_036785325.1. Taxonomy (NCBI): domain Eukaryota; kingdom Metazoa; phylum Chordata; class Actinopteri; order Gadiformes; family Phycidae; genus Urophycis; species Urophycis tenuis. The sequence continues at coordinate 18,377,938 of JAXIVH010000003.1, read as the reverse complement.
TATCAACTGATTTAAGCAGGGGAAATGGGAGTGGAGCACCAAGCAGAGCTGGAATGGAGAGGTCCTAGGTGGAGCCCAATTCCGTAGCCACGCATGACTGGCAGTCGACTTGGTTTTGAAAGTGCGACCAGAACGTAAGGGAATGAATATTAGCCGATCAACAATAAAAGCAAAAATTGGGCGGCGGCAGGCCATTTTTTTATTTTTGAAGTTGAACTTTACTTAGTCAAGGGCGCTTTCCTTCCATATGTAGGAAGGTATGATGAAGTCAAGTGAGTCAAAAAAGGATTTGAGAATGAAGATTGGTATAGATTGAAAAAGATTTACAAATTTAGGAAAGGTCAGGTTAGGTATCTATACTTTACTCCATTACTTATTTTTCTTCCTACTTCTTACTTCTACTCATTACATTTTCACACAAGTATCTGTACTTTCTATTCCTTACATTTTCAAAACAAACGTTACTCGTTACTCTTGGCTTCAGTTTAATGTTTATAAATATATATTTCACGTCATGTGCGCCATCCAATGCAGATCATTGGCGCCATCCACACCTAGTGAGAACTAGTGTCATTGGATGAGTCATATAACGCAAACACTCGTTAGCTATTCGTCAAATTTGTGCTGACGCGGAAGGAAATCATCAGTAGCAAGCAGGTGTTCTACAAAGTATGTCGGATTCAGAAAAAGATGCTGAAATGTCTGAAAGGTCGGACACAGGCGAGAGCGTATCGGGAGATGGAGACGGAGACCAACAAGACCTCCCTCATCCTTGGCCCTATCTCAAAGATTTTTTCGAAATAGTCGGGAGCAAAAATGACTCGTGGAAAATGCAATGCAAACTCTGCACACCCAAGACCCACGTTATTTTGGCGTTCAAGAACTCTCCCTCCAATTTGAAAAAACATGTAGAGGTAAGTTGTAAGCTTATTCTTTGTTACTACCGAACTGTGATAATTCATATATTTTGCTGCAGCTTGGCTAGCATAGGGCAGCGGTCCCCAACCCCCGGGCCGCACAGAAAGAATAAATAGCTTACATTATTTCCATTTTATTCATTATCTGAGTCTGAGCAATGTTTTATACCCAATAATACCCTGAGATCGCCACAACAGCACTGAAAACCCTGAGCAGCGGGGTGGGGAAACGCGCGCGGGGGCGGGTGGGGGGTGTCCGGTCCGTGAAAATATTGTCTAAATATTGTTGACATTAAACCGGTCCGTGGTGCAAAAAAGTTGGGGACCGCTGGCATAGGGACATGCCAAGGCATGCCGGGGTAGCAAAGGCGTTAGCCTTGCCTCTTTGATGTTTTCGGAATAAGCTGCCCCCAATCTCTACAGTGTGAGCTACTACACTCTTGTAAGCTTCAGACGTCTAATATCTATTTTATTTTATCATGTTTATTTAACCCTCTGAACCCCAAGATCCCGCGGGCGGGATCGTAAAACTTAATTTCTTTGAAAGTTTGCCATAAATGAACATAAATGAAAATGTGACAGGAGCACAAACGTCCAGAAACTGTAACAATGTTGACAGCGCCCTCTTAATTAACTAATTATTAAATGTTTTGTTGTATATTTTGCAGAGAAAACACGGAAATCATCTGGAGAGATACAAAGCCCTCACTTCAACGGCCCCAAAAAGAAAAGCAGACGGAACACCACCACAGCAAGGCCCAGCACCCAAACAAGCCAGATTATGGGGTAGCAGGCCAGTGTCCCAGGCCATTGTTGATAAAAAAAATCCTGAACTATATTGTGCAAGGTCTACATGCAACTAATACAGTGGAACAGCAGGGGTTTATAGATCTCATACAGCATCTCCAGCCTAATGTAAATGTCATGTCCCGCAACACTGTAGTCAACAAAATTCAGAAAGCCTCTCTTGAAATGAGAAACAATCTGAAAGTATGGAAGATATTAACCAAGTTAAGACTAGTACAATTGTTGGGTTTTCCATGTAAAGCATGAACTAACTGTGGAAGGAAACAGATGGCCCCTCATAGATACCTCCCTGTGTTCAACTCAAGGTACACTTCCTGGTTCACCCCATGTTATCTTTAAGGTGCCTGTTTAGATGCTTAGTGGACAAAACAGACATAATTGGAGGATGCTGATGGGGTTTCAGCAGTAAGGGAAGTAAGGGCCGATTTTGTATAGTGGGCAATGTTTAAGGTGCTGACAACATGTTTGGAAAACAGGATAAAAAGGGACACACGGGGGATGTGTGGCAGTCACTTTGCAAACCGACTCAGGCTTTGTGTTGCTTCGCTGCAAGCGATAATAAAGTCTTGATCATTCAAACTGCGGCCTCCCAGAACCCTCTTACTTTTGTTAAGATATGTGCTTTAGCCACCACATAATTTGGCGTCACGAACAGGATTGAAGAAAAGGGGCCAAGACGACTGCTCCGCTGCGGGTTGGTGTCCGCACAGACCACACTACGAGTGGCCACTCATTATAAAAAGGTAAGCTACGTTCTTGCCTATTAGTTATAGAAAACTGTGTGATCTGTGCTCGACCCATCCTAACGCTAAGCAGTAAGTCAAGTGTCTCTCCAAAAAATAAACCAGTGTGTAAAGAAAAAGAGGGGGAGGCCGGGAATGAGTGCTCAGCATCAAATCATGGTTATTGTGGTTTACTAATTCATGTGTTATCCTTAATGCTTTGTGGTTTATTAACAAACTATGATGCTCTGTGATATACTGAATTGACTAACCATAATGCTCTGTGGTTTACTAAATTGCTGAAATGTTTGTATTTTTGTTAAAGCCTGTGGGTACCGCTTTGTAGTACGAATTAGACTATAGATACTGCAGAGGGCTGAACGATCAGGTCCCTAAACTATTAGGGTGAAATTCTTTTCTACTCTAAATCCTGTGGTAATCCTTTGTAGTACACATTAGAGTATAGATACTACAGAGGGAAGAACGATCAGGTCCCTACACTAGTAGGGTAAATTTATTTCCTAACCTAAATCCTGTGGCTGTCCTTTTGTAGTATAATTCGAGTATAGATATTGCACTGGAAGAACGGCAGGTCCCTAGTAAATGTTGTATTAGGGTAAATTGTTTTTTATTTTTAAATCCTGTGGATACCGCTTTATAGTACAATTAGTGAAGAAGTATTATAAAGGGCTGAACGGGCAGGTAGTCTGCGATACCGCCTCCTACGGGGAGGGGCCGCTTCGTCAGGCTGAAGAAATCTGAGATACCGCCTCCTACGGGGAGGGCCGCTTCGTCAGATTGGATTGTTTGTCTGAGATACCGCCTCCTACGGGGAGGGTCCGCTTCGTCAGACTTTAGAGATTGAGAAAAGTAATCTGAGATACCGCCTCCTAAGGGGAGGGTCTGCTTGGTCAGATTGGGGATTCTGACATACCGCCTAGTAGCGCTGCTAGGGACTGCTTGGGTAGATCCTAACTCTGCGGTTACCGCTTACCAAGATAAGCTTGGGTAAGGTCTGCTCGGGTAGAGTATAATAATTTGGACGCATTGGGAAACGATCAAATAATTAAATTCATTGTTAGAGTAGGGACAGTACTTTGTTTTTGTCCACGGATGGCCACAAAGATAGTCCATTAAAGGCGTAAGGACAAACGCTCAGTGGCTATTCTTAAGATGGTATCTATTTTATTCATTTTATAACAGATCTGTTAAATCAGTGATACTGAAGGATCGCCATTGTTTTTGTCCACGGATGGCCATGAAGGTAGTCCATTAAAGGCGTAAGGACAAACGCTCAGTGGCTATTCTTAAGATGGTGTCTATTTTATTAATTCTATAACTGATCTGTTAAATCAGTGATACTGAAGGATCGTCATTCAAAAACAAAATACATACATTTCTCAAAAACTGTTGAGGAAAGTATTTTAGAATAAGGTGTAGGAGTAACTGATACTCATATGATTATTCATTTTTAAGTTTAAAAGTCTGAGACACTCCTCTGACAGGAGGCCTCACTTGGTTGGTTGGAGTTATTTTGTGTTAAGCTTGATCGGGAGCTTTGTTTTGTGTTGGTAAATCTGAGATACTGCCTTTCAAGAGAGAAAGGGTCTGCAAAGTCAGAGAATTGTGTTTTCGTCCATTGTAGTTAATTAATTGAGAGTAGGAGCATAGGACGAGTGCTATAGTAATAGATAAGATATAGATAAAGATAAGGTATTATAATTAATAACTAACCTAAAAATACAAAATAATAACAGGATCGAGCAGAGTGGTTTGGGAAGTCTGTAGAGAGCAGGGGTTAGAAAGGAGGAGAGGAGAAAAGTGAAAAGGTGGGGGTCGAGCAGCTCCAGAGGAGCTGCAACACCAGAGAGGAAAATAAAGAGAGAGACAGAGTTAAGTAGGGAGGAAAGGAAAAAGAAAGTTGAAGAGGAACAGAGCTAGGAGCTAGAAAAGGTGGGAGGGAGTTGTACACCCCACGCTAGGACACGGTTAAATAATAATAATAATAATAAATAATAATAATAAAATAATTTCAAAAAGTAGAAAACTCCTTATTATAAGAAGTAACCATGCCAGCATCAGCGGTAGAAATACTATGTAAAAATAACCCCTTAAATAAAGATGAAATAATAAAAATTTCAGAAAAATGGGAAAAAAGAACCGCTAAACAAGGAACAAAATGGCCAAAGGAAGGGACATTTGATGTGGTTCTGTGTGAGGAGATGGAAGTAATGTTAAAAAATTACAAGTGTAACAAAACAGGAAAGAAATCAGTAGAGAAAAGGGAAAGAGAAAAGCTGATATTGTCCATGTTTAAGAAGGAAGGAGAGAATTGGAGGAAAAAAGAAAAGGTAACAAGAGAAATGGTCAATAGGGCCGAACAACTAAAACCACCACCCCTTAAAAAGTGTCCACCACCCTACCACACAGGATTATACCCACTGATTTCAGGAACAGTAGATATAAAAGGAGAGATAGAAATTGACAGAGAAAATGAGGATCATGAAGAAAAATGGGGACCACACATACACATGGACTGTTACAAAGGGGTTAAAGGAGCGGTAAAGGAATGGGATAGTGACAGTGAAAGAGATGAGAGGGATAGTGATAGGAGGGGTTATGATATGTATGCAAGACAAGGTAGTTCAGCAACTCAGATAGAAAAAAAACCTTCTAGAAAACCTAGGGAGGGAGAGAAGGAATGCAGCTGGGAGGGGGGCCCACCACCCAGATGCAGTGACATCCCTCACAGCCCCCTAGTGGCCGAACTACAGGAAGAACTTAGAAAATCACAAGAGGAGAGGAGGAAAAAAAGTTATGCAGGCGTTTATCCTATTCTGGTTAAGGGACAACAAGCTCAGTATGTCCCATGGGGATCACAGGACCTAGAGGGATTAGTATCTAGACTCCCTAACATACACAATGGGGCATCAAAGTGGATCAGGATATTTGAGGAGAATACAGTAGGGAAGTTGATGGCGGTGGGGGACCTGAAGGCTTTGTTGGCTAGAGTGCTAGGTATTGCCAAGATGGAGAGTGTACTGCAAAATGGGGGTCTGCAACATCTACTGGATGAAGGCGTTGATGGAACAACGTTTGACATCTACCGATCAAACACCTGGGCGGCGCTAAGAAGTGAATACCCAACCCATGTGGACCACAAGAACCTGAGGGGCTCCACAATCGGTGACACAGAGAATCCTGCATCCTTCCTGGAGAAGCAAGTCATGAGATGGAGATTGGAAACAGACCGAGACCCAGAGCAAGACCCACTGGTCTCCATCCTGTTTAGAACCTCCATAATAGAGACAATGCCTAGCTCAGTTCGGAACAAGCTAGAAGATGTGGTGGGACTGATCTCATCAAAGTCTCATAAAGAGTTCAGCGATCAGCTGGTCCATGCAGTAGAAAGATATCGTCAAAATGAACAAAAAATGCAAGAACAAAGCAGAGAGGTGCAGAGAAAGTTATCTCAGCTCCAGTTGGAGGAAATAACAAGAAAGGACAAAGACAAGAAAAAACAGGCGGTCGTTGCAGAGTCAGCTACAATGACACCCGTTGTCCAGCAGCCCCCACCTCAGATGAACATTTCTGCAGTTCCACAGCAGACATCCTCTCCCCTAGTGCAACAGCCTCAGGCCCAAGGGTTACCCACCACACCAATTTTCAATGTATTCACCCAGAGTAGAGGACAAGGGACTAACAATGGGTATAGGCAGAGACAGTTTAATCAATACAGAGGACCACAGGGTCAGCCAAGATATGGCCAAAGACAGGGGCCACCCAATCAGTTCAGAAGGTTCAATGAATGTTGGTCATGTGGACAGGACGGTCATATGAGCAGAAACTGTCCAACAGTTCCTTTCCAACCAGTTCAGCAACAGAGACAGAGGGGACAGAGACAACAAAGGCAGGAAGAATATAATCAGTACCCAGCGGGACCCTGGATGGGTCAAGGTTACTATGGCTGCCCAGAGAATCCACAAAGGGAGGGTCAGCATGTAGCAATTACGAAACAGGCTGATGAGGAACCAATACTGCAGGTTCTAGTAAATGATAGAGGCACACCAATGATGGCAGACACTGGAGCAACTTACACATGTGTAGGTTCAAAATATGCCTCTCACCTCCCAATGGCGAAAAAATTTATCAAAACTGTAGGATTCTCGGGACAAACACAGTTAATACCAGTGACAGCTCCAGTAACGCTACAATTACATGGACGTACAGCTAAAATACCCATTTTGGTATCGGACACCACGCCGGTCAATCTAATAGGGAGAGATGCATTATGTAAATTAGGAATACAAATATTATGCACACCTCAAGGCATACTAATTGATACTACAGGGACATCTCAAATGGTGGTATCAGAGCCAGACACAGCAAATGTCTACTGGATAGGAAACATTCAAGAACAGGTAAATGTAACAATGACAAAATGGGGTGGCTACATCAGAGCTCAAATCCCGCAAGCAAGAGAGTCAAGGATAGGATATCATTGTACTCTAATTTATGACCCAGAGCAAGATCCAGAACTTGAAAAAGAGTGGCAGAAGACAGCTGCAGGCAAAAAAGCAACAATCGAGTCACAGTATATAGTAATTGGACCACAAGGAGCAGCTATGGCAGCACATGATACAGGTGAATCTACAGTGATAAAAGATTGGTTTAGGGACATTGACAGGGCACCGCACATCACTCTGTTAATAAATAAGGGGTTTGAGGCTAAACATTTAGGGGTAATGATGCTCAATGAGAAAAAACTAAAATGGGAACAAACCGATAATCCATTGATTCTCCAGTCATCTTGCAGGAAGTACTTGAAAATGTTGTGTTTTACTCACATGACAGGTGTGTTACAGGAAGTGGAAGTGGTGCAGAAATACCAGAAACTAATGACAACAGGGAAGTCGTACAATGATAGGCGAATGGAGATGGAGACAGAGATGATAGCTAGAATACCTGAACAGGTATGGTCCAGATTCGACACAGATGTAGGATTGGTGCATTCTGCTAACCCAGTAAGAGTACAGGTTAGAAAAAATGCTAAACTACCATGGCAAAAGCAATATTACATGAAACCTGAGGCTGAGATGGGAATAGCCCCTACTATAGAAGGTCTTATTGCTGGGGGTGTACTGATAGAAACAATAAGCAATTGCAACACTCCTTTGCTTCCAGTACTAAAAACAGACAAACAAAAATGGCGGTTAGTACATGATCTAAGAGCTATCAATGATGTGGTTGAAGGCATGCAGGCAGAAGTACCAAATCCACACACATTACTAACCAATGTCCCACCTGATTCTAAATATTTTACAGTGATTGACTTGTGTGGAGCGTTTTTCAGTGTGCCACTTGCAGAAGAGAGCAGACATCTTTTTGCATTTACATATAGAGGTAAACAATATACATATACTAGAATGCCACAAGGTTTTAAACATTCCCCACATGTATTTAACCAAGTACTGAGAAATGATTTGGAGGCGTTGTCTCTACATGGAACTTTAATACAGTATGTGGATGATCTTCTGATATGTTCTCCCACATTGGAGCAATGTCATGAAGATTCCATGACTGTATTGAACAAATTGGCAACTGGGGGACACAAGGTGTCACAGAAAAAACTGCAGTATTGCCAGACAGAAGTGGAATATTTGGGGAGGCTGATTGCACACCAAACTAAGGCAATAGCCCCCAGTCAGCTAGAGGGAATTAGTAAAGCACCCAAGCCAGAGACGGTGCGACAATTGATGACATTCTTGGGGATGACAGGTTTTAGTTCAGATTGGATAGAGGACTATGCCATGAAAACCGCACCCTTAAGGGAAATGATGAAGACCGCGGGAACAACAAATTTACAAGCTCAATTAACGTGGAATACAGATGCATTGATGGCCTTTGAGGGCATCAAAAAAGAGATGCAGGGAGCAAGTGCACTGGCCATCCCAGATTATACAAAACCATTCCTATTGTATGTGGCAAATAGGAGTCAGGGATATGCATCAGCAGTACTCATGCAAGAATCATGCAGTGGGAGGCGAAAGCAACCCATAGCGTACTACAGTACAAAACTAGATGCAGTGGCACAAGGCTATCCACCTTGTTACCAAGGATTGGCGGCGGTACAGTATGCTTATGACAAAGCCTCAACCATTACAATGGGTTACCCGGTAACTATTTTCACCCATCACAAAGTCACTGAATTAATTGAAAAAGGAAAGTTTGTATTGACAAATTCGAGGTTAATGGAATATTTGGCATTACTAACATTTCCAGATGTTACTATTCAAGGCAGTTCGACAGTGAATCCGGCAGAAAGAATCCCCCATGATTTTGAAGGGACATCGCATGATTGCGTCGCGGATTCTTTGACGTACACCAAATTGAGACCAGACCTGTTGTCAACCCCCATAGTTGGGGCGGAGGAGGATCTGTTTGTGGATGGATCGTGCTTCAAAGATCATTTGGGAAACCATGCAGGGTTTGCAGTGGTGAGACGGAACCCAGATGAAACATTTTCTGTCATTCAAAGTACATCTTGTAAACAACCGTGTTCAGCACAATTGGCTGAATTGAGAGCTCTTACAGCTGCTTGTCGAGAAGGGGCAGATAAAACAGTCAATATATTCACAGATTCTGCGTATGCACACGGTGTATGTCATTTGTTCGGAGCAGTATGGAAAATGAGGGGATTTAAGAAAACAGATGGGTCTCCCATATTACATTGTGATCAGATTGTGGAATTGATGTCAGCACTGTTATTGCCCAAGCAAGTGGCAATAATCAAATGTCAGGCTCATAAGAAAGGTCATGATTATGTCATCAAAGGTAACAATGCTGCAGATGAGGCTGCCAGGTTAGCCTCAAACAGTAGCAGGGCGGTCCAGGCAGTATTGGTCATGCCTGAAGCTGCGCCTACTGAAGAAGATGTTGTCCGCATGCAAGAAAAGGCTGGAGTTTATGAACAAAACATGTGGCTAAAGAGGGGTGCTACACGTACCCCCACAGGGTTATGGAGAACTCATGATGGGATGATGTTGGCGCCTACGGCGTTGTTAGGTTTACTTATCACTAATGCGCATGGTTTTGACCATTGCGCAAGGGGGGAAGTAATGAGGAAAATTCGACAACAAGGTTTTTGGTCACCATATTTGCAAACAATGGTTGATAATCAACTTAATGAATGTGAGATATGTGCAAAAAACAATGTAAGAAAAACAATCACAACTCCATTGGGACACATTCCTACACCTGAGGGACCATTTAGACATTTGGTCTTAGACTATGTGGATATGATTAAGAAGGTGAATGGAAAAAGGTACATGTTAGTGGTCATAGACAGATTTAGCAGATGGGTGGAAGCAGTCCCATCAAAAGATCAAAGTGCAGCTACTGTAATCAAATTCTTGACGAGAGAAGTTATGCCGAGGTTTGGAATTCCGACAGAAATAAGCTCAGACAATGGTTCAGCATTTATCCAGAAAACTGTAAAACAAGTAATACAGCATCTACACATCAAACAAAGGTTGGGTTGTGTGTATCATCCTCAGTCACAGGGAATGGTGGAAAGGGTGAATGGCACACTTAAGACAAAAATAAATAAAATATGTGCAAGTGCCAAAATGAATTGGATTGATGCACTACCACTAGCACTAATGACTTATCGCATGCAAGCTAACAGAATGACGCATCTAACTCCGCATGAAATGCTTACGGGTCGACCCATGCCTGCACCTACGCTCAGAGGACCCCACAAGGGCCCTCCATTGGAACAATTACAATTGGAAATAAGGGAATATGTCAGACAACTAACTGCTATACACAAGCTTATATTCAAACAGGAAAAAAACAGAGCTCCAGAGCCGGAAGAGGACCCTCCAAGGGGGGTGGAGCCCGGTGACCAGGTCTACATAAAAGTGTTCCGGAGAAAGTGGAATGAGCCAAGGAGAGACGGACCATTCAAGGTGATCAGAGCAACGCCAACTGCCATCCAGGTGGAGGGAAACACCACATGGTACCACCTCAACCACTGCACAAGAGTCACCCAGCCAAGGATGAGAGAGGAGCCAGGGAAAGATCAGGATGCTGACGCATCCAGACCCAACCAATCGCCCCAGAAGGACCAGACCCAACCCAGCCAGGAGCAACTGCACCCAGCCGAGGATGCTGAAGCAGATGACCATGTTCCTGATACTCTACAGCCTCTGGCAGATTCCATTGGCCCAAGGGTGGAGCCAAAGGACAGAGGAAGCACCAATTGCACAACAGGACTGTAGCCAGATTAGCCAGATATCAAGAGACAGTACTAGGGATAACATGAGAGTGTCGCAGGAACAGCCGGTTCTGAGGTATTTGAGACGAGTAAGCCAAATAAGGGAGAAAAGGTCAAAAAGAGTGGTCTTACAAGCCCAAATACCCTCTCAAGAACTAAAATCAAGAGAACAAATTACTTTTGAGGTAGAGTTAGGAGAGACAATGCTATGCTTGGTAGGCTTTCACCAGGAATACGGTCCATTTGATATTGGACAAGGTCGGTGTAAAATAGGTATCCAGAAAGGTCGTATACATTGGTGTTTGAAAGATAGGCTAGAATGGGTGCCTGTGAGAACCGATGACCGTAGTGATGAGAAGGAATATGAGCCAATGCTAATTTAATCCTTGAGGAACACTTGGACTGTGAGGAGGTTCACATTGATCATGTTGGTAGCCTTTCCAAGTGAAGCTGTGTCAACAATCTGAAGGCAAAGAAACATCGACAACAACATTGCCCAACAATCTCTACATTTTTTGTTTTGCATGATAAAAGTAGTTTAGGTTGGATATTAGTATAATTTGTTAGAAATATACACATATGTTTCAACTTATAGTAGTGTGATAGTTTTGACTTGATAATTGTTGAATTAGCAAGTCATTTAGTAGTTTTATATTTTGTGTTTTTTCTTTTTGATTTACCTGATATTCATCTGTTTATCACATTGTCACCATTTCATGATATGTTCATTGATTGTTGAATGCTGAGTTGAATTTTCATGTGATATGACGAGAAACAGTCCCACTGAAGGAGGTTTTTCCTACAAGAGAAAGGTTTACTCCAGGAGGACTGAGGAGGTGCATGAGGATTTTTACTACATTCCTGTAATTGGGCATTAGGACAGGGAAGTAGATGTTTATCCCAATGTACCTTGTGATCAAGGCCTGAGTCTCTGATGAGAGCCACATTTGATGGTCGGAGAACTTGAAGTCTGAATCACTATGTCACTATGAAATGAGATTATAAGTTCACACTTATAAGAAACTAATACCAAAGGTTGTAATATGTAGTCATACTTTTTGGGACTTGGTAAGCCCCAAAGGGGGGAATATGGAAGATATTAACCAAGTTAAGACTAGTACAATTGTTGGGTTTTCCATGTAAAGCATGAACTAACTGTGGAAGGAAACAGATGGCCACTCATAGATACCTCCCTGTGTTCAACTCAAGGTACACTTCCTGGTTCACCCCATGTTATCTTTAAGGTGCCTGTTTAGATGCTTAGTGGACAAAACAGACATAATTGGAGGATGCTGATGGGGTTTCAGCAGTAAGGGAAGTAAGGGCCGATTTTGTATAGTGGGCAATGTTTAAGGTGCTGACAACATGTTTGGAAAACAGGATAAAAAGGGACACACGGGGGATGTGTGGCAGTCACTTTGCAAACCGACTCAGGCTTTGTGTTGCTTCGCTGCAAGCGATAATAAAGTCTTGATCATTCAAACTGCGGCCTCCCAGAACCCTCTTACTTTTGTTAAGATATGTGCTTTAGCCACCACAAAAGCAGCAATAAGCAAAATTGACTTCATTGGCACTACAACGGATTGCTGGACAGCATACAGGCGTGGATTTATTTGCGTAACAGCGCATTGGATAGACCCTCAGAGTATGACCAGACAGTGTGCCCTAGCCTGTAAACAGCTGAATGGGCCACACACCTTCTCTGCCCTTGCCAGTGCATTGAACAAAGTTCACAGTGAATTCAACATCCGAGACAAAATCACACGCACCACGACTGACAATGGGTCCAACTTCATAAAAGCTTTTAAGCTATATGGGCAAACTGGTGAAAACAACAACCCAGGTCCTAGTGTCGAGAGTGCTGAAGCTGAAGATGACAATGGTGATGGGAATGATGAAGAACAGGAGAGTGAGGGCATGGAGTTTGTTAAGGCTGGAGCAATACTTGATGAGGATGACTGCCTGGAATACCAACTACCATCGCTGCGCTTGCCACCTTCTTAATTTGGTGTCAACTGTTGATGTTGAGGAGGCTAATGTCAACAGCGCCTACAAGCGGGTTTCACGCTCAGCTTTTTCGAAGTGTTGGGGACTTTGAACAAAAGCGCAAGACCTACCACAGCAGCAGAGGTCATTGAAAAGAACTGCAAACTACAGTTATTGAGGCCAAATGCAACAAGATGGAATTCCCTGTTCTTGGCGGTGGAGAGGATCATCAGAATTACAAGGGAGCAGGGAGAAGGGGCCATCACAGCTGTATGCAGCGCACTGAAGATAGCCATGTATGTACCAACACTTTTTATTTTTTTGTATTATTTCAATCAATCTGAACAGAAAAGATATAAAATACACATTAATGCATTTCCTCTAATTACAGTATGTTTTACTAACTCATTGTGCAGGTGATTTGTAACATTTGTTAGTTATTTAATTGAAGGTGTTGTTTTCTGTTCTTTCTCTGTTGATTCAACAGGTTCACACCTGTTGAGCTTGCATTCCTGGCCGAATACATGAAGAACATGGCCCCGGTGGCGAAGGCCCTGGATGTCCTCCAGGGCGAGATGAATGTGCAGATGGGCTGGTTGGTGCCAACGATCACAATACTCAAAAATAAGCTCCAAAACCTCCGCCTTTCCTCCAAGTTCTGTAGGCCTTTAATTGATGCTCTACTAAAAGGCCTTGAGAAGTGTTTCGAACACGTCCTCACAGAACCAGAGCTGATCGCTGCTGCAATTCTCATGCCCAAATTCAAGACCAGGTGGACAAGTGACGACTACACCCTGAGACTCGGTAAGTGCTGCTTTTTTTAACGATAATACATGTGGGTTTTTTTTTTTGCTACGAAGTACATTCATGGCTGAAACTGTTGGCACCCTTCAGGATTATTTATTTATTTTTGAACATAGTTTTGAAGTTTTTTGAATAACTAAATCAGGCTTTTTTATTATCCAAAGCAGCTGAAATGCAATACTTTTCCTCATTCAAAATGGGACCCTTCACAAGTGTCTTTTAGCAGGGATAAAAGGACATGTTATAGGTCATCAGATGTCATCTGTGGTAGCATTCAGAGAAATACTGGATCAGTCGATATCTAATTGACTGTAGAGACTATACATTCTATTGGTTTCCATGGCCAGTGTGGATTTCCCTCAAATACCAACCAGTCAAGGAGGGTGCCAACTGTTTCAGCTCTAACACAAGCATGTGCTGGTGTATTTGTTTGTATCCCATATACAGTTAATCATTGTGCAATTTTTCACTGTTGTAATGTCAGTATTTTTGTATTTTCCCCATATTCATTAGGCCTTGACTACATCAAAAGTCACTTGAAGGACCAAGCTGAGGGCAATCAAGCTGAGAGCTTGCCTTCTTCTTCAGAGGAGGACTTATTTTCTTCAATCAAACAGGCCAGTTCCCAAGAAAATGCCAAACAGCTGGAGACTTACCTTGGCTCTCCAGGTGATACAATGGATGCACTTAAGACTTTCCCAGCTATCTGTAACCTTTCCCTGAGGCTCAACACTGCACTCCCAGCCTCAGCTGCATGTGAGAGACTGTTTAGTGTAGCGGGACTGATCTTCCGTCCAAAAAGGGCACGTATTGATCACAATAACTTTGAGAATCAGCTTCTTTTGAGGCTCAACAAAGCATTCTGGTAGTCTGATCGGGTATGCTGTCTTGGGGTCTTGACTGTCAGTTATGACAACGGGGAAACCGTGTTATATGCAGTAGGATTTGAACTTTTTTTTTTTTTTGATGGGACTAACATACTCTTAGTTTGATCGCAAAATTGTGGCACTCTCCTACTCCGTACCATTTTCAGAACTTGTTAAGCGCTCTTAAGGGATTTGTATGTAGTGATGAAAAGCTCATTCTCATTTCAGTTTTGGTCTTGAAATGTCAGCTGTGACGGGGGTGGGTGGGTGGGGGGTACAGACACACACACATTTATGTTCTGGCAGTTCTGTTTTGGAATTCCAATAAAGTTTGAGAAAGAACATGCTCCTTGAGTGACTTTGTCTTTGACAGTAATGGGTTAATGATTATGTCGTGTCTTGGGATACATGTAGAACTAATCAGTGTTTAAATTAAGCTTTCAATTCATATAGTGGCATCTTACCCTTTTTTTAAAGGTTACTTCATACTTTTATACTTTAAGTAGTTTTTGGAGCACATACTTTTTTACTTTTACTTGAGTAAAGAGGTCAAGTTGATACTACAACTTTTACCAGAGTATTTTTAAACTGCAGTATCTATACTTCTACTTAAGTAACAAATGTGTGTACTTTTGACACCACTGGCAAATTTATCTTCGACACTCTCAAAGGGGAGGTTAGTTTACTCCGATGTTAAGTGCCACTTTTGTGCAAATTCAGTTTGTATCCCGAGAACTGGCCAAATTGGGAGAGCAATGACAGAATGGGTGGCAGAGAGGTTTCTGGGATGGAGATAAAAACCAAAAAGTCATCCGCATATAAGGACAGTTTCTGTTCAAGTCCATTCCTCCATATCCCGGAAATTTTGTTGCAGCTATGTAGCGCAATAGCTAAGGGGTCAATGGCCAGATCAAAAAGCACTGGGCTTAGAGAGCATCCTTGACGAGTTCCCCGGTGGAGGGGGGAAGGTTGTGACTGCTGAGAATTGGAAGACTGATGCCTTAGGGCACAAATATAATAACTTTATCCATGTCAAGAAATTTAGCCAAAAATTGAATTTTTCTAAGATTGTAAACAGGTACATCGCTCTCCAGCCAAAACTTTAGCCAAGATTTTCACATTGACATTCAGAAAGGAAATTGGGGTAACACTTTCTATGAAGGTCTAGTCTATAATGCATTATGAGCACATTCATAAGACATTATAAGGCATGTATAAGCCTTCATAAGAGTTGTTGTAACGGTTTATAATCATGTATGGCAACTTATAACAAGGCTCATAAAGTATTATAAGTGGTGTACATAATGCATTATAAATTCAGCATTCATAATGCTTTATACTTCCACACCAGTGTAACAACAGTGCTTGAAAGACAAATCTGAAATCCTGAGTTACATAGCACATTATAACTATCATAACTTCAGCCAGTTATAAAGACTCAAAGAACTGCTCCGACATATAATCAGTGCTGTTTCTGAAATGGAATAATGCCTTATAAACATCAATAATATGCTAAAGGATGACTTTAAGAGCTTTAAGTAAAGTGACAACACTGTGTAAGGTTATTAGCAAGGTAACACTTTCTAATGCCTTATAAACATCAATAATATGCTATAGGATGACTTTAAGAGCTTTAAGTAAAGTGACAACACTGTATCAGGTTATTAGCAATAAACCTTTATTTTTTAAAAATACAGTAGCATGTATGAATAAAGGTCATTTATTTTTATACTTCAATCATACAAAAGTGAAGAATGTGCATGTTACTTTGTAAATCTTTTCAAAATAAATACAAAATTTAGCTCAAAAAGTTTTTGAATACTAAATGAAATAGAAAGGCCACCAAGGGCCAAGACCTGCTCCAGCAGCAGCACCCAGCTGTTGGCCACCAAGGCCTCACTTTTCAAATATTATTATTATTATTAAATTGTTTTTATTGAATTTTAAATTCAAACCACACAGCATACAAGACATCACAAAATTATGCATCCGTTGAATACAGCATGTTTCAGACAGTATTAACACTATAAACATAAAAACACAAAAACATACAAACAAAACAGAAGATAACATAAAGATGGTCATCTCTTCATCTACAGAGTGTCACCTGCCATACATACAATTCAAACCAATCAAATCACAGTTCTATACCCGAGCGTCCCCCAACGGGGATTTTTGAATGAAATAATCCAAGAATGGCTGCCACACTTTATAGAATTTCTGGACAGAGCCCCTGATGGAGTATTTAAGCTTTTCCAATTTCAAATGTGCCATCACATCCCCGACCCATCGAAGATGTGAAGGTGATTTGGCTGACTTCCAATTAAACAAAATGAGGCGACGAGCTAGTAATGAAGAAAATGCTATTGCATCTGATTGAGGGACCGAAACTGCAGTCTCACCAGGGACCACTCCAAAAATTGCCATCAGGGGGTTGGGACTGATCTCTTTATTACATATGGACGAGAAGGTTTCAAAAATAGCGGACCAGAATTTTGACAGTGATGAGCACGACCAAAACATATGGGAGAGAGTGGCTGGGGCTTGATGGCACCTGGAACAGCTCGGGTCAACATCTGGATAGATCTCCGCCAGTCTACTCTTGGAAAAATGTAATCTGTGCAACACCTTGAACTGGAGTAGACCATGTCTGATACAGACAGAGGATGTGTGTATTCTTGTAATTGCCCGGTGCCATACATCGTCAGGGACCTCAGCCCCTATATCCTTATCCCATGCCTCCCTGATACGGTCTAATGATGGGGATGCCATCTCTCGAATATCATTATAGTTCATGCCCACCATCCCCTTCTGGATTGGGTCTCCCTCCAACCACTCAACAAGCCGCCCGTCTGAACGCAGACGAGGAAAGGAAATATTCTTAACAAAATCCCGTACCTGCAGATATCTGAAAAAGTGTGAACGAGGAACCCCATATATGTCTACCAGCTGCTCGAAGGACATAAATACCCCTCCCTCAAACAAGTCCTTCACCCGTTTAATACCCTTTTCAGCCCATAGGTCGAAAGCTGCATCGATAAGTGAAGGTGGGAAAAGGGCATTAGAAGTTAATGGTAGGTTGACTAGGGCCTGTTTATATTTAAAGTGTAATCTAAACTGTGCCCAGATACGGAGTGTGCCACTCACTATGGGATTATTTGTGAGGCGTTTTTTACTAAGTGGCAACGGAGCACATACTAGTGAGGACAATGAGACCGGCCGGGTGGAGTGTTGCTCCATACCCGCCCACACCATCCCCCCCCCTACGTAGGACGCAGCCATCCAGTATGACAACTTATGGATGTTAGCCGACCAGTAGTAGTGCATGAAATTTGGGAGCGCCAATCCTCCATCTTCTTTCCGGCGTTCTAAAAATGCCTTTCTAATACGAGGAGTGGTCTTATTCCAAATGAAGGCTGAGATTAATTTGTCAAGCTCTTTGAAAAAGGATTTGGGGATGAAAACCGGCACTGTTTGAAATAGAAATAGGAACCTGGGCATAATTGTCATCTTAACCGAATTAACCCTGCCAGCCAGCGATAGGGGTAGAGTGGACCAACGGGCAAGATCTTGTTGAGCCTTCTCAAGGGCAGGTCTAAAGTTTTGCTTAAATAAGTCACCATATGTTTTCGACACATTTACTCCCAAGTATGTGAAAGAGTCTGTGACTACCTTCAGTGAATATACCCCAAGTGACATTTTCCGGGCTAGGTCATTAATAGGAAACAGCAGGCTCTTGGACAAATTAATTCTATACCCTGAGAATCTACCAAAATTCGAAATAGTGTCTAGTGCCCTTGGGATGGAAACATGGGGATCAGATAAGTACAGGATCATGTCATCAGCATAAAGTGACAGTTTGTGGACTTGGCCACCCCTTGTAATGCCTGCGAGGCCCGCGTCGGCCCTCAAAGCGACTGCAAGCGGCTCTATAGCGAGATCGAACAACAGGGGACTCAGCCCGCAGCCCTGCCTGGTGCCCCTCCCTATCTTGAAGTAGCTGGAAATTACCTTATTGGTGCGAACCGAGGCCTGTGGTGATAGAGGACCTTGATCCATCTTTGAAAAGTAGGCCCGAACCCAAACCTTTCCAACGTCCTGAAAAGGTACTTATATTGAATACAATCAAAAGCTTTATGGACATCGCTAGAGAGCAACACCTCTGCGGTGGGCGGGGCTTCAGAGGAATACATAATGTTGAACAGCCTACGTACATTACCAAAAAGCTGGCACTCCAAAATGAAGCCTGATTGGTCAGGGTGCACCACTGTATGGATAACCGACTCCAGCCTGCTGGCTAAAGTCTTAGTCAGGATTTTATAATCGCAACAGAGCAAACTGACCGGCCGATATGATTCACACCTCAGAGGGTCTTTTCCTTTTTTGAGAAGGACGAAAATTGTGGCCTGCGTCATTGTAGGTGGGAGCGACCCCCGTTCCAGTGCCTCAATATAAACATCTCTTAAGATAGGGATTAGTTTAGGGGAGAACGTTTTGAAGAACTCTATTGGAAAACCGTCGGGCCCGGGGGCTTTGCCACTTTTCATCTTCCCAATAGCACGACCAATTTCAGCCAAGGAAATGGCTCTGTCCAACTCCAACCTGTCCTGATCACCTAGAGTTTGTAAATCAAGACCCTCGAAAAACTGATCCATGAGAATATCATCGCTCTCCTCAGAGGTGTAGAGTGACTCGTAAAACTCCTTAAATTTTCTGTTAATGCTTTTCTGATCAGTGGTTATCCCCTCTGAAGTGTCAATTTCAGCTATAAATCCAGCCTCCGCAGACCGTCTTAGCTGGTGACAGAGCAGCTTGCTAGCCCGCTCACCATGTTCATAAAACTCCTGCCTGGATCTAAGATGAAGCTCTTCTGCCGCCCCAGAGGACAATAAGTCAAACTCAGTTTGCAATGAAACTCTCTCCTTGTAAAGGTCGGCGGATGGTGAGGCTGAGTTTCTTTGGTCAATGTCCTTCAAAAGAGAGGTCAATTCAGTAAGACGTGCAAAACGTCTCTTATTCAGACCAGCATTGTAAGCTATTATTTGGCCCCGCAAATATGCTTTCATGGCTTCCCAAAAAGTACAGTGACTTATGTCCGGGTGTTTATTTGTTTCAATGAAAAAATCTATTTGGGAGTTAATAAAGACAACAAATTCTTCATTAGCTAGAAGATGGGAGTTTAGGCGCCATATTCGTTGGGGAGGCTCATTGTTTGGAAAGCTTAATGCCATCGTTACTGGACCATGATCTGAAATAACAATGCTCTCACATTCGCTTGACCTTAGGAAGGGAAGGAGCCTCCTGTCCAGCAGGAGATAATCTATCCTACAATAAGATTGGTGTGCTGCTGAGAAGAAGCTATACTGCCTTGACCCTGGGTTTTTGTACCTCCATGCATCAATCACTCCGTATGTCTGGAGAAAAACATTGATAGTCTTTGCGGATTTACTCAGTGTTCCAGGTGACATACTGGACCTGTCCAATAAGGGGCATAATACTATATTTAAATCTCCCCCTAGAATCAAACAATAGCTGTTCAAATCTGGCAGCAGAGAAAATAAATCTCTAAAAAAATTTGCATTATCCCAGTTGGGAGCATAAACGCATGCAAGTATCACCGGTACATTAAACAGGTGTCCCTGGACAATAATGTAGCGGCCATCATTACCCGATATCACTTTTGATTGTACAAACTGCACATTTCTATGTATAAGGATGGCAGTGCCACGGAATTTAGCATTGAATTTAGAGTGAAATACCTGGGAAAAACCTCCTCTTTTCAGCATGTTATGATTCTTATTAAGCAAGTGTGTTTCTGTGAGGAAGGCTACTTCTGTTTGCATCTTTGAAAGATGCGCAAATATCTTACTGCGTTTCACTGGATGGTTAAGCCCTTTAGTGTTCCAGGTCGCAAATTTGGAGACCGCCCCCCCAAGTGTATTAGAGTTAGGTACAGGCATACCTGGGTAAAAAGAAGTATGAAATTACCTCCCGGTCAGAGACCGCGCAGGCACAGATACAGAATCCTTCGATTGGCAGTGACACTCTGCAGAGACAACACATCGTTAAAGATGTGGACAAAAAACACAAAGGAAAAGGAAAACACAGAACACAAAACCTCCCCAAAATCCCCTGCTGGTCCCCCCCCCAACTGAGAGACTGCATGAACCCAACCCCATATTCTTTCAAACAACAAAAACATAGTCAAAGCTTACCATATGAGACCAAGCCTCACCTCAACTTGTGCAAAATTCAAACATTAATATGTAAACCGGTTTAATCACTATATAACCTAAGATGACACAAATAAATGAAAACCCCAAACTTCTAAAGTCCTGAAAGTGCAACAGTTTGACAGGCGCATTATTGCAAAAAGCGAAAAAAAATAAATATACATATAACAATACCCGTAAACCCACGGTGGTATGGTCCAGCAGAGGGCGCCCCAACGCCCTGCCGTATTTATTCAGTGTCTCTTTGGTCTGACCCCGAAAGTAAAAGAGATGGGGAAACGTATCAAAACAAGGCACTAAGCTAAACCTGAACATGTTTACAAAACAGTACTGACGTATTTAAGCAGGCGCGCTCATAATCGCCACGTAAACGGAACGCTTCCCACCTGCCAAAGAAAAGAAAAATATAAAAATATACGACTCCGGGGGCCAACCCACATTCCCATACGCAAAACCGCCGCACTGTATAATAGTGTTATGAGCTGCCCGCAGTCATATACGAGCACAACCAGCCCAAACATGTCGCACTATCCATAAAGTCATATTTAACTTGCCTAACTGGCGCAAAAATTATATTGTCTGGGGTGTGTGAATGTCATGTTACGACTCGCCGTTATTTCTTGGGATTCAAGAACTTCTTTATGAACTCCTCTGCCTTCCCAGGATCCTTGAAGCTCGTGCAGACGCCATCCGATGTTGTTGTGATCTTTAATTCCGCAGGGTACCATAAGCCAAAGCGAACCCCCTCACAGGACCTGAGGAGGCTCCGTGCGTTGTTGAATTTGGACCATAACTTGGTAACAGCCTGCGTAAAATCTTGATACACGCGGATGTTGTCCCCATCGGCGGTGGTCATCTGCTTCTTCTGCCTGGCTAGCTTCAGAATCTCCTCTTTCTCCTGAAAGTAGTGACATCTGATGACAAAGGCTCTCGGGCGACTGTCGTCCTCATCCTCACTCAACCTCTGGCGTATCGATGGGCCATATCCAAAGTGGGTAGCTTGGCGAGGTTGAGTGCGTCTTTCAAACACTGTGCCACATATTCCGTGGGCCGCTTCCCATCCTCCCTTGATGGTTTGATCCCAGTGACGCGGAGGTTAAAACGACGTGACCTCTGTTCGTTTTCCTCGTTTCGGGCTTTCTGGACCGCCAGCTCCTTCCGAACCTCTGCTAGCTCTTTTTCCAGAGTAGCGATTGCGTCGGAGTGGCCGTTCATCGCCGTCTCCACTTCCAGGAATTGCGACTCCAGGGCGCTCACCCTGGCCTTGGTATTCTCATTGTCCTGCTTAATTTCGGCTTTTATGGAGTCAACCTGTGCTTTGATATCGGCCGACTGGCCCTCCATTCTGCTAAGGAACTCCGTCCTCAGCGCCGCGATAGCCTGGAGGACGGCATCTTGCTGTTCGGCCTGCGCCGACGGCATGTTAGCAACCGTAGCAGTCTCCGAGCCCGGCTTGGTTCGTCTGGTAGCCGACTTTTGCTGGGATTTCAGTGATTCAGCCATGTCAAAATTTGGAGTTCTCGGCGACTCTTTTATAATTTAGAACATTTTCGTGGAAAAAAACGGTGAAAATACAATATAAGGCACAAAACAGCGAGCTCAGCCTAGCTCACATGGCGCTGCCCCGGACACGCCCCCTTCAAATATTATGAACAGCGTATTTCCGAATGTCATGCAACAGCCGGCCAATGATATGAAATCTATGATTCCTGCCCAGCCAATATTCCCACTCAATCACTTTCAAATGTTCCTTCAAAAGTTTTGTGGTACGGTTTCCTCGGTGCCTCCATACTTCAACCTTGAATGTCTGCCATGCACGTTCTAAGTGCTGAGTGTGGGCTCCAGTGTTCAACAAAATGCCTTTTATGGCATACTGTGTGATGGTCAAACCCTAGATTTGTAAGTGCCCGCTGGTAAGCTCGCCATTCATCAGAGACAATTTCTGAGCCTCCTCTCACATGTTGTATTATGGTTGGCAGGAGATCTTCTCTTGAGCGTCCTCTCACCACCTTCAGTATGGGTCTTCTTGATGTTTGCCCCACTTCAAGTAAGCCCAAAACCCACTTTTTTGTGCGGCGCCAGGCAGGTCCAAAGCGTCCTCTGTTATACTGTAAAATCAAATATTTTTAGACGGAGTGAGAAAGCTTTCTTGGAAGCCACGTTTCAACCCAGTTGGTTACTTTTTTTAAATGACGCTGTAAAATATTACTATTTAACCTAAGTAAAGACAAGTTAACATAATAATAGCAGTTGCATGATGATAAAGGATAAGCAATTTATGAACTATTAGCCAGGAGCACAGTAACAATAGCCTCATACTGTGCTTCAATTATGCTAAATGAACACACATCAAATTAAGAATTTCAAAAGAAATAACTGGCACATACTACTTACTTTCCTCTTGTGGGAGAATTTACTTTCATCTAACATCACAAAGCAATATCGTCCACCGATCGTCATGTTTCCCTGGTGTCGGAGTTTATCAATGGCTGTAATGCAGACCTTGGGAGATGGAAGTTTGATATTAGAACTTGGTCACGTTTGAGACAGGGAAGTTGTTCAAAATGACCTTCTTGAGCATCAGTCATATGGTAGGCCTTAAATGACTTCTGTTATGATTTGGTGCTATGTAAAAAATAAAATAAAATTAACCTGACTTTCAGGGAGGGGCGGGGGGGGGGGGGGGGGGGGGGGGCTCGTCGTTTGCATGACAACGACGAGCAAAGGAAATGGTCGGAAACTTTTTTTTCCGACACCACATAAATGCAGCTCACATATTCAGACATAAAAGTTACAACCTATAAAAGTTACGCACTATGGCTTAAAATCCCTCTTATATCATTGATACAACACCTTTCTCAAAGTGGAGGCCATCTTGGTCAAAGTGCGACTGCTGCTGGCAATGCCATCCTCCATCATATCAGTCTGTCTCAGCCTCAATCTTTGCGAATACCTTTGACAGAAATGGTTGATCTTAGTGACAATGAAAACACAGAATCAGCAATCAGAAGTCTATGAATCATTTGGAGATCAGCATTTGCATGTGGGCAATAATATTAATTAACACAGAATGGAGAAT
The DNA here is from genome assembly GCA_036785325.1 of Urophycis tenuis. NCBI lineage: Eukaryota > Metazoa > Chordata > Actinopteri > Gadiformes > Phycidae > Urophycis > Urophycis tenuis. The sequence goes on along the minus strand of JAXIVH010000003.1, from coordinate 18,354,246 downwards.
ATTTGTATTAGTTTATTAAATTGTTCGATTTTTTTTCTGTTTCAAATACGTGATGAGGCCGACATATGCAGCTTATGTGGTGTGCACTTTTTAGTTCTGAAGTTCTGATGTAGCTGAAGTGGTGCCTGCCTCTACCCTGTGTTGGGACTGTGGTAGCGGGGAGCCTTGTAATTATTGGTTCTTTCTTTTTTCTTTCTTCTTTTTTGTCCTTCTTTCATTTGTGTAGTTGATTAGTGTACAGAAGTATGTATATAGGCAATGTTTTCATGTTTCACACATCTATGAATCCCTTCTTTTTCTTTCTTTTTTTTAATCTACAAGACGCAGAACTGAGAATGTTTTTTTCTGCACACTTGTAACTTACTGGATGTATGTATGTGTAGCTCAGAGGAGGTTCTCCTCCTAAAAAAAATGCTAGTTATATAGAAAGATATAATGAGAGTTATTTCACTTCATGAAAACATGCATTGGGGTCATATCCCTTTGTAACTCTTGGCAATGTTACTACACTAGTAATCTTATAATATGTCACCATGATGTGGCATTTGTAGTCCTATAATGTTTTGTAAATAAAGTTTTCAGATTTGGGAGGTTATTTGTTTAATTTCCAAAATGGATAATGTTAACAATAACAAATAAAACACCAACCGATAGATGAACTCCAAATGGCTTCGGAGAGGTCTCCGGGAATTGAAGAAAATTGATCCACTTCTGACAGATTTCCTCTGCTGACGGTGGCTTTTGCTGCCACAAGACCTAATGGGAGAGTTTAAAAAAAACAATAATGATAATTACTAACCAGCGGTATATTAAATTAACACTATAATGTTAATGGCATATGTTCTTTTTACATCAATATGTATTAATTAACATTGCAATAGCGTTTCTTACCATACATATCCATCAGCTTTGGAGGCAGCGTGTAGGTGCATGGCTCTCTGGCAAGTGGAACAGATCATGCAACGCGTGAGGATACCTCTTCTTTGCATCCACACAACTGTTTTTCTCCGGTTGCATATGGTGTCCTCTTGTCGTATTAATCGACAAATTTCATCACGTAGCACATTAGCCATGGTAGCATTCCACAACTACGCCCGCGTCTTCTGCATCCGGTGTATTAGCAATATGTGGAATTTAACAGATATTTTAATGTTTAAAATAGCTATCATGTGTTCGCTAGAAACATTAGCTGAATGGTTATGCAATTCAACTGAAATAACCCATGTTAATTTATGTACGGTGTGAGCAAAATTGATTATCAGACGACAGAATTACCAAATTCCGATGGGTCTTGAATGTAACAAAAGGGCATTGTGGAAGAACGACGTGAGACGCACTTGATTGCAGTTTCAAACCAGAAAGTTGATCCCTTTGTCCATTACAGAAGAAGAAGAACGTGTTAAGGTCTGCGCGTCACACCAAAGACTCAGGTAATATTTTTCAACGTAGATTGTGAAAACGTGAATAATATGTATAACGTGTTTTGTTGTTTAGGCTGAAGTTGGCCTCAAAGTTGCTAACATGCTAGCCAAGGATAACATTAGCATCAAGGCGAAGCGCACTGGATCGCCCACGTGGGTAACTTAAGTTAGTCAAGCTAACCCAGCCAACACATTGCGGAAAAGCTAACGTTAGCTCAGTTAGTGTGTAGTGATAGCGTGGCAGCGTTGGTGTTAATACATTTTCCTGTTAAATTTTAAGCAATTTGAAACTGACATGTGCCAATTCCTTATGCTGTCAAAGTTAACCCTGGATTGATATGCTCTCTCGATAGCCATGCATACGAGAAGGGGGGCTGTGAGTGTGAATCCTGCACCACCAAAGGACGAGAACAACAACAACCCTGCTAGGGTTGAAGAGAAAGTTGGTATGTATTGCCATTCATTTTAGGTTGCTTCTTTTTCTGTAAATTGTCCAAACCATATCAGTCAATGTGGGCTTGATCATAACATTTAGGGTTCAAGCATGTAAGTTAGTGCTGAAGCCCTGGTTTTACTGTAACTTTTGCATTTTTTCCTATTGCTACCGTATGAATCTGTCAGTAATTTTTCTTATTATTATTATTATTATTACTATGGCCATTTGCACTTTCCAGTGAGTTGATAATGTTAGAAATTTCATAGCAACAGATTGTGTAGTTTTTCAGTGCCAACATCCAAACAATATACATACAACAGCTTTTTGAATGTCATAAATCACATTGACACTTAATGTCAGTCAAAACCCTCAACCACATTATCAGCTCTTTTACCTAGAAAAAAATGCATATTTACTCTTGTAGCAACATTATCTTTTTGAAATCATGAAGCAAAACTAATTTGTATTTGTTTGTGATCTGTGCTGTTATGTCGTGTGCAGCACCTACAATCAAGCATGAGCTGGCCTTCACAAAACTTCAGCTGTAGGCAGAAAAAGAACGAGGGCGTCTCAGAGAAGAAACTATTGCAATGTTGAAATCAGACAAAGAGTACCTTCAGCAAGAACTGACCAACAAAGATGAATTCCTGCGAGAATTACTCAAGACTGGGAACAGATCGATGGAGCCTTCATCAAGCTCAGGTGATCAATTATATGCCGGGTGGTGTTATGGGTCATTTCACACAGAGTGGATATTGATACCCACCATCAAGGATTGTTCTAAAATGTTTACTATAGCTAGAAATATAAGTATTCATTTCATCATCATTCATTATTTTGTAATAACAACAACTGAACTCTCTCTCTATTTGTGTGTGTGTGTGTGTGTGTGTGTGTGTACCTGTCTGATTTATTGCAGGGGAGTCCTCCAAGGTTCAAAGTCAGTTCAAAAGAGTCTTGATCTCTGATGAAGACTCTGAAGTCGCTTCGACCTTAGCTATAGACTCGCCATTGTCTGACTCATCCATGGAAGATGACTCCAAGATGAAGAAAAAGTTCAAGAAAAGATCTCCGAAGTTGGTTGGAAGCCCCAAATCAGAAACCAGCCGTGTTCGTGGTGAGATTGTTTTATAGATCAGTAATGAGTAAACTCAAACTGACCACAATGTGGCCCTTTAACACCACAATATGTGCTCAGCAATAATACAGTTATAGCCATTTTAAATTAAACCATGTTGTTATATTAGTGGCTGATTATTATAATGGAAATTTGGTCTCGTGTGTGCACCCCCCACTGAAGGCGATTTTATAAAGGAGGTAGACTGGCATTCTGCTCCAGGATTGGCATGAATTAAAAATGTGGATGTGCACTTAAAATCTCTTTTTCTTTCAGTGAAAAACTGCAGAGACATCTTAAAAAGGTACAAGGCAGTGCTGAAGATCTACAGCGAGGGAGGGTCCATGAAAGCTGCCTTTGAGGAAGTCCGTGTTGACCGGAACACAATTGCCAGAACAGCAGTCATCGCAGAACTTAGCCTCGCAGCCCCTGAAGCTTTCAAAGCTGTGGGCCAGTGGAACGAGAAATCCGAAAAGCTCTCCACATATGTTGACAGGTGTCGTGCAGCCATTACAACTGAGATCAAACAGCACATTAGCGAAATGAAGGAGAATGGTACTTTACTGCCCATTGCACATTAAATAAGCATTTTCAGACTTAGAGTTAGTTTGTATATGCAAATTTAAGAAAGTTCTTCAGTTTATTGTTCAAGGTGAAAGTTACCAGATGAATATGCTGTTCATAATATTTGAAAAGTGAGGCCTTGGTGGCCAACAGCTGGGTGCTGCTGCTGGAGCATGTCTTGGCCCTTGGTGGCCTTTCTATTTCATTTAGTATTCAAAAACTTTTTGAGCTAAATTTTGTATTTATTTTGAAAAGATTTACAAAGTAACATGCACATTCTTCACTTTTGTATGATTGAAGTATAAAAATAAGTGACCTTTATTCATACATGCTACTGTATTTTTGAAAAATAAAGGTTTATTGCTAATAACCTGATACAGTGTTGTCACTTTACTTAAAGCTCTTAAAGTCATCCTATAGCATAGTATTGATGTTTATAAGGCATTAGAAAGTGTTACCTTGCTAATAACCTTACACAGTGTTGTCACTTTACTTAAAGCTCTTAAAGTCATCCTTTAGCATATTATTGATGTTTATAAGGCATTATTCCATTTCAGAAACAGCACTGATTATATGTCGGAGCAGTTCTTAGAGTCTTTATAACTGGCTGAAGTTATGATAGTTATAATGTGCTATGTAACTCAGGATTTCAGATTTGTCTTTCAAGCACTGTTGTTACACTGGTGTGGAAGTATAAAGCATTATGAATGCTGAATTTATAATGCATTATGTACACCACTTAAAATACTTTATGAGCCTTGTTATAAGTTGCCATACATGATTATAAACCGTTACAACAACTCTTATGAAGGCTTATACATGCCTTATAATGTCTTATGAATGTGCTCATAATGCATTATAGACTAGACCTTCATAGAAAGTGTTACCGAAATTGGCGTTTAGAAGGAGCAAACACAGTGATACCTGCTTCATTGAATGATGCTGGGAGTTTACCTTGTCTAAATGAGTTAGATAGAACTGAGCGAGTTGAGGTGAGAGCAATGAAGAAAAGGGTTAAAAAGAAAACTCTGCCGAAAAGCCATCAGGTCCTGGGGATTTCCCAGATTGCAGTGAGGCGACAGCTGTGGCTACTTCCTGTTGTAATATTGGTTCATCCAATTTACTGTCAAGGGAAAGTGTAGGTATGTTTAATTGATCCAAAAAATGTGCCATCAACATGTTGTCGTTAGGGGATTCAGAGGTGTAAAGCTGAGAATAGAAATTCCGTAATGTGTCATAGATTTTGGAGTGATCTGGGGTAGTGTTGCCGTCTTCCATCTGATGTTTGTAATATGTTGCTTTGCTTTAAACCCTTTTAGCTGATTGGCTAGCACCTTGCCAAATTTTTCACCATGGACATAGAATAAGCTCTTGCTCTTCAAAAGTTGACATTCGATCTGATGTGTTAAGAGGAGATCTAATTTAGTTTGGAGTTCAATGCTAGTTTTGTCGATCAATGCTCTTAATTTGGTTGGTTATTTCTAATCATTCTTCTTGAGCCCTCTATTTCATATTCACAGAGTATGTAGTGATTTGTCCCGAGATAAACCTTCAATGTATCCCAGACAATCAGACTAGGTTTTAGAAGAGATGTTTGAATGGAAAAACAAGGTTATTCGCTCCTCCATAAATGTCACAAAATCCTTATCTGACAATAAGACTGAATTGAAACACCAGTGTCTTTTAACCTTTTAAAAGGGGAGTGGTCTGAGATCACTATGCTCTCATAGTCACACGAGCGGACAGACGGAATCAGTTGGTTATCAACAAGAAAGTATTCTGAGAATATTATCTCTTGTTTGGATGCAGAGAGCGCCTTATAATAGAGACACCCAAATTAGATAATCCAAGATACAATCCAAGATAAAAGATACAATCCAAGATGGCGGGGCCCTGTACGGCTGCGGCTGCTTCGGCTTCCGGCAACAAAGCCACATTATCGCCAATACCGACATCAAAATCAGTGTATTCGGCATCAATAATTAAGCGAAACTGCGTTAAAACAGTATATGACCGGCAGGTCATGATTAGGTTGTGCAAATCTGGCACTTTAGATTATGTAAACCCGGAGAGTCGGACCGTTCTACACAGCCTCGGTCTGCTACGCCGGTCAGACCCAGCGGCCTACAAAGCAGCGGAGTCTCCCCTCAGCACAGGCCGCCCGTGGAGCCATCGGAGGCGGTGCGAGAGGAAACAGAAGTGCGGTTGTCGCGGCGGACTTAAAGCTAAGCTTAAAGCTAACCCGTTCCGATCGCCGCTTCCATCAGTCCTGCTCGCCAACGTTCGCTCCCTAGAAAACAAACTGGACTACCTGAAGCTGGACCTAAACACCAAAAGGGAGACAAGAAACTGCTACATTTTCATTCTCACCGAGATGTGGCTCAACTCATCTGTCCCTGATACCGCCATTAGCCTGGACGGGCTAACAACATTCAGATCTGACAGGAGCCATGCTCTCACAGGTAAAACTCGGGGGGGAGGTGTCTGCATCTACACCAATAACAGCTGGTGTAATAACGCCACACTGATCTCCAGCCATTGTTCTGTGGACATAGAGTTTATGGTTGTGAGATGCAGACCTTTCTACCTGCCCCGAGAATTCACCAGCATCACCATCGTTGCTGTTTATATTCCACCCAGTGCCGACACAAAACAAGCCCTGAGTGTTCTCTACCGTGTCATCAATGACATGCAATCCACACAGCCGGAGGGCGTCTTTATTGTTGTGGGGGACTTTAATCAGGCCAACATGAAGACTGTGCTTCCCAGTTTCTATCAGCATGTGGATTTTGCTACCAGAGGGCAGAACACACTGGACTTGGTTTACACTAACATCAAGAAGGCATTCAGAGCAGCCCCCCGCCCCCACCTGGGCTCCTCAGATCACCTCTCTGTTATGCTAATTCCTGCATACCAGCCCCTGCTCATCAGGGGAAAGCCTGCTGTGAAGAAGGTGAGAGTGTGGCCTGAAGGAGCTATGTCTGCACTGCAGGACTGTTTTGAGTGCACCAATGTGGAGGAGTATGCTGCATCTGTGATGGACTACATTCAGCGGTGCATGGAGGGAGTTACAGTCACAAAGACAATCATCACCCGGGGAAATCAAACCTTGGATGACTAAGGACGTGCTTGCGAGACTGAGGGAGCGCAATGCTGCGTTCAAAAATGGTGATGAGACGGCACTCAGATCAGCGAGGGCCAACCTGAACCGTGCCATCAGGGTAGCAAATCGTGCCCATAGTCAGAAGATCCAAGGCTTCTTCCAGGACCCCAACAACACCAGACGACTGTGGCAGGGCATCCAGACTGTCTCTGACTACAAAGTCACACCCACACCCTGCCAGGATGACATCAGCTTCCTAAATGAGCTCAATAACTTCTTCGGAAGGTTTGAAGCACTGAACAATAACCCTGCAAGAAAAGCCACCCCCCATCCTGATGAACAGACACTCAGGCTCGAAACCACTGATGTGCGGAGAGCACTGAGGAAGGTCAACGCACGGAAAGCTGCAGGCCCTGACAATATTCCAGGATGGCTGATCAAGGAATGTGCAGACCAGCTGGCCCACATGCTCACAGACATCTTTAACATCTCACTGAAACAGGCCGTCATCCCCCCATGCTTCAAGTCAGCCACAATAATTCCAGTGCCCAAGACATCTGCCATCACATGCCTTAATGACTCCGCCCCGTTGCACTCACATCCACCATCATGAAGTGCTTTGAGAGGATTGTCAAGGACCACATCATCTCCTTACTCCCCCCATCATTCGACCCGGCCCAGTTTGCATACCGGCCCAACCGCTCCACTGAGGATGCCATCTCCTCTGCTGTCCATCTGAGCATGGAGCACCTGGAGGAGAAGAACACCCACGTACGGATGCTGTTCCTGGATTTCAGCTCAGCATTCAATACGATCATCCCCCAGGACTTGGTATGCAAATTGGAGCCCCTGGGACTCAATACCCCCCTGTGTAACTGGTTGCTGGACTTTCTTACCGACAGAACCCAGTCTGTCCGCGTGGGGAACAACACCTCCAGTATCATCTCCCTGAACACTGGCTCCCCCCAGGGCCGCGTTCTGAGCCCCCTGCTTTTCACCCTGATGACCCACGACTGTCGTCCAAGGTACAACAGCAACCACATCCTGAAGTACGCGGACGACACAACCGTTGTGGGCCTCATTCAGGACAATAATGAACTGGCTTACAGGAAGGAGGTGCGACACTTGGCGGACTGGTGCAAGGTGAACAACCTGGTCCTGAACGTTGAAAAAACAAAGGAGATCATAGTGGACTTCAGGAGATCCAGACCCAGCCACACGCCCCTCCTCATCAACAGCACAGCTGTGGAAGTTGTGAGAAGCACCAAGTTCCTGGGGGTGCACATCTCTGAAAACCTCAGCTGGTCACTCCACACCTCCTCCCTGGCGAAGAAGGCACAGCAGCGCCTGCACTTCCTGCGGCGACTGAGGAGAGCCTCACTCCCCCCTCCCATCCTCACCATCTTCTACAGAGGGACCATCGAGAGCCTGCTGACCAGCTGCATCTCCGTCTGGTCTGGGAGCTGCAGAGCCTCTGACTGAAAGCATTTGCAGAGAGTGGTGAGGACAGCGGAGAAGATCATCGGGACCCCTCTCCCCCCCATCCGAGACATAGCAGACAGCCGCTGCTTGTCCAGAGCCCACAGGATCCTCTCCGACAACACGCACCCCCACCAAGGACTGTTCTCCCGGCTGGTGTCTGGCAGAAGGTTCCGCAGCATTTGCTGCAGAACAGCCAGACTCAGCAAAAGTTTCTTCCCCCTAGCCATCAGACTGCTCAATGCCAAATAACCCCCCGACCCATTTCAGTGCAATACTTTCAATACTTTTAGTGCAATACTTCCCTATCAATGTGTGAAATCTCCACCCTGCTGCTAAAATGTTCCACATAACTATTCCCATGCCTCTTTAACTTATATCCAGTTCATTTGCACTTTATTTATATATGTTACGACCCCAATTGAGCCTAGGGGAGAGGGACGCAACTAGCAGCAACAAAGTATAACCAAAGTACACCAAAACAACACGGATTCCAAGTATTCGGATTCAATATATTTACATTGATCATAGTTTTATAGTTTTATATTTCTATTCCTGTATTTTTTATTATTTTTCTTATAGATCTATTTATACGTATTACATCTGCTCATTCTCTGTGTCTGCCGGAAACCATAGCATCGACATTTCGCTGCCAAAAATCACTCTGGGCCTCATTTACTAACCGAATTGCGCCAATTTCTAGCGTAATTTGAGGGTAAAATAGGAGTAAAAACATGGAACCGTATTTACTAACGTGGCGCAACGGGGTAAATGCGCAAATAGCCTGCCTCTGAAGAGGCGATAGGCAAGTTGCGCATCCTGCCTCATACATATGCATAAATGGGAGTGTATCAGGGGAAGTGGGAGTGAATCGCAAAGAGCTGGGAGGTAACGTGTTAAGTGCGCCTTATTATGTATTGCGTGGTATTTACTAAGATTGCCTGAGAAGTGTGCGACTCTAATCGGAGCGCAAATCTCCGCCTCATAAAAGCAGGTGTAAACCAGGAAGCGGGTTTTGCTTGAGCCTGTAAACAAGGACATGGCAGCTGTTGTAAAAGCAAGAAGAAGACACCGACAAAGGCACCGCGCCGACACTTCATGTACCAATAGCTCCACTTCCTAGTCGCTGAACTTTTTTTTTCTTTTTCTTGGATCGTCCATGGTTACGCAAACACGCAGGCCCATTCTCCCTTCTTTTAACAGTGCGCTAATTACACTAGGGCGGAGTATGGCGCTGATTGCCTGATGAAGTACAGGTTTGATAAATACAACGTAAAGTGCGGTGACGAATGCTGAGCAAATAACGGCTCAGCGCTGGGCCACTAAATGAGGCCCTCTGTGTTTTCTTGTGCAATGACAATAAAGTGAAGTTGAGTTGATTTTGAGATAGGAAGGACTGAATGATTGAGGCATTTTTCCAATGAAAAACCCCACATCATCTGCATGTGGGGCGTACATATTAGCAATCACTATCATTGTATTATATGTAAGACCACAATAAAGACCACAAGGTCCCAATAATTACAATTACATTACAATATGATTTTCCATTGATATAGTGTCCGATTGTATCCAACATGACACAGTGTTGTTCAAAGTGAATATTTTCGTCAATGAGAATGGAAACCCCCCTGGCTTTGGCCTGGAAGATAGAGGGGAAGTGCTGCCATAAGGCAAGTATAATCAGAACCACAAATATGTGTTTCTTGTAAAAAGGTAATTGCTGTTTTGAAATGTTTGATATGCCTTCTTTTAATAGGGTGATTTAGGCCCCTGACATTTATCAACAGCTTATCAACAATCAGCTTATCAACAGGCTATCCATATTCCTGAGTCAAGAATGTAAGATGATACATGCAAGCATAAAGTAAGATGCAAGCATAAAGCAAATAGTGGATGATGGATTACTAATATGAGGCACATCCTGAAAAATATTTTGGTTTGCTGTAACCCGATAGACCCTGTCAATATAGGACCCAAATATTTATTTTTTTCTCCCTTTTAGTATGACCGACATGCCGGTTGTAAACTTGAGTTAAGACCATCCATTTTTTTGTTTTTGTTTACTCTTCAAACAACAAATGCAAATACAATAAAACCCTAATTATATTTTAGTAAGTATCGGGACTATAAATTGCCTACATACACAGGTTACATTCTTTCTTTTACATAATAACCTGTGGCATCATCTATGATTATGTTTACACAATTGGTTTCTGCATGGTTTCTGCATGTCACACTATGAACTATACGACACGTTTGCTTCATTTCATCAATGGTTTGCCCTTGTCTGTTATGATGGCTGCATAAAGAAAATGTTTGCGGTCACCATTCAAAGTTATATGGGTTCAGGCACCGTAGCAATACATTTAAAAAATTCATTGAAATATCACAACACCGCTACAGCCTGGCACAAAGTTCTAGAAGAACTGTGCCCAGATCTTTATCAATCCCCTCCCCCCTCGAGTCTTACAGTGACCGTGTCGACTGATGTCAAGGAGACCACTACATTTTACGGGTTGGAGACCCAGTCAGTGATGTCACGATATGCAAATTTGTTTAAATTCATACCTACGTAATCACCATGACCAACATGGTACCTTTTTTTTTTCACTTTGAATTTTGAAAAAAGAAATATAGACCTACCTACCGACCCTTTTTTGGGGGGAGGTTGTTACTGCAAACAGAAATATTTTTAAGGATGGCCTGACGAGGGTGTCACGGTCTGTCTGCCACGCCCCTTCACTACTCATTCAGTGACCCTCGCAGCTGGGCTGCATCATGTGATTAGTGGAGGCTACAAATTAGCCCTTCACTATTCACCTGGTGCCAGATTGTTCTTCGCTGTTAATTCATGAAAGTCTCTCCAGCAATTCTCCTGCCTACGATCTCGGTTTCCCGATCCTGCCTGTCCCCGACTACGATTCCCGCCTCGTCCTTCTGGATCTCCGATCGCCTGTCTCCTGTCCCGGTTTCCCGAACCTGCCTGTCCCCGAATACGATTCGCGCCTCGTCCTTCTGGATCTCTGTTCGCCTGTCTCATGTCCCGGTTTCCCAATCCTGCCTGTCCCCGACTACGATTCACCCACCAGACGGCACCCCTCACGTCTACTCCTGTCAGGCAACCATCACGAAACCGTCCAGTTTCACATCCTCAGGTCCCCCCGTTTACCATTTATATTAGGGTTCTCCTGGCTCCGTCACCACAAACCCACCATAGACTGGTCAACTGCTTCCATCCTGGGCTGGAGTCCCGCTTGCCACCAAGTTTGCCTCAAGCAGGCGTCTGCCCCACATCTGAGCGCCTGTTGTGACCCCGCCCCAACATGATGAAGGTTCCAGCTGAATACTCCGACTTCAGAGAAGTATTCAGCACGGCTAAGGCCAACTCCCTACCTCCGCATCGTCCACACGACTGCGCCATAGACCTGCAGCTCGGGTCGTCGCCTCCCAGGGGCCGTCTATTCTCCCGATCTGCCCCAGAAAGAAAGGCCATGGGAGGAGTACATAGGCGACTCTGTGGCAGCAGGCATCATCCATCCGCCCTCCACCCCTGCGGGCGCAGGGTTCTTCTTTGTAGAAAAGAAGGACAAGACCCTGCATCCGTGTATCAATTACCGGGGTCTGAATGAGATCACCATAAAGAACCGGTATCCCCTCCCACTCATCTCCTCTGCCTTCAAGCTGTTGCAGGGGTCCAACATCTTTTCCAAGCTGGATCTCCGCAACCCGTAACATCTGGTCCGGATAAGGGAAGGAGATGAGTGGAAGATGGCATTCAACACACCGACGGGGCATTATGAGTATCTCGTGATGCCCTTCGGTCTCAGCAACACCCAGCCGTCTTCCAGGCTCTTGTTAATGATATCCTGCGGGACGTGTTGGACCGATTCGTATATGTGTATCTGGATGATATTTTAGTTTTCTCAAAAAACAAGGAGGAACACTCCACCACGTCCAGGCGGTCTTGCAGCGGCTCTTGGAGAACTCACTTTTCGTGAAGGCGGAGAAATGTGAGTTTCACGCTACTTCTGTCTCCTTCCTGGGATATGTAATCGGGAAGGGGAACATCAGCATGGACTCTGCCAAGGTGTCAGCTGTCACTGCCTGGCCCATCCCTGACTCCAGCAAGCAGCTACAATGTTTACTGGGGTTTGCAAACTTTTACAGGAGGTTTATTAGGGGTTACAGTACCGTCGCTGCGCCCCTGACAGCCCTCACATCCTCTAAGGTCCCATTTCTGTGGTCTCCGGTGGCCGACGCCGCCTTCCAGGCCCTCAAGGCCAAGTTCACATCTGCCCCCATCCTCCAGATGCCTGATCCCGAGAGGCAGTTTGTGGTGGTACTCTGACGTGGGAGTAGGAGCGGTCCTCTCTCAACGAGCAGCGGTGGACAAAAAGCTTCACCCCTGTGCCTTCCCTCGCCGCCTGTCCCCGCAGAGAGAAATTACAACATCGGGAACAGAGAGCTTCTGGCGGTGAAGCTGGCACTAGAGGAGTGGTGCCATTGGTTGGAGGGAACCAAGCTGCCGTTTTTAGTATGGACCGACCATAAGAACCTGGAGTACATTCAGTCCGCAAAGCGGCTGAACTCTCGCCAAGCCCGTTGGGCCCTGCTTCTCACCAGGTTCAACATGTCTCTGTCCTACAGACCCGGAACTCGCAATGTCAAGCCGGACGCTCTTTATCGGCAGTTTTCGGAGAAAGAGGAGTCCACGGCAGAACCCGACACCATCCTCCCGTCCACCTGCTAGGTTGACCCCCTCACTTGGGAGGTAGAGGAACGGGTTAGAAAGTCACTCGGGACCCAGCGCCTGCTCTCCTGACCGCCTGTTTGTCCCCGCAGCTCTCCGCTCCGACGTCCTCCACTGGATGCACAACTCCAACCTCACCTGCCACCCGGGGATTACGCGTACAAAGGACGCAATCCAGCGGCGATTCTGGTGACCCACGTTGGAGGAGGACACCCGTAAGTTTGTGGGGGCCTGCCCGGTCTGCAGCCAGCACAAGGTCTCCCATCAGTCTCTGGCTGGTCTTCTCCACCCTCTGCCGGTACCCCACCGCCCATGGTCTCACATCTCCCTGGACTTCGTCACTGGTTTGCCACCATCCCAAGGCCATACCACCATCTTGACTGTGGTCGATCGGTTCAGCAAGCTGGCTCACTTTGTGCCGCTGCCCAAACCGCCCTCTGCCAAGGAAACGGCTTAACTGGTCCTCCAGCACGTTTTCCATATTCATGGCCTTCCCGTTGACGTGGTGTCCGACAGGGGACCGCAATTCACCTCCATCTTCTGGAGGGAGTTCTGCAGCTTAGTCAGGGCCACGGTCAGTCTATCCTCAGGTTTCCATCCTCAGTCCAATGGCCAGAGGAAGAACCAGGAGATGGAGACGGCTCTCCGGTGCATGGCCTGGAAGGACCCTGCCTCATGGTCCCAACAGCTCCTGTGGGTTGAGTATGCCCACAACACATTAACCAGCTCTGCCACAGGTCTCTCTCCCTTTCAGTGTGCCTACGTATTCCAGCCCCCGCTGTTTCCCGCCCAGGAAAGGGAGGCCTCCTGTCCTTCGGCCCAGGCCTTCATCCGTCGCTGTCGCAGGAACTGGGACCAAGCAAGGGCCACCTTGCTACGCTCGGCTGATCGCTATTCGGTGTCGGCTAACCGCCACCGCACCAGGGCTCCTACCTACCAGGTAGGCCAAAGCATGTGGCTGTCTTCTCGGGACCTCCCCCTAAGGGGGGAATCAAATAAGCTGACACCTAGGTTTATTGGGCCTTTCAAGATCGAGAAGATTGTCAACCCTGTGGCGGTTCGGCTGACGCTTCCCCGGTCCATGAGGATCCACCCCACATTCTATGTGTCCAGGATCAGAATCAGAATCAGAATCAGAATTTGATTTATTGCCAAGTAGGTTTGCACCTACAAGGAATTTGTCATGGTGCAATTGGTGCAATAGAAAGCAGTATTTAAAAAAATAATAATAAAAATAAGATAAAAGTAAGTAAGTAAAAATAACTGTAAATATAAATATATATATATACAATGTACAATGAAATTGGAATACTGAACTATTGGTCCTGAATGAGGACACACTGTACACACTGTGCGTTAATGTAACGCAGGTGATCTGAAGATGCCACGTTGATGTAGCATGTAGGACTGTGTGGGGGAAGGGAGAGAGTCAGTGTCAGGGGGGGCTCCGGGCCTTGTTGACAAGGCTAGTGGCAGATGGGAAAAAACTGTTCTTGTGCCGTGAGGTTTTGGTCGTGACTCCTGCCAGAGGGGAGTGCCGCAAAGAGTGTGTGACCGGGGTGGGAGGGGTCGGCCATAATCTTGCCTGCACGCCTCAGGGTCCTGGAGGTGTACAGGTCCTGGAGCGACGGCAGATTGCAGCCAATCACCTTCTCTGCAGACCGAATGACGCGCTGCAGTCTGCCCTTGTCCTTGGCGATGGCAGCAGCGAACCAGATGGTGATGGAGGTGGTGAGGATGGACTCAATGATGGAGGAGTAGAAGTGCACCATCATTGTCCTGGGCAGGTTGAATTTCTTCAGCTGCCTCAGGAAGTACATCCTCTGCTGGGCTTTCTTGATGAGGGAGCTGATGTTCAGCTCCCACTTGAGATCCTGGGAGATGACAGTTCCCAGGAAGCGGAAAGACTCCACAGTGTCAATTGTGTAGTCACAGAGGGTAATGGGGGCAGGTGAGGCTGAGTACTTCCTGAAGTCCACAACCATCTCCACTGTCTTTAGAGCGTTGAGCTCTAGGTTGTTTCGGCTGCACCATGTCACCAGATGGTCTACCTCCCACCTGTAGTCAGACTCATCACCATCAGAAATGAGTCCGATGAGGGTGGTGTCATCCCCAAACTTCAGAAGCTTGACGGACTGGTGACTGGAGGTGCAGCTGTTTGTGTATAGGGAGAAGAGCAGAGGAGAAAGAACACAGCCCTGGGGGGAACCGGTAATTATGGTCTGTGAGTCGGAGATGCGTTTTCCCAGCTTCAAATGCTGCTTCCTGTCAGATAGGAAGTCTGTGATCCACCTGCAGGTGAAGTCAGGCACACTAAGCTGGGAGAGCATCTCCTGAAGCAGAGCCGGGATGATGGTATTGAAAGCAGAGCTGAAATCCACAAATAGGATCCTGGCGTAGGTTCCTGCGGAGTCCAGGTGCTGGAGGATGAAGTGGAAGGCCAAGTTGACTGCATCGTCTACAGACCCGTTGGCTCTGTAGGCAAACTGCAGGGGGGTCCAGTAGGGGGTCGGTGATGTCTTTCAGGTGTGAGAGCACAAGGCGCTCAAAGGACTTCATAACCACAGAGGTCAGGGCGACGGGTCTGAAGTCGTTAAGTCCTGTGGTCCTTGGCTTCTTGGGGACAGGCTGGCACGTGACATGTCTCCAGTGAGGTGTTGAAAATGTCTGTGAACACTGGAGACAGCTGATCAGTGCAGTGTTTCAAGGTGGATAGGGAGACAGAATCCGGTCCAGCAGCTTTCCGGGGGTTCTGTCTCCTGAAGAGTTTGTTGACGTCCCTCTCGTGGATGGAAAGAGTCGTCGCCGAGGTGGGTGGGGGGGTCGTGGGGGGGACCTTTAAGTTGGGCATTGGTGGAGGTGCCCAGGCCCCCACTGAGGTGGGGGAGGTGGAGGTTATAAACTGGAGCTGTTGGGAGGTGTCATGGGGGATGGTTGCAGGACTGTCCCTTTGTCTTTCAAAGCGGCAGTAGAACTCGTTCAGGTCATTGGCCAGACGATGGTCGTTGATGGAGTGGGGGGCTTTAGACTTGTAGTTGGTGATTTGCCTAAGCCCTCTCCAGACAGACGCAGAGTCGTTGGCTGAGAAGTGGTGTTGGAGCTTCACAGGGACCATCCACACGGAGATGATTTTCGACTGAAACCGCATAGGTCTTGTGCGTTTAGGCTGACTGTAACGATGGATCCGGCGTTTTCGGTGCCTGAAAACGCACTTTTTTGAAACCAGGTCCCAGGGTGGAAAAGTCGAAAACGTTTCAGGTTTTGGATTTGTGTGGACACCAGAAACGTAAACGATGATGTCATCCCCCAGAGTCGGAGTCAGAGTCGGTTATTTATCTCCTTTTGGATTGGTTTCCACAAATTAACCATTTAATGGGCGGGTAAGTGAAAACACGCCGACCTAACATCGCACAACATTGAATACTGTATATATTCCAAAATTGATAATTTATAGTCTGATCTGATTTTCTAATCAGTGCAAACTAGTTTACACGTTGGGACGCCAGGGTCCACGAAAGGAAGATGTTGGATGATGAATTGACTGCCTGTGTTTGACCACTCTCAACTGTCGAGTGGTTTAGGTAGTTTCATGTTGTTGGGGATCTGTCACTTAGGCATACTCTGCAACATGAAATTGTTTTTTGGTGGTTTTCTGTAGCTGAAACAGCGCCACACACAGGCCTGGAATATGTACTGCAGCGTTTCTATAGCCAGATGCGTTTCAGCAATGACTCCATCGTAACGGAGAAATGTCTGGCTCCCCTGCTGAGAAAAATGGGGGGGGGGGGGGGGGTAAAGATTGTTTTCGAAATCTGGCTTTGTGTGGATGGGGCCTCAGAGTACAGTCGTTTAGCCTCTTTCACCGCCTTGCTGAACTTGTACTTCGCCTCTTTATATCTGTCTTTGTCCCCACTCCTGAAGGCAACTTTCTTATCCAACCTCAACCTGAGGTTGGTTCTGAGTTTGGCTGTGAACCAGGGTTTGTCATTGTTGTAACTCACCCTGGTGCGTGTTGGAATACAGCTGTCCTCACAGAAACTGATGTAGGGCGTCACAGCCTCTGTGTACTCATCCAGACTGTTGGTAGCAGTCCTGAACACATCCCAGTCAGTAGAGTCCAAACACGCCTGGACATCCTCCACGGCCTCACTGGTCCACTTCTTTGATGTCCTCACTACAGGTTTGCAGAGCTTTAATTTCTGCCTCTACGCAGGAATCAGGTGGACCATGACGTGATCAGAGTGTCCCAGTGCAGCACGGGGGACGGCATGATAGGCATCCCTGACTGTGGTGTAACAGTGATCCAGAATGTTCTCCTCTCTGGTCGGGCATTTAATAAACTGTTTGTATTTAGGGAGTTTGTGAGTGAGGTTTCCTTTGTTAAAGTCACCAACGACAATAACTAAGGAGTCCGGGTTGGTACGCTCCACACACAGTACCTGGTCGGCGAGCATGCGCTGTGCGTCCTGCACCTTGGCCGACGGTGGAATGTAAACACCGACCAGAATGAATGAAGCGAACTGACGGGGTGAATAAAAAGGCTTACAATGAAGGCTAAATTTTTACGTGCGGTGTGGTATAATAGGACAGGGAGAAGTGTCAATGAACAATGCCTTTTTGGATATTGTGGAGCTTTCAGAGGGCACGGATGCTGAATCAATCTACAGGAGTTTGAGAAACAGCTTCTGAGAAAAAAATCTGATCTGTATAGGAACAGTTGGAGGAAGAACAAGAGGCTTCCTCACACACCGACTTGAGTTAACTGTTAAAGACTTGCTTAAGAAAGTAGCTGGGTGTATCTCGTATCTCAAGTATCTCAAAAAAATGTTTGTCTGTTCCAAGAAGCAGCTGCTGATTTAAACATGCAGATCCTGAAAATAGGCCAAATATTAACCATCCACTGGGTAGCTAGAAGTTTTAAAACAGTGAAAGCGGTATGGAAAGTTTTTCCGGCACTGGCACATCAGTTTAGAACAGCGATGGAGGACACCACGCTGCGGACACCTCGCTGTGACACAGACGGGCAGAAATTCAGGGGCCTGCACAAACTTCTAACAAGCATGGGATTTCTGGCTGATTTGGCTTGTATGAAGGATGTCCTAAGAGAACTGCAAACCCTGTTTTTAAAACTGCAATGAAGAGAAACTTCTTTAGTGGATGCAAGCTGTCACATTTACCAGACCAATGACATCAATGGATGAAAACCAGGCAATGAAAACCAGCGGAGGAAATTAAACCATACAAGCTGGCCGATTTAAAGATGTTGAACTTTCAAAAAGCAGGCCAAAGATAAACCGTCTCCAGTTCAGTCAGTCTATAATCGACAGTTTGAAGAAGCGTCTTCCGGAATCGGACCTTGTTAACACATTAAGACCGCTGGAAAGACGCTTTTGGCTTCAACAACACAGTGCCCTGATCCTATATGGGGAGGCTGAGGTGTAAAAACACTGGGAGAACTGGTGGGTGCACTGTTAAAGGGGACATATTATACCTCTTTTTAAACAAGTTAAATTGGTCTATGGGCTATACAAAACGTGTTCATGAAGTTCTTTGCACAAAATCTCTCTCACATGAAGACACTTCATAAGCTCTATTCTTGCCAGTTGCAGTCCCTCTCAGATTGAGCCATTTTGGTCTGTCACTTTTATGCAAATAAGCTGTTGCTGGCCACGCCCCAACCATCCTATGTTTACACTGCTCGTTTATCACACGTGAAAAGGACCGCAAACCATGGCCGCAAACAGCATCCAACCTTATATGCTTGACCCCGAGTTGGACCCAGAGCAAGAGGAAGAGGAGCCACCTGCACAAACACCATGAATGCATGTTAGTCAACTTTTTAAATCAACTTATTTGTTGTTTCCATCACCATCTCTTTAGTTGTCAGCCTACAGTGTGTTACGATGCAGCCTATAACTATGTAGCCTAATGTTCCTTATTTTTGGAAACATAATGCCATATCTTTACAATATTTAACATGTTCTTGCATTTTAAACATTACAAAGCTCACAACACTTAAATAGCTTTTTTTAATCATATAGGTGCACTTGTGGAAATTGTGGGGCAATGCCAACTGAGGCTGAGAGTATATGCTGCCAGGAGATTCCACAGGTAACATTCATTAGCTATATTTATTTAGCCCTATAGTTACCAACTATGCAACAAAAGCACTCCCCTTACATCATAAATTATAGGTCACACAATGTCTGCAGCAGCTGTAGGAATTGCCCCAATGTTTGATTGATCATCCAGGTTTACATCTAGCGTGCCTGAATGTTTAGTTCAAGTTCAAGTTCAAGTAACTTTATTATCAAGTGTGCTACATGGCAGGCATATAGCACAGATGAAATTGCAGTCCTCTCAGACCAGCGGTGCAAAATGAACAATCAGACAAACAAACAGACAAACAGACATTGTACAGATAACACAGAAAACAAAGAAAGTACGAAGTACGAAAAAAGGTGAGGTAGTGCGTTGTTGCAGTGCAAAATCTATTCAAAAGACACTCTAAAGTAACAAAGTGGAGTGTGCAGTCCCTGAGTTAAAGTTCAAAGTTTGTGAGTGGTGGTGGCAGGGAGATGGTTTGAGGTCAGATGATGCTGGTGGGTGCGAGGTTAGAGTCTGTGGCAGGGGCAGAGGAGGGAGGAGGGCCAGGGGCAGAGCAGGGAGGGAGTCGAGCCTCCGGACAGCCTAATGAAAGAAGCTGTCTTTGAGCCTGCTGGTTCTGGCCCGGAGACTCCGCAGTCTCCACCCCGACGGCAGAAGGCTGAAGATACTGTGGGATGGGTGGGTGGGGTCACCAGCAATCCTGGTGAGGCGGGTGGTGTAAATGTCCAATGGGGGGGAGAGAGACACCGATGATCCTCTCAGCTGCTCTCACTTTGCGCTGCAGTGTCTTGCGGCAGGACACGGTGCAGGCACCGTACCACACAGTGATGCAGCTGGTGAGGAGGCTCTCGATGGTGCCTCTGTAGAATGTATGCATAATGGTGGATAAGGCCCCAGCTGGCCCCTGTGATGTGGTGTTGTGTTCCAGGACAGGTCTTCGGAGTTGTGCACACCCAGGAACTTGGTGCTGCTCACACTCTCGGCTGTAGCATCGTCGATTATCAGTGGAGCATGCTGTGTGTGCATTCTCCTGAAGTCCACAACAATCTCCTTCGTCTTCTCCACATTCAGACGGAGATTGTTGTCCTTGCACCATGTAGCCAGCCTGTTCACCTCACTCCTGTACATCGTCTCATCGCCGTTGTTGATGAGACCCACCACAGTCGTGTCATCCGCAAACTTGATAAAGATGTTGGAGCTGGATGTTGGTGTGCAGTCGTGGGTCAGCAGAGTGAAGAGGAGGGGGCTAAGCACACATCCTTGGGGGGCTGTCAAAACTAAGGGCTAGTCAAAATTAGCTAGGGCTGTCAAAATTAGCGCGATAATAACGCGTTAACGCAATCTTATTTTAATTCGATTAAGAAAAAATTAAATTGTTGACCACAACACCGACACAGCATCGCATTGAGTAGAGCATGAACTAGATCTATTTACAGCGCTGTAGCTTAATTACTTCTGCTCTAGTCTGGACTCTTGGTCATGATGTCATCCTCAGCCAATAGGATGTGTCGCCCGCAAACCAGGTGACTGGTCCAGGAAAAAGGTTATCCTACGAGCAACCCTATGTCTATGGACAAACCGTATCAATGCGACCAACGAGGCTACGATGATACTGAAGCTCAGTTCAGTTATCGTCACCACCACACTTACCTTACAAATCGCTGTGCATAACTGCTCTACGCTACCTTCAGTTGTATTTGTTCTTGAAACTTGTGTTTGGAGGACTACAGAGATCTTGGATACACTACTACACTACTACTTGCTAGACTAGGCTACGCTGACAGTCAATGTTGATCAACGCGGAAAGCAGTTGCTAGCATAGCTGCTAAGCTAAGCGCTGGGTGCATTCGTAGGGCTACAGAAAAATGCTACTAGGACAAATGTGTAGACAATAATCCGACAAGCTAAGGTACATGTTAGAGTATACAGTTTGAGAGAATGAGATGTAATTTTTAATCGATTCAATAAAAACAATGTTGTCATATCACTGTGTGCTTATAGACTAAATAACTCTGTGCGTAAAAAGACGCTATATGCAGTCCAATCAGCTTGAATGAAACCACCCGGAATCACTAGACAGCACCAAACCACGCACCTAACATAATGACAGTTTTTTTGTTAGATTTTTTTTTTATTATTGTTAGACTTCTATTATTATTAGATCTTATATCGTAATATCCCACGTGAAAACATGCGTGAATAGTTGGCCTCTGGAATTTTCAAAATTGTCTCGGGGAACCCAGCCCGAAACCAGCTTTTTTTTTTTTTTTTTTTGCACCCCCACTTTCAAACGCGTTCCGGCGCCGCTGGTTCCACTTAAAAGGTCTACCTTGAGTTCAGCCCAGACTGTCAACATCAATATCAGAATTTATTTTGTTTTTTGTTCCACTTTACATTCAATAATTGTAATAAAAATATAATTGATAAAATGCAATAATTGAAAAAATGCAGTAGATTTCATTTAAATGCATCAATCTGGTAAATTTTGAGAACCAATTTATGACATATCAATTACTGACAAATTAATTACAAACTGCTGGTACTGATATGAATGTTGATGACACAATGTGTCATACTAAATGGGGTTGAGGGGTTTTCAGAAAGCATTTATACAAAAATGACTAAAACACAGCACTGAGCCTTTATACTACTAGTGAACTGTCAAGCGCGCAGCTGGGGGGGGGGGGCTGGGGGTCGAGAGGACGCCTTGCCATGGCGACGGGGGGACACAGAACGTTGGGGAGCCAATCCAGCCGTGAGGATTTCCCCTTCTATTAAACACTGCAGCCTACCTGTGTAGGCCTATTATTGAGCTGCTAGTGAAGTCTATTTGACTAGGTGAAATGAGTCCGGGCCAGAGCTAGTGAGCGGAGCGCGAGTGAGCGAGGAGCGGATGGAATGTGCTGCAGCGTGGAGCGTTTTTTTATTCAGACGCCGGAGCGGCCGCTCTGTTCCGCTCCAGTGTCGTTCCGATACCGCTCACACCACGAGTCTGACATGCCCAAATCCAAACGTGTGTCTTCTTGTTCTTCTTGTTGTTCTTGTTGTTGGGCTACACATCAACCAACTACCAGCTACCACCGGGCCCAGCTACCAGCTACCACCAGGCCCAGCTACCAGCTACCACCAGGCACAGCTACCAGCTACCATCTGGCCCAGCACCAGCTACCACCGGGCCCAGCTACCAGCTACCACCAGGCACAGCTACCAGCTACCACCAGGCACAGCTACCAGCTACCACCAGGCACAGCTACCAGCTACCATCTGGCCCAGCACCAGCTACCACCGGGCCCAGCTACCAGCTACCACCAGGCACAGCTACCAGCTACCACCAGGCACAGCTACCAGCTACCACCAGGCACAGCTACCAGCTACCACCGGGCCCAGCTACCAGCTACCACCGGGCACAGCTACCAGCTACCACCAGGCACAGCTACCAGCTACCATCTGGCCCAGGTACCATCTGGCCCAGCTACCAGCTACCACCTTGAGTTTCCAAGTGACAAGATTTACAAGTTTCCAATAGGGCCTATTTAGTGTATCTAAGTGAGGATTTTTGTACTGGCACCTCCCAGGACCAGTACCTGGACAAGTACTGGGGACTGCTGCAAAACATTGTGTTGAAAAAGTCGGTAATGCATGGCTTGCACACACTGCGAAAAAACTCACTAGAATGGTAGCGGAACTGGAGCTAAGAGTCCAAACCCTAATAGTTATCAGACAGACCGAAGACTTCATTGACTCCATGCTACCAAATAGCCCGGAGGCTAAGCTACTGGCTAACGAGTCACCCTTGGAGCAAGCTCTCTCTCCATCTACCAGTGGACCAGATAAGCCACGCCCCGCTTTCGGCACCTCCATGGGAAATTGGGAAACCCAGGACAACAAGCGAAAAAAGCGAGGCAGAAACTCCTCCCATATCGCCTCTCCTCCAGTCCCGCTCGCAAATAGATTCGGACCACTGGGAATTCTCCAGGAGGAGCAAGTTTCCACACCAAAGGCAAAAAGGCACAGGAGTGCTAGCCGCGCTGCTAATGAGTATGAAGGGCCCGGTTCCCCGTCGCACCGTGGGAGCTACTCAACACCGGCACGTCCTCATCGGCTTCGCCAGGGAGTCCCCTATTTTACTCCAAGCCCCTCTCGGACCACTCGGACCACTATTCGAGCCCCTATCCAACCTGATCAGACAACAATACAACAGGATTCTCGAAGGCTAAGGTATGCTAACACCACTAGCACAAGTGCAGAGGCTACCCACTGCCCATCAACGCTCAGAGGAGCTAACACTGCTAACACTAGAGAAGCTAACACTGCTAACATTATCACAGAGGCTGACCTTGGTCCAGAGTGAGGTGTTATCACTGCTAACCCAAACAACCCAAGAACTGGCCGCATAACTACTGATAAAGCCATTGTAGGGAATGCAAACACGTCGCCACAGATGCCCACCATCTTGATTGGAGATGCCATGACGGCACATGTTAAGCTGGCAACGACAGAAAATCTTTGCCTTAGAAACACATCTGTCGAGGCACTGTCGTCAGAGATACAAACAATCCTCAAAAACAAAACAAACAATCCCAAGATCATCATCCATGCTGGCTCGTTTGATATCCTGCACAAGAAAACTGGTACTGAGATACTTAAAAAACACTTCACCCAGCTTCTGAATGCACTAAACAGACACCAAGATGTGTCCATCAGTGGGCCAATCGCATGTTTTCGCAGAGGACATGAAGCCTTCAGTCGACTCCTATCATTCAACACATGGCTGGCATCTGCCTGTCTTGCACACAAACAGAGATTTATTGACAATTTCAATGTCTTTTGGAACTGTGCCGACCGTTTTCAAGCAGATGGACTCCACCCAAACCGTAGAGGGTCTAGACTACTGACAGCAAACATCAGGCACGCGCTCCTGATCACCTCAAACAGCGAGATTACCGCCTCCTGCAAGGACACGGGCCCTGCACAGTCCCTCCCCCCCCGCAGTGAATTCCCCTGTGATAGAACTGCTGAATGCAAGTCACCATGCTATTTCAGTAAACATACCGGTCATCATAAATAGCGAATGGCATGGTAAAATGTGTGGTCATAAACCTGAAACTCGTCCTAGATGTCTGAAGAGTATCCATGTTACAAATGTATCTGTTTTATCTTTTAATACCCCACAGACGAAACTGGCCCTTCTAAATGTCAGATCACTACATAACAAAACCTTTCTAGTTAACGATCTGATTAAAGAAAACAACTTAGATTGTATCTGTCTGACAGAAACCTGGCTAAACGATGACACAGCAACAGCAACACTGATTGAAGCGTGCCCGCCTGATTACAGCTTCCACCAAGTTTCTAGGAAATCAAAAAGAGGTGGATGAGTCGTAGCTATTTTCTCATCTAAACTGTTGGTTAAATCACGGAGTTAGGTGAATTTACATCACTTGAATATCTTGCTATAGAGCTCAAAACTGAATCAATACTGCTTGTTATTATATATCGGCCACCCAAGCACTCACCAATATTCATACAAGAATTCTCTGAACTATTATCTCTCTGTGTCACTAGATATGATAAAGTAGTTCTAAATGGAGACCTATATCCATGTCAACAAAAAAGCAGACCCAAGAACTATTGAGCTATTAAATCTCCTCGACAGTTTCGATCTAACTCAACACATAACAGCTCCAACACACAGGCACGGAAACACACTAGATCTAGTCATTACAACTGGACTAAACATCAACAACATCTCAATAACTGATCTTCCCCTCTTGGACCATCATTGTATACGTTTTGATGTGGAAATCCTCTTATCAGACACCACAAAAGAATTCTTAGTTCAAAGAAGACATCTTGATGATGAAGCTACAGCAAATTTTTCTGAGCAGATTGCTCTATATGAGCCAACTAGTCATGATTGCTCTCTGAATGAAATGGTAAAGAACCTCAATGATGCACTATCATCTGTGTTAGATTCTGTAGCTCCGCTGAAAACCAAGAAAAAGTTCACAAGCAGAACCTCCCCTTGGCTGAAAAATAAAAATGTCAGTGAAAAGAAAAGGCAATGCCGCGCAGCAGAGAGAAAATGGAGAAAAACTAAGACCACTATCCACCGCAATATCTATAAAGATGTACTAACTAACTACAACAAAACCATCCGCCTAGCAAGGAGAGACTATTTTTCCAACATTATGAGAGAAAATGCCGGAAATTCTAGAGTTCTTTTCTCCACTATTGACCAGCTGCTAAACACTGTCCCTACCCCCCCATTATCCTCAGCAGCTAAATGTGAAGAGCTTGCCCTATTCTTCAAGAACAAAATAACTACGATCAGAGCTAGTATCACTACTAGTGGAGGTGAAACAAACATCAGTAGATCTTGGAATGTAACCATGAGTATTTTTGCATGTATATCACAAAGTGAACTTTCCAAAATCGTCAGCGAATGTAAGTCGACAACCTCTGATATTGATCCTTTACCCACAACATTCTTTAAGCGAGTTTTTGATAGTGTCTCAGATCCGGTCCTAGACATCATAAACACATCCCTAAGAACTGGCGTTTTCCCAGATGCCTTTAAAACAGCTGTTGTAAAGCCCTTTTTAAAGAAACCCAAATTGGATAACAGTATACTTGCAAACTACAGACCGATATCAAATCTTCCATTCATTAGCAAGGTATTGGAAAAGATAGTATTAGTTCAACTAAATTCCTTTCTTGAAGAAAATAACATCCTGGAAGTCTCTCAGTCAGGTTTCAGAAAATATCACAGTACTGAAACTGCCCTCACCAAAATAATCAGCGACCTCAGACTTAACTCTGATGCAAATAAAGTATCTATCCTTATCCTGTTAGATCTTAGTGCTGCATTTGATACCATTGACCACGACATTCTAATCACTAGACTTGAAAAGCGTATTGGGCTCACTGATAGTGTATTGAACTGGATCAAAACATATATCAGAGGAAGGAAGTTCTATGTTAGTCTAGGAGACCATACATCTAAGACACACGAAAACTGCTACGGGGTAGCACAAGGGAGCTGCCTAGGTCCTTTACTCTTTTCTCTTTATATGTTACCACTCGGTGACATCATCAGAGGACATAATATAGATTTCCATAGCTACGCGGATGACACACAATTGTATATATCCGCTGAACCTAACGATATGACAGTCATACATTCCATTACGAACTCCTTGCTGGCAATAAACAAATGGATGAACGATAACTTTCTCAAATTAAATGAGGACAAAACTGAAGTTCTACTTATCGGCCCCAAATCAAAAAGAGAGATACTAACTAAGAATCTAGGAGGTCTAACCCCCTGGCTCAAACCTGAGGTGACAAGTCTTGGTGTCATCCTAGACGCAGATTTGAATTTCAACTTCCACATTAACAAAGTGACAAAAACAGCTTTCTTTCACCTCAGGAACATAGCAAAGGTACGACCATTCATAAAGCAAAATGATGCTGAGAAATTAATACATGCTTTCATATCCAGCCGGTTAGACTATTGTAATGCACTCTTTGCTGGTCTCCCGAAGAAAACCACTGAAAGAGCTCATTCAAAACTCTGCAGTGAGATTGCTAACAAAAACTAAAAGGAGAGATCACATCAGGCCCGTCCTAGCTACTTTACATTGGCTTCCCGTTACCTTCAGAATTGACTTTAAGGTACTTCTCCTCACATACAAAGCTCTAAATGGACTAAGACCCAGCTACACTGCCACCTCTCTTACAAAGTACACACCAGCTAGAACACTGCGATCATCAGATGCAAGTCTATTAGAGGTCCCCAGAAGGAGTCATAAGAAGATTGGTGATGCTGCCTTTGTCACCTGCGCCCCAAAATTATGGAACACACTACCCATAAATATTAGAGAAGCTGACACGCTAGACACCTTCAAAAGGCATCTTAAAACCTACCTTTTCAAAAAAGCATTCTATTAATTTCATCTTGCCTGAGACATCAGTTTATTATCTTCCTTTTACCTGTTTTATCTTTTTTATCCTTTTAATCATTTTATGCACTAGTTTTTCTTATCTTGCACTCACTGTGCATCAATTTCATCTTGTACTTTTTTAAACTTTTATTGTTCTTACTCCATGTATTGCTCTTGCTGCTTGTTTTTTCTATTTGATTCTATGTAAAGCACTTTGAACTGCAACTCTTGCATGAAATGTGCTATATAAATAAAGTCTTACTTACTTACTTACTTACTTACTTGTTGCACTTGTCTATCTTTTAAAATAAATGTTCTATGACTGAAATATATTGCCATTGCGCTTAGTTCAGGATGTACTTTTTCTGTTTAAGGTGGCAATTCGTAGTAGTTTATTTCTCCCTCATTTAAATTGGAGTGAGCGTGGAGCGATTTCTGCGGAGCGGCAGGATTTTGAAGTGGAGCGGGGAGTGAAAATGAGCGGAGCGGCCGGACGCCATTTAGAGCGAGGAGCGGCCGAGAGAAAAGCCATCTGAGAGAGGAGCGGAATATTCACACCGCTCAGCTCTGCTCACTAGCTCTGGTCCGGGCGGATATTGAAACTATGGCGGCCGAAATTAGACTATGGCGGTGCGCCATAGTCTTGTCAATGTGTGGGAAACACTTGTGTAATTACATTTGATAATCTCATTTAACTTCAATTGGAGTGGATTCCAAATAGAATTTTAAAAATTAGATTAATCGTTAGTTAACTCACCTATACTATGCGATTAATCAACTAAAAAATTTTAATCATTTGACAGCCTTAATGTAAACAAATACAAAATTACCACCATGTTTACCTGAGTGAGTGGCTGGTGGGTTTTACCATGTGGCTTAATGTGGCAAATGTTCATATTTTCAAAAGTTAATTTCCAACCCTGCTAGACAACATTTTAACAAGCATTACTTTCAGAAACGATCAAGGTATAAATCGATCGGCGGTGCACTGCTTTGCTTTATGGAATGGAGAGAAACATTCTAAGCAGGTGCAGGGCTAGCAGTAACGTTAGCTTTGGCTAAATGGCAAAATAAGAATGTGCTAGTTCATGCTTAACTGCGACAGAAACACAAAACTCAATGTTTCGAAAGTACTTACATCTCCATCTGCTGACTTGACACTGACAGTAGGTACAGAGACCACCGTCAGACGAAGTGTGCTGGCGAATCCATCTGTGTACTGTCCAAGGTTTTCAAAGCAGTCTGCTGTAAAGTGGTTTGCACAAACCGCAAGATTCTTGCCTATTGTTGCATGGACATGGCCATCAAAAATGAAATCAAGCCACGCAGTTCTTCTGTTTTCCTTGGTTGGGAGAAAATGGAAGGATTTGTGTGGCTCTTTGCAGCCAACAACACATCACTTCATGTGTGATTTGCCTGTAGCCATAACGCTCTTCTGCTCGATGCTAGTAAGGAAACCAGCTGATCAAAGATGGCGGATATTCAACTAATTTGGTGGGTGTGGGCTTGACAGGTGAGAGTGATTCTATGCAAATTTCCTTACCGTGACGTGAGGATACGGGAGCACACCAAACGTCTCACAGCAGGGTTGTGTTTCTTGACACCAAAGTCTCTCTACTGCCTCAGAAAACGGATGGATGTTTTTTTTTGCGCTTGGAGTGTTTATACGAACAGTAGAGACCCAAATATGAACACAAAAGCCAGCAGAAAGTGAGTTTTGCATAATATGTCCCCTTTAAAACTCCAAACAGCAAGCCTCACCTACTTGCCCACCTCAACCAAGTGTGAGAGGGGATTTTCTGCGGTGAATGTTTGTTTTTTTTATTTTAGTACCGCAACAAGTTACGTGAACAAAGCCTCTCCTCACTTCTCTTCATGGACTTAAATTGACCCCCCTTGAGCGATTTGACCCCTTGCCTTTTGTGTCATCATGATCCGACCCTCAACATCCTGGGTCACAGGACGGACAGCCAAAGAGGATCCCTGGGCGCTGTGGTCGCTTCGGAATTAAGGTATGAATCACAGAATGAATTGCCTTTGAGTTGTGCGTTTGGACTGGCTTTGGTCCTATTTATCATTACTGTATATTTAGGATTTGTGATGAGTATGTTTCCGACCTAAGACGCGATCCATTTTTTTTTATGAGCATCACATGATATCAGAGCTTGTTTCAGCACCATGGATAGCACTTTGTTTGTTGTTTGTAACATTACAGTGCGTTGTTTGCATCTGAGCGGAGGCCAAATGTTCGCACTGGTGTTTTAACTTACTGCATATTTTTTGGGTTGTTGCTACTGTCCCTATATTAAACGTTTCAGACAGTATTAAGCCCTTGCTGTAGTAATAGTGGAGTGTTTTTCTCAGTAATACTGTTATTGGCCACGCATAGATAATATTATATATGCATGCATGTGAATTGAAAAGTCGTGGTGCGCACTGCAAAAAATTGGGCTCCCCCAAAGGCCACTGTGTAATTCAAAAAAGCAGCAGGTTACACCACCTTAGAGCTAGATAAAGCAATTCACAGCTAGATTGTAAAAACAATTGTACAGCTAGCGAAAACACATTAAAGCTATAAAAAACCAATGTACAGCTTGACAGCTAGGGAAAACGCCTTACAGCTAGATACACCACTTTACAGCTAGTGAAAAACTTTACAGCAGAGAAAACCACTGTATGGCACCTTACAGCTAGTGAAACCACTTTACAGCAGGAGAAAACACTTTAGAGCAGGGAAAACCACTTTCCAGCTGGAGTAACCACCTTACAGCTAGAACTCACCTATAGCACAATCCACATGAGAATCCCACCATGACTAAAATGTGCACACCGACTTGTTAAACTGTTGCAGTATAATTATTCAGTTTAGAAAGTGTACTCTTTTATAAAAAGGCTAATAATATTTGTATAGTACTTTTATAGCACTAGTCTAGTTTTATTTACCCCCAAGTGATTCTAATGAAGCATCGGCAATTTTAATTAAAGTATTCGTAAACTCTTCAACCAAATGATGATCTCCCACCTTTAGGTGATCAGCTGTAGCACACTATAACCCTGATCTAAAGAGAGAGAGAGAGAGAGAGAGAGAGAGAGAGAGAGACTGGGGATGGTAAAGCAAAATAGAAAGCAGTGAGAGACCCTTACCACACTCATTTATGGGTTCATCAGACCAGTCCTTGCAGTCCTTCACACTGTTACACACCTTGCTGCTGTCAATGCACTCACCATTTCCACAGCGGAACATCTTGGGCTGGTCACACTTCGTGGCTGAGGGCGCAAATAAAAATGACAACTAAATGTGCATTCATTGAGACACAAGGCACTAGGTGAGTACTTTAAGGAGCCACTAGGATATATATAATGCCTCACTCAGACATGCCCTCTGCCCCCCCATAAGACTTCATCTTCAGTTTTTCCTTTCTTCCTTCCTTCCTCGCCCTTTCCCCTCTTACTGTTGACACAGCCAGCTTCGTCGCTGTAGTCTGGACAGTCGTGGACTTTGTTGCACTGTTTCGTCCCATGGATACAGGAGCCGTCCCCACACTGGAACTCATCCGGCCGACAAGTCAGCATTGCTGTCAGAACACACAAACACACACATGTAACCGATGTGTAAATGAAATAGTTTATATTTCACCAAAATTCCATTTTTTATTTCTATTCATGTTTTGTTATTAGTATTCATGTAAAACTCTGGTTTCTGTATTTCTTTTCTTTTGGGGAGTTTTTATTTTGACATTTTTATTTTTATTGAGTGACCTCTGACATTGCGATGTCACTTCCTGCTATTTCGCGGTATTTTCCTCACTCGGCTTTAGCCCCAGAGAGGAGAGGTAAGACCGCACTAGTGCTCCTGTTTATATTGTTAAATATGGAAAAATGTATTTTATAGAGGTTACGCATATGTTGTACTTTGTTAGTATTCTGTTAGCGTAATGTTCCTGTGTATATTTTTGTCATGTGCAGCGCTTTTACGTAGCTGGTTAGGTTGCTGTTTTTTAGTTAGGCTAGCTTTATTGGAGCGGGAAGACCGGCTTTGATACACTCTGTGCTATATACCCTGTTTTTCTTAAAGGTGTATATTGGAAGACTGGAAATAAGATGCTGTACTGAAATAAGTTATGTTATACACAGAGAGGAAGGAATAAATCCAGCCAGCAAAGCAGACAGTTGTCATCGCTTCATTTAACACCACCACGAACACAACGCAGGATAAGTCAGACCGGCTACACACACACACACACACACACACACACACACACACACACACAGACACACACACACACACACAAATAACTAATTTTCCTTCTTGACAACTGATGATGAGTGGCATGATATCAAGGTTTTAAATTGTCTGAATACAGGAAGGCATATGAATGAGTGAGTGTGTGTTTCAGGCTAACGGTGATCATACTCACCCGCCTGTTTTGAGGAAGCCCCACTGAAGATGTACACACAAGGAGGCAGTGAAAGTCCAATATATCTGTGTTGACATGTTTGTATGTGCATGTTCTTGTTTATGTGTGTGTGCATGTGCGTATTGCTTTAATTAGGTCTACAATAAATTCATGTTTGTGTCTGACTATTTAATTATTTTGGAATTACATGTTTGGAATTGTTCCAACAAAAGGACGGCGGACATGACAATGGACGCTGCATGGACGGTCCATACAGAATACTGTGTAAGGAAATGTGGCTGGAAAAAAAAAAAGATATAGCCGCTCATTGCAAATCACATACATACACCCATACCATTGACTGCATGTACATAGTTTCTTGGATACACTGTAACGAATTGCTGTAAATTTACGGTGAATTTACAACAGTATCTTACTGTATTTTGTAATTATTGTAAAATACTGTAAAATAATCATCCCTTGCATGCAGTGTTTCCCACAGGATTTTTGTAGACTATGGTGGGGGGCTCGCAATCCTCTAGGGGGGTCCGGGGGCATGCCCCCCCGGGAGAAAAAATGCAGTAGATTTCATTTAAATGCATCAATCTGGTGAATTTTGAAAACCAATTTATGACATATCAATTACTGACAAGTTAATTACAAACTGCTTGTACTGATATGAATGTTGATGACACAATGTGTCATACTAAATGGGGTTGAGGGGTTTTCAGAAAGCATTTATACCAAAATGACTAAAACACAGCGCTGAGCCTTTATACTACTAGTGAACTGTCAAGCGCGCAGCTGGGGGGGGGGGGCGGGGGGTCGCAAGGACGCCTTGCCATGGCGACGGGGGGAAACAGAACGTTGGGGAGCCAATCCAGCCGCGAGGATTTCCCCTTCTATTAAACGCTGCAGCCCACCTGTGTAGGCCTATTATTGAGCTGCTAGTGAAGTCTATTTGCCTAGGTGAAATGAGTCCGGGCCAGAGCTAGTGAGCGGAGCGGAGCGCGAGTGAGCGAGGAGCGGATGGAATGTTGCTGCAGCGTGGAGCGGTTTTTCATTCAGCCGCCGGAGCGGCCGCTCTGTTCCGCTCCAGTGTCGCTCCGATACCGCTCACACCACGAGTCTGACATGCCCAAATCCAAACGTGTGTCTTCTTGTTGCACTTCTATCTTTTAAAATAAATGTTCTATGACTGAAATATATTGCCGTTGCGCTTAGTTCAGGATGTACTTTTTCTGTTTAAGGTGGCAATTCGTAGTAGTTTATTTCTCCCTCTTTTAAATTGGAGCGAGCGTGGAGCGATTTCAGCGGAGCGGCAGGATTTGAAGTGGAGCGGGGAGCGAAAATGAGCGGAGCGGCCGGACGCGATTTAGAGCGAGGAGCGGCCGAGAGAAAAGCCATCTGAGAGAGGAGCGGAATATTCACACCGCTCAGCTCTGCTCACTAGCTCTGGTCCGGGCGGATATTGAAACTATGGCGGCCGAAATTAGACTATGGCGCACCGCCATAGTCTAATTTCGGCCGCCAAAGTTTCAATATCCGTCAATGTGTGGGAAACACTGCTTGCATGTAAATTGACAGTAAAATCGGTCGGTTAACAATAACAGTAGATAACTGTAATTTAACAGCATAAACAGTATTTATAATAGATTGCTGTAAATTTACGGTGGATTACAACAGTATCTTACTGTATTTATTTAAAACTGCATTTAACTGTAATAAACTGTTAAATAATAATCCCTTAAATGTAAATTAACATGCTTGGTTAACAAACTTTAATTTAACAGCATAAAACAGTATTTTCTGTCAAGTGGTGGATAGGTATAGGATAGGTATCATTCCTTTAAAAATCCGGTCACTCACTTGGCTATCCATCAGCAGCAGGAGCAAGATGTGGATTTCAACCAAGGAGGTAAAGTAATTTTATCCTGCATGATTATTAAACATTTTAATATTAGCCCATTTCATTAGTCCTATTTCACCTGGTCACCTGGTAAATTGGCAAAGTAAGCTCTGCAGCTAGCTTTTGCTTATTTATGTTAGCAGTTGTTTCTAACCATGTGTTAGCATCTTATTATTCTAACTTATAGTTATACTAACTTATACTAACTTATCATTAGTTCTGTTTCATTTGGTAAGGTTGCTAATATTGGCAAAGCAAGCTCTGCAGCTAGATTGTGCTTAGTTATGTTAGCAGTTGTTTCTGACCTTTAAATGTGTTAGCATCTTAGTATTTTCTCATTTAACCTAATATATATATATATATATATATATATATATATATATATATATATATATATATATATATATATATATATATATATATATGTGTAACAGTGTAAATAGCGACTTTGTTTTATTTGTTAAAGGGATATTCCGCCATATTTGGAAATAAGCTCATTTTCCACCTTCCCTCGAGCAAAACAATCGATCTTTACCCTTTTCCCGTTCATCCAGCCGTTCTGTGAGTCTGGCGGTACAACTTTTAGCTGTAACTTAGCATAGATCATTGAATCTGATTAGACCATTCGCATCTCGCCCGCTTAGAAGTGACTACGATTTCCGGAATTTTTCCCATTTAAAACTTGTCTCTTCTCAAGTTTGAAAGTGCAATAAGACCGACGGAAAATTAAACGTGGCGATTTTCTAGGCTGATTTTACCCGGAACTATACTCTCATTCTGGCATAATAATCAAGGAAAGTTGCAAAGGTACCATGGGCGCAGTGATATGACACAGTGCCTCAATAGTCCCTGTAGGCTTCTTCCGGCAATACAACCAATGTGATTACCTGCTATTACCGGTGGCATACTGGGACTATACTTTGAGGCGCGTCATATCACTTCTAAGCGGGCGAGATGCTAATGGTCTAATGCGATTCAATGATCTATGCCAGGGGTCGGCAATCTAAGGCACGCGTGCCACAGCTGGCACGTAGAGGAATTTTCAGTGGCACGCTGATGATGTTGCACAACTCCTCTTTTTAAACACATTATTTCCACTGGATGCGAAACGGCTGCAGATCCGCTCCACTACGGCGGCGGAGCCGATACGTATCAATTATAATCAACGTGTGAGCGTCCACCGACTCAGGGTCCGCTGCGTCGTGGGTGCGGAACGGCTCTGTCATCCGCCAGCCCTCGCAAACGATACGCAGAGCTTCTATTTTTGACGGACGCCGGAGTACGGCGCATCACTTCAGCACAGAGCAGACTGGTTATATCGCGTGATTATGCGTCAATTCGCGAGATCTCGTGCGCCCTCGGACAGCTGTCACAACAGGCGGACCCGCAATGGAGCGGAGCACGGACGGAACCAGTGTGTGTTGACGGAGTACGCAGCCGTTCCGTAGCGGAACGGATCTGCGTGTGCGTGTGTGTGTGTGGTCTGTCCCTTCCCTCCTCTGGTGCAGGACCTGTTGTCTGTAGCTCAGTTCAGGAGCAATGGTTTTGAAAAGTTTTACATTTGCCCAATACTACAATAAATATCCATCTGTTCGAAATGTGTAGTGTTTAATTACACTTAGTTAACAACACCATGCAGTAATTGAATGGCACACTAACTAATAAGAAAATTTCTAATTGGCACATCATGTCAAAAAGGTTGCCGACCCCTGATCTATGCTAAGCTACAGCTAAAAGTTGTACCGCCAGACTCACAGAACGGCTGGATGAACGGGAAAAGGGTAAAGATCGATTGTTTTGCTCGAGGGAAGGTGGAAAATGATCTTATTTCCAAAAATGGCGGAATATCCCTTTAATGTGATACAAAGTCTGCTGTATAACTTTTTTATAATAAATTACAGCAATGTTATAGAATATATATTCTCTTGTGTTCTATACCAGGGATTCTCAAATGTATAATTTAAAGGTCTGATCTGATTTTTATTCAAGGTCAGAGTTCAGGAATGATTGGCAATAACATTTAATCAACATTAAATCAGTTCACTTATGATTATGTCTCTTGACCGGGCCAGCATGCATAGAAACCTTATGTTGATGATAGAAACTGAGGCAGACATGGCTCAGACAGTTTGGGAAAAAATGATTTCAAAATAGCAAACATTACAGTTCTACCTTTAATTATGTTATCAAGTTAAATAAGATATCAGTTAAAAAGAAGTTAGAAAGTGAGTGCTGTGTGCTGTTGGTTCTGAACCAATAACTCTATCAGTTATTGGTTCTTGAAAACAGCGTCAGAGTGAGTGCTCGTTGCACTGTCCACTGTGTGCCGTCTCCGCTAATTTAACCTGCTACTTTTCTTCAGTCGGAACACAGGTGAACAGTGATGTTGCTGAACGTCTTTATGATCGTTTATGGTAGAATCACAAGCACAAGAAAGCTCACAAGTTAGTAAAATACAAGAAAAGTCCAGCATGGTGTGTTAATTGTAGGACTTGTGGATGTTACCCGGCTCTCATGATGAACATGAGGTAACTGTTATGGACTCGGTCCGGATTGATTTGCTGTTCAGAATTTGAAACGCCTTGTATGATGTTATACTTTTTTTAATTTGCGGGGATTTATAGGAATAAATGCAAAAATAGCAGATTTGATATCCTTTGTGAATAAACTGGTATATACTGTTAAATTACCTTAACCCACAGTTAATCTACCGTCATGTATTGTAATCCAAAAAAACGTATTATACTGTTAATAAATAACGGTAGATGCGCTGTAAAATAACCACAACACCCACCGTTATACAGTAATATACTGTAATTCAAAATATTGTACTATACTGTTAAAATAAATAACAGTAGATGCACTGTTAAATAACAGTAGCTTACTGGCATCCCTGCTGCCAGTATTTTACTGTTATTTAACAGTGAAATTTGTTACAGTGTAGCTCTCCCAAGTACATAACACACACACAAACGCGCACACACGCGCACACACGCTGAGTAGGTATAGTCAAAGCTGATGAAAACATAATCCTACACCATCAGAGAAAGTGCTGATTGTGTCAGTGAGATTATTGGAATCCAATCAGCAAATTCTGATGATTCCCATGTAAGAAACGTGATAATGCTGATTGGCCATTTGCACGATGAGTGTGTGTGTGTTAGAGAGGAGAGATTGATTTATCATCTACATTCATCTTCAATCCTGCCCTCCCCATATCTGCAGACAGGCTCAGGCATATTGAGACAGGGATTTGAAATTGATATGGGAGATTATAATCTTTATTGTGTGTGTGTGTATGTGCACATGTGTGTGCATGTGTGTCAGTATGTCCGTGCCCTTGTGTCAGATGGAGGCGTATTAGTGCAATAAGAATGTAAGAGAAAGTGAATATGAGGATACATGAAAGGTTTTAGATATATACACATAATAGCACTTCATACACAACAAGATCGTAGTTTGTCTGCAAACACACAGATAAATAATGCTCTATTTTCAGCACTGTGATTATTGAGCTATTGAGATTTTTGAGCATAGAGTACCTGGCCAGAAGCAGCTGATAAAACAATGGCACAAGCAGCACATCACAGGTAGCTTAAATAATATCAGCGCCCAAAATATTGGCAAATTATCTGTCAAACTACAATCTTGTCGTGTTGTTACTGGCACATATTTTGAAAAAGAGACAATTTTGAAAACATTGGATATCTTTAGAATCAATTAAAAGTATGTCCTTTACATTAAATTGAACTAGGCTACTGTGTAAAATTGTATGTAAAAAAATAATTAAAATCTTTGTATCCATAACTTAATCACTGCTATCAAATAATCTCTCATTCATCGGCCGATTCTAAATAAAGC
Organism: Urophycis tenuis; assembly: GCA_036785325.1. Lineage (NCBI taxonomy): Eukaryota > Metazoa > Chordata > Actinopteri > Gadiformes > Phycidae > Urophycis > Urophycis tenuis. The sequence goes on along the minus strand of JAXIVH010000003.1, from coordinate 18,317,152 downwards.
TATTAGTCTTACTGGCTCTGAGTCATGCTTACATATTTTTTGTGTATCTGTATCTATGATCTTTACAAGGGGAGGTTCCAGATGCCTGGAACATTTTTTATTACTACACCACAGACTTAGACTCCACACCACAGACTTAAATTAGACTCCAAAATGAAAACTGCCATCAACCTTAATTCCCAGCCCTACCTGCAGGGCAAGCTAAAAATAAAAATACATCCAACAAATTAAGACAGCCAAATGCTACATCAGCTGACATTACTAATGTTTTGGGGGTATTGACGCTGCACTTTAAATGTGGTGAATGCAAGGAGGGGCTGAGAACATATAAATCATCCATTCAACACTGCTATACAATTCTAAACAATGTGTTGTTCATATACTTTCTATTAAACGTATGTCAATGCCCCCCACCTATGCGAATAGATCTAAAACATTTACATAGGTTACACAAATGTAGATCATCAACGAGATATTCTCCAGAAGCGAGTTGCTTGCAACCCTGTGTATGGCATTAAGCTGGTACTCACGACAGCTGGCCTCGTCAGACTTATCCTTGCAGTCTGCGTCGCCGTCACACTTCCAGTTGAGGTGGACACACTCTCCACTGTCACACTGAAACTCCCCCGCCAGGCAGCGGGGCTTCTGGGGCTCGGTGTGGCTGCTGCAGCGCTCCATTGACTCATCAGACTTGTCCTTGCAGTCGGCATCTCCATCGCAGCTCCACAGAGCTGGGATGCACTCCGAGTCATTGCAGCGGAATTCATGTGCCCCACAGACGGGCGCTAAGCACTTCTGCTCATCACTTCCGTCACCACAGTTGTCATCGCCATCGCACACAAACACAGATGCCACGCATTTGCTGTTGAGGCACTGGAAGTCCTTGACAGGGCAGGCCTTGGTGTCTGATAGTAAGGAAGAGACAGGTGGGTGAGTATGAGTCAGAGAGTGTGCCACAAGCCCTTATTCCAAATAGACCTCAGAGCCAAGGCGCAATTTTCTTGTATTTATTTTCTTTTATTTGTGTGCAGGATGCTGCTACAACACATGGTTGACTCTCTTACTCTGCTCATAATTCATCACAAACAACAGAATAACCCGGCTTCCTCCCACAGACCAAAAAAACATGCAGGTTGGGGATTAGGTTAATTGGTGTCTCTAAATTGACCATAGGTGTGTATGTGAGTGTGAATGGTTGTCCGTCTATGTGTCCCTGTGATAGGCTGGCGACCTGTCCAGGGTGTACCCCGCCTCTCGCCCGTTGCAGCTGGGATTGGCTCCAGCCCCCCCCGCGACCCTCGCAGAGGATAAGCGGTTTTGATAATGGATGGATGGATGGACAACAGAATAACAAAACACATGACAAGGGGGGGGGGGTCCTATCAGAGGCCTTCCAATTGGCGCCCGTTCCTAGGTTTTACAATACAAAAATGTGCTACCTCATATTTCCTATATTATGAAGAGGCTAATCACAAGCTGCCTACTTCTTTTCTGAGTTGATCAATTGGATGTGATGGTTGAAATTGCCAAACAAATGTGTCGGTCTGTGGATGATCTATAGTCGAGACATGAAAGAAAGGCAATTAAATGTATTTTGCCTTAAACCCAGCCCCATCCCAGAGCAGTGGGGCATTAGAGACAGGTCAGATAGGGAAAGAGATAAGAACTCCTCAATTACTTCATTCTCCTTCAACAACTTTATCTCATCTTGGATCTATGTAGTCCACTGTGACGGAGCGCACCGGAGCGCACCGCTGAACGCACCGTCACCGCGACAACACGGGCTCACGCTCGGGGAGAGCCCGCTCTCTCTCCCCATGCCCATGGAGCCATCGCGAAGCAGGAGGCGACGCACTCACCTGCTGCCGCGGTCGTAGTTGGTCTCGGGGCCAAGCCGAAGCACTACCAGAGTGCTTCCTGAAATAGCGCTAGTGGCGCGCTACGGCTGGTCAGGTGACCATGGACTCCGCCATTAAAGGGGACTTGGGGAGTTTTGTATTTGTATGGTTAGAATGTTATAGTAATGTTATGGTCTGTCTACAATGTTTATGTTTATTTGTTATCCACCATCTGTGGGGATGGGTGTGGTTTGGGGGAACCACAAGGCTTTACTTGATGGGTTAGGCTAAAACCCCCCTGCCAATTAGGAGTTGGTATGCCCGAAGGAGGGGCTAAGGTTATATAAGAGGAGCCCAGGGCAGTAGGTTGGGGAAAAAAGGGGGACCGTGATGCTACCCGAGGGCTAGCTAAACCCAGAGATGCTACTACTACTTTAAGTACCGTGTTTATTTGTACCAGTCTGTCTATTTTTTGGCCAATTCATGTCTTCCACGGGGTGTTTGGGTTTTGGGGTTTTTGTTTTGGAGTAATAAATATCACTCACCTAAGTTCGCCGGCTGAGCCATCATTTTTTCAAACACACGGACAACGAACCCGTGACATTTGGTGTCAGAAGTCGGGATGGCCAGCCAACGGGGACGCACCCGTCTTACCGGAAGACGTACCGGACTCCGCTCACAAAAGCAACTTCCAGCTCAGGAGGAAGCTGTAGGTGAGGGAGCCTGGTCCACAGACGATGAGGAGTACAAAGGGGCGGCGGCTGCTGCTCTAGCCCGGCAGGCAGCCACCGGAGCTCCAGGTGCCAGTGAGGAGCTGGTGGCTGTCATGAGGACCTTCCTGGAGGGACAGCAGAGGAGAGAGGACGGGCTCCTGGCAGAGCTCCGAGGGCTCCGGGAGTCGTGGCAAGCCTCCCAACTGCCTGCAGCACCTATCCCAGCATCATTGAGGGCCACATCACCATCTGAGGGGTCGCTGCGGAGCCTGAGGATGAACCTGCCTACTCCAGCTCCTCGGATGCACCGCGGATCACCTTCTGAGGCACCAAGGAGTAGGGTCAGCAGCGAAGCAGAACCTCCTAGGCCCTCCGGGGACCCCAAGATTCCCCAGTATCTGGCGGGAGAGGACCTGGAGAACTACCTGCTGCGCTTCGAGCGGATAGCCAGAACCTGGGGTTGGCCAGAGAGTGACTGCGCGTGTCGCCTGGTGCCACTACTCTCAGGAAAGGCACTAGAGGCGTACACCGCGATGGACGAGGAGAGGGCCCACTCTTACCCGGACTTAAAGGCAGCGCTCCTAGTCAAGTTTGACGTGTCCCCGGAGACGTATCGCCTGCAGTTCCGGGCCATGGCAGTTCCACCCGGGGAGAACCCAACAGAGACCTACCACCGCTTAAAGGGTTGCTACCGGCGATGGGTTCGTCCGGAGCAGCACACCAAGGAGCAGATCGGTGAGCAGATCATCTTGGAGCAGCTGCTCCGGGTGTTCCCTGCAGACATTCGCACCTGGGTGAAGGAGCATGAGCCGACGGAGGGGCTAGCTGCAGCCAAGCTAGCACTGCAGTACCTCAACGCCCGGAGGGGAGGCCCAGCACCCTACCAAGGGGGTCCTGGTCGGCAGCCTTCTTCCCAGCCTAGGGCAACGGTCAGGGCCAACGTACCACCGCCTGGAGGAACCCGCCCTTCACACCGTCAGCAGAGTCCTGGTAGGGAGCTCATTTGTTTTTACTGCCAGCAGGCAGGACACAAAGCTTCCCTGTGCCCCATCCGAAAGACTAAGGTTAGTGGTGCCTGTTACACTCCCCGTGCTGGGGATGTAAGGGAGGTTGGGAAGCGGCAGTATTTTAAAGACATCACCATTAATGGTACCCCAGTGACTGCTCTGGTTGACTCCGGGAGCTTCCGGACGCTGGTCCGGAGAGACTTAGTGCCAACGAGCATGATGGATTACAGCAGGCGGGAAGACATTGTTTGTGTGCATGGGGACAGCCATTCCTACCCTACCGCAGAACTGTCTGTGAGGGTAGGCGAGCAACCATATGTTATGACGGTGGGGGTCGTAGATAGGTTGCCTGTAGCTGCCATCCTGGGGTTGGACTTACCGGTGCTGCTGGATGTACTGTTGGAAGCAGGACCTAAAGACAGTGACTTTGGTAGCGGGTTGTCGGGGCAGGCGATAACCCGTGCCCAGGCCAGGGCAGGGGTGACCTCTGTCCCCGGACAGGACAAGGGTTCGGATCCAGAACCCTTTTCCACCCTGGACAGCAGTCTGTTTGAGGGGGCCACAAAGGGCTTCCGAAAGTCGCGTCGCCGCTGGCGACGCGACTTTCGGAAGGGGGGACGGACAAAGGACGGACAAAGGACAGGTGGGAGGTGCCAGGGGACATTGGGGCATTGCAACGGGAGGATGGGACTTTGAGCCCATTGTTTGCCAAGGTGGTTGGGGGGCTGGATATGGAAAGGGGGGATAAAGGTTTTGTCGATTCCGAGGTTCTGTATGCGGTGGCGGATGGCGTCAAACGCCTCGTGGTGCCAGTATCGTGTCGGCAGATGATCCTGCACCTGGCACACACATTGCCTTGGGCAGGTAATCTTGGTCGCAACAAAACCTATCTGCGTATATCCTCCCGATTCTACTGGCCTTCCATGTATGCGGATGTCCAAATGTACTGCCAAACCTGTCCCACCTGTCAGAAAACCTGCTATGTCCGCCAGTCGGACCGGGCCTACCTTCAACCTCTGCCGGTGATCTCCATCCCGTTTAGGCGAGTAGCCATGGACATTGTTGGCCCATTGGTGCGCAGCAGTGGAGGGCACCAGTACATTCTGGTGCTCTGTGATTATGCCACCCGTTTTCCAGAGGCTTTCCCCTTGCGCACTGTGACTGCCCCGGCTGTACTCCGTTGTCTGGTCCAACTGTTTTCCAGGGTTGGTGTGCCGGATGAAATCCTAACGGACCAGGGGACCAACTTCACCTCCAGACTTCTGCAGCTCTTCCACCGGCAGCTGGGGATTTCGGCCATCAAGACCACGCCGTATCATCCACAGACGGACGGTTTGGTTGAACGATTCAACCAAACCCTGAAGAAGATGCTGCAGAAGTTTGTGGCTGACACGGGGCGGGACTGGGACAAGTGGCTGCCGTTCCTGCTGTTCGCCTACCGGGAGGTCCCGCAAGCGTCCACGGGGTTCTCCCCGTTTGAGCTGCTGTACGGCTGGGAGGTCCAGGGGCCGTTGGATCTGCTGCTCAAGACCTGGGAGGCTCCAGCCACTGGGGCTAGTGATCGCAGTGTGGTCCAGTTCGTGCTGGAGATGAGGGACCGGCTGGCCAAGTACCGGGACGAGGCTGAGGTCAACCTACGGGAGGCCCAGCAAAGCCAGAAGGCATGGTACGACCGCCAGGCCAGGCACCGAGTGTTCCAGCCAGGCCAGAAGGTACTGCTCCTCTTGCCATCCTCCAACAGCAAGCTGCTGGTGAAGTGGCAGGGCCCGTACCCGGTCCTCCTGAAGATGGGCCCCGTGACCTATGAGGTCCACCACCCGGACAAGAAGAAGGCAAGGCAGGTATACCATGTAAATCTGTTGAAGGAATGGAAGGAGGCTCCTGTGCAGGTTCCCGTGACGTCCCTGTTGGTAGCGGAGGTGGACAGCGACGGGGAGGAGGAGCCTACCTTGGCCGACCTCAACTCGTCTGCGGGACCTGATCTCGACCATCTCTCTGCTGTCCAGTCCAGCCAGCTGAGCCAGGTGTTCCAACGGGTCTCCAGATTGTTCGCGGCCAACCCAGGTAAGACTGACCTGGTTGAGCACGTTGTCCGCCTCAAGGACAAGGGGCCGTTTCGCCAGAGGGCTTACCGGGTGCCACAACACCTGGTGGCAAAGCTCGGGAAGGAGGTCGAGGAGATGCAGCGCCTGGGGGTGATCGAGCCATCCCAGTCCGAGTGGTGCAGCCCGGTGGTCATCGTGGTAAAGAAAGATGGCTCCCTGCGCACCTGCATCGACTTCAGGAAGCTGAACGCGATGTCGGCGTTTGATGCGTACCCGATGCCCCGGGTTGATGACCTGCTGGAGAGGATTGGTCGGGCCAGGTTCATCACCAGGCTGGACCTCTGCAAGGGCTACTGGCAGGTCCCACTGGAAGTGGCCAGTCGCCCCTACACTGCATTCCAGACACCAACGGGCCTCTTCCAGTTTACGGTAATGCCCTTCGGCCTCCATGGAGCACCCGCCACCTTCCAGAGGCTGATGGATCGAGTCCTGCAGGGGTGTGAGGACTGCAGTGCTGCCTACCTAGATGACGTGGTCATCTTCAGCGACACCTGGGAGCAGCACCTGCAGCAGTTGGAGCGAGTCCTTGGGCGGATCCAGCAGGCGGGCCTGACGCTGAACCCGGCCAAGTGTCAGTGGGCGAGGGAAGAGGCTAAGTACCTGGGCTACCGGCTTGGACGAGGCGAGGTCCGGCCACAGGTGGACAAGGTCGAGGCCGTTCGCAGCTGCCCCCGCCCTCGCACAAAGAAGGAGGTAAGGTCCTTCTTGGGCTTAGCGGGCTGGTACCGGAGGTTTGTCCCGCAGTTCGCCACCATTGCGGCCCCGTTGACAGCCCTGACGGCGAAGGACCAGAGGAACCCGGTCGTGTGGAACGATGACTGTGAGGCCGCCTTTGGTACCCTCAAGGCCGGCTTGTGTTCCTCTCCAGTGCTGAGGAGTCCTGACTTCAGCCAGCGGTTCTTGGTCCAGACTGATGCCTCTGCAGTGGGCCTGGGGGCAGTCCTGGCCCAAGGGGAACCTGGGGAAGAACAACCAGTGCTGTACCTAAGCCGCAAGCTGCTGCCCCGGGAGACCAGGTACTCCACAGTAGAGAAGGAGGGCCTGGCCATCAAATGGGCCCTGGAGAGCTTGAGGTACTACCTGCTGGGGAGGGAGTTCGACCTGGAGACCGACCATCGGGCGCTGACCTGGATGAACTCCATGAAGGACCATAACAGTCGTCTCACCCGGTGGTACCTCTCTCTCCAGCCGTTCCAGTTCCTGATCCGACATCGGCCGGGCAGGAACAATGTAGTAGCCGACTACCTCTCCAGGTTGCCGCACATCGTCAACCTCGGGGAGGAGGAGGATAATGTGACGGAGCGCACCGGAGCGCACCGCTGAACGCACCGTCACCGCGACAACACGGGCTCACGCTCGGGGAGAGCCCGCTCTCTCTCCCCATGCCCATGGAGCCATCGCGAAGCAGGAGGCGACGCACTCACCTGCTGCCGCGGTCGTAGTTGGTCTCGGGGCCAAGCCGAAGCACTACCAGAGTGCTTCCTGAAATAGCGCTAGTGGCGCGCTACGGCTGGTCAGGTGACCATGGACTCCGCCATTAAAGGGGACTTGGGGAGTTTTGTATTTGTATGGTTAGAATGTTATAGTAATGTTATGGTCTGTCTACAATGTTTATGTTTATTTGTTATCCACCATCTGTGGGGATGGGTGTGGTTTGGGGGAACCACAAGGCTTTACTTGATGGGTTAGGCTAAAACCCCCCTGCCAATTAGGAGTTGGTATGCCCGAAGGAGGGGCTAAGGTTATATAAGAGGAGCCCAGGGCAGTAGGTTGGGGAAAAAAGGGGGACCGTGATGCTACCCGAGGGCTAGCTAAACCCAGAGATGCTACTACTACTTTAAGTACCGTGTTTATTTGTACCAGTCTGTCTATTTTTTGGCCAATTCATGTCTTCCACGGGGTGTTTGGGTTTTGGGGTTTTTGTTTTGGAGTAATAAATATCACTCACCTAAGTTCGCCGGCTGAGCCATCATTTTTTCAAACACACGGACAACGAACCCGTGACATCCACTTTAACATAAGCATTGGATGCAAAAGCAGATATTTCTATGTGTAAACTACTGCTAATGTACAACAGTAAAACTTTAAATATGCTGATTTGTTGCAATGCTGGGGGTGGATAAATCAAGTAAAGTACTAAAATCACAAATTTAGTGTTCCCCTACCACAGCTTTGGGTTTTAGTATTTGGGGGTAAATAAGAGGATGTTGGAATGAGAGGACAAAATCAAACCAAAGTCAAGTATATCTATATAGGAAAATGCAGGCAATAGTCTGTGAGGGAGAGCTGCCACAGGTCATGAAGACAGATCTCTTCAGCTAAGTACACAATGCTGGAAAAGGGTAGGCGAATCAGACGGTTTGATGCAAACATTTGATCTTTGCCTTCATCTTTGCTTTGGACAAGTACAAATATCAGTAGCCTCTTTTCCAAAAATATTTCATTATAGCTTTGGCAGACAGCTGACCTTTTGTTTACAAATGTGGCAAGTGGGGTATGTCGGGTGGTGACACACTACTGAAGGGTAAATGTAAAGAGCTAGAAAACGCCACCTGGGGGGACCTAAACCCCAGGAACAAAGGAGTCTTAAGATAAAATATTATAAATATAAATAAAATATTTACACGAAAGGCAGACGTGAATTCGATATAAAAAATTATAAAGAACTAAGTGACAACTAAAGAAAATAAACCACTACAAAAACACAGCTAGCTGTAAACTTCCCAAAAAGGCCACAGTGAATTGACCTATACAGACACATAAATTTGGGGACAAAATCTCTTTGGGGGATCATAGGGGGGATATCAGTTTGATAAAGTTAAATAGTTAAATAGATCAAAAAGGTCCAGATACCCCCCCCCCCCCCCCCCCCCCCCCCCGCAACCACACGCCATCATTATCGACTTCATGGCATTGTTGAGAAGGTCTCCTTAAAGAAACTTGCCATTGCTTTGACACCAAAGCTGGAGGCAACTGTGATGAGATCCATATTGTTTTTGACGCTTACAGAGAGGACAACATCAAACATGGAGAGAGGGAAAGAAGAAGAAAATCAAAAAACATGGTTGTCCTTGATGTGATATCACCAAACCAAAATGTTCCAGTGGTATTAGATAACTTTTGGTCATTTTCCATTACCAAAGCTGCTTTTCAGGCATTCTATGTTGAGTGGCTGACCACCAATTACAAAGGCACCAAACCACTTGTTCTGCCCCCGCTTCAGTGTGTGTGAGTCGCCGTCTGGTCTGCTACTTCAGCTCGCCAGATAGTTAACAGTTTTCCCTCACAAAGAATGAAACAGCTTGTAGACTTTCCAAACTTTACTCAGGAAGTACTGTAAAACTAGACAGATACAAAATAAATATTTCAGTATCTCATATAGACGTTGTTCAAGACCAATATTTACATATTGACAGTTCAAAACGTTTAGAAACAACTCCGTTAGCTTAAGACTAACGTCAATAGGAAATTCCATTAAAATGCTGGCGATTAGCATAAATCATCAACATACAACTTCTGAACGAACTTAGATTCATTATAACTGTATCGGTTCATACTTACAGGCAAACGTGTTTTCTGGCCACCCAAATAAAAGTACGTGACCATCTAAATCACCATGCATCATTGAACTACGGCAAGACTGCGAATACAAAAACATTGCGTTCCGAGTCGCCACTAGGGGTCTCCCTTTTACCCAAACAAACCTCAGAACATCACACTATACCTTGGTATATCACCACAGGCATGGACTATGTCAGCTGGGAGTGCTACTCCATTACCTCGGCTAAACTGCACACACAAGGACGGACAGGATGTTGTTCCATGTGCAGGACATTTTAAGTACTATATCACTGACACTATCATCAGGTGACACAGAGGAGACAGATGTCTTTGTGTGCCTATTATACCACATAACAGTCAATTGGTGAAGCCTTGGCCTCCAAGAGCTCTGGCTCATGCGCAACTCAGGAGTGAAAAGATCAATATTACCACATCATGATAGCGCTAGGAGAGGAGCTCACTCAGTGTCTACCAACACTACATGCGCTGACTGGCTGCGATACAACCAGCAAAATTTCAACCAAACTTGCAGCTCTGAACACTGTCCACAAACCAGACAACTCTTCTCTGGTTCTCAATTTCAACCGTCCACAGCTAACAGAGAGCGCATTGCTGGGTTTGAAAGTAATGTCCTCGTGATGGACTTTGAGAGGACCGCTTGTACTTCAACGAATGCAAGAAAACATATACAAAGAGCCTATTATCAACAACCCCTTTGGGTCTAAGCACCATTTACAGAAGCCACCTCAATTTTAAATGCAGATGCTTATGGTTTTGTAAGAAAGGGCAGTTTATTAGTCCCTGAGATTGTAATCTCAAAACATGAAGGTTTGCCAGATCCCTGCTCATGTGGGAAGTGTGCACACGTGTATTTATAAGTATTTATTTATCATTTTCCATTAAATACAGCACAAAACAGGACGAAAACCGAAATCGGGTCGAGTATGGAAGGACCGGAATAAACAAAGGTTCTCTTCATTGGTAAGGAATAAGCCACTGCGCACTTCTTGGGGGGAAAAGATGGAAGCCAAGCAAGAGAAGCAGTTGGTCAAAAGTACTCCCAAAGAGAAGGAGAACATTGAGCAGGCTCTCCAGCAACAAGATGCTCGATTAACCGGCCTAAAGGACGTGGTGAGACATGTATTGGCCCAGCTGGGAAACCTGACCGCAGCTCACAGCCAAGCCGCTGCTGCAGCTCCCTCTCCGGCCGTGACACTCCCAGCTCCCGCTTCCCCACCTCTCATGCAACTATGAGAGCCCCGGGTGGGAATCCAGGAGCAATACGAGGGAAACCCGGAAGGGTGCAGCCCGTACATCACTAACTGCTCCATTCTGTTCGCGCTGCAGCCCCACACTTACGCTACGGAGGAAGCCAGGGTGGCTTACGCCATCACTCACCTGACGGACAGAGCCCGTCTCTGGGGAACGGCAGAATGGGAACGCTGCACTCCCGCCTGTTTGTCCTTTCAGTCCTTCGCCCTCGCGGGGACCCGACCACCATGACAGTCTATTTGGGCTGAGGCAGGGGGGACGAACCGTCGCCGACTACTCCATTGATTTCCGCACAAGGGTCCACCGCAGTGAGTGAAATATGGTGGCACAGTGTGATGCCTTCCTGGAGGGACTAGAGGAGCCGGTAAAGGACGGGTTGGTCCCCCATCTCCCTAGGTCGCTGGATGAGCTAATCGAGCTATCCACACGGGTAGATGGCCGCATCCGAGCGCGACGTAGGGAGAAACGTCAGGGGCCACACGAATGGCGCTCCCCGGTCTCCAGACCCGCACCCCCGACACAGAAAGCCGAGTCCATGCAGGTGGGTCGCACCAGCCTCACGCCAGAGCAACGGTCACGTCGTCAGCAGGGCAACCTTTGCCTGTACTGCGGCCAGGCTGGCCATTTCGTGTCACATTGCCCAGTAAAAGACCGGACTCACCATTAGAAGGGGGATTATTGGTGAGTCATACTTCTAACCTCTCCTCCCACTCACGTCCTTTATGCCAGGCCCGCCTGCTCCTGTCTGAGGGGTCTCACACCCTGGCTGTTTTCATAGACTCCGGCTTCGACATTAACATCATCGCAGAGGAGCTGGCGCGTCAACTAAACGTCCAGCGGGTTCCTCTTCCGCACTCATCCACGGCCTGCGCCCTCGATGGCCCCCTAGTGGGGACAGTCACCCACCAGATGGCACCCCTCCGTCTATTCCTGTCAGGTAACCATCACAAAACCATCCAGTTTCACATCCTGAGGTCCCCCCGTCTACCATTTATATTAGGTTTCCCCTGGCTCCGTCGCCACAACCCCACCATAGACTGGTCAACCGGTTCAATCCTGGGCTGGAGTCCCGCTTGCCATCAAGTTTGCCTCAAGCAGGCGTCTGCCCCACATCTGAGCACCTGTTCTGACCCCGCCCCCAACATGATGGGTTCCAGCTGAATACTCCGACTTCAGAGAAGTATTCAGCAAGGCTAAGGCCAACTCCCTACCTCCGCATCGTCCATACGTGCCATAGACCTGCAGCTCGGGTCGTCGCCTCCCAGGGGCTGTCTATTCTCCCTATCTGCTCCAGAAAGAACGGCCATGGAGGAGTACATCAGCGACTCTGTGGCAGCAGGCATCATCCGTCCGTCCTCCTCCCCGGCGGGCGCAGGGTTCTTCTTTGTTGAAAAGAAGGACAAGACCCTGCGTTCATGTATCAATTACCGGGGTCTGAACGAGATCACGATCAAGAACCGGTATCCCCTCCCACTCATCTCCTCTGCCTTCGAGCTGTTGCAGGGGTCCACCATCTTTTCCAAGCTGGATCTCCGCAACGCGTATCATCTGGTCCGGATCAGGAAAGGAGATGAGTGGAAGACGGCCTTCAACACACTAACGGCGCATAATGAGTATCTTGTGATTTCCTTTGGTCTCACCAACGCCCCATCCGTCTTCCAGGCACTAATTAACGATGTCCTGCGGGACATGTTGGACCGATTTGTATTTGTGTATATAGATTATATTTTAGTTTTCTCAAAAACAAGGAGGAACACGTCCACCACGTCCAGGCGGGTTTGCAGCGGCTCTCAGATAACTCACTTTTCGTGAAGGCGGAGAAATGTGAGTTTCACGCTACTTCTGTCTCCTTCCTGGGATATGTAATCGGGAAGGGCAACATCAGCATGGACTCTGCCAAGGTGTCAGCTGTCACTGCCTGGCCCATCCCTGACTCCCGCAAGCAGCTACAACGTTTCCTGGGGTTCGCAAACTTTTACAGGAGGTTTATTAGGGGTTACAGTACCGTCGCTGCACCCCTGACATCCGTCACATCCTCTAAGGTCCCATTCCTGTGGTCTCCGGCGGCCAACACCACCTTCTGGGCCCTCAAGGCAAAGTTCACGTCTGCCCCCATCCTCCAGATACCTGATCCCGGGAGGCAGTTTGTGGTGGAGGTGGACGCCTCTGGCGTGGGAATAGGAGCGGTCCTCTCCCAAAGAGCGGCGGTGGACCAAAAACTTCACCCCTGTGCCTTTTTCTCAGAGAGAAATTTCGACATCGGGAACAGGGAGCTTCTGGCGGTGAAGCTGCCACTAGAGGAGTGGCGCCATTGGTTGGAGGGAAGCAAGCAGCCCTTTTTAGTATGGACCGACGACAAGAACCTGGAGTACACTCAGTCAGCCAAGCGGCTGAACTATCGCCAAGCCCGTTGGGCCCTGCATCTCACCAGGTTCAACATGTCTCTCTCCTATAGACCCGGAACCTGCAATGTCGAGCCGGACGCTCTTTCTCGGCAGTTTTCGGAGAAAAAGGGGTCCACGGCAAACCCCGACACCATCCTCCCGTCCACCTGCTTGGTTGCCCCCCTCAACTGGTAGGTAGAGGAAAGGGTTAGAAGAATTACTCATTTGATTCCGTTAGGGAAATTTGGTCTTCTGCATTTAACCCAATCGTGAATTAGTGACACACTCAGAACACAGTGATGGTGAAGCACACAGTGAGGTGAAGTTAAACTCGATGCAGTGAGCTGCCTGCAACAGCGGCGCTCGGGGAGCAGTGAGGGGTTAGGTGCCTTGCTCAAGGGCACTTCAGCCGTGCGCACTGGTCGGGGTTCGAACCGGCCACCCTCCGGTTACAAATCCGAAGCCTTAACCAGTAGGCCGCGGCTGCCCCTAGAACAGGTTAGAACCGCCCTAGGAGGTCACTCGGGACCCAGCACCTACCCTCATGACCGCTTGTTTGTCCCTGCAGCTCTCCGCTCCGACATCCTCCAGTGGATGCACAACTCCAACCTCACCTGCCACCCGGGGATTACGCGTACAAAGGACACAATCCAGCGGCGATTCTTGTGGCCCACGTTCGAGGAGGACACCCGTGAGTTTGTGGGGGCCTGCCCGGACTTCAGCCAGCACAAGGTCTCCCATCAGGCTCCGGCTGGTCTTCTCCACCCTCTGCCGGTACCCCACCGCCCATGGTCTCACATCTCCCTGGACTTCCTCACCGGTTTGCCACCATCCCACAGCAATACCACCATCTTGACCGTGGTTGATTGGTTTAGCAAGCTGGCTCACTTTGTGCCGCTGCCCAAACTACCCTCGGCCAAGGTAACGGCTGAACTGGTCCTCCAGCACGTTTTCCGTATTCATGGCCTTCCCGTCGACGTGGTGTCCGACAGGGGACCACAATTCAACTCCATCTTCTGGAGGGAGTTCTGCAGCTTAGTCGGGGCCATAGTTAGCCTATCCTCAGGTTTCCATCCTCAGTCCAATGGCCAGATGGAGAGGAAGAACCAGGAGATGGAGATGGCTCTCCAGTGCATGGCCTCGAAAAACCCTGCCTCATGGTCCCAACATGGTTCCAACAGACGGATGAAGGCCCAGGCCATCATCCGTCGCAGCCGCAGGACCTGGGACCAAGCAAGGGCCGCCTTGCTACGCTCGGCTGATCGCTATTCGGCGTCGGCTAACCGCCACCGCACCAGGGCCCCTACCTACCAGGTAGACCAAAGCGTGTGGCTGTCTTCTCGGGACCTACCCCTAAGGGATTAATCAAAGAAGCTGGCGCCTAGGTTTATTGGGCCGTTCAAGATCGAGAAGATTGTCAACCCCGCGACGGTTCGGCTGACGCTTCCCCGATCCATGAGGATCCACCCGACATTCACTGTGTCCAGGATCAAACGTGTTAGGGTCTGCAGTACCTGGTCGACTGGAAGGGCTACGGTCTGGAAGAGTGGTCCTGGGTCCCTGCCAGGCACGTCCTTGACAAGGTCTTCATTCGGGAGTTTCATCACCGTCACCACGACCAGCCGTCCAGGACCACTGCACCAACCAAGGACCCAGGTAGGAGGGCCCCAGCCCTTCAACCCATCGATCTACCTGGAAGTGACGACGAGGAAAGCGAGATATCCTCGGACGAGGACATGCAGGTGGATGGCATCTTGGAGGAATACGAACCCTCCTCCGAGCCCCCCTCCTCCCACCGATCTCGGCGCGGAGTTTTGGGACGTCAGGAGCCGTCCCTTGAGGGGGGGGTTCTGTCACAGTCTGTCTGCCACGCCCCCCCCACTACTCATTCATTGACCCTCGCAGCTTGGCTGCATCAGGTGATTAGTGGAGGCTACAAATTAGCCCTTCACTATTCACCTGGTGCCAGATTGTTCTTCACTGTTTATTCATGCAAGTCAGCAAATCTCCTGCCTATGATCTCGGTTTCCCGATCCTGCCTGTCCCCGACTACGATTCCCGCCTCGTCCTTCTGGATATCCATTCGCCTGTCTCCTTTCCCGGATTCCCGATCCTGTCTGTCCCTGACTCAGATCTTCGCCTCGCCCCTCCTAAACTCTGTTCGCCTGCCTCCCGTCCCGGATCCCCGATCCCGCCTGTCCCCTGTGACTATTGATAACTTCGAAAATAAAGACACTTTCTTTTCATACGTGCTTGGTTTTGTGCTGCAATTGGGTCCTACCCCGACCCATTACAGTTACCATCCGTCGAGGCGACTGAGACTGATGGAGACAGTGGGGCTGTCATTGGTCAGCTAACGACTCATTCCCGCAGCCCTTAGCGTTCCGACGGTGAATTGCAATACCATACTGAAAACTGCAACGCAGAACTTCGAAAGGCTCACGACTCAGTTGAAGCGTCTGCATGGTGACAGAGTTGGATACACGGAGTACCATAACGGAACCCTAAGAGTTACATATAAATACAAATTGTCACTTAATTGCTCCTTTAAGGCATCCTGTGGAGGGGGGTTTGAGGGTGGAGGGGGTATCTGTAAGGTCAGATATGTAAGCCATCCATCCATCCATCCATCCATTCTCCTCCGCTTATCCGGGGTCGGGTCGCGGGGGCAGCAGCCTGAGGAGAGAAGCCCAGACTTCCCTCTCCCAAGCCACTTCGTCCAGCTCTTCCGGGGGGATCCCGAGGCGTTCCCAGGCCAGCCGAGAGACATAGTCCCTCCAGCGTGTCCTGGGTCTTCCCCGGGGCCTCCTCCCGGAGGGACGTGCCCGGAACACCTCCCCAGGGAGGCGTCCGGGAGGCATCCTCACTAGATGCCCGAGCCACCGCAACTGGCTCCTCTCAACGCGGAGGAGCAGCGGTTCTGCTCTGAGCCCCTCCCGGATGACCGAGCTTCTCACCCTATCTCTAAGGGAGAGCCCGGACACCCTGCGGAGGAAACTCATTTCAGCCGCTTGTATTCGCGATCTCGTTCTTTCGGTCACTACCCACAGCTCGTGACCATAGGTGAGGGTAGGAACGTAGATTGACCGGTAAATCGAGAGATTCGCCTTTCGGCTCAGCTCCTTCTTCACCACGACGGACCGGTGCAGGGCCCGCATCACTGCCGACGCCGCACCGATCCGTCGGTCAATCTCCCGCTCCATCCTCCCCTCACTCGTGAACAAGACCCCGAGATACTTGAACTCCTCCACTTGAGGCAGGATCTCCTCCCCGACCCGGAGAGTGCACTCCACCCTTTTCCAGCTGAGAACCATGGCCTCGGATTTGGAGGTCCTGATCCTCATCCCAGCCGCTTCACATTCGGCTGCGAACCGCTCCAGTGAGAACTGAAGGTCACGGCCGGATGAAGCCAACAGGACCAGATCATCCGCAAAAAGCAGCGACGCAATCCTGAGGCCATCGAACCGTAACCCCTCAACGCCCTGGCTGCGCCTAGAAATTCTGTCCATAAAAGTTGTGAACAGAATCGGTGACAAAGGGCAGCCCTGGCGGAGGCCAACTCTCACCGGAAACAGGCTCGACTTACTGCCGGCAATGCGAACCAAGCTCTGGCACCGGGAGTACAGGGACCCGACGGCCCGTATCAGCGGGCCCGGTATCCCATACTCCCGGAGCACTCCCCACAGGGCTCCCCGAGGGACACGGTCGAACGCCTTCTCCAAGTACACAAAGCACATGTAGACTGGTTGGGCGAACTCCCATGCACCCTCGAGGACCGCGCTAAGGGTATAGAGCTGGTCCACAGTTCCACGGCCGGGACGAAAACCACATTGCTCCTCCTGGATCCGAGGTTCGACTAGCCTACGGACCCTCCTCTCCAGGACCCCTGAATAGACCTTACCGGGGAGGCTGAGGAGTGTGATCCCCCTGTAGTTGGAGCACAGCCTCCGGTCCCCCTTTTTGAAGAGGGGAACCGCCACCCCGGTCTGCCAATCCAGAGGCACTGCCCCCGATGTCCACGCGACGCTGCAGAGTCGTGTCAACCAAGACAGCCCCACAGCATCCAGGGCCTTTAGGAACTCGGGGCGGATCTCATCCACCCCCGGGGCCTTGCCACCGAGGAGCTTTTTAACCACCTCGGCAATCTCAGCCCCGGAGATAGAAGAGTCCCCCCCCGAGTCCCCAGACCATGCTTCCTCAGTGGAAGGCGTGTTGCTGGGATTGAGGAGGTCTTCGAAGTATTCCCCCCACCGATTCACAACGTCCCGAGTCGAGGTCAGCAGCGCCCCGTCCCCACCGTACACGGTGTTGACAGAGCACTGCTTCCCCCTCCTGAGACACCGGATGGTGGTCCAGAACCTCCTCGAAGCCGTTCGGAAGTCGTTCTCCATGGCCTCACCGGTTGCCTCCGCAACCGCCGAAGCCGCGCTCCGCTTGGCCCGCCGGTACCCATCAGCTGCCTCAGGAGTCCCACAGGCCAAAAAGGTCCGGTAGGACTCCTTCTTCAGCTTGATGGCATCCCTTACCGCTGGGGTCCACCAGCGGGTTCGGGGGTTGCCGCCACGACAGGCACCGACGACCTTACGGCCACAGCTCCGGTCGGCCGCTTCAACAATGGAGGTACGGAACAAGGTCCACTCGGACTCTATGTCCCCCGCCTCCCCCGGGACATGGTTGAAGCTCTCCGGGAGGTGGGAGTTGAAGCTCGTTCTGACAGGAGATTCAGCCAGACGTTCCCAGCAGACCCTCACAGTACGTTTGGGTCTGCCAGGTCTTACCGGCATCTTCCCCCGCCATCGGAGCCAACTCGCCACCAGGTGGTGATCAGTTGACAGCTCCGCCCCTCTCTTCACCCGAGTGTCCAAGACATGCGGCCGCAAGTCCGACGATACAACCACAAAAGTCGATCATCGAACTGCGGCCTAGGGTGTCCTGGTGCCAAGTGCACATGTGGACACCCTTATGCTTGAACATGGTGTTCGTTATGGACAATCCATGACGAGCACAGAAGTCCAACAACAAAACACCACTCGGGTTCAGATCAGGGGGGCCGTTCCTCCCAATCATGCCCCTCCAGGTCTCACTGTCATTGCACACATGGGCGTTGAAGTCCCCCAGCAGAACAAGGGAGTCCCCAGAAGGAGCGCTTTCCAACACCCTTCCTAAGGACTCAAGAAAGGGTGGGTACTCTGAACTGCCGTTCGGTGCATAAGCACAAACGACAGTCAGGACCCGTCCCCCCACCCGAAGGCGGAGGGAGGCTACCCTCTCGTCTACCGGGGTGAACCCCAACGTACAGGCACCAAGCCGGGGGGAAATAAGCATTCCCACCCCCGCTTGGCGCCTCTCCCCAGGGGCAACTCCAGAGTGGAAAAGAGTCCAACCCCTCTGAAGGACGCTGGTTCCAGAGCCCAAACTGTGTGTCGAGGTGAGCCCGACTATATCTAGCCTGTACCTCTCAGCCTCGCACACCAGCTCCGGGTCCTTCCCCGCCAGAGAGGTGACGTTCCACGTCCCTAGAGCTAGCTTCTGCAGCCGAGGGTCGGACCGCCCAGGTCCCCACCTCCTGCTGCCGCCCAGCTCACATGGCACCCGACCCCTTTGGCCCCTCCCACGGGTGGTGAACCCATGGGAAGAGGGACCCGCGTCGTTCCTTCGGGCTGTGCCCGACCGAGCCCCGCGGGCGTAGACCCGGCCACCAGGCGCTCGCCAACGGGCCCTTCCCCCAGGCCTGGCTCCAGGGGGGGGGCCCGGTGACCCACGTCCGGGCAAGGGAAACTCAGTACCACTGAGATATGTAAGCATCTATAAAATATATTTTATATATATACAGTGATAAAGTTCATTATTTTCTGTAATGTACTGATAAACATTAGACTTTCATATATTTTAGATTCATTACACACAACTGAAGTAGTTCAAGCCTTTTCTTGTTTTAATATTGATGATTTTGGCAAAACAAATAAAGAAAAAACAAAAATCCCTATCTAAAAAAAATTGCATATTTCATCCGACCAATAAAAGAAAAGTGTTTTTAATACAAAAAAAATTCAACCTTCAAATAATTACGTTCAGTTATGCACTCAATACTTGGTCGGGAATCCTTTTGCAGAAATGACTGCTTCAATGCGGCGTGGCATGGAGGCAATCAGCCTGTGGCACTGCTGAGGTGTTATGGAGGCCCAGGATGCTTTGATAGCAGCCTTAAGCTCATCCACAGTGTTGGGTCTGGTGTCTCTCAACTTTCTCTTCACAATATCCCACAGATTCTCTATGGGGTTCAGGTCAGGAGAGTTGGCAGGCCAATTGAGCACAGTAATACCATGGTCAGTAAACCATTTACCAGTGGTTTTGGCACTGTGAGCAGGTGCCAGGTTGTGCTGAAAAATGAAATCTTCATCTCCATAAAGCTTTTCAGCAGATGGAAGCATCCAGTGCTCCAAAATCTCCTGATAGCTAGCTGCATTGACCCTGCCCTTGATAAAACACAGTGGACCAACACCAGCAGCTGACATGGCACCCCAGACCATCACTGACTTTGGGTACTTGACACTGGACTTCAGGCATTTTGGCATTTCCTTCTCCCCAGTCTTCCTCCAGACTCTGGCACCTTGATTTCCGAATGACATGCAAACTTTGCTTTCATCCGAAAAAAGTACTTTGGACCACTGAGCAAGTCCAGTGCTGCTTCTCTGTAGCCCAGGTCAGGCGCTTCTGCCGCTGTTTCGGGTTCAAAAGTGGCTTGACCTGGGGAATGCGGCACCTGTAGCCCATTTCCTGCACACGCCTGTGCACGGTGGCTCTGGATGTTTCTACTACAGACCCAGTCCACTGCTTCCGCAGGTCCCCCAAGGTCTGGAATCGGCCCTTCTCCACAATCTTCCTCAGGGTCCGGTCACCTCTTCTCATTGTGCAGCGTTTTCTGCCACACTTTTTCCTTCCCACACACTTCCCACTGAGGTGCCTTGATACAGCACTCTGGGAACAGCCTATTCGTTCAGAAATTTCTTTCTGTGTCTTACCCTCTTGCTTGAGGGTGTCAATGATGGCCTTCTGGACAGCAGTCAGGTCGGCAGTCTTACCCATGATTGCGGTTTTGAGTAATGAACCAGGCTGGGCGTTTTTAAAAGCCTCAGGAATCTTTTGCAGGTGTTTAGAGTTAATTCGTTGATTCAGATGATTAGGTTACTAGCTCGTTTAGAGTACCTTTTCATGATATGCTAATTTTTTGAGATAGGAATTTTGGGTTTTCATGAGCTGTATGCCAAAATCATCAGTATTAAAACAATAAAAGACTTGAAATATTTCAGTTGGTGTGCAATGAATCTACAATATATGAAAGTTTAATTTTTATCATTACATTATGGAAAAGAATGAACTTTATCACAATATGCTAATTTTTTGAGAAGGACCTGTATATATATACAGTATACAAATCCAGATCTAATTTAGCCATCAAAAAAAAAAAATGTTGTAATTTATACATATGTAGTAATTTTTACTACATGATATGGAGTGTTCTACCCTCTGTCTGAACCCTGCTCTTGCAATCCCATCACCCCAGGCAGTGTGCTTGTGGCACACTGGTCTTGCAACCGCATAATAACCCCCGGCAACATACCTGCAGAGCACTGCGCCTCATCTGCCCCGTTCTCACAGTCTGTTTCACCGTCGCATTGCCATGACAACGAGACACACTTGCCAGTGGTTCCACCACAGTCAAAAGTCTCAGGTGGGCATGTATGTCGACCTGTTACATGTTGGGTTTCAGAGACAGAGATACAGAAACAGAGACAGTCAATTGAGCAATGTAAATGCTGTTATGGTATTGAATCAATTGACCCCATGGTACAGTTCTATACAACATCTATTACAATAGCAATTAACTTCAAATAGGGGGAAGACTAGAAATGTTCGCAAAGTGTAAAGAGACTGAATGCAGCATGAAGAATTAGCCAAATTATTTAATTCAAGAAATGTTTACATCTGAAAGAACAGGAATAAGATGAGGACACCGAAATACAATAAGCTCCTTCCCCTCTGTAATGTAGTGATTGTACTTAAGTGATACAGGAGCAGATGGATTATATCATCAGTCACCTTGCAGGCACTTCTGTTTGATCGGCTGGGCTGGGTGTTGCTCATTAACCTCTTTTCTTAAGCAGAGTTTTCAGATCCAACACTACTGAATTGTTAGGGGATATGTCATGAATATGTCTGTTGAAATGGTGAAGGTGTAAATTCCCTGGAAATCATTTTGAGATTTGGGATTCTGTATGTTTGTATAGCTCTACATGACTCCATATCTGACAACATACACATTGCATTTTATTGGAATTTCATACCTTTCTGGGAGCCATACTACCCATAAATAAAAGACTATGCCTAGCACAATGTTGAAATGATTATCCACTGAATTCAGTTTCCCAATTAGGCTGATGTTTCCCTCTTCCCCAAAACTTAATATGTTTAGTTTTTATAAGTGAAGTAATAACTTCTTCTTTATGCATTTTTCGTCGTAATAACAACAAAAGTGGAATTATACCATCCATGTTAAACTTCCATATGCGGGAATCCATTATCCAAGAACCTGGTATTGTGCTTTTTCATGCTTACCATCACGAAAATTCACCTATAGAATCATGTCATGGAGCACGATTGTCCGACTTTTTCGTGCTACACAGAACAATTATTAAACCCATGTATTTTGAATTGGAGTGATTTCATATTTTCTCTGTGCTGGACTGAACGATTTTTAAACTAATGCATATATCAATTGGCAGACTATTTTGCTCATGGTAACGAAAATTAATCTAGTGAATTACATCCAAGTCTAGATAGTCAAGTATAGTGTAGTCTAGAATTGTATTCATAGATCATAGATACAATTTCGGAAGTGGATGATCAAAGAAAGATTAAAACAAGAATTTATATTGATATAAAGAGAAAGAATGTCCCTATAACAACAACAAAATAAAGGCTGCATGGTCTAAATATATTCTGACTATATAATGATATATTTATATTAAGTTGTATATATCTATTTTTTTTTTAAATATTTTGATATATATTTATAAGGTATAATGACATAATGAAATGATCTATAGTTGTGAGCAACAAGTCGTGGGCCAGAAACAAAGAAGAAGACTGCCGAGAATCTCCAGAAAGAGCAACGTGCACAGTCACGCCATAAACAACGGCCATCTTGACCACTCTGAATACAGCCAATTACAACCATATAATACATACATATAATACACTAGTATACCTGTATATGAATGTCAGTATTTATTTATGATCAACCCAGTCTATTTGCACAATATCGACCCAATGTTTTCGGACAACACTACAATTGTGAGGTGTATCAGGCATGGGCAGAAGGATGATGACAGGAACCTGGTGGATGACTTGACTTTGTGCAATGCCATCCATCCATCCATGTCCTCCGCTTATCCGGGGTCGGGTCGCGGGGGCAGCAGCCTGAGGAGAGAAGCCCAGACTTCCCTCTCCCCAGCCACTTCGTCCAGCTCTTCCGGGGGGATCCCGAGGCGTTCCCAGGCCAGCCGAGAGACATAGTCCCTCCAGCGTGTCCTGGGTCTTCCCCGGGGCCTCCTCCCGGAGGGACGTGCCCGGAACACCTCCCCAGGGAGGCGTCCAGGAGGCATCCTCACTAGATGCCCGAGCCACCGCAACTGGCTCCTCTCGATGTGGAGGAGCAGCGGTTCTACTCTGAGCCCCTCCCGGATGACCGAGCTTCTCACCCTATCTCTAAGGGAGAGCCCGGACACCCTGCGGAGGAAACTCATTTCGGCCGCTTGTATTCGCGATCTCGTTCTTTCGGTCACTACTTTGTGCAATGGTTTAGACTAAACCATCTGCAACTGGACATTTCAAAGACTGAAGAATTGGTTGAGGATTACAGGGCAGGGTCGGCTTTACTTCCTGAGGAGACTGTGGTCCTTCAATGTCTGCAGCGAGCTCCTCTGGATGTTTTACCAGTCTGTCATTCCTGATGAGAGCCAGTAAATACGAGTATATCACCCCCATCCTTCTATCACTGCACTGGCTCCCTGTCTCATCCCGGATCAACTACAAAATTCTGCTACTCACTCAAAAATGCATCCATGGACACGCACCTACCTACCTTCAAGAACTCATCACCCAATACAGTCCACTACCCGCACCCTCAGATCTACAAACACCCTGCTCCTCCAAATCCCCAGTACTAGGCTCTCCACCATGGGAGACCGAGCTTTCTGCTCAGCCGCACCACGCCTATGGAACAGTCTCCCAATCCAGATGAGGGCCATTCTGAACCTGGACTATTTTAAAATAGGCCTGAAAACCTTTTTATTCAGAAAGACCTATGCTGCTGCTAACAAGATGTTTTAACCTTGTCTTATAGTTATTTATTGAGTATGCTTTTGTTTTCTTTACTTAACTTTTTAACCTTGTAGCACTTTGAGATCTTTTTTAGATGAAAAGTGCATTGGAAATAAAATGTATTATTATTATTTTTATTATTATTATTATTGCCAGTGTACTCTTTTCTGCTGTTGTGTGTTGGGGAGGCAGCACTAAGAAGAGGGACACTGGACGACTGGACAGGCTGGTTAGGAGGGCTGGCTCTGTTTTTGGCATGGAGCTGGAGTACATCACATCAACAGCAGAGAAAAGAACACTGAACAGGATGCTGGAAATCCTGGACAATGACCACCACCCACTACACAACACAATAGCAAATAGAAGAGCATCTACAGTAACAGACTTCTGTCATTAGCATGCACAACGGACAGGCTGAAGAAAGCCTTTGTCCCCGGGGCGATTCAAGATTTAAGATTCAAGATTACTTTATTTAGTCCCGAAGGAACATTTTCTTCGACTTCACAGGCTGCAACATTAAACATTAAAGTGCTCACAGACAGAACAGTGCCATACAGTGCATACCGTACATACATTACAACATGGAGGCCCCCTAGTTAACGGCCTTTGTTCAACAGATTGACGGATATTGGTAGAAATGAAAACTTATATCTGTTTAGGTAACGTTTCTTGTTTTTTGTTGGGATTCTGTAACGTCTGCCAGATGGCAGCAGATCGTATTCTGAATACAAGACATGGGAGGGGTCTGTTGTTGTTTTCTTGGCTTGTCTTATTACAGTTTCCTCAAATATTGTTTGAAGGGTGGGGTGCTCTTTAACCCCCACCACTTTCATAGCAGTGTTAGCTAGGCTATTGATTTGAGACTTTGTCTTGACGGTTAGGTTACCAAACCACACAGAGATTGCATAACGGAATATACTTTCAATCACAGCACGATAGAAAAGTAACATCACTTTCTGGTTTACACCAAACACCCTGAGCCTACGCAGAAAGTGAAGTCTCTGCTGGACCTTAGTACACACACTGTTGGCATGGAGATTCTAGGATAGGTTGCTCTCTCTATGCACAACCAGATATTTATATGATTCGACCTGAGCAATATTAACATTGTGTATGAGTAGTGGAGTGTGGTCTCCCACATGACCCGGGTCAAAGACCATTTCCTCTGTTTTTTTGGTGTTCACCATGAGGTGATTGCCCTCACAGTACTGTACAAAGTTGTCGACCTGCTGCTTGTACACAGAGGTATCAGTTTTGTTATCCATAAGACACAGGATGGCAGTGTCGTCTGAAAATTTGATAAAGGACACACTCGGGTGACTGCTAATACAGTCGTTGGTGTATGCGGTGAACAGAGGTGGAGAACTCACACAGCCTTGAGGAACTCCTGTACTTATTGCTTTAAACTCAGATGTTGTCTGGTTCACTCTGACCTGTTGGCTCCTATTGGTTAAAAACGAGTGGTACCATCTGATGATGTATGGATTAACAGACATCTGTTTGAGAAGGATGTGTGGCTGCAGAGTGTTAAACGCAGAGCTGAAGTCAATAAACAATAGTCTAGCGTAAGCCTCAGGGTTTTCAAGATGTGCTAGAATAGAGTGTGTTATTGTAAGTGTTGCATCATCAGTGCCCCGGTAGTCTTTGTAGGCAAACTGATATGTGTCTAACTGTCCGTGTAGGTTTGACTTCAGCTCCCTCACCATCAACTTTTCAAAACACTTGACAACAACTGAGGTCAAGGCTACAGGTCTGTAGTCATTATTTTCACGAGGTACAGCCTTTTTTGGAAGGGGAACAATCGTTGCCCTTTTCCACAGAGATGGAACTACGTGTGAGTCTACTGACCTTTGATAGACAGGGGCCCACACTGGAGTAAGTTCCTCCGCACATGTCTTCAAGAGGAAAGACGAGACACCATCAGGGCCTGCGGCCTTATTTGTGTCAAGTCTTTTAAACAATTTAATTACTTCAGTGTGGTCAATGTCTATTTTTGGGACATCGTCCCCTGTTAGAGGGAGCCATGTTTGTGATGGATTTCATAGTGGCCCACATTTTCCTTGTGTTGTTTGCGTTAAAGTCCTTCTCAATGAATCAGAATCAGAATCAGAATCAAGTTTATTGCCAAGTAGGTTTACACCTACAAGGAATTCGACTTGGTGCAATTGGTGCAAGGGAAAAAACAGTATTAAAAATATAAGTAAGTAAAAAAGTAAAAAAGTAGAAAAGTAAAATAACTATAATAAAATAAAATAAATAAATATATATATACAATGTACAATGAATATGAGTATGAATATGAATATGGAATACAGAGCAGTAGTGCATGCAGAGGAAAATGGAAAAATGGTGGACCCGAATGAGTGCACACTGTACACACTGTGCGTTAATGTAACGCAGACGATCTGAAGATGCCACGTTAATGTAGCATGTAGGTCTGTGTGGGGGGAGGGAGAGAGTAAGTGTCAGTGGGGGCTCCGGGCCTTGTTGACAAGGCTAGTGGCAGACGGGAAAAAACTGTTCTTATGCCGTGAGGTTTTGGTCCTGATGGACCGCAGCCTCCTGCCAGAGGGGAGTGATGCAAAGAGATGGTGACCAGGGTGGGAGGGGTCGGCCATAATCTTACCTGCATGCCTTAGGGTCCTGGAGGTGTACAGGTCCTGGAGCGACGGCAGATTGCAGCCAATCACCTTCTCTGCAGACCGAATGATGCGCTGTAGTCTGCCCTTGTCCTTGGCGGTGGCAGCAGCGAACCAGATGGTGATGGAGGAGGTGAGGATGGACTCAATGATGGAGGAGTAGAAGTGCACCATCATTGTCCTGGGCAGGTTGAATTTCTTCAGCTGCCTAAGGAAGTACATCCTCTGCTGGGCTTTCTTGAAGAGGGAGCTGATGTTCAGCTCCCACTTGAGATCCTGGGAGATGACAGTTCCCAGGAAGCGGAAAGACTCCACAGTGTCAATTGTGTAGTCGCAGAGGGTGATGGGGGCAGGTGAGGCTGAGTACTTCCTGAAGTCCACAACCATCTCCACTGTCTTTAGAGCGTTGAGCTCTAGGTTATTCCGGCTGCACCATGTCACCAGATGGTCTATCTCCCACCTGTAGTCAGACTCATCACCATCAGAAATGAGTCCAATGAGGGTGGTGTCATCCGCAAACTTCAGAAGCTTGTTGGACTGGTGACTGGAGGTGCAGCTGTTTGTGTACAGGGAGAAGAGCAGTGGAGAAAGAACACAGCCCTGGGGGGAACCGGTGCTGATGGTCTGTGAGTCGGAGATGCATTTTCCCAGCTTCACATGCTGCTTCCTGTCAGACAGGAAGTCTGTAATCCACCTGCAGGTGGAGTCAGGCACACTAAGCTGGGAGAGCTTCTCCTGAAGCAGAGCCGGGATGATGGTGTTGAAAGCAGAGCTGAAATCCACAAACAGGATCCTGGCGTAGGTTCCTGCGGAGTCCAGGTGCTGGAGGATGTAGTGGAAGGCCAAGTTGACTGCATCGTCTACAGACCTGTTGGCTCTGTAGGCAAACTGCAGGGGGTCCAGGAGGGGGTCGGTGATGCCTTTCAGGTGTGAGAGCACAAGGCGCTCAAAGGACTTCATAACCACAGAGGTCAGGGCGACGGGTCTGAAGTCGTTAAGTCCTGTGGTCCTTGGCTTCTTGGGGACAGGAATGATGGTCGAGGTCTTGAAGCAGGCTGGCACGTGACATGTCTCCAGTGAGGTGTTGAAAATGTCTGTGAACACTGGAGACAGCTGATCAGCACAGTGCTTCAAGGTGGATGGGGAGACAGAATCCGGTCCAGCAGCTTTCCGGGGATTCTGTCTCCTGAAGAGTTTGTTGACGTCCCTCTCATGGATGGAAAGAGTCGTCACTGAGGTGGGTGGGGGGGTTGAGGGGGGGACCTTTAAGTTTGGCATTGGTGGAGGTGCCCAGGCCCCCACTGAGGTGGGGGAGGTGATAAGCTGGAGCTGTTGGGAGGTGTCATGGGGGATGGTTGCAGGACTGTCCCTTTGTCTTTCAAAGCGGCAGTAGAACTCGTTCAGGTCATTGGCCAGACGATGGTCGTTGATGGAGTGGGGGGCTTTAGGCTTGTAGTTGGTGATTTGCCTAAGCCCTTTCCAGACAGACGCAGAGTCGTTGGCTGAGAAGTGGTGTTGGAGCTTCTCAGAGTACAGTCGTTTAGCCTCTTTCACCGCCTTGCCAAACTTGTACTTCGCCTCTTTATAACTGTCTTTGTCCCCACTCCTGAAGGCAACTTCCTTATCCAACCTTAACCTTCTGAGTT
This sequence comes from Urophycis tenuis, assembly GCA_036785325.1. Lineage (NCBI taxonomy): Eukaryota > Metazoa > Chordata > Actinopteri > Gadiformes > Phycidae > Urophycis > Urophycis tenuis. The sequence goes on along the minus strand of JAXIVH010000003.1, from coordinate 18,289,604 downwards.
TGGCTGTGAACCAGGGTTTGTCATTGTTGTAACTCACCCTGGTGCGTGTTGGAATGCAGCTGTCCTCACAGAAACTGATGTAGGACGTCACAGCCTCTGTGTACTCATCCAGACTGTTGGTAGCAGTCCTGAACACATCCCAGTCAGTAGAGTCCAAACACGCCTGGAGATCCTCCACGGCCTCACTGGTCCACTTCTTTGATGTCCTCACTACAGGTTTGCTGAGCTTTAATTTCTGCCTGTACGCAGGAATCAGGTGGACCATGACGTGGTCAGAGTGTCCCAGTGCAGCACGGGGGACGGCGTGATAGGCATCCCTGACTGTGGTGTAACAGTGATCCAGAATGTTCTCCTCTCTGGTCGGGCATTTAATAAACTGTCTATATTTAGGGAGTTCGTGAGTGAGGTTTCCTTTGTTAAAAATCACCAATGACAATAACTAAGGAGTCCGGGTTGGTACGCTCCACACACAGTATCTGGTCGGCGAGCATGCGCTGTGCGTCCTGCACGTTGGCCGACGGTGGAATGTAAACACCGACCAGAATGAATGAAGCGAACTCACGGGGTGAATAAAAGGGCTTACAGTTTATGAAGTAAGATTCCAGATCAGGAGAACAGTGCTGCTGGATCGCCGTCACGTCGTTGCACCAACCACTGTTGATGTAAAAACAGATTCCTCCACCTTTTGTTTTGCCGGAGAGTTCCGCATCTCTGTCCGCTCTGCAGAGTTGGAAGCCTGCCAGCTGCAGCGCAGAGTCCGGTATTAAGCCACAAAGCCACGTCTCCGTAAAGCACAAAACAGCGGATGAATAAAAGTCCCTGTTTTTTCCCAACAGCAGTTGTAATTCGTCCAGATTGTTGGGCAGTGAACGCACGTTAGAGAGAAATATACCCGGTAGAGGTGTGCGTAATCCGCGCTGGCGAAGACGCACAAGCACACCGGCACGTTTTCCTCTCCTCCGACGTTTTACTGCGTGAGCAAAGGTGAGCGCACCTTTGACCAGAATGTCCAAAATTTCCAATGTTGGGAGAGCGAAAGTAGGAAATAAATCCTCTGGCGTTGTTACCCTGATGTTCATGAGCTCTTCTCTGGTGAAAGAGCTCCGGGTGCCATCGCAAAAGACGGAGTTTAAACACAAAACAAAACAAAACAAAACAAAACAAAACAAAAACAAACAAAACAAAAACAAAACAAAAAAAACAAAAAAAACAAAACAAAACAACGCGCACCAACACACCGAGGCGACCATCCGCGGTGCCATCTTATACGACATTGTATTGTCTTTTTGCTGCATAGAGTTTCTGGTTTAATTCCTTTTGTGCTAATCGCTGTTGCAGTTGATCCTTATTCTTGAAAGCCAGTCTCTTGCGTTTGATGCAGTCCTTGATGTCCTTTGAAATATATGATTTGTTATTGGGATATATCTTAATTGATTTGTGAGGTATTACTGTCTCTATACAAAAGTTAATGTGTTACAGTGTACTAAAGTGTGTATTAAAGTGTTCAATGCCACAGAAAAGGTGAGGAGAGAACTGGACTTAAGTAGATAGATAGATGGATACTATCTATCATCTATCTATCATCTATCTGGATCTTTTATCTAATTTTCTGTGGAATCGATCAGTTGGTTTGTTGATGCTGCCCGCCTCAGCTGCAGCAGCACTGGTAGTGTTGGCGATAGACCAGTCGCTATCTAGATGTTATCAAAAAAGAGGAAGGTCGACACTGAAGGTCACATCTTTCAGGGTAGATGGAAAGAAAAGTATTTCTTTTGGGAAGTAGGAGGCAAACCTATCTGTCTTATTTGTGCTCAGAGGGTGCATTTGTCAAGACCTGCATGCTAAAGGCAGCCGAGTGGGTCTGTCCTGACAAGCTTTAGCTAACATAAGCTTATCGAGGCCTACAGTTACAGAGAGAGTTGAAAAACATTCTGGTGATTTGTAGAGTCAACTAAAAGACAAGGTTAAGTTGCTCTTGACGAGAGCACTGATGTCACTGATGTAGCCCACCCAATTAGGGATATTTATTTGCAGAGTTGATGTTTCCCTGAATGTCACTGAGGAGTTTGGGTCAGTCATGCCAATGACAGACACCACCACAGCTAACAACTTGTTTGTGAGCCTTGTCAGGCCCCTGGACAAATTGGAGGTGGACTGAAGTCACGCTGTCAGTGTGGCTACCAACGATGCACCTTCTATGATAGGAAGAAAGGCAGGAGTAGTTGTGAAGTTGAGAGAAAAGGTAAATGCAGCTAATCCAGAGCAAGTATTTTGGAACTTTCACTGTATACTGTACCAAGAGGCTTTGTGCTGCTTTTGAGTCTGAAAATGGACCATGTCATGCGTGTTGTTATTGACACTGTGAATTTTATCAGAGCCAGAGGACACTTTTTTATTGGAAAACGACAGTCGCAGAGAGATAGCCGAGTTCATGCAGAACTCGTAGCCTGTGGTGGAATTGGATGACCCAGAATGGACCAGGGATCTTGCCTTTTTAGTGGACATTACAAAACACCTAAATGTGTTGAATGTTACTATGCAGGGCTGCAACAAACTCATCACAGAGTGTGATAGTGTTTGTGCTTTTCAAAGTAAACTGGCGTTATGGGAGACGCAGCTCACCAAGCGCAATGCAGCCCCCTTCCCCTGTCTAAAGTCTCAGCCTGTCAATCAGAGTATGGACAAGTACGCAAACTTGCTTTCCAGACTCAAGCATGAGTTTGACAATCGATTCACAGTTTTTACTGAACTGGAAAAGGACTTTGGGCTTTTTCGCTCTCCATTCACGATTGACGCTTCCGAGGTCCCAGAGGCGATCCAAACGGAACTGATAGAACTACAGTGGTGCGCACTGTTGAAGGATAACTACGCATCTGTTGCAATTGAATGATTTTATCAATCCATGCCACCACAGTACCCAATGCTCACAGCCTTTGCAGGTAAAATACTTTGTATGTTTGGGACAACATATTTATGTGAGCAGGCTTTTTCCGTGATGAATATTGATAAATCGAAAGTGTGCAATCGCCTGACACACAGACATCTGAATGATTTTATGAAAATAGCCACTGCTCACTGTTCCTAACATTGTTCCTCTCCTTCCCCCCCTCAGACACGCAAAGACTGTGCTTCTCGTCATGCCGAGGATAGACTGCCCTCACAGGGACCTGCTGGTCTCAGTCGAAGGCATCACAAGATCTGCCTCACTGACCGCAAGGAACCTGGGTGTAATAGTCGACAACCAACTGTCCTGCACTGCCAACATCACTGGAGTGACCCGCTCCTGTAGATTTGCTCTCTACAACATCTGCAGGATCTGGCCTTTCCTCACGAGGAAAGCGACACAGCTCCTGACCCAAGCACTTGTCATCTCCCACCTCAACTACTGCAACTCGCTCTTAGCTGGACTCCCTGCAACTGCGATTAAACTGTTGCAGCAGATCCAGAACGCTGCAGCATGCCTCGTGTTCAACTGAAACAAATTCCCCCATGTGACCCACCTCTTCCAAGACCTGCACTGGCTTCCTGTAGTGGCTTGCATCAAATTCAAGACAATGCTACTGGACTACAAAGCCGTCAATGGAACTGCCCCTACCTACCTCCAAACATTAGTGAAACACCATCCCCTGCTCGAGCACTCCATTAAAGTACCTCAGCTGGTCGACTGGTACCACCATCACTAAAAGGAAGAAAAGGTTGGAAGGCGAAATCTCAACTTCTTCGTTTTGGCACCGCAGTGGTGGAACGAGCTCCCTGCCAATGTCAGGACTGCAGAGTCATCCCCCATCTTCCGGAAGAGACTCAAGACCCACTTGTTCGGAGTTAATCTGAACCCTGCATAACCCTACCCTCATGCTCTAATTTGTTGTACGTTTTAGCACTTTAATCGCTCTTTGTAACTTTGCACTTAGTCAGAGATGTTGTATACTAGCAATGGTTAATCTAGCAATTCAAATGCTTGAAATTTGTTCTGGTGACTTTCTTGCTGTGTTAGCAGCAATTAAATGTTTCACCTTCTTATGACAAATGTACTCTTTGTAAGTCGCTTTGGATAAAAGCATCTGCTAAATGCCCTAAATGTAAAGTAAATGCCCAGAAACTGTCCCCCGATATGGACAAGCTGGTGAAAGTTAAAAGGTGTCTGGCCTGACAAGTAAAATGTAGCTGAAGTAGGCTTGTCTCCCCATTTATTATAATCCAGTGTGCTATGAGTGGGAGGGAATAAAGGGGGTTGGGGTTGACTGAGCCTGTGTAGACTAGTGCCATAAGCATGGGTGTGTGGAAATATGGGTTGGGGTTCTTCTTCTTCGAGTCTTTTGCAATCTCAGATGTATTTTTGCCAGTATCTGGCGCAGTACACAGCTGATGGAGTCGGTTCAGCCAGGTCCTGGGGGCTGCACTGGGGGGCATTGCCGCATTCCAGCAGGTGGGACATTGTCTGTACTGCTCCACAGACACACGTGTCCTCTGTGTGGTAGTTCCATGTCTTAAACAGTGCTTTGCACCTCCCCTGCTCCACCCACAGTCTGTTGGGTCTTCCAGGTCGGCCATGGGAGGTCGTGTCCGCTGGCAAGGCATTCAGTTGGTGTTATTCCTCTCTCCATCCATCTTGGGCTTGGGTGTTGAGTTGGTGCCATTCAACCCTTCAGATGTTGGTCCGTGCCGTTTCCTTGGTGGACTGGAGAGGAGGGACAGTATGCAGGAAACTGGCCCTGGATTTCAGTCTGGATGTGGGGTGCTGTGTGTCCGTACAGAGGGTGCCTGATGTCTCTCTTGTCAGTGCTCTCCGCTCATCTTGGGTGACGATGGAACGTCTGATGTGAGGGGGGGCAATGGCGGCCAGTGCATAGAGGCCTGGGACCGGCATTGTCTTTATGCAGCCCGTGATGATGAGGCAGGTGTCGTTGAGGGCCGTGTCTACCAGTTTGGTGTGGTGGGAGCGGCTCCAGCTTGAGCAGGCATACTCAGCTGTGGAGAAGCACAGGGCTGGGGCTGTTGTACGGATGGTTGGTGGATCAGCGCCCCATTTTAAGTTGACCAGTTTGCGCAGAATGTTATTGCGGGTGTTGACCTTGGCTTTGGTGTTCTGAAGGTGGGTTTTGAAAGAGTGTCCTGACGAGTGTGACTCCAAGGTACACAGGGTGGGGATGGTTCAGGAGTTTGTGGCCATCCCATGAGACGCTCAGTTCTTTTTCTGCATCTCGGTTTTTCAGATGGAAATTACATAGCTGGGTTTTGGATGGGTTGCGTTTCAGGTGGTTGTTATTGTAATAGGGGGACATCTCTTGGAAGGCATTTTCCAGGACAGATTCGATTTTGTGAAAACTCTCTTGTTGGGTGGTGATGCAGAGGTCGTCAGCATAGATGAAACGGCGGCTTTGTGGGGGGAGTGGTTGGTCATTAGTGTAAATGTTGAAGAGGAGAGCGGCCATTACGCTGCCTTGTGGTGGGCCGTTCTTTTGGGCTTTCGATTTGCACTTCTTGTCGTTTAGTTGAACGAAGAAGCGTCTGTTGTTAAGGAGACTTTTTATGACATGGCAGAGATCGAGGTCGCCAGTCATGTCCAAACGTTTCCTTATCATGGCACGGTGCTGGACAGTGTCGTAGGCAGAAGTGAGGTCTATGAAAGCTGCTCCGGTAATGAGTTTGCGCTCAAAACCAACCTCAATGTGTTGGTTGAGGTTCAGTAGCTGCCCAGTACAGGAGTGACCAGTAAGCTTGGAGTCTATAAGTGGGGTGATGCATTGGAGTAATAGCCTCTCATAGAGCTTGTAGGTTATGCAGAGGAGGGAAATCGGTCTGACAGACAGAAAGACATACTTTAATGATCCCTGAGGGAATTTGCATTTGTTACAATACTCCAGGGAAAAAAGAAAGAAGAGACAGACACTCTACGTAAAGTAGAGTGTTAGAATATATATATAATATAAACCTATGTAAAATATAAACCTATGTAATACAATATACAAAAAATATACATAACGAAGTATAGAAATATACATAGATGTACATACATCCAAGCATACACTAAGAGATGATAGCATACACAAGGATGTAGCATTTCGGATTCTATGTGGTAAAAAAGTCCAGTTGTGCATAGAGATGACCAGTTATGTAGTGAAATGAAATGAACTTACCAGTTATGCAATATGAAAGAATAACCTGTTATGCAGCAGAAACTGCGATGAAAGTGACAAATTGTATAGTTTGATAACCACAGGCAGGAATGATTTCCTATGTCGCTCTGTGGTGCATCTCAGTGAGAGGAATCTTCTGCTGAAGGAACTCCTCCGCTGAGCCAGGGTGGAAAAGAGAGGGTGAGAGGCATTGTCCATAATAGTCCGTAGCCTGGACAGCATCCTCCTATCTGCCACGGTAGTCAGAGTGTCCAATTCCTCACCCACTACATCACCAGCCCTCTTGATTAGTCTATTAAGTCTATTGGTGTCCGCAACCCTCATCCCACAGCCCCAGCACGTGACAGTGAAGAATCTCGCACTGGCAACAACAGACTCATTGAACATCCTCAGCATCTTCCTGCAGATGTTGAAGGACCTTAGCCTCCTCAGATAAAAGAGTCGACTTTGGCCCTTCTTGTAGACTTGTCTAACTATGTCAAGAGACTTAAAATGGAGTCACCAGATGCGGCCGGACCGGCGACATCACATTTGTCAGAACCTGCACCAGCTAGGCAAGCTAGTGTGGGATCAGCGCGAGAAGAGGGTCCTGTTCATGTAGTGTTTTAAACCTAATTTTAACAAAATGTCGAGATGCTTCATTGGGCTACTTTATTGAAAATAAATATGTATGCGAGTTAAAAAGAAGTGGTCTACGCATTTCTGATTTGATTTGGCTTTTTGTGCATGTAGTAACGGGAGAGAGACAGTGGAGCGAGAGAGAGAGAGCAGTCCGCTGGGTGAGCGGACTGCTTTCAGTTTTAACGGGACAGAGTGGCGCACCGCGCTGTCAAAGCTCGTCTACAGCAGAAGGCAATATAAACACAAACAGGTCAGGCAGGGATAATTTACAACTCTATGTATGTTAGTAAGTATTATTTTCCCTACTAAATAGTGGCCCATCCTAAATTACTAAAATTGAAATCCTGGTGCCACACCTGCACCCTGCCCACACTCGTCCTCTTCAGTTTTCGCTCTCACCTGGTCCACACTTCCCTTCGCAGACTGAAGCCATGACAGTAGTTTAGACGTCTTCATTATTAAAAACCTCCACCTCTTGCCATCACCTCTTGCCTGTAAGAGCTACCGTGAATAATGGTTGATGTCAACGGCAGTTTCAAACGCTACGTAGGCCCTACTGCTACCCAGAAGCACTTGCAAACTTTTTAAGTCTTAACTTTATTTGTATCTCTTTTCATTTTCTTGCCATCAGTTAATCATATATCTTCATCTATTCTAATATGTTTGATAGTTTTTCATGTTTTAAATTTATTTAATCTATTTAATTTAATTAATCTATTTAATTTAATTAATATTTTAATTTAATTTAATTTATATTTTTTATATTTATTTTTACGGAGCCCCCCAGGGGACATGGTGGAAAAAAAAATGATGGGTGAAAAAAAAAAAAAAGGACAGACTTTTGCGAGATCTCGCAAAACTTTTGCGGAATCCCGAGAAACGTTTCGCAAGATCCCGAGAAACGTTTTGCGAGATCCCAAGAAACTTTTGCGAGATCTCGCAAAAGTTTATTGCGAAATTTCGCGAGAATATATGAGATCTTGCAAGGTCGTATTTAGGACAATGTGCATCCAGGTCAGTTAGGCCCATGGTGTCACTGTCTGTCTGTCACGCCCCCTCCACTACGCATTTATTGACCCTCGCAGCTGGGCTGCATCAGGTGATTAGTGGAGGCTACAAATAAGCCCTTCACTATTCACCTGGTGCCAGATTGTTCTTCGCTGTTCATTCATGCAAGTCTCTCCAGCAATTCTCCTGCCTACGATTCCAGTTTCCCGATCCTGCCTGTCCCCGACAACGATCCCCGCCTCGTCCTTCTGGATCTCCGTTCGCCTGTCTCCTGTCCCGGTTTCCCGATCTTGCCTGTCCCCTGTGATTAGTGATAACTTTGAAAAGAAAGACACTTTATTTTCATATGTGCTTGGTTTTGTGCTGCAATTGGGTCCCCGACCCGTTACACATGGGAACGAAAACAAACACAGACACAAACATGGATTGGGAGAAATTTATTGAATTTTATTTTGAAATGGGCCTAAAATACAGCGAGATAAAAACAAAATGTTTGTTTTGTTTGTTTACAAAATGAAATATCCGGTCACCGTAGGATGTGACACATTTGGCCATCACTCATCTGTAACACTGCCTTGTCGATCTGCAAACATAAAATATTAGAAGACATATTTGAGATGCTTGCTTTGAACATGAATGATACACACACACACACACACACACACAGATCCAAAGCCATAAGCCCCCCCCCCCCCCCCCCTTTCAAAACAGTGTCACTGCAGTGTTTCAATGCACCTGGACATAGCTGGTATTATAGTAAGAACAGAAAGTTAGGACATAGAGATGCCAGACAGAAAGCTGGCCTACTTCACACAAAGTCCATTACATCCATTACAAGCAGAAATCTAGTTTTTTTATGTAATTGGGTGCAGTTTTCGAGTTTAATAGTAAATGAACACCCCTGCAAGGGACAGCACATTATTCTGCTGCAGAAATGTGTTGATATATTTTTTGGTTATTAATAAAAATAAGCTACGGTAAAATATATGCTATGCAAAGCTTATTCATCACTAGGACAAGCAAGATGAAAACCTAGCTGTTTAAGACACCACAAAACGTGACACACTACACGCATTTTCTTTTTTCATATTTGTATTCAAGTGATAAACCTGGTGGTCACGATATAGTTTCATTGTATTTCATTGTACCAGCCTCTACAGTATGCACAACTAGCCATGGCGTCCGCAGTTACTATGGCTACAGAGTATGCACACGTAGCTCTACATAAAGCAAAGTAAAATGAAAGCCTAACGACACAACATTATGGTCGTAGGACTAACATTAGAGCCTTTTTATATACAGTCTATCATAGATTGTACATACAATATATATATATATATATATATATATATATATATAGCCAGGAAGTAATGAGCGCGAGCATTATCTTAACCATTAGCCCTAGCTTATACCCTGTCACTGATTTGGGGTCTGCGTTGCTACATTGCTACATTAATTCATTTTTAATGAATATGAATGAATTATTATATAATATTAGCCTATTAATATGCCCACCTTGTCTCTCTTCATTCGACTTATGTCCTCTTTTGGGACCTCTCTTGAATTCAAGAAGCTATCAGAGTTTTTTCCATTGCTCCTCTTCTTTCGTTCAACAAAACACCGTTCTGGTCCAGAATACTTTGTTTGCGGGATCTCGCAAAAGTATCTCGGGATCGCGCAAAAGTATCTCGGGATCTCGCAAAAGTATCTCGGGATCTCGCAAAAGTCCGTCCTTTTTTTTTTTTTTCATCCATAATTTTTTTTTCCCACCATGTCCCCTGGGGGGCTCTGTAATTTTTTACTTTTTTTTTACTTTATATTTATTTCAGTGCTTCTTTGGCATACCACTAGAGGGAGCCTCGCGTACCGCTAGTGGTACGAGTACCAATCACTGTATTAACAGATATATTGCACATATTTTTTGCAGATATTGTATATTGTATACTGTTCTGCTCATATTGTATCCTGTAAATATTGTTATTTGTAGTTTATTTTTTAGTTTATTTATTTACTACCACAGTACTTCCATTTTAATTGCGCATCAATACACTACAGCAAATTCCTTGTATGTAAAAATACTTGGCAATAAATCGATTCCTTTGATTGATTGATTCCTGATATATCTGAGATCAGGTCAGTTAATTCTGTATGAATACCCAAGTGTAACTCTTCAGAGTAAGGTGTGACTGTAGGGGGGATGAATGGATGAATGGCAGTGGGGCTTAGCAAGTGCAGGAACAGCTGGAAGCACATTTTAACTGAGGGGTGGTGTCTGCATCTAATGAGTCTACCCTTTGTCCTTCACACATGAAATCCATTTGAAAAAGAAGTGGGGCGAGCCCTTAATATCAGATTTAATTTCAAACAAATGTTTGTGTTATTAACTGCTTTCTATTGGAAGGTTGATCTCATCTTATTGAAGCCCTCACGGAGGAAGGGGACCATAGCCAGAAAAGTCAAAGGATGAATGGGGGAAGGAAAGTGGAAAGATAAAGATAGAGTGGAAAGAGTGGGAAAGGATTAATAAGAAAGATGAGGCAAGTACATATTTTACACTCAGGAGGTGACTGAAGGTGAAAGGGAATATGCAGGTAGAAAAACACCAGGAAGTATCAATATGATACTTACAATGAATTGATTACCCACAACCAGATTTGTCTGTGTGAATGTAGACATTGCTTCCCTTAGACAGCTTCCCTTCCCTAGACAGCATCGGCATTGTAATGGTAGAAGATGGACCTGTTATAAAGTTAAAAGATAAGAGGAACTCTCTATCTATACATTTCATTCTCTGTGTTACACATGGACATAAACAGAAATGTTCTGCAAGCAGGGAGGTGGCAATTTATGGTATGGCATTTAGCAGACACTTTTATCCAAAGTGACTTACAAAGAGTACATTTGTCATAAGGTGAAACTTTTCAATGCCGCTAATATAGTAAGAAAGTCACCAGAACAAGTTTCAAGCATTTCAATTGCTAGATTAACCATTGCTAGTATACAACATCTCTGACTAAGTGCCAAGTTACAAAGAGTGATCATCACAATGCCAAGACGTACAACAAATAAGAGCTGAGGGTAGGGTTATGCAGGGTTCAGATGAACTCTGAACAAGTGGGTCCTGAGTCCCTTCTGGAAGATGGGGAGTGACTCTGCAGTCCTGACATTGGCAGGGAGCTCGCTCCACCACTGCACCACTGTAATCTGGTCAATTGGATGCTGTGTACTGTACTTTCAGTCAGGATTTACAGCACATCACAGCACAGAGACTGCACTGACCAAAGTTACAAGTGACCTAATTGCTGCAGAAGGACTCTGTTCTTGTTTTGTTAGATCTTAGTGGTACATACAACACCATTCAGTACGTTTACATTCAGCAAGAAATTCGAATTTCTGATTGGATCAGATAATAACATGCGTAAGACCGGATCACTTGTATGAGTATACATGCCGTTAAGAGAATCTGATTAACAGCCGGAGCATGGCTGACTCCGGACGCTATGTGGCGCTGCGCATGCGCAGAATGGCACTGCGCATGCGCAGAATGCAAAATCCGATTCAGATCCGATTGCTGAGTATACATGCCGTTAAAAGTCCAACTATGAACGAATTATCTTGAGATGTCCGAAGTAGGTCGGACTAAGGTGTTTACATGCACTTTAAAAGTCTGAACAATGTCTTATACGATTAGAAATTCAAATTGCTTGCTGCATGTAAACGTACTGATTGACCATCAGATCTTATTACAGAGGCTGGAACCTCCTTGCATGCCAAAGTAAGTCACAGAGTTCCACAAGGTTCTGTACTTGGACTGACTTTATTCACCTTATATTTGCTTCCTTTAGGTAATATTCTTCTTCTTTCACCTACGTAACATTGCAAAAATCAAGCACATCCTATCTCAAAAGGATGCTGAAATATTTGTCCATGCGTTTGTTACATCTTGGCTGGACAATTGCATTTCCCTATTGTCAAACACTATAAACTATAAGTCTCTAAAGATTTTAGAGCTTATTCAGAATTACATCTTATTCTGTGTTCCGACAGGAACCAAGAATCACCAGGAATCATATTACTCCCATATTAGCTGCTCTAGACTGGCTCCCTGTAAAAATCCAGAATATAATTTAAAATCCTTCTCCTAACCTACATTGCTCTTAATGGTCAGGAACCATCATGTCTTTAAAAAGCTCATAATACCATACTATTTCACTACATTACACTAGACCACTGCGCTCCTTGAATGGAGGGTTACTCGTGGTTCCTAGAAATTAGGTGCCAGAGCCTTCAGCTATCAAGCTCCTCTGCTGTGGAATATTTATTTTAAATTTAAATTGAAAGTAAATTTAAAGCCTTCTATACTTGAAGCTGTTCAAGTAAACACTGACCCACTACTATGTCACTAACTCACACTTCGTCCCCAGAGTCTTGTGCTCTCTCCCCTATGCTGGTGCCCCCATGTATCTGCTCAACTATGACGGCTAGAATCTGTTACTATTAGTCATAATACTATTAATGCTACTGCTATTATTATTATTATTAGCAACAATAGTAATAATAATAATAATAATAATAATAATAATAATGTATATTATGTATTATCAATAATTACTGCTATTTATTGTTTATTATATCATTGCTTTTATTGCTATTATCATATATTATTATTTGCTATCGCTACTGATAGCAAATAATATTGAATGTTATCATTGCCGATGCCATTGCTGCTCTGCATCCTATCGTCGGCCTACACTGTGGCTGTGCCATGTTTCCCCCCCCCTTACCCCCCTTTCTCTATCTCTCCCTCCCACACGGTCGAGGCAGAAGGCCGCCCACCCTGAGCCTGCTCTGTCCCCCTCTGTCCCCTGCCTTTGCCTGCCAGTTTTTCCTTGCCACTGTCGAATAATGAAAAAATGTTTGCTCATGGTGGGAATCAGTTGGGTCTCTGTAAATAACATCAATAATAATTTTGGTCTTGAGATAACTTCTGTTATGAATTGACACTATATAACCTTTTATGGAATCGATTTAATGTCACAATCAAGGGGTGGGGACTTTTTCAGAAAAACAACACATATATTATACATTTAATAATATTTACAAATAGATAACATTAAACAAATTATGATGTGTGATTTGATTAAGTGTGGGTATGATGAATACATTTTGATACACATTGATACTCTTACAATATTACAAACTATTAATGTCCAGCGTAGTTGATGGGGAAGATGAGGGAAAGCCTGGACATCATCCTTCACAAAACGCTGCTGCATTCGCAGGCTTAGAATCAGTCATTCCATAATTGCAATGCCTGTGTAGCTGACTAGGTTATAACGTTATTCTTTAGCTGATCATTTACTGCTCTCCAAATTGTGGCGACAATGGTAATGCTATGTGTGACGAGACTACGAGTGACTGGATGACTGACTGACAGTTTGACCTACGGTGAGAGACGGCAGAAGGGAGAGCGTGAGAGGGGCGGGACTTCCGCCAGAGCAGAGAGCTACGAGAGAGAGAGAACCGGTGACAGCGCGCGGTGGCAGCCAGTGAAAGTTTGCAAGTTATAAAAGTTTAGGTATAAGCTGCAGTTCAGGACGAACCGGAGGACGGCTGGCGAGTCTTAGCGAGAAGACGGCATCGGGGTCCACGGTGAACGTTGACTCGGCAGGTTACAGTTGGGTTTCCATCTCCATCTCCATGCTCTCCTTCTCCCTCCTCTCCCTCCTCTCCCACCGTGAATAGTCTGCCACTTGACATCTCCACAGTAGGACTAGCTTGGAAGCTAGCTACTGCACCGTACTGTACGACTGAGCATCTCCACGTGAGTCAGTAGGACTAGCTTGGAAGCTAGCTACTGCACCGTACTGTACGACTGAGCATCTCCACGTGAGTGACATTGTGACTGACTTCATGGATTGGTGAAATGGACACCGTTGACTGACTGCAAAACAAACAAACTCAATGAACGGTTACATCGTGATTACATGGACTTATATTCGGCGATATTGAAGTGTGTGATACTATTGAATTTAAATGTTGGCTGAAGTGCTATCTGATTGTATTTTAGTATAAGATTGTATATACGTTTATTAATGGTCATTGTTATAAACTGTTTTGCCTACGGGTTTAATTTGGTAGCCTATAAGATTGTATATACGTTTATTAATGGTAATTGTTATACACTGTTTTGCCTACGGGTTTAATTTGGTAGCCGTGGTTTGAATGTAGCCTACCTGTCTTTCGCGGGGTTACTGACGGTTATGTTGTTCATTATCATTCTGTCCGGGAAAATAGGGTCAGATTCAAGGAAAGAATAAATGTGTTTATCTTTCTAATTCAAGAAGCCTGGTTTGCGAGTGTACAGGTAGGATTGGGCTGTAGGAGTAAATACAAATATTAATTTAGTCTAGATTAACACTGCACTGATCTAAACTAACTGTAGCCTACTGAAGATTTTAATGGGGATTTCTCACAACTTACATATGTTTAAGTCCAGAAATGGAATTGTAGACCCCTGTCCTAACAGTATAGTAATACGTTAACCTCTACTCATGTTTTCAACACTATTTTATAGTCTATGCTATAACCATGTCTGTAAACTAGAGAATTCATTCAAAGCGACAGTATGGAACACAGTATGGACAGTATGGAACACATGGAACACATACACGAGACACATTTATCAAACGAGCGTACGACAGAAAACGGGCGTAAAATGAACGTACGCTCATTTCCACGTTGAGCTTGGCATTTATCAATTTGAACATGAGCGCAGGCTGCGATGAAATCGCACGTCAGGTCTGACCTTGTGTACGCAACTTTTTCGAGTGCGACCAGTGGCAAGACATGGTGGACAGGTCTCCAACGTATTCAGAATAAAATAATTTTAATGCAATGCAAACAATAGCCTATAGGTCAAATGTGAAATGTTTTAAGCTGGATAGATTTAACAGCAATTCCACATTTAATTAATTATTTACCTCTTCCGTAGCCCGCTGAACATGGGGCACACTGGTGACCTCAACAGTGATTTGTTTCCATATAGCATTTTTTTTGCTTGCCCTTAATTAGATTAGATTAGATTCAACTTCATTGTCATTGTGCAGAGTACAAGTACAGGGACAACGAAATGCAGTTGGCGTTCTAACCAGAAGTAGCCTTGGAATTCCCATGCTGCTTTGCACGCGATTTCATTCTCATTGCAAAGACAGCCTGGAAACCACCGCCCTTATTTTCCCCTGAGTTAGGGAACCAATCACAGAACGGGGGGCAGCAAGACGATGAAGACGTCTATGCGCGACACCGAAGCTTGTAGCGTGTTAATCCAACATGGCAGCGGACACAACGTTACCGTTCGATGCAGCCTTAGAAAGTGTATTAAGTAGCTTTTGTAGCAATTAATTTAATTTTAGTAGCTAATTTTTAGTAGCATTTGGCTATGAATCGCGCGCAAAGCAGCATGTGAAGAACCAGACGCCATTTGATAGACATTCGTAGCGCCCAATAAACGGCTCTAGGCATTCGTAAACCACGCCTCAAATACGATAAAATGCACACCTAGTTCCCAGACCACCATCTCATCGAGATGTGGACGCGTCAGCCAGGCTAAACCAGAAGTGCAAATGAGCGATAAAGGTGCGGGTTAAGCAGAAATGCAGAATAAGGTGCAACAACAAGTGACACAAGTGTCTCCACTTCTGTTTCTGAAAAAATCTGCTTCTTCTTTGCCGTTGGATGTTTCTCCATGTCGTAAAAGTTAGGGGCAAGACTTCTTTTATAGGGGCGCATGTTACGTTAATTACGATCGATCTCAGCCGCCGTATTTATCAACACCAAGCTCCTTCGTACGCTGGGATTGGTGTGATACGAAAGTTTCGTAAATCTCACGTGGGTCCTATCGTAAGATGAATCATGCGTTCAGATTTGCGCTAATTTCTACGTTCGTTTGATAAATGAGGGCCAATATGTTACACAATTTAAAGTATTGATAATTAACGTCAAATAGAGACATAATGACTGTTGTCATATCAATTGAAGTTATATGATAACTAAATGGACAAATAAACTGCCTTTTTATGATAGGAGGCTAAAAAGAAGTGCCCACAAAACTCCAGTAATTCAGTCAATTGACATGATGTCAGGCATAAATAAGATGGCCAAATAGGAGTTCTGGAACACCCTGTACAGTCATTAGACACTTCAGACTCTTGTGTTAAATGGTTTAATATATCTATTGTTAAAATATTGCAGCATCTAACAACACCTTAGTAACTTAGTCAGCGACTGAAATGGCGTTTGAGCATGTTTCGACAACTTCATTCAAGTTAGGCATTTTTATGCATGCATATCGTTAATAATGTTTATTTTCATATACTCTTAGCAATGATGACAGAGATGGGTAAAGACAAGTCATTTTATGGCCTAGTCCCAGTGGCGGGCCATGCATTTCACACCTAGGCCTTCAGTGATGTCCTACTTAGTCCTACTTAAATACCTCTCATAATACCATCATTTATGACACCACGTGACCGTGGCTGGAGAAATAGTATACAGAAACACACGTATGCACTACTGGGCATTGCATCACCTCAATTGTGTGCAAAACGTGCTATTTTCCAGCGCATTTGAAAATCAATAAACTTGCATCAGCAATTAAAACATATCTCTATGTGGTACTGTCAAAACTAGAAAAATAAAAGGGTATTTAAAATTAGCTGTCCAAAAAAATACCATAAATTCACATAGAATACAGGCAAGCTTTAACAAGATTGTACACTAAATCGCAGTTTAATATCAGAAAGACACCAACAAGACAGCCACATCTTGGCGACAGCCAGCGGCACAATGAAACACAACGACACAGGTCTCTTTGAGTACAACCACACAGTTGCGCCAGTGAGCCACATTATCTACATACATTCCTCGTCTCACGAGATCTAGCTTCTCTTGAAAGGACCGTCTTGAAAAGGGCCTTGCAAGTAAAGTATATCTGCAACAAAATCAACGTTTTGCCCTCCTTCGGCCATTGTGGGTTAATAAAGTGAGTAGATATAATAGATTTCTATTTCTGCTAACCGTGTGTGGCTCCGGTGCTGCTCGGTTGATCTGTGATGAACTCACAAGTGAGTAGGCTATCCTTCTTCTAGTTGTTTTATGGCGGTAAGTGGGTATGCAATAGTGGCACATGACCTGTCTTCGTTTCTTTCATGTATCATCAAGATGGCCAACTCGGTGTCGTGCAGCCACGTCCTCGTCTCTGGTCCTAAGTCAAAGAGGCCAGCTTCTGAGGGTGGGCTGTATAGGGGGCAGCCGGTGATTATGTGCTCGGCAGTCTGTACAGGTTCGCCACACTCGCATGCCGCACTGTCCGATAGGCCCCACTTCTTCAGAGATTACTTGAAGCGGCTGACCCCAGTACGTAGATGGTTCAGCGAGGTCCACAGGTGGCGTGGCAGGTCTTTTCCTTTTACACCGCCTCCTGGGTCCCTGATGTATCGTTGGATGCAGGAGGGCCCAGCCGTCTCCCACGTCTGTTTCCAGGATGCTGCCAGCCAGGCAAGTCATCAGGGATAGACTGTAGCATCTCTTGTGCTGCCTTGTTGTAGTGATGGCGAGACTTGAGCCTGTCTGGTGGTGCCGGTGTTATTGTGGCTTTGTGCAGGATGTGCCAGTCGTACTTCTGGGCTTTTCTTGCCAGGGTGAGGGTAGCTGCATTCCGTCGGAGAATGGCCGGGGCAATTCCAGCAAGGACTGGCAGGTGGGACACAGGGGTGGGTTTCAGGCAACCAGTTACTATCTGGAGGGCGCTGTTAATGGCCGTATCTACCTTGTTCAGGTGTGGACTTCTGCTCCAGGCAGGGGCACAGTATTTGGATACGGGTAGGACAAAGGCTTGCATGGATATGCATAGGGTCTGGGGGGAAGCTCCTCAAGTCAAACCCACCAGGCAGCGGATGAGAGAGACTCTTGCTGTTACATTGGCCTTCACTTCATCCAGGTATTGCTTATAGGACAGCGTCCGGTCCAGGCGTACACCGAGGTACTTGGGGGGCTTGCTGGAACTCTAGGCGGTTGTTGCCAACATACACCTCCAGTTCCCTTCTTGCTTCCCAATTGTCGAGGTGGTATGCTGCAGACACTGTCTTGCCCACGCTGAGTTGAAGGTGCCACTTATGGATGTAATCTGCCAAGATGCCCATGTCTCGGTTGAGACAATCTTCCATCGCCTTCCATGTTGGGCATCGAAACATGATGGCCAAATCGTCCAAATGGTCCATAGGGTGAAGCTACGGTTCGATAGCATCTCCATGATGAACCTCACGATGTGCCGGTCCGGAATTGTCTTCAACAGTTTCAGACGGAGTCCACGGTGCCACACGGTGTCATAGGCGGCTGTCAGGTCCAGGAATACTACCCCAGCTTTCTCGTGATACTGAAAGCTGTCTTCGATGTCCTGAGTGAGTAGCGTTACCTGATCCACTGTTGACCTGCCTTGACGGAAGCCAGCTTGTTCCCGTGGGAGTTGTGGGTCCACAATTGGCTGTGAATCAGCCTCTCCATGATCTTATATCGGACACAGAGCAGAGAGATCGGCCTGTAGGACTTTGGGTCTTTGGCGGGTTTGTTCGGTTTTGGCAAGGCTATGACGGAAGCACGGCGCAAGGACTTTGGTAGCTTGGACCTCTGGAAGCATGCTGGGAAGAACGAGCATAGCCAGTGAGATGTTCTTTCACTTTGGTGTATGACAAACTCTGGGTGTATATTGTCTTCACCTGGCGACTTGCCCGGCTTTGGTTTGTTTATCTCTGCACTTAGTTCGACTTCTGTGAAGTCTCCTGAGAGGTTGGCATCGGCACTGGCTGCCCTGGAGAGAGACGATACCTTGCATGAGGTCAGTCGTGTGAAGTTTTTGTCTGCATCTGGGAAGCGGCCATTTCTCAGGAGCTGGGAAGCAATGGCATCTGCTGTCACTGGACACCTGCGGGGTGTTTTTCTCCCTGAAAGCAGGTTGATGGTCTGCCACGCCTTTCGGCTAGAGTGGGTGAAGTCGATAGATTCCACTACTTCAGTCCACCTGGTCCTTCGGGTGTCGTCCAGCTTCTGCAGTAATGTTGTTGCTGTTGCGTCCATTTCTTCGCTGGAGCTCGCCTGTGGTGTTGGCGCAGCAGGCAGCTGCACTCCTCATCCCAGCCCGGGATGTAGTTCTTGTTGTAGCCGTGTGGGATGTTGTGCTTGGCTACCCTTAGGAGGACCTCACAGAAGGCAGCGTATGCAGCGTCCACATCAGCTGCTTCTTGGTCCGGCAGACCAGCAGTTCTTCTTTCCGTTTCTGCCATAACCAACTGCCAGTTCGCCTTCCTAAAATTCCATCTCCTGACCAGTTTTCCAGCTACCAGCTGTACTAGTGATGGTACTGTGATGATGGATGGAAGACACGGCTCTCCGGTTTCAGGTCGTTACCGCGGCATATGGTGAAGGCGAAGGTCTGGGTTGGTGTACGAGTTCCAGCGTGCAGAAAAGAAGCTTGGAGGCTCTTTTGCATCGAAGAGCAGCAGTGCTTCAATGTTAGAAGCCCACTCACTCAGCTCTTTGCCATCCTGTGAAGTGTGGTTGTAACCCCAATCTGTATGTTGGCAGTTGAAGTCACCTGCATAGATGGCGGGAGCAGGCACAGGTGGAAGTGATGATACAGTCAGCGCTGTTGGTGGGGGCTTGTATACATTCACAACAGATGTTTCTTGAATTTTGGTGACCAGCCACTCAATGTTGCAGCCAGGTGGAGATTGGCTGGTGGCTGTCCAGCTTAATCCTTCCCGGACAAGGGTTGCCATTCAATGCGTCTTGCTGTGGATGGACCCAGCGAGGAGGAACCCAAGCAGCTTGAGGTTGACATCAGAAACCCAGTGCGTCTCTTGCAGGAGGATTACTGCCACTTTATTGGAATCGGCGAGATGCCTGATGACTTCGAGTTTGGCAATGGTAAGGCCCTCAACGTTGAGTTGGAGCACTGACAGGCCTTGTTTTTCGATGGTAGGGGTGTCCGCCCGTCCTGCGGAGAACATTCTCTGCCTTGGTCTTGACCTTGGCTTGTACTTTGGTCTGCCAGCTCGATGATTCTTCGGTGACATTCATTTCATGAGTTGGTCTTGCACCATGTCTCATTACTCGCAGGGGAGGCCATGTGAAGGCTGTCATCTGTATAATTTGCACATTTTGCATTTTGCACATTTGCACATCTATTTTGCACAACTTACAACTGCACATCTATTTTTATTTTTATGTCTATTTTTATCTTTATATCTACACCTCAGTAAGACTGGTACCAATTGCACTATTCATCTATTCATCTACCAATTGCACTGTTCATCTCAATGATAACTACTAAGTATGTTTATCTACCAACTGCACTGTCCATCTCAATGATGACTGTGGGACATGTTGGACAAATTTGTATTTGTATACCTGGATGACATTCTTATTTTTTCCAAGACCACGTTCACCATGTCCAGGCCATGCTGCAGCGGCTGTTGAAGAACTCACTTTTCGTGAAGGCAGAGAAATGTGAGTTCCATTCTGCTTCAGTCTCCTTTCTGGGGTATGTAATCGGGAGGGGACCCTAGTATGGACCCTGCCAAGGTATCTGCTGTCACCACCTGGCCCATCCCTGACTCCCGAAAACAGTTGCAACATTTTCTGGGGTTCCCAAACTTCTACTAGAGGTTTATTAGGGGGTAGAGTACCGTCGCTGCGCCCCTTAAAGCCCTTACCTCCATCAAGGTCCCCTTTCTATGGTCTCCTGTGGCCGACACTTCCTTTTGGTCTCTCAAGGCCAAGTTCCTCACCCTCATCCTCCTGATGCCTGATCCTGAAAGACAATTTGTGGTTGAGGTGGACGCCTCCGACGTAGGAGCGGTTCTCTCTGAACGGGCAGCGGAGGACCAAAAGCTTCACCCCTGTGCCTTTTTCTCTCAACGCTTGTCCCCCGCAGAGAGAAATGACGACATCGGGAACAGGCAGCTTCTGGCGGTGAAGCTGGCCCTAGAGGAGTGGTGCCATTGGCTGGAGGGAGCCAAGCAGCCTTTCCTTGTATGGACCGATCATAAGAACTTGGAGTACATACGTTCCGCCAAGCAGCTAAACTCCCGCCAAGCCAGTTGCGCCCTATTCCTCACCAGATTCAACATGTCCCTCTCCTATAGACCCGGCACCCGCAATGTCAAGCCTGACGCTCTTTCTCAACAAATCTCAGAGAAAAAGAAGCCTATGGCCACCTCCGACACCATCCTCCTGTCCACCTGCCTGGTTGCCCCCCTCCCCTGGGATATAAAGGAAAGGGTAAGAACCGCCCAAGGGGGTCACTCTGAAGCCAGCGCCTGCCCTCCTGACCACTTTTTGTTTGTCCCCGCTTCTCTCCGTTCAGATGTCCACCAGTGGCTTCACAACTCCCAACTCACCTGCCACCCGGGGACGCAACGTACCAAGGATGTGGTTCAAACAGAGATTCTGGCGGCCAATATTGGAAGAGAACACCCATGAGTTTGTGGGGGCCTGTCCGGTCTGTAGTCAGCATAAGGTTTCCCATCGGGCTCCTGCTGGTCTCCTCCACCCTCTGCCAGTACCCCACCGCCCATGGTCACACATCTCCCAGTGACTTTGTCACTGGGTTGCCGCCGTCCCACGGCCATATCACCATCTTGACCATGGTCGATCGGTTCCGCAAGCTGGCTCGCTTCGTGCCGCTACCTAAACTGCCCTCTGCTGAGGAAACTGAACTGGTCCTTCGGCACGTTTTCCGTATCCATGGCCTCCCCGTCGATGTGGTTTCCGATCGGGGACCGCAATTCACCTCCATCTTTGGGAGGGAGTTTTGCAAATTGGTCGGGGCCACGGTCAGCCTGTCGCCTGGTTTTCATCCTCAGTCTAATGGCCAGACGGTGAGGACGAACCAGGAGATGGAGAAGGCTCTTCGGTGCATGGTTGCCAAGAACCCTGCCTCATGGTCCCAGCAGCTCCTATGGGTCGAGTATGCCCACAATACTCTAACTAGCTCTGCCACAGGTCTCTCTCCCTTTCAGTGTGCCTATGGGTTCCAGCCCCCGCTGATTCCAGCCCTGGAAAAGGAGGCCTCCTGTCCGTCGGTCCAGGCCTTCAACCATCGCTGCCGCAGAACCTGGAATCAAGTAAGAGCCGCTCTCCTACACTCAGCTGATCGCTATTAAGATAAGATAAGATATTCCTTTATTAATCCCCCTTAGGAGAAATTCACAGTGACCAGCCGTACAGGGGATAGATGTGCAGTAAGACCCTGGCTAAGTCAATACACAATAAACAATAAACAATAAATTAGATTAAATACGAGCTCTTAAGTCAGGTCGGTGACGAGTGAGAACCTATATGCATACTAGTGTCCTTGATAGCTGTTTATGGTGCAAAATGCAAAGTAGATAGATAGTGCAAATATGCGGAAAGTGCAAGGTGCAAGATGTGCAAATTTATACAGGTATTCCAGGTACAACATATGAATAGACCTGGAATAACAACGGCTAGGACACAGTCCACGGTGTGTGGTGTGGTGTATGTGAATGTGAGTTCAGTCCATTCCATTTGTCTTTTGTCTGGTGGTGTTGGAGCTTCCTGAGCCTGATGGTTGGTGGGATGAGGGAGCGCCCAAGCACTTGAGGCACTTGGCTGAGTGAGCATGTGGCTGAACGTGTTCCTGAGTTGCTTCAGTTGCTTCAGTTCGGCATAGTGAGGCTGAGAGGGTAGTTCCGGGTCTCCAGCAGCTTTCCCCTCGTCCTCCTCACTGTCGCCGCCTCCACACAGTCCGGCTTCATCCCCACTGCAGAGCTCGCCGTCCTCCCCGGCTTGTACAGCTTCCTGGCACCACCGCTCCCAATGCTTCCTCCCCAGCACATGGCAGTGAAGAAGGTGACACTGGCCACCGCAGGCTGGTAGACCATCCGTAGCAGCCTGGTGCATGCAATGAAAGATGACAGATGGACAGTGGTTATCAATGAGATGAACAGACATAGATGAAAATGGCTAGAAAACAGTCTGGGGTGTGTGGTGTGGTATACAAATCCATTATCTGGTGGTGCTGGCGCTTCCGAGACGTTGGGAGCGGCTGGTTGAGGTATTGTAGAGCCTGATAGCCGATGGGATGAAAGAGCCCCCCAAGCGCTTTGAAGCACGTGGCTGAGTTAGCCTATGGCTGAACGTGCTCCTGAGTTGCCTCAGCTCGGCGTAGAGAGGGTGAGAGGGGTTGTCCAGGATCGCCTGCAGCTTTCCCCTCATCCTCCTCTCTGTCACCGCCTCCACACAGTCCAGCTTCATCCCCACCACGGAGCTTGCCCTTCTCACCAGCTTGTTCAGCTTACTGGCCCCACCGCTCCCGATGCCTCCTCCCCAGCACACGACGGCGAAGAAGGTGACACTGGCTACCACCGACTGGTAGAACATCCGTAGCAGCCTAGTGCACACATTGAAGGATCTGAGCCTCCTCAGGAAGAACAGCCTGCTCTGTCCCTTCCTGTAGAGGGCCTCGGTATTGTCAGACCAGTCCAGTTTATTGTTCAGGTGCACCCCAAGGAACTTGCAGGTGTCCACCATCTCCACCTCTTCCCCCTTTATGGAAACCGGTAATGGGGGACTCTTCCTGCGTCTGAAATCCACCACCAGCTCCTTGGTTTTCCCTGTGTTGAGCTGAAGGTGGTTCTCGTCACACCATCCCACAAAGTTCCTCACCAGTTCCCTGTACTCCTCCTCCTCGTTGTCTGTGATGCATCCAACAATGGAGGAGTCGTCCGAGAACTTCTGCAGGTAGCATGTTCGGGAGTTGAAGCAGAAATCCGAGGTGTAGAGGGTGAAAAGGAATGGTGAAAGTACAGTTCCCTGGGGTGTGCCGGTGTTGCTAGTCACCATGTCTGACAAGCAGTGTCGCAGTCTGACATACTGCGGTCTGTCCGTGAGGTAGTCCGTAATCCATGCCACCATGTCAGGATCGACCTGCATCACCAGGAGCTTCTCAGCCAGCCGGTCTGGCTGGACGGTGTCAAAAGCACTGGAGAAGTCGAAGAACATGATTCTCACCATGCTCTGTGGCCTCTCCAGGTGTGTGTAAGCTCTGTGAAGCAGGTAGATGATGGCATCCTCCACGCCGATGTGGGTCTGGTACGCAAACTGCAATGGGTCCAGGCAGTCGCGCACCCTGGGCTTGAGATGGTCCAGAACCAATCTCTCAAAGGTCTTCATGACGTGTGACGTTAGTGCCACCGGTCTGAAGTCCCCTGGAGCGTTGGGACGACCCTTCTTCGGCACAGGGACTACGCAGGAAGTCTTCCAAAGAGTTGGTACCTTTTTCAGCCTCAGGGAGAGGCCGAAAAGGTGCGTGAACACTCCTGCCAGCTGCTCCGCACAGATCTTGAGCACCCTCGGGCTGATGTCATCGGGTCCTCTGGCCTTGTTGGGCCTGATCCTTGTGAGCTGCCGTCTCACGTGGCTGGTGCTGATGGTGCTGATGGTTGGGGTTGTTATTACTGGGGTCACAGGTGTAGTCGGGGGTGTGGCGAGGGGGTGACTGTCCTCTGGGCCCGGATCTGGTGGTCCAGCAGGGAGAAGAGTAGGGCAGGAGGGGGGAAGGGGGGTTGAAGGTCTGGCCCCAGTTGGTGAGTCAAATCTGTTGAAAAACAGGTTTAACTCATCGGCCCATTCCTTTGTCCCCTCCTGTGATCCTCCGGCAGTTTTCATGCCGGTGATGGTTTTCACCCCTGCCCACACCTCTCGGGAGTTGTTCTGCTGCAGCTTCTCCTCTATCCTGCTTTTGTAGCAGGCCTTAGCCCTCCTCAGTTCCCTCCTCAGCTCTCTTTGTATCTCCCTCTGTGTGTCCTCATTGTCTCCTGCCATGAAGGCTCTCCTCTTACGGTTCAACAGGACTTTGATGTCCCTGTTGATCCAGGGTTTGCTGTTGGGGAAGCAGCGGACCTTCTTGGTGGGGACAACACTCTCCTCACAGAACTTTATATAGTCTGTGACGCATTGAGTGAGACCCTCAATGTCATCACCGTAGTCTTCCTGAAACATCCTCCAGTCTGTTGTCCTATAGCACTCCCTCAGGGCCTCCTCAGCCTCCTCAGACCACTGCTGCACAGTCCTGGTGGTGATGGGCTGTCTCCTCACAAGAGGCTTATATGTAGGAGACAGGAGACAGTAGAATCAAGCAGTGATCTGATTTGCCCAGGGGGGGGAGGGCTGTTGCACTGTATGCCCCCTTAACATTGGCATACAGTAAGTCCAAGGTCTTATCTCCTCTGGTGCTGCAGGTTACATACTGGTTGAAGTCAGTCAGTGTCTTTGATATATTTACATGATTAAAGTCTCCGTTTACTATAATAAGAGCGTTGGGATGTCTAGTCTGCAGGTCTGCGACGGAAGAATGAATGACGTCACAAGCCCGCGCCGCTACGGCCGATGGTGGAGTGTAAACAATAACAACAATGGCTGCCGAAAACTCACGGGGCAGATAGTACGGTCTCAGTCCCACCGCTAACAGCTCGACATTGGGCGTGCACGTGATTTCCTTCGTGGTAACATGTCCCGGGTTGCACCATTTGGAGTTAACAAAGACGGCAAGTCCGCCACCCAACTTCTTACCGCTCTGTTTGTCCCTGTCCGCCCGAACTAGCGTGAAGCCGGCTAGTTCCACTGAGCAGTCTGGTACGTTCCCGTTCAGCCATGTCTCCGTCAGGCACAACACACTGCATTCCCGGTACTCGCGCTGTCCAGTAGTGAGGGCTGATAGTTCGTCCATCTTGTTGGGCAGTGAGCGTACGTTCCCCATGATGACTGAGGGAAGACGGGGCTTGTATCTCCACTTCCTCTCCATCTTCTTGTTCCTCACCATGGCTCCTGCTCTAGTCCCACGCCGCTTTATCCTCAGCTCTTTCGGGATCCCCCTCGGGCACACCGCTGGTCGATCCCGGAACTGAAGGAGCTCGTCCCGCGAGTAAGCGCCGGTCCATTGTTGTTGTTTAGCGATCGTGGTGATCGCCCTGCACATACTAGTTATTGTTCAACCCGTTTAAGAGCCCTTATATAAACCTAAACATGTTTCCACAGCCTAGTGCTAAAGTCCTAAAGTACTATATAGATTAAAGTTTTTAAAAAAACTTTTAATCTAAGAAAAAAGGAAAATAGATCGGGAGCTGCTGTGTCGGGCTGCCACTCGCTGCGGCGCCGGAACCGGAACCGGCAGCTAACCGCCACCACACCAGAGCCCCCCCTCCTCCCACCCATCTCTGCGTTGGATTTTTGAGACGTTGGGAGCTGTCCCTTGAGGGGGGTTCAGTCACGGTCTGTCTGCCACGCCCATCCCACTACTCCATTCATCTGCCTTCACGGCTGTGCCACATCAGCTACCCACAGCCATTAAATTATAAAAGATGAAAGTCAAGCATGTCAACAGCAGGATTTCACACCGTGAGCAATAAAGAGAGCACACATTTTATAATCTGTGATAAATAAAACTACAAGAATGAAATACAATGCGTTGATGATCAGTCAGTAAAAAAAGACCAACAAAATGTCAAGGAGCTTATTTCAGTTGCCACACAGGGAAATTAAGATGCACAGGATGACAGATGGGGTGGTTTCAGTATCCCCTAACAATTCTGGGAAGAACATAGTTTTAATACAAACAGCAACATTTTTGGGTAAAACTTCATAATGGCAATGGCAAAGTGGAGTACAAAGTAGCCTTACTTAGAAATGCCTCAAGTCGGTACTTCAAGAATGACAGTAGCCGGAGATGCCCTGAGCTCTGCAAGAGAAAGACTGCACTAAGCGGCACACCAACCACAGGCATTGAAGACATGGAGCTAGGAGTGATTATAGCAGGGTCCCCAGGCTGTAGTACTCGTTTTTTATATTACGTTTTTAACTTGGTCACAGACTCCCTGGCATTTGGACCTGGACTTGTCTCGGTCGCTGCCACTGATCTTGCCAAATATGGCTTTTGGTCTCGACCAACTCTACATGTCTTTATTATGTTTAGAACACTGTCCGCCTGATAACCAATCACACCCTAGTTTATCTTTGCATGCCCTGCCGTGCCCTGCTAACGTAACGTTATTGTCATTCATTTTCATTGATTCACACACACTGACAAACAAAGATGTCCACCAATTCTGCCAAAATAAAATTCGATTACATAAATGACCAGGAGTTTCTCAGCATGGCGTTGAAAAAGAAACAGTGCAGACTGCCAAACAACCATTTCGGAAACCTGTGGGACAACGTCAAACTTCATAAGACAGCTGCAGAGGCATCATACACAGTAAGTTAACTGCAGAGCTAGGAGGTGCTTAGCCTTATCTATGTGTTAACAATAACATTAGCTAGTTAGCCAGACACGGACGAAGACAAACATGTATGGACCACATTTGCCATCTTGTCGCCATCTTAGTCAGGCGGTTATGATGTGATGTTCTGAGATCATCCCAGCGGACTGAGAGAGTGCTGTGTTTTCGTTTTTACGTTTTTACGGAAACATAGCTTAACAGCAACATACCGGACTCCGCCATCCAGCTCGACCAGCTAACATGCTACCGAGCGGACAGAGCTCTCACTAACGGTAAGATATATATCAGGGATGCTTGGTGCCAGGATGCTGTGGTGGTTTGCAGACACTGTTCACCCCTTGCAGAGTTTATGATCATTAAGTGCTGGCCTTTTTAATCTACCGAGGGAGTTTTCTGCCATCCTGCTAGTGCCCGTTTACATCCCTACCAGCGGCAACAACAAAGATCAAGACAAGGCACTGAGTGAACTGTACAGCGCCATCTGTGACCAGCAGACAGCCCACCCAGACGGATTCCTCATTGTATCTGGGGATTTTAACCATGCCAACCTCAAGACAGTGTTTCCTCATTTGTACCAGCACATAGACTTTCCTACACGAGGAAATAACCCTCTGGACCTGGTCTACACCACACAGCGAGGAGCATACAAGGCCTCACCCCTCCCCCACCTGGGCGGTTCAGACCACACCACTGTTATGCTAATGCCAGCATACAGGCCTAAGGTCAGAGTCACCAGACCAGTCCAGAAGCAGGTACGGGTGTGGCCAGAGGGTGCTTCCTCAGCACTACAGGACTGATTTAACACCACAGACTGGGACATGTTTAAGCAGGCAGCCACCTACAACAAACACACCAACATCCAGGAGTATTCGGACACTGTTACTGCCTATATCAGTATTGATGATGTCACGGACGCCAAGACCATCACAGTACGGGCCAACCAGAAACCATGGCTGACGGGGGAAGTCCATGGCTTACTGAGAGCCTGGAATGCTGCTTTCAGAGCAGGTGATGAGGCTGGCCTGAGATCAGCTAGAGCCAACCTGATCCGGGGCATCAGGCTAGTAAAGAGGCAGTACAGTAGCAGAATATCCAAACACTTCACTGACAGCAGAGACACTAGGAGCCTGTGGCAGGGGACACAGACCATAACAGACTATATAAACCCCGACCACAGACCTGTGACAGTGACACCACTCTGCTGAACAATCTAAATAACTTCTTTGGACGACTTCAAGCTGACAACAGCACCCATGCACAGAAGTCAGCACCCCCTGCAGATGACCAGTGTTGTGCCTCTCTCCAGCCAGTGTGAGGAGATCCCTCTCCAGGATCAACGCTCGCAAGGCTGCAGGGCCTGACAACATTCCCGGTTGTGTGCTAAAGGACTATGCAGAGGAGCTCACAGATGTCCTCACAGACATGTTCAACATCTCCCTGAGCCAAGCTGTTGTCCCCACCTGCTTCAAGAGCACCACCATCATCCCGGTACCAAAGAAGGCCTCTCCATCCTGTTTCAACCACTACCGCCCCGTTGCACTGACCCCCATCATCATGAAGTGCTCCAAGCGGTTGGTCATGCAGCACATCAGATCCATCCTCCCCCCTTCACTGGACCCATACCAGTTTGCATATCGGGCCAACAGGTCGAGTGATGATGCAATCTCCACCATCGTCCACTCAGTATTGACCCACCTGGAGACCAAGGATTCATATGTGAGGATGCTGTTCCTTGACTTTAGTTCAGCTTTCAACACGATCATCCCTCAGAAGCTGATTAGGAAGCTGGGCTGTCTAGGACTGCAGACCTCACTATGTAACTGGTTGTTGGACTTCCTGACCGGTGCAACACTGCATCACTGGCCGGCAAAGCTCAGCAGCACCTCTACTTCCTCCGCAAACTTCGGAGAGCAAGAGCACCTGCCCCCATCATGTGCCCCTTCTATCGGGGAACCACCGAGAGCATTCCGACCAGCTGCATCACTGTGTGGTACGGCGGCTGCACTGCATCCTGTAGGAAGACCCTGCAGCGCATAGTCAGAGCAGCTTAGAAGATCGGTGACCCCCTCCTCTTCCTCCAGGACTTATACAATACACGCCTGTCCCGCAAAGCACTCAGCATTGTGGGTGACTCCACCCACCCCTCCCACTGCCTCTTCAACCTCCTGCCCTCAGGGAGGAGGATGAGGAGTCTCAAGGCAAGGACCAGCAGACTGAAGGACAGCTTTGTCAAACAGGCAGTCAGGATGCTGAACTCCCACCTAGCACTGACCCCCCTTCTTTCTCTGCCCTCTGCCCGCACAAACAATGGACATTGACCCAACCCATCCACCACCACACACCTGCTCACCACCATGCACAGCCACTTTATAAGAACACTGTTTATATAACTGTTTATATAACTGTTATTTAACTGTCCATACTGTTTATTTATTACTGCTCATACTGTATATAGTGCACCTTACACCTGATACTGTTTATATTGTTTGTATATATTCGCGACCCTTTTATTTTGTTTTTTGTATTCTTATTTTACATATTTATATTTTGCATGCGTGTCTCGCACCAGGGATCGAGGGAAACGGCATTTCGGTTTTTGTGTATGTCCTGTACATTCATGAAAACTGACAATAAAGTTGACTTGACTTTACTTAATTTTACATAACCATTCGTATTGTAACCATATTGTGTGACAGATCGCATTTCTATAATTACTGTGGTTGCAAGGAAAGACGAAGTAGTATTTTTTTGACTTATTATTACATTATATATTATTTATATATTACATTAGATATTATTACATCATATGTACACAGGTACTGATATCCTTCTAAAACTTTGGATGATTTTTTTTTTAATAAATGTTTACAATATTATTATTTAATATGGGAAGTCAATGGAGAAAAAGCGCTGATTCCAACCACTCCAAAGGTGAACAAATCAGAGTTGTCAAAGTTGGTACACAAAAAGAAACCACGCATAAGCAAGTCTCCAAAGAACTTAGTACCACTTGACCACAGGGGCACTAAAACTCACGATCAAGTTAAATGATCAGCCACCCTGCACCATTTGACTAAAATGTCTGAATCTTGAGTTCCGGGACATTATTTGCCATGCTGAAAATGTTTGTCTCAAGGACCGGCCCGTCTTGTTAGACATTGCACATTTTTTAAAAACCCGACCTAAAGATAATTTTTATTGTTTGAATGAGTAAAGAAATGGCACCACCCACATTTTTTCAGAGAATGCATATGGCAACATGTCTAGTTAAACATGATTGGCAGCATTATCCAAACCAATGTAAATTGGTTCACCACATCTTAGCCCATTTTCAGACATTGTGCAAACCATGGATGTGATACGAACCTGAAACCTGATTGTGTGTGTGCAAATCAGACTGCGATCTCTCATAAACTGCCCCTAAATACAAATGTACTGAAGCAATAATGATTGTGTTGTGTATTTGATTGTGCGTCGCTATGTGCATGTAAAATCCATCTCTTTAAATGCAGTGTGGTTCTCTCAGTGTCAGTGCATATGTACTTACTGCAGGTGGTATCAGCCTCATCGGAGCCATCAGCACACTCTGTCTCCCCATCACAGCGCCACCTAGAGGGCACGCACTGTCCGTTCTTACAGGTAAAGTCTGTGGTGGCACACGTTTTCTTTGCTGTTTACACAAAGGGAAAGATAGAGACAGTGAATACACACACACACACACACACACTTATGTTATGTTGCACACACACGTTATGTTGTTTTATGTTTTATGTATGTTTTTTTTTCCCTCATCAATTTACACTCAATATTCCATGATGACAAAGCAAGACAAGACAAACTAGATTTTTAACATTTTTGCTGATTTATTTAACACGACAACCCATGGTGACACGAGTGTAACAAACTTTAAATGGCTTACAATCTTTACTATAGAGCTTTGTGCTTGACTCATTAAGTGCCTAAGTGACATATACTAAACATGTTGGTGAGGTTGTGATGTCAGTCATGTGACTATCCCAGGATATGACCTCCCCAAAGAGGCAGTGTTACTTATTTTTATTCAGGTTGCATATTTTGTAACATAAAGCAAATCTGAAAAAAAAAAAGTTCTTCAAAGAGCATTACTGAAGTCACACATTTTATATATATTGTGGAAATGCAAATAAAATGCACATTTGTGGTACTAAGCAGAAAAACGGTCAAATTGAGTTATTTTCAAATAAGGAATACATTTACCATAAACGGCCAATGTAATGTATAGGTCACGTCACCGATTAAGTGGTAGTATTTTAGAAAAAAAAAAAACAGACACGTGTTCTGTGTTCCACTTGGTCTGTGGCATATCCATCATAATTTTCCTTTAAGCAGAAATGGGTCTGGGTTCTTATGGGTTAAAACATTGACAAGTATTTGGGCCCATTACTCAGTACTTAGTTGAAGCACCTTTGGCAGTGATTACAGCCTCAAGTTATCTTCAGTATGACGCGACAAGCTTTGCACACCTGGATTTTCTACCAGTCTTCTCTGCAGATCCTCTCAAGCTCTGTCAGGTTGGATGGGGGCCGTTGGTGGACAGCCATTTTTAGGTCTCTCCAGAGATGCTCGATTGGGTTGAAGTCAGGGCTCTGGCTGGGCCACTCAAGGACATTCACAAAGTTGTCCCAAAGCCACCCCCGCATTGTCTTGGCTGTGTGCATAGGGTCATTGTTCTGTTGGAAGGTGAACATTCAGCCCAGTCCAAAGTCCTGAGTGCTCTGGACCAGGTTTTCATTAAGGATATCTCTCTACACTTGCTCTCTACACACTGCTCCGTCCAGCTGACCAGTCTCCCAGTCCCTGCTGCTGAAAAACACCCCCACAGCATGATGCTGCCACCACCATGCTTCACCTTTGGGATGGTATTGCGTGATGAGTGGTACCTGGTTTCCTGGTTTTCAACCTTGCTTTCATCAGACCAGAGAATCTTGTTTTTTACAGTCTGAGAGTCCTTTAGATGCTTTTTTTTTTTTTTGCAAACTCCAAGCAGGATTTCTTGTGTCTTTCACTGAGAAGAGGATTTAATCTGGCCACTCAGCCATAAAGCCCAGGTTGGAGTTGCAGTGATGGTTGTCCTGAAAGTTCCTCCCATCTTCACACAGGATCTCTGGAGCTAAGTCAGAGTGACCATCGGGTTCTTGGTCACCTCTCTTACCAAGGCCCTTCTCCCCCGATTGCTCAGTTTGTCTGGGTGGTCAGCTCTAGGAAGAGTCCTGTTTGTTCCAAACTTCTTCCATTTAAGAATTATGGAGGCTACTGTGCTTTTGGGAACCTTAAATGCAGCAGATATTTTTTTTGTAGCCTTCCCCAGATCTGTGCCTCGACACAATCGTGTCTCTGAGCTCTGCAGGCAGATCCTTTGACCTCATGGCTTGGTTTTTGCTCTGATATGGATTGTTAGCTGTGAGACCTTATATAGACAGGTGTGTGCCTTTCCAAATCATGTCCATTCAATTGAATTTAGCACAGTTGGACTCCTACCAAGGTGTAGAAACACCTCTAACATGATCAAGAGAAATGAAAGGCACCTGAGCTAAATTAGCTAGTGTCATAAAAAGAGGTCTTAGTACTTATGTCAATGTGATATTTAAGTTTTTCATTTTGAATAAATTTGACAAAACGAAAACCCTCAAAACATTGAGGGTATTGAGTGTAGATTGATGAGGGAAAAAATAATTTAAATTATTTTAGCATAAGGCTGCAACATAACAAAATAACAATAATAACTATATAATTCAAAATTCCCTCGGGGGAAATTTTGAAAGTGCACGGGTGATACTGCCGGAGTGTTGATATTATGATGAGATTCTTCAGAGGTTTCAAACAATTAATACCAGTAACATTATGATTGTGTAAGAATTTTGAAAGAACGCGTCTAAAAAGAAAAAAAAGAAAAGCCATCAGTCAGTCTTCAAACACACCAGACTGCATTAACAAAATCATTAAACCATTAACAAGCCTGGTTTAATTTAAGACATTCCCTATTCGAAATCGCCATCTTAAATCGTTATTTTTCCGCGTACCACCATCTTAAACCACTGTTTCATTAGATGCAGTCTGATCGCTTTCAAATCTCTTCGCTATCGAGTCAACATCGAAGATGATTTATTTGTGTAGAATTCATATTGTGGCGAGCTACGGCAAGCACAGCGCAGAGAGATGAACTCTAGTTTTACAAGTCGCTTTATTATGACGCTGTCACAAGCAGACTTTACACACCGTTATGAACAGGGTAAGATACCTACAGTCAGTTGAGCAATGGTGCTCCCCGACTCATCCCAAAAACAACAGTCAACACAGTGAACGTAATGAAACAGTGAAATGCAAGGAACCCAACATGTCCTGAACAATTGCCTCCAAACCCTATCTAATAGCAATAACATGTAATGACACAGAATGGCAGAATGTCGCAATGCATTCTGGGAAACACTCCCCCAACACGGTACAATATTTACGATTGTACGAACTTGAACCGATAATACAAGAAAACACAAAAGCATTAATTAACCTAATTTACGCAAAATAGAAACAACATTTAATTTGATTTGTGTCCGATGAAGAGAGAGAGACGAAGAGAGAGAGCACTTTGGTAGAGAGACATAGAGTAACAATAACAGAGAGCGAGCGCCGGTCTCGATAAAGCTGTTATTAATCAAATAAATAAAACGTTATTTCCCGATTGTTTCACAGCGGTTACATTCAGCAGGTAGACACGCCCATGAACTGCACACATTATCCAACGAAAAGTAATACAGCTCTGTGCGTGAGCAGTCAAGAAACCGCGTCTACCACCAGTTCTCCCAGCAGCAGCAGCAGTGGCGAGAACATTCGCGCCAGTGGAAAGGACCAATAGGCAGCGCCGGCGCTCCGCACACGCAGAACGTGCACTGCGCGTAGGGCACCAAGTGCCTGGGGGGGCACCAAAAAATCTGTCTCGTAAAAAATCATCATCATAATAATCATGATAACGCAGTATATTTAAAATGAACATGTGTAAAATGTGTTAGTAGATAAGCAATACAAAAGTAACATTTGCTCGAGAAAAAGATGCGTCTCCCGTGCGGCCCTCTCTCTCTCCCCTTGGTGCCCCCCTCCCCCACCTCCCAGTGGTATGATCGATCAGATCATTCAGGTGGCAGACCCCTGTGTTTAGACACGGCCTCTAAAGGCATCAAGAGTCGGGGGCGGAGAAGAAGAAAAGAAGACACAGCGAGATGATGCACGCGTGTCGATGGCAGGTAAAGTTTTAAATAAAAATGGCTAATTCTGTAACATTTAGTCCTTGTATGAATGTCTATGCTCGTGCCAGGTAATGTTAACGTTACCGTTAACGTCAACAAACTAACGTTAGCTTTATAGCCATGTTCTAAGTGTTTTGTAAGTATTAGCCAAGTTTACTTCTATAGGCCTGCTTCATTTTAGGACATTTATTTGGTGTTTGTTATGTAGAATACGTTATGCATGTGTACTGTGAACCAACGAGTATGCAATTGTGTACTGTAGTGGAAAAAGTAATGCTACAGAATATGATACTTTAAAGTAATGAGTTGATGAATGGAGAACGGCTCCTGGTAACATGAACTCTGAGAAACCTTGCAACTGAACGAGATGTGTTAAGCCAAATTAGACGGGCGTTCATCATCTTTAGTAGTTGTGCTATGGCGACATTTTCGAGAGGTTCATAGGTCAAGGGGCCAAGGGCGACATCTGCAGGTGAAACTACAACTTGAAACGAAAGAAATCTTAGTTATGTAGATCCCCCTCCCTTCACATTTATAGTTTTCAAATTATATAGATTTTATTATTATTTTATTATTATTATTTTATTTATATTGTGAGCCATCAATCATTGTTTTAATGATAAAATAGTTTTAAATGTTGTCATGTACCAGTGATTTACATATAGGCTTACATAAACCTGTAATTAATATGTAATATTGTTTTTGAATCAAGGTGCAAAACTGTACTTTAGCATACAATCCCTGAGTATTTTACTTGTATTTCTGAATGCAGGGTCAATGCTTAGATGTGTGCAAAGAGATCCTCAAGACAAGGAGGAAGATTTAGATGATCAACCATCCACCAGCAGTTCAAGCACACATCATCAACCACCAAACTCTGCAGACTCTGCAACAGCACTCAGCTCTGACCAACAACCATCAACTACTAGTTCAGCTACAGATACAACCCAGCCCACAACCACCACTTCTGGCAGAGTGAGTCCTGTAACTGAGAAGCCATCAGCAAGTGACATTGTGGAGTTATTTTGGAAATAAAGTTGATACTGATACTGAGTTGATGTCCATTTTTGGGGGGCACCACAATGCATTTGTGCTTAGGGCACCCACATTGCTAGCACCGGCCCTGCCAGTAGGAGTCCTCTTGTATCACCGGAGGACGCGCACACACAGGCACGCTCGTACACAAAGACGCAAGCACCCACACAAGCAAGCACGCGCCGTGTCGACAGAGATGTTGAGGAAAAGAGCCATTTTCTGCCTCGGCACTGGTCTCACATTTGGGCTTATTCTGACAAAACGGTAGCTTCCATCAGAAAAAAAAACAAGACCATCATCGCTGTAAGGACTTCCTGAACGATTTGGTGTTTCTACAATGTTTCTAGAGTAAATATTTAGGAGACACTCGCAAGTTTAAAACAGGGCTCTGTCCTGCTTCTCTCGGAAAATATTTGTATTGGAGTCAATGAGGAGCAGAGACAGACTGGCCGCACTTAGAGGCTGCTAATTCGAATTGTGTAAGTGTCTCCGATTTTTTTTCCGAGCACATTGTGAGAGACAGAACACGTTTGTCTACAAAGTTGGAAAAAATCATGTGTGTACATTGTAAATTGTGGCCAGGAGCAGCGTGGAAAGATATATATATATTTTTTTTTTGGGGGGGGCTCTCTCCCACTCTAGCTGCAGTCTGACACTAATCAACGCAATACACACCCATTGTAATCTCATAATTTATCCAAAAATGATCATGGTCATTGAACAGTGATTGATCAAAAACTATATGACCTATCAAAACATGGACCACATACACCAAATACACAAGACTTGTGTCTACTGTTTGAAATGGAGTCTCTAGGTGAAAGTATGCAGGAGCAGCAGACAGCAGTAGGCAGCACCAAGAGTCTTTATTTTTTGACCTCCTCCCATGCATTCTCTATGGAAAAATATTCACAGTTTTTTGCAAATAACGTTGTGAAAAATTCATATTATTTTAACACAAATACAAGCACACCGATCCCGATGAAGACGCACATTTTGACATATCATCAGCAAATCGAAATCCATCCGGAAGAGGAATAATAATAAGAAGAAAAAATCCACAGGATAACAATAGGGCTCTGCAGCCTTGCTGTAGGGCCAGTGCTCGGTGCGATTGCCCCGTGCCCTGATAACAATACTTTCTGAAAGCACTGTGTGTGTGTGTGTGTGTGTATATATATATATATATATATATATATATATAAACTTTTATTCAAATAAAAAAGATGTTTAACAAACAATGTGTGGGAAAACATTTTCCCACACATTTCTTTTTTGTTCTGAAGTCATTTTTAAATGACAACACAACAATACATTTACGTTGCTAGGTATGCGAATGCTGCCTATCTCACGCATGTGCTCTGTCATCTCCCACTTTGTTGAGAGAGAGGAGGAGGGGCTCAAAACATGGAGTGTGTGTTGGGAGAAAAGCTGAATTCACCTTGTTCACTCAGCTAAATTACGT
Organism: Urophycis tenuis; assembly: GCA_036785325.1. Taxonomy (NCBI): domain Eukaryota; kingdom Metazoa; phylum Chordata; class Actinopteri; order Gadiformes; family Phycidae; genus Urophycis; species Urophycis tenuis. The sequence goes on along the minus strand of JAXIVH010000003.1, from coordinate 18,252,703 downwards.
TACATTTCCCAAGATTTCGCACAAGTAATTCAGGGGACCAATTACCACAACTTAATTAAATGCATGTTTGCAAGATACAAATTCCTATTTATTGATTTAGATTAACCGTTTAAGTTCCAAACACTAATTTAATGAGTTATGTTGTCACAATAATGTTGGTAATAACATCAACTTAATATTGTGTGTAATTTAAACTGAACTATTTCTGCGTTGATTGATTTCAAACAAAATTCAAGTTGTAGTAGCTTGAATGAAATTGGCTTGAGAATTTAATATTCAAGTCTCATTCCCTACCCACCTAACATGCCTGGACAAGTTCCGACAGTATGTGAACAAATGCAATGGACGTCTTCAAAGTGAGTATCATTTCATTTACAAATAACTACTACTTTTACTTAAGCAATACTTGGGCATACTCTGAATTGTGATATAACCAATAGTGGACTTGTATAAGGTTAGGCTACACCTGCTCATACAGTTGATGGAATATGTTGTTCTACTACATTTAGCTAAATCTAAGTGTAGTAGTACAACATATTCCATTCCAATGCTGTCATATTCAGCAACATAATTTTTTTGGCTTTTTATTTGTGGCGTGGGGAGGAAAAGCATGATTACATTTATTCACAGACATTTAAAAAAATGTTTTGTCATTCATATTGATAGCCTTGTAGTTTATAGGCAAATTGCTGTTTGATCAAATTAGCTGCCTGTCTCGTTGCCTTCCCGGATATCACCTCCGCCATCTGTCCCTGACCAAGAACTTTGTCTCTCTGTTCCTGGTTTCTGCCTGCCTGTCCCCTGCCCCGATTACTCGACCCTGCAAATCTCTGACCATACCGTATAGTCGCCTTCCCGGATATCACCTCAGCCTTCTGTCCCCGACCATAAACTTTGTCTCACCGTTTCTGGTTTCTGCCGGCCTCTGCCCTGATCTGTTACCAGTGCTGATTATTGTGTGTGATAATAAAAGTTATAAAGTCATTACCAATTATACCTGCCTTGTGTGCTGCAATTGGGTCTAACCTGTTACACATGATGTATAAAATAATGTTGATGTGATTCTGTTAGTATCACCCAGATCTATGTGTATCTACTTGACGCTAAGACTCATCAATAGTTGATGTAAAGATATTGTGTCATTCCAATTGGTTGTCCACTTAAAAAACCTCTGTTCATAATTACGGTAATGCAGTACATAACACATAAAAATCCCTTTAAATAATGAGGAAGAACTAATTGGAACAACTTTATTTTCATGAGTAATCAACTTAAAAACGTATGTTTATACTACCAAATATTAAGCAAGTGTAACTTAAAAATATCTTTGATTGTAGAGGAACAGCTAATTCCCCTAACTCAATCACCAGGACACCACAGCCCTCTCTGCAGAGCATCTACCACCGCAGAGTACACAGGAGAGTCGCCTCCATCACCAAAGACCCCACTCACCCCCAGCACGTACTCTTCACACTCCTGCCCTCAGGCCGGAGGTTCAGGAGTGTGAGATGCAGAACCACCAGGTTCAGGCCGTCAGACTGTTGAACAGCTGAACCCCCTTAAGGACATAGCGGCCCCCCCTCCCCCCCATGGACATCCTCACTGGACACTTTACCCTGTCTTGCACTAACTTTATTTGCACAATAATGTTCAATGTTTACAGCTGCTGATGCACAATGCACATTTACAATTTAATTTCACAATTTCATCTCATTCACATCTTCTAAATTTTTTATTTCTATTTTATTTTTCTTTATTTTTATTTTATATATTTTTATTTTTTATTTGAATTTTTATTGTACAGTTTATTCTATTTAGATTTTATACATTATTTATATATGGTATCCAGTGTGGGCAGCAAAGTAAGCATTTCATTGTTCAGGGAATCAAACGTGTTTCCTTATTGCACAAATGACAATAAAACCTTTGAATCCTTGAATCCTTGAATGTAGTGCATTGGTCAAACATAATTTCATTAATGATTGATGCAAACTGTTGTGTTATGTTTTTTTGTTGTTAGAGTGCACCAGTAGCTTACTAAAGTTGTGACTGTGACAACTACTCTAAATTTAGTAATTTTCTCACAAAATAATTATTCCGTTGGGTTATCTGTTGGGTTCATCAAGTGTAAAAGGGAATTGTACTTATCTTCCAATCCAATAAGTACATAGTCAAGCAATACATAAGTACACACTTAGGGGCAGCCACGGCCTACTGGTTAGGGCTTCGGATTTGTACCCGGAGGGTGGCCGGTTCAAACCCCGACCAGTGCGAACGGCTGAAGTGCCCTTGAGCAAGGCACCTAACTGCTCCCTGAGTGCCGCTGTTGCAGGCAGCTCACTGCATCAGGTTTTATTTTCCCTCACGGGATCAAATGAGTAATTCTTCTTCTTCTTCTTACTCAAGCAATACATAAGTACTCATCTGATTCATGACTCATCTAGGATAAATGGGCATTTAGCAGACAGTTCTGCCCAAAGAGACCTACAATCAGTACATTTGTGAGGTTAGTTGTACTGCTGCCCATCTAGGTTACCTAGGTTACCTAGGTTGCCAAAAGAAATGTGTATGCCTTCGGTAAGTGGAGATATTCAGCAATGCTTTGATAATTTTCTATTGGGCCAGCTGCCTTAACCCTGATTGTTAATGTGTCATCTCCTCAGATGGCCCAGAGTGTGCTAGCCTGCCTGCCCCTGATTGATGATCATGTGGTAGATGGACCAATGTAGTGTATACTAAAAGAGCTGACATCTTGCAAAATACACTTTATGGAAGACATGGTGAGGCAGTAAACAAGAGACCCTGGGTGCCCCTTATAAGAAGTAATCAATCACAGCTGTTAATGCATTTACTTATTATTGGACTGGCAAGCAGAAGATTGAGGAGAGACAGAGAGAGAGAGAGAGAGATTGTGTAATAGAATTACATCTCCCTGGAGCGTGAAAAAATCTCCTTGGTACCAAGCAAAAATCCCACCAGTTCTCATTACTCTTATGGCTGAGTTATGCTTAAGTTATGCTTCCGTGTTGAAGCAACGCTAGGGGGCTTACAGACCCCCCTTGCGTCCACCGCAAGGGCCTGACGCGCAGCTCACAAAAATATGTGCGTCGAGGCGACGCAACACTAACGCAGCGGCATTGGCTGTGATTTCTCCGCTAACTACATCCGCTGGAGGTCGCTTTTCCGGTTTCCACTCGTAAACACCGCCATGGTGTGATAAATGCTTCGACTGATTGGCAACAACCTATATATAACTTTTGCCTTCATTTCTGTAAACTTTTTTTTTTACTCGTAATCCGTATGTAATGAAAAGAATGGTCATTCTGGTCCCTCTACCGGTGTGGCATTGAATTCCATTTCGACACATAAACCCCACGTAGAACCATCACGGTCTCATGAATGCATCCAAGCACTTGCGTGGCCATTGCGTGATCACTACGTAATCACTACGTGGAACCATAACTCAGCCTTAAGAACGTGAGCGGGTTGTGATCAGTATACACCATAATATAACCCTCTCCTCCCGCCAGATATACAGTACTTCGAAGTGCTGTACGGCTAACACCAGCCCCAGTGCTTCTTTCTCCACGCTGGAATAACCTCTTTGATGTTTGTTTAATTTCTTTGAATAATACGCCACTGGTTTGTCTACTCCTAAGGAGTCAGCCTGCAACAGAACTGCCCCTGTTCCTACATCACATGCATCCACCGCTAGTTTAAATGGAACCTCAAAATCTAGAGCAGCGAACACAGGCTCACATGACAGAATGGCTTTGATCTTTTCTAGTGCAATCTGACACCTTTCAGACCAAGAAAACTTGACCCCTTTATGCAGCAAATTGATCAGGGGTTCTGTAACTGCAGCAAAGTTGGCTACAAACTTCCTTTAAAATCCACACATACCCAATATCCGCATTAACTGCCTATGGGTGTTGGGATTTGGCACATCGAGGATGGCCTGGATCTTTGCTGCCCTAGGCAACAGTGAACCTTGGCCCACTTGATGCCCTAGATATGTCCCTTCCCCAACTCACATTTCGGCAAATTCACAACTAGATCTGCTTTCCCCAACCTCTCAAAAAGCTGTTCAATATGCTGTATATGATCTGGCCATGAGTTACTGTACACAACCACATCATCAATGTAGGTAACGGTGTTGGTCAGACCAGCAATCCGTATGTAATGACCAGAATGGTCATTCTGGTCCCTCTACCGGTGTGGCATTGAATTGCATTTTGACACGTAAACCCCACGCAGAACCATCACGGGCTCATGACTGCGTCCGAGCAACTGCGTGGCCATTGCATGATCACTATGCGGAACCATAACCGACGCTTGACCAGTCAGTCAGTCAGATAGATAGATAGATAGATAGATAGATAGATAGATAGATAGATAGATAGATAGATAGATAGATAGATAGATAGATAGATAGATAGATAGATAGATAGATAGATAGATAGATAGATAGATAGATAGATAGATACTTTATTCATCCCTAGGGGAAATTCAGGGTCCAAGTAGCGAAAAGACAGACATCACACATAACACAAACATACAACCATACACATGCAACATAAGCAGGATAAATAAGAACAAAGTGAATTTAGTCCAGGCTGGGGGCGGGAGGGAGGGGCTGTGCATAAGGGCTGTAAGCCAGTAAATATTATAAATGCACGCTTATATTTAAACACACAGAAATTCTATACAGACACAAAGTCCCCCAAACCGTGACGTCATCGTGTGTGATTGTGTGTCAGGTCGGATCACAGAGGAGGATGCTGGCGTCTCATTTCATCTTGTTTTGTTCCGTTCGTTTGCCTAGTGTGCCTGTTTTTTGTTTTATTCCCTCCCATATACCACGCTCCGCTTTAATCTGTCCCGCACCTCTCCTGTTCCCGTTTTCATTCACCCCCCACCTGGACTATCAGCCGCATTAGCCAACTAGCTAACAGCCGATAAAGTCTCCACTTCTGGATCCTTCCATCTCCCGACTCTGAGTGTGTGGATTGCTTGCCATGGACCTGGGTGAGTACGTTTGGTGTTTGTGGTGGTGATTGTGCCATCCATGACTCACTGCGTGCTCTGCATTAGCCCTGCTCTGTCCCAGCCTGTCGGCTGCCTAGCGTGCCCTGCTAAAAACATTAGCCTAGCTGTTTGACCGGCAAACGCGAGTCGTTCGCGAGGGAGCCCCCACTCCCTCCCAGCTCATCATCGCTGAGGGACTCGCTAATAATCAGTGGCCCGGCTGTCTGGCTATTCAGCCAATGTCTGTTGGGGGGGACCCCTCACTCCCTCCCAGGTCATTGCTGTAGCCAAGCTGAGTGCTCACATCATGCCACAGTGGGACTTGCCCGCCGCGCGTGTTTGGTCTGGCGCAACCAACATCACCCACTCCACCAGCTTCAACCCCTGTTCCACAGCAGCTTCAACAAAACTCACTGCCTGCCAGCTAGTGGCTAACCAGCTACTAGCCACCATCAATACCCTACCTGGCCTTCTCTCGTCTACCACAACTCAGCTCCACCTTGGACTATCAGTTCTGCTACTCCAGTCTCTTTCAACCCACCCCCCTAGTCCACCAACTCCTCACCTTCTCTACTCTGCCGCTGACCTCCACCGTCTTAACAACAACAACAACCACCGCCTCCACACTGCTGCTGCCACTGCAGCAAGCCAAGCCGGGATCCTTCGTCGTCCATGTTACATCCACCGGGGTCCTGGCCCCACTCACCTTCAACACCTCCCCCACGGCTCAGCCATCCCCTCGCTCTGGACTACTTCCCGCCCCATGTCATCCCCTCCTGCCGTACTGCCAACCTCAACAACCTCCATTCCCTCTCCCCTTCCCACCCCCATCCATCTCCCTTGCACTACTGAACTGTCGCTCCCTCTCCAATAAATCACCTGTTATATCTGAACTGTTACTGGACAATAACATTGATCTGCTTCTCCTCTGCGAAACATGGCAACAGCCCCTGGACTACTATGCCTTCAATCAAGCCCCTCCCTCCAACTACAGTTACATCGCCAAACCCCGCCTCTCTGGTCATGGGGGAGGTGTTGCCGTCCTCCAAAAAAATACCTGTCCCTTACTAAACTCAACCTCAACCTCCCATCCATCTCATCTTTTGAATACCTCGCCTTCTCCCTCCCCAACTCTATCACATCTATTCTAATTTACCGTCCCCCAAAGCCACATTCTTCTTTTCTCTCTGATCTGTCTGAACTCCTCACTATTGCATCCTCTCTCTGTTCCCGCCTACTAGTCACTGGTGACTTCAACATCCACATTGACCAGCCCACTGCCCCACTGACATCTGACTTCCTCTCCCTCCTTGATGGTTTCCACCTGACACAACACATTGACTTCCCCACCCACACCAAAGGTCATATCCTTGACTTAGTCTGCTCCTCCTCCCTACCCTTATCCAACCCCCATCCTCTCCCCTTCCCACTCTCTGACCATCTCTGCATCACCTTCTCTGCCCCGCTTCCCTCACCCCATAATCCAAACAAGCGCTCCATCACCTATTGCAGCATCAACTCAGTTGACCCACTCTCACTCTCCCAGCTCATATCCTCTGCCCTCTGACTCCGTCCCCTCTTCCCCTGACGACTACACTGTCATGATTAACTCCATCCTCTCAGACTCCCTGGACTTCCTAGCCACTTGGAAAACTTCTTCTGTCGCATGCACCAACTCTGCCCCCTGGTACACCCCGGAATGCACCATGAAACGGTCTGGCCGCCAACAGGAACGACTATACAAACGCACCCGCCTCACTGTTCACGCTGAGGCATACAAGCACCACATCTCCTCCTACCGCGATGCACTTGAAGCTGCTAAATCTGCCCACTTCTCCACCCTCATCAACAGCACCAACCGGAACCCCTGCACCCTGTTCTCCACCGTCAACAAACTTCTCCAGCCGCCTGTCATCAACCCACCCTCCTCCCCGGATCTCTATAACTCTTTTCTTCTTGCCTTCAACAATAAAATCGCCCAAATCAACTGCTCCCTGACTGCCGCCATCAGAACTGCATCCTCTAACCCCCCCCCCAATCTCCTTCACCCTCCCTATCCCCCCCCCCCCTTTTCACACTGCCTTCTCTCCTGTTGACTCCTCTCACATTCTGGATATCATCACTGCATCCAAGTCAACCACTTGCTCTCTCGACCCCCTCCCAACTACTCTAACCAAGGCCTGCCTCCCCGTCCTCATCCCCCACCTCACCACCCTCTTCAATCAGTCTCTATCCCTCGGTATTGTTCCCTCTGTCATCAAACTTGCCTCCATCACCCCCATCCTCAAAAAGCCCACCCTGGATCCAGCCAACCTCTCCAACTACCGCCCCATCTCCAACCTGCCATTTTTCTCCAAAACACTCGAGCGCATTGTCGCCGCCCAACTCCATACTCACCTCCAGTCAAACAACCTCTATGAATCCCTCCAGTCTGGTTTCCGCCCACTCCACAGCACTGAAACTACCCTCCTCAAAGTCATCAATGACCTCCTCATCTCTGCAGACTCCGGTGCCCTAAACATCCTGCTACTACTCGACCTCAGCGCAGCCTTCGATTGGCTCACTTCCTACCTCACAAACAGGCAACAGTTCGTCTCTCTCTCTGGCCACTCATCCACCCTCTCTCCTGTTACGCAGGGGGTCCCCCAGGGTTCAGTCCTTGGCCCCTTGCTCTTCATCTGCTACCTTTTCCCCCTTGATCACATCATCCGCAAACACAACCTGGACTTCCACTGGAATGCCAACGACACCCAGATATACATCAGCACCAAATCCACCCAAAACCCTCCCCTCAGCCACATTGAAACTGCATCTCCACTATAAAATCATGGTTGACCCACAATTTCCTCCAATTAAACAGTGACAAAACAGAACTACTTCTCATAGGCACCAAATCCACCCTCAATAAAACTGGTCCCGTCTCTCTCACCATCGGCACCTCGACCATCACCCCCTCCCCCCTGGCACGCAACCTTGGCGTCACCCTGGACCCCACTCTCTCCTTTGTTCCCCATGTCTGCTCCATCATCAAGACCTCATACTTTCACCTCCGCCGCATCGCCAAGAGCAGACACTGCCTCTTCCCCTCTGCTGCCGAATTCCTCATCCATGCCTTCATTTCCTCACGTCTGGACTACTGCAACTCCCTCCTCACTGGCATCACCTCTCACTCCCTCCATAGACTCCAATTGGTCCAAAACTCGCCTCCTTACCCACACCCGATCCTGTGATCACATCACTTCTGTCCTCTCCACTCTTCACTGACTCCCCATCAAACAACGCATCACCTTCAAAATACTCCTCCTGACTTTTAAAGCTCTCCATCACCTAGCCCCATCCTACCTGTCAGATCTCCTCACCCCCAATTGACCCTCCCGAGCCCTCTGATCCTCCTCCACACTTACTCTGATCGCTAAACCATCAAGACTCAAAACCTTCGGCGACAGAGCCTTCTCCTCAGCAGCACCCCGACTCTGGAACTCACTCCCCCAATCTGTTTGTGACACCCCCTCTCTTCTCACATTCAAGTCCAGTTTAAAAACATACCTCTTCTCACAAGCCTATGACCTCCCCTATCCATAACCCTAACAATCCCCTCCCTTGCCCTCTCCCCTCCTCATGCCCCGCCACACCCTCATCCCACCCCGCCACTCTCCCCTGCACCTCGGCCCATTGGACTCCTATTGCTCCTGTCCTGTCCTTATGTCTTGTCTTGTGTATGTATGTATCTCTGTATGTATGTACAGTATATATGTGGTACTGTCATCTTTCTTCGTTCTTTGTTCCATTTTGTAAGCGACTTTGGGTCTCTGAAAAGCGCTATACAAATAAAATGAATTATTATGAATCGTTAAAGTCCATTACTCATTGGAAATAACAATACTTTATGTATTGCTACAGCTATCATCATGAGATCATCCTGAAATTGGGAGTTCACTTTCCGTTTCTCTCAGTTTGATCTGGCCACAAGCCCATTGAAAGCTTCTGCCAAAACTGAAAAATATATAGGACCATATAGGATCATCACTAGGTGGAGGAAGTTTCAGATCCTCATTAACAAATGCTACAGCTTTCTAAAACTATGGCAGCACTCAATGGAGGTATAGTTATCAACGGAGCAATCAAAAACACTTACATATATGCTTATATGATATGAAATAGACTGAATAATGATGTAAAAACATGTATAGAACATTGCACCAAAATGCTTTCCCAAAGGAAAATGTTTTTGCTTTACTTTCAACCTGATTCAGAAAGAGCAAAGACAGCAAGAACATCCTTTAGTGATTTCATGTTATTGGCTGGAGATTTGTGAAAGAGTGTAAGGCCATCTAAGAATTTGATCTCTGACAACATGGTTCTCTGATATGCATTTCAAGTTCAAGTTCAAGTTCACGTATCTTTATTGTCAAATGTGCTACATGGCAGGCATATAGCACAGATGAAATTGCAGTCCTCTCAGACCTGCGGTGCAAAATAAACAATGGACAAACAAAGTAGACAACAGACATCGTACAGACAAACACAGAAACACAGAAAGTACAAGAAAAAGTGAGGTAGTGCGTTGAGAAAAATAGTGCAATATATGTAAACAGTAAAAGACAGTAAAGACATTCTAAAGTGTCAGAGTTTGCAGTTTGTGAGTGGTGGTGGGAGGGTGATGGTCCGAGGTGGGTGCAAGGTTAAGAGTCTGGCAGGGGGGCAGAAGAGGGGGGGGGGGGGGGGGAGGGGGCAGGGGCAGAGCAGGGAGGGAGTTGAGCCTCCGGACAGCCTGGTGAAAGAAGCTGCCCTTGAGCCTGCTGGTTCTGGCCCGGAGACTCTGCAGTCTCCTCCCCGACGGCAGAAGGCTGAAGATACTGTGGGATGGGTGGATGGGGTCACCAGCAATCCTGATGGCTTTGCTGGTGAGGCGGGTGGTGTAAATGACCAAGATGGGGGGGAGAGAGACACCGATGATCCTCTCAGCTGCTCTCACTATGCGTGTCTTTCACATTTCTGTCAACACTGCCAAATGTTGTCGATGCAAAAAAATTGTCAATGCCTTTCTTACTTGTGGATGCGAAACAGCACCCTATAAGCTTACTGTTCATCATGCAAGAGATATATTTCATTATAGTGCGTGAGCCAGAGGGTCACCACTACCACTTTTTGGTAGGTCATCATAGTTTTAAAACAAGTAAATCCTTGCGATCAAATAATTCCAAAGCTGGACTGGATTGAACATCGGAAAAAGACAGTGACTCAAAGTGTAGCCAATGAAATGGCAACAGTTCAACCAAACAGAGCTGACAAGAACTGAAACTCCAGCAGATTGTTGTTGTATACGAAAGCGACATACATTTTGTGGCAACGGAAGGACCAGTTCAACCATATAATCCTCCAAATAAGCACTTTCCACACCATAATGAATGTACTTGCTATCCTTTCGAAGTGATATCAGGATGCAGCTCAGTAGTAGTTAAAACAGGATGTTCTCAGAGGGAAGTGACCACTGAGCTTAGGGTGTCAGAGTGTCATAAGCAGGTTGCAACAGAGATACAGAGAGACTGGAAGAGCCAGAGAAAGGCATAGGCGTAGACTGCCTTTGGCCACATCCCACACTGATGACCGCTTCATTGTGAACAGTGTCCTGCGGAACCAGATGACGAATGCCACACAACTCCAGGCACAGTTAGGGAGGTGAGAGACACCAAGTGTCACGTCAGACATTTCAAAACCATTTTCATCAGTGTGACCTGCAAAGGTACCTGACCAAACCACAAGGTACAGGCGTCATCGTCTTGCATGGGCCAGGGAGCGTTCACACCGGGCGAGGGATCAGTCGGCCAGTGCTGTTCCCTGATGAGTCAATTCACGTTGAGCAGAAATTATGGCCGCCAATGATGTTGGAGATGTCAAGGAGAGCGCTATGCATCAGCCACTGTTGTCACCAGACAAGCCTTTGGTGGTGGTGGTGTTACAGTGTGGACAGGTGTGTCTAGTCAAAACAGAACTGCCCTACACTTTGTGAATGGTACAGTAACAAGCCCATACTACCTGAATAACATAATTAATCCAGCCATTGTGCCCCCGCATGAACAACACAGGCCTAATTTCAACTTCATGGACGACAGTGCTCAAGCTCATCGAGGTTCATCATTAGGGAACGTCTGCTACAGACTGGGGTACCTCAAATGGAGTGGCCTGCACTCCAGACCTGAATCCCATAGAAAACCTATAGGATCAGGTGAGTCCCCGTGCAGAGGCTCGTAACTCTGCACCCCAGAACCTCAATGACCTGAGGAATGTCCTTCAAGAAGAGTGGGGTGCCATGCCTCAGCAGACAATAAGTCGCCTTGTGAACAGCATGAAATGTTGTTTTCAAGCTGTAATTGAAGCTCAAGGGCACATGATAAGTTGTGGTATACCCACCACTGAGCGAGGGTGGGAATACTTATTTCCCCCCGGCTTGGTGCCTGTACGTTGGGGTTCACCCCGGTAGGCGAGAGGGTAGCCTCCCTCCACCTTCGGGTGGGGGGACGGGTCCTGACTGTCGTTTGTGCTTATGCACCGAACGGCAGTTCAGACTACCCACCCTTTCTTGAGTCCTTAGGGGGGGTGTTGGAAAGCGCTCCTTCTGGGGACTCCCTTGTTCTGCTGGGGGACTTCAACGCCCATGTGGGCAATGACAGTGAGACCTGGAGGGGCGTGATTGGGAGGAACGGCCCCCCTGATCTGAACCCGAGTGGTGTTTTGTTGTTGGACTTCTGTGCTCGTCATGGATTGTCCATAACGAACACCATGTTCAAGCATAAGGGTGTCCACATGTGCACTTGGCACCAGGACACCGTAGGCCGCAGTTCGATGATCGACTTTGTAGTTGTATCGTTGGACTTGCGGCCGCATGTCTTGGACACTCGGGTGAAGAGAGGGGCGGAGCTGTCAACTGATCACCACCTGGTGGCGAGTTGGCTCCGATGGCGGGGGAAGATGCCGGTCAGACCTGGCAGACCCAAACGTATTGTGAGGGTCTGCTGGGAACGTCTGGCTGAATCTCCTGTCAGAACGAGCTTCAACTCCCACCTCCGGGAGAGCTTCAACCATGTCCCGGGGGAGGCGGGGGACATAGAGTCCGAGTGGACCTTTTTCCGTACCTCCATTGTTGAAGCGGCCGACCGGAGCTGTGGCCGTAAGGTCGTCGGTGCCTGTCGTGGCGGCAACCCCCGAACCCGCTGGTGGATCCCAGCGGTAAGGGATGCCGTCAAGCTGAAGAAGGAGTCCTACCGGACCTTTTTGGCCTGTGGGACTCCTGAGGCAGCTGATGGGTACCGGCGGGCCAAGCGGAGAACGGCTTCGGCGGTTGCTTAGGCAAAAACTTGGGCGTGGGAAGAGTTCGGTGAGGCCATGGAGAACGACTTCCGAACGGCTTCCAGGAGGTTCTGGACCACCATCCGGCGTCTCAGGAGGGGGAAGCAGCGCTCTGTCAACAACGTGTACGGTGGGGACGGGGCGCTGCTGACCTCGACTCGGGACGTCGTGAATCGGTGGGGGGAATACTTCGAAGACCTCCTCAATCCCACCAACACGCCTTCCACTGAGGAAGCATGGTCTGGGGACTCAGGGGGGGGGACTCTTCTATCTCCGGGGCTGAGATCGCCGAGGTGGTTAAAAAGCTCCTCGGTGGCAAGGCCCCGGGGGTGGACGAGATCCGCCCCGAGTTCCTAAAGGCCCTGGATGCTGTGGGGCTGTCTTGGTTGACACAACTCTGCAGCATCGCGTGGACATCGGGGGCAGTGCCTCTGGATTGGCAGACCGGGGTGGTGGTTCCCCTCTTCAAAAAGGGGGACCGGAGGGTGTGCTCCAACTACAGGGGGATCACACTCCTCAGCCTCCCCGGTAAGGTCTATTCGAGGGTCCTGGAGAGGAGGGTCCGTAGGATAGTCGAACCTCGGATCCAGGAGGAGCAATGTGGTTTTCGTCCCGGCCGTGGAACTGTGGACCAGCTCTATACCCTTAGCGCGGTCCTCGAGGGTGCATGGGAGTTCGCCCAACCAGTCTACATGTGCTTTGTGGACTTGGAGAAGGCGTTCGACCGTGTCCCTCGGGGAGCCCTGTGGGGGGTGCTCCGGGAGTATGGGATACCGGGCCCGCTGATACGTGCCATCGGGTCCCTGTACTCCCGGTGCCAGAGCTTGGTCCGCATTGCCGGCAGTAAGTCGAGCCTGTTTCCGGTGAGAGTTGGCCTCCGCCAGGGCTGCCCTTTGTCACCGATTCGGTTCACAACTTTTATGGACAGAATCTTTCCGGTTCCGGCGCCGCAGCGAGTGGCAGCCCGACACAGCAGCTCCCGATCTATTTGTCTTTTTTCTTAGATTAAAAGTTTTTTTAAAAACTTTAATCTATATAGTACTTTAGAACTTTAGCACTAGGCTTTGGAAACATGTTTAGGCTTACATAAGGGCTCTTAAACGGGTTGAACAATAACTAGTATGTGCAGGGCGATCACCACGATCGCTAAACAACAACAACAATGGACCGGCGCTTACTCGCGGACGAGCTCCTTCAGTTCCGGGATCGACCAGCGGTGTGCCCGAGGGGGATCCCGAAAGAGCTGAGGATAAAGCGGCGTGGGACTAGAGCAGGAGCCATGGTGAGGAACAAGAAGATGGAGAGGAAGTGGAGATACAAGCCCCGTCTTCCCTCAGTTATCATGGGGAACGTACGCTCACTGCCCAACAAGATGGACGAACTATCAGCCCTCACTACTGGACAGCGCGAGTACCGGGAATGCAGTGTGTTGTGCCTGACGGAGACATGGCTGAACAGGAACATACCAGACTGCTCAGTGGAACTAGCTGGCTTCACGCTAGTTTGGGCGGACAGGGACAAACAGAGCGGTAAGAAGTCGGGTGGCGGATTTGCCGTCTTTGTTAACTCCAAATGGTGCAACCCGGGACATGTTACCACGAAGGAAATCACGTGCACGCCTGACGTAGAGCTGTTAGCGGTGGGACTGAGACCGTACTATCTGCCCCGTGAGTTTTCGGCAGCCATTGTTGTTATTGTTTACACTCCACCATCGGCCGTAGCGGAGCGGGCTTGTGACGTCATTCATTCTTCCGTCACAGACCTGCAGACTAGACATCCCAACGCTCTTATTATAGTAAACGGAGACTTTAATCATGTAAATATATCAAAGACACTGACTGACTTCACCCAGTATGTAACCTGCAGCACCAGAGGAGATAAGACCTTGGACTTACTGTATGCCAATGTTAACGGGGCATACAGTGCAACAGCCCTCCCCCCCTGGGCAAATCAGATCACTGCTTGATTCTACTGTCTCCTACATATAAGCCTCTTGTGAGGGGACAGCCCATCACCACCAGGACTGTGCAGCAGTTGTCTGAGGAGGCTGAGGAGGCCCTGAGGGAGTGCTACAGGACAACAGACTGGAGGATGTTTCAGGAAGACTACGGTGTTGACATTGAGGGTCTCACTCAATGCGTCACAGACTATATAAAGTTCTGTGAGGAGAGTTGTCCCCAACAAGAAGGTCCGCTGCTTCCCTAACAGCAAACCCTGGATCAACAGGGACATCAAAGTCCTGTTGAACCGTAAGAGGAGAGCCTTCATGGTAGGAGACAATGAGGACACACAGAGGGAGATACAAAGAGAGCTGAGGAGGGAACTGAGGAGGGCTAAGGCCTGCTACAAAAGCAGGATAGAGGAGAAGCTGCAGCAGAACAACTCCCGAGAGGTGTGGGCAGGGGTGAAAACCATCACCGGCATGAAAACTGCCGGAGGATCACAGGAGGGGACAAAGGAATGGGCCGATGAGTTAAACCTGTTTTTCAACAGATTTGACTCACCAATTGGGGCCAGACCTTCAACTCCCCTTCCCCCCTCCTGCCCTACTCATCTCCCTGCTGGACCACCAGATCCGGGCATGGCAGCGTCTGCACCTCCCCTCCCTGCATCACCCTCCCTCTCTCTCCTGTTCCGCACTCACAGGGAGGCTGGACCAATGTCCGGCCCAGAGGACAGTCACCCCCTCGCCACACCCCCGACTACACCTGTGACCTCAGTAATAACAACCCCAACCATCAGCACCAGCCACGTGAGACGGCAGCTCAAAAGGATCAGGCCTAACAAGGCCAGAGGATCCGACGACATCAGCCCGAGGGTGCTCAAGATCTGTGCGGAGCAGCTGGCAGGAGTGTTCACGCACCTTTTCGGCCTCTCCCTGAGGCTGAAAAAGGTACCTACTCTATGGAAGACTTCCTGCGTAGTCCCTGTGCCGAAGAAGGGTCGTCCCAACGCTCCAGGGGACTTCAGACCTGTGGCACTAACGTCACACGTCATGAAGACCTTTGAGAGATTGGTTCTGGACCATCTCAAGCCCAGGGTGCGCGACTGCCTGGACCCATTGCAGTTTGCGTACCAGACCCACATCGGCGTGAAGGATGCCATCATCTACCTGCTTCACAGAGCTTACACACACCTGGAGAGGCCACAGAGCATGGTGAGAATCATGTTCTTCGACTTCTCCAGTGCTTTTGACACTGTCCAGCCAGACCGGCTGGCTGAGAAGCTCCTGGTGATGCAGGTCGATCCTGACATGGTGGCATGGATTACGGACTACCTCACGGACAGACCGCAGTATGTCAGACTGCGACACTGCTTGTCGGACATGGTGACTAGCAACACCGGCACACCCCAGGGAACTGTACTTTCACCATTCCTGTTCACCCTCTACACCTCGGATTTCTGCTACAACTCCCGAACATGCCACCTGCAGAAGTTCTCGGACGACTCCTCCATTGTTGGATGCATCACAGACAACGAGGAGGAGGAGTACAGGGAACTAGTTAAGAACTTTGTGGGATGGTGTGACGGGAACCACCTTCAGCTCAACACAGGGAAAACCAAGGAGCTGGTGGTGGACTTCAGACGCAGAAAGAGTCCCCCATTACCGGTTTCCATAATGGGGGAAGATGTGGAGATGGTGGATACCTGCAAGTTCCTTGGGGTGCACCTAAACAACAAACTGGACTGGTCTAACAATACCGAGGCCCTCTACAGGACGGGACAGAGCAGGCTGTTCTTCCTGAGGAGGCTCAGATCCTTCAATGTGTGCACTAGGCTGCTATGGATGTTCTACGTTGGTAGCCAGTGTCACCTTCTTCGCCGTCGTGTGCTGGGGAGGAGGCATCGGGAGCGGTGGGGCCAGTAAGCTGAACAAGCTGGTGAGGAGGGCGAGCTCCGTGGTGGGGATGAAGCTGGACTGTGTGGAGGCGGTGACAGAGAGGAGGATGAGGGGAAAGTTGCAGGCGATCCTGGACAACCCCTCTCACCCTCTCTATGCCGAGCTGAGGCAACTCAGGAGCACGTTCAGCCATAGGCTCACTCAGCCACGTGCTTCAAAGCACTTTGGGGGCTCTTTCATCCCATCAGCTATCAGGCTCTACAATACCTCAACTACCCGCTCCCAACGTCTCGGAAGCGCCAGCACCACCAGATAATGGATTTGTATACCACAACACACACCCCAGACTGTTTTTCTAGCCATTTTCATCTTATGTCTGTTCATCCCATTGATAACCACTGCCCATCTGTCATCTTTCATTGTGTGCACCAGGCTGCTACGGATGGTCTACCAGCCTGCGGTGGCCAGTATCACCTTCTTCACTGCCGTGTGCTGGGGAGGAAGCATTGGGAGCGGTGGTGCCAGGAAGCTGTACAAGCCGGGGTGGAAGGCGAGCTCTGCAGTGGGGATGAAGCTGGACTGTGTGGAGGCGGCGACAGTGAGGAGGACGAGGGGAAAGCTGCTGGTGACCCGGAACTACCCTCTCACCCTCACTATGCCAAACTGAAGCAACTCAGGAACACGTTCAGCCACATGCTCACTCAGCCAAGTGCCTCAAAGTGCTTGGGCGCTCCTTCATCCCACCAACCATCAGGCTCAGGAAGCTCCAACACCACCAGACAAATGGAATGGACTGAACTTCACATTCACATACACCACACCACACACCTTGGACTGTGTCCTAGCCGTTGTTATTCCAGGTCTATTCATATGTTGTACCTGGAATAGCTGTATAAATTTGCACATCTTGCACCTTGCACTTTCCGCATATTTGCACTATCTATCTATTTTGCATTTTGCACCATAAACAGCTATCAAGGACACTCGTATGCATACAGTGTCTCACTCGTCACCGACCTGACTTAAGAGCTCGTATTTAATCTAATTTATTGTTTATTGTGTATTGACTTTAGCCAGGCTCTTACTGCACATCTATCCCCTGTACTGCTGGTCACTGTGAATTTCTCCTAAGGGGGATTAATAAAGGAATATCTTATCTTATCTTATCTTAATTTCTAGGCGCAGCCAGGGCGTTGAGGGGTTACGGTTCGGTGGCCTCAGGATTGCGTCGCTGCTTTTTGCGGATGATCTGGTCCTGTTGGCTTCATCGGGCCGTGACCTTCAGTTCTCACTGGAGTGGTTCGCAGCCGAATGTGAAGCGGCTGGGATGAGGATCAGCACCTCCAAATCCGAGGCCATGGTTCTCAGCCGGAAAAGGGTGGAGTGCACTCTCCGGGTCAGGGAGGAGATCCTGCCTCAAGTGGAGGAGTTCAAGTATCTCGGGGTCTTGTTCACAAGTGAGGGGAGGATAGAGCGGGAGATTGACCGACGGATCGGTGCGGCATCGGCAGTAATGCGGGCCCTGCACCGGTCCGTCGTGGTGAAGAAGGAGCTGAGCCGAAAGGCGAAGCTCTCGATTTACCGGTCAATCTACATTCCTACCCTCACCTATGGTCACGAGCTGTGGGTAGTGA
Organism: Urophycis tenuis; assembly: GCA_036785325.1. NCBI lineage: Eukaryota > Metazoa > Chordata > Actinopteri > Gadiformes > Phycidae > Urophycis > Urophycis tenuis. Next base: position 18,234,853 of record JAXIVH010000003.1, on the reverse strand, counting down.
CCGAAAGAACGAGATTGCGAATACAAGCGGCCGAAATGAGTTTTCTCCGCAGGGTGTCCGGGCTCTCCCTTAGAGATAGGGTGAGAAGCTCGGTCATCCGGGAGGGGCTCAGAGTAGAACCGCTGCTCCTCCGCGTCGAGAGGAGCCAGTTGCGGTGGCTCGGGCATCTAGTGAGGATGCCTCCCGGACACCTCCCTGGGGAGGTGTTCCGGGCACGTCCCTCTGGGAGGAGGCCCCGGGGAAGACCCAGGACACGCTGGAGGGACTATGTCTCTCGGCTGGCCTGGGAACGCCTCGGGATCCCCCCGGAAGAGCTGGACGAAGTGGCTGGGGAGAGGGAAGTCTGGGCTTCTCTCCTCAGGCTGCTGCCCCCACGACCCAACCCTGGATAAGCGGAGGAGAATGGATGGATGGATGGATAGAGTGAGATAAACTGCTTTGTGAATGCTAAGGGCAGTGTCCCTGTTTTAGTTTTTCTATGACAAAAACACTACATGTTTTGAGATTTGTAAACCGCTGAACCAAAAATGTCCCTGGATTTTGTCTCAGAAATCTGGTCACCTTAAGATGAAGATAAAGCAAACACAGTAAGACAATTAGGCAGATAAGTCTGAATAAACATAACAGAATTCATGATATTGGCATGTGACATGTTAACAGTATATAGACAAAAAAAATTACAGATTATGCTTCGTCATGAGCAAAACAAAGCGGATGCAGGATTGTGCAATGCTTCCTTCCAGATGGTGATGTCTACCCAAATAGTCTGAACCTTTATTTAAATACCTGAGCAGCACATGAACAAGGCCAATAGATTGCGCTAAACTGAGCTGTGTGTGTGTGTGTGTGTGTGTGTGTGTGTATGAGAAATATTAAGGAGGCAGAACATATCCAACGACATATTCGATGACTTCACCTGGACTCACAGACACCACAGCAAAGACAGCCCACCAATGCCTCTTCTTCCTGAGGAGGCTCAAAAAGGTTGGCGTCTCCCCCAACATCTTCATAAACTTTTATATATGCACCATCTAGAGCACTCTCTCTGGCTGCATCACCTCTTGGTATGGCAGCTGCTCCGCCCAGGACCGCAAGGCCCTCTAAAGGGTGATGAAAAAAGCCCAGACCATCACCGGCAGGGTGCTACCCACCCTAGACTATATCTACCCCACCCGCTGCCTGAGGAAGGCACATAACATCACCAGGGACCCCAGCCACCCAGCACACTCACTGTTCACCCTGCTACGGTCTGGAAGACGATACAGGAGTGGTCAGTCACGAATGAAGGACAGTTTCTACCTACAGACCATCAGGCTTCTGAACCATTGAACTATACCTTAAACTCATTGTCACTCGTGAATAATTGTATAATTCGTCTGTATAATTCGACACTTGTAAAATACTGTATCATACTTATGTGCACATGCACTTTATTCCTGTACATTTGTATCAATATCTTTTCATCATCATTGCTACCAATGCTACCATCAACACTTATGTATAACTCTCCACTTTATGTATGTGTGGTATGTGGACTGGAGCATGGCGTTGTTCCAGTGTTTCCCACACATTGACGAGACTATGGCGCACCGCCATAGTCTAATTTCGGCCGCCATAGTTTCAAGTTCCGCCCGGATCAGAGCTAGTGAGCAGAGCTGAGCGGTGCGAATATTCTGCTCCTCACTCAGAGGGCTGTTCTCTCGGCCGCTCCTCGCTCTAAATCGTGTCCGGCCGCTCCGCTCATTTTCGCTCCCAGCTCCACTGAAATCGCTCCACGCTCGCTCCAATTTAAATGAGGGAGAAATAATCTACTACGAATTGCCACCTTAAACAGAAAATGTACATCCTAAAGAACTAAGAGCAACGGCAATACATTTCAGTCATAGAACATTTATTTAAAAAGATAGACAAGTGCAACAAGAAGACACACGTTTGGATTTGGGCATGCCTCAGACTCATGGTGTGAGCGGTATCGGAGCGAAACTCGAGCGGAACAGAGCGACCGCTCTGGCGTCTGAATAAAAAAACGCTCCACGCTGCAACATTCCATCCGCTCCTCGCTCGCTTGCGCTCCGCTCCGCTCACTAGCTCTGGCCCGGATTAATTTCACCTAGTCAAATAGACTTCACTAGCAGCCTAATAATATGCCAACACAGGTGGGCTGCAGCGTTTAATAGAAGGGGAAATCCTCGCGGCTGGATTGGCTCCCCAACGTTCTGTTTCCCCCCGTCGCCATGGCAAGGCGTCCTCGCGACCCCCCGCCCCCCCAGCTACACGCTTGACAGTTCACTAGTAGTATAAAGGCTCAGCGCTGTGTTTTAGTTATTTTTTTATAAATGCTTTCTGAAAACTCCTCAACCCCATTTAGTATGACACATTGTGTCATCAACATTCATATCAGTACAAGCAGTTTGTAAGTAATTTGTCAGTAATTGATATGTCATAAATTGGTTCTCAAAATTCACCAGATTGATGCATTTAAATGAAATCTACTAAATTTTTGCTATGTGGGAGAATTGGGGGAATGTATCCAATGAAATGTGTGGAGCTGTAATCTGTGTCATTGCCGACTGGCCGTATAGACTGACAGGAACTACTTGTAAGGACTGATGCACGAGACTGGCCGATTGAATGATTGGGACAGCAGCGGGAATAATTCCTTGTTATACGGGACATCCCGGACGGCGGGGAGACTCGACTTTCCCGCATGGCTGGGAGGAGTGACGTCATCGCTGCGACGGGCAGGAGTAGCGATGACAACAACAAACCCGGCTCCTATGGCTCCAGGCTCCAGCAACCCAAACGGTGTGGATCAATCTGGAAGCGGCGGCCGCCGTGAACCCGGAAGCAGCACCACGGGAGGAGAATGAGGGGGAGTACAGCAAGAGCTATCGTCGGCCAAAGGAAAGTACTCGTGACTTTCAGCTATTGGCTGTTCCCGAATAGGCTGGTGCCTAAGTTTGAGTAGCTTTCTGAAGTGCTGTTATTTTCCATCTTGCCAGCTCGGCCGGGAGGTTGAGTCACTCGTTTGAGTCCGGGACCGTGATGGGATGCGGAGACGGCTACGGCAAGCCAGTGGATTCTTGTCTCCTTAGGAACGGACTGTGCGACGCGTTGGACACTGGTTGGTGGGACTATAGGGATGGCTAGGCGCTACGTCATCATATCCAAAAAGCCACTTCCGTGTCTATTCACTAATATCAGAGCTAATATTCTAACGGTAAAATGGTGCAGTGCTGTGTCCCAAGGTGTAAAAACAGAAACGACGTGATTAAAACGATCTCGTTCTACCGATTTCCCCTCGACGAAAAAGGGAAGAGATGGCTGAAGTTGATACGGTAAGTTGGATCTCAAATAATTAACAATAACAATAATAACAGACTAGCGGTATAGCTAGGTATTACTAGCTAGTGCTAGCTTTGTTTGTTTAGTCAGCACTTAGTTAGAAGTGCTTTTAAGGTTATCGTTATCATTTTTTTAAATGCTGCCAATAATGTTGCATAATGAAGACAGCCAGTGTCTCTGCTGCACAGGAAATCGTTAGACTTTGAAGTGAGTCTGCCTTTGACTCTTGTACAACTAGCTAGCTGCTAAACAACACGTCTGATAATAGAAGTTGGTTCTGCAAGTTTGAGGGTGCCTGGGATGTAAGATGTTAATTGCCACTTAGTTATTTTATTTATTTTTGCAGGCGTGAGAAGTTCACCCCGAACAACAACTCGAGGGTCTGCGGGTGGCATTTTCCTGATGGCAAAGCAGCTGGGCCAACACGGTTTGCACGGAATGACGGAAAGGCTTTCCCCGACCACATCCCCACCAAACGTAAGAAAGTCCCTGCGACCGTGGAGGATGAAGCAACAGCTGGACCAGGCCCAAACCACCTTGACTTTGCTACACAGACCCATGGTACTTCAAGTGTTGTGGTGCTTGAAATAGAAAATGATATGCTCAGAAAAGAAAATGACCAACTGAAACGAGAATTGGAGAAACAAAAACAAATGTTTTCATTCAGTCAAATCTCCTCCCACCCTGACAAAGTCACATACTACACTGGCTTGCCAGATGCTGCCACTGTCCTCTTTTTGGAAGCCCTTCTCTCTAAATTTGATCTCCAGTACCACTTTGATTGGAATGTCCAAATTATGCCCCTCGTTGATCAGCTACTCCTGACCTTGATGAAACTCAGACTGAATTGTGGCATCCTAGACCTTGCAACAAGGTTTAATTGCTGCCGTGCCACAGTCACTAACATCTTCACCACAATCAGCAGTGCACTGTATGACATTTTATATGTCGGCATGATGGAAAACAACATCCCCTCCAGAATCAAGAACCAAACCTCCCTGCCAGATTGCTTCCAGCCATTTCCCGACTGTCGGATTGTGCTTGACTGCACCGAAGTGGCCGTCTCCAACACAGAAAGACTGGACACCCAGAATCATCTGTACAGTCATTACAAAGGACGCACCACACTTAAAGCTCTGATCGGTGTGACTCCCAATGGAGTTATAGCCTTCGCCAGTGACCTATACGGTGGAAGTACCTCAGACAAGATGATAACAGCTGACTGCGGAGTACTCCAACAACTACAACCAGGTGACACTGTGATGGCAGATAAGGGATTCACTATTCGTGACATTTTGCCTGAGGGAGTTTCACTGAACATCCCAACGTTCCTTGTCAATGGACAGTTCACAGTGCAGGAAGTTAACCACAACAGACTTGTTGCCAGTGCAAGGATTCATGTGGAGCGTTCCATACAACGTCTGAAAACATTTAACATTTTAACCTACATCCCATACCAGTATAAGAAGCATGCCAACAAGATCCTGAAAGTATGTGTTTGTCTTGTGAGCTTACCGACGCCCATTCTCCGTGAAATAGCTTGAATTGTTGACAATTAAATCCTTAAAAATAAATGTCATTGTTTTACTCATGTCTATATTTTTTGTCTGTCACATTAAAATCATTCAGTTTAAGCCACCATCAGTTGGATGAATAATTGAGGGAACTACTTGGACATAGCCTACACTTTGACAGGCTAGGTGCAAAACATTCTGAACTTGCAGACAAAAATGAGTCTTCACACCTCCCAGTCAGTTTATTGAAATCCTGTACTAGAACAGGTCATGAATGCAGGGTCAATATAATTTTACATTTCTGACAGAATGCGAGGTAGGAAACCATCCTTATAGAATGTTTCTAGTAAGTTGATGTTGTTGGCCCATGCTGGGTCTCTATGGATGAGCAATATTACAAGGTCAAGAGGAGTCCACACCACAAGATGACAGCTGTTGGCTCCTGTCAGGTGCAGATTGCCCTGAATCTGATGCCAGTGGTTGTGGGTTTGCTTGAGCTTTAGTAAACCAGTGACTTCATCCAGTTCTAGAAAAAAGTCCTTTCTCTCCGCTGCTTGCAGGTTGGTCTGGGTTCTGGCTGAATAGGGACATTTCACCTCAATGATGAGGTCATCGGCCACCATCCCATCTGGAGAGCCACCGAGCAGGCCGCTGTCAGAAAGGAACACTCCCTTCTCCTGGATGGTCACACCAGTGCGCTTCATGTATTCCTGCTTTGCCTTTGGTTCATGGAGGATTCCCCAATCACAAGCCTGGGGGCAGGGACAGAAAAAGTTGTAATCTTGAATACTATCCCTGCATTCCGTATCGCATGATACGTCCATACTAAATGACACAAAATTTGACTGGATGTAGAATGCATTCCTGTACTCTAGACATAACATTGACAAAGAAGTATTATGAATTATTTATATATTCATGTTTTTATTTAGATCACTTAGTACCCACCACTAACATGAGATCCTTGTTTGAGGTTGTACTGGCCAAGCAGGGTCTTGAATAAGGAAGGAGGGTAAGAGTTCCGCTTCACTGCTGCCAACACCAAACCAAAGTTGCTGGCGGTGATTATTTTCCGGCGATATGCTGTCCTGTTAAAAGAAAACCACAACAGTTAACCTCATGCCACTTGCAACACAGGTGCATTTTGTCCATGTAGCACACAGGGATGTTTCCAGCACTAATGGAGAGAAAGCTAGTCAATACTGTATACCTGAAATCAATAGAGACTATATTTGTATGTATCATTACCATAAGGTATTCTTGATTTGCCCAACTGTGGCTCTCTCAATGGCTTCTTTCTCTTGTGGGCTGACAGCAAGTGATGAAAGTACATACAGAGCTTTGTCCTCTGTATTTCCATAACCTGAGCTGGTCACTACCCCATCAAAGGTCTTGATAGGGACGGTCTACATTTGAAGTAAAACAGACAAATGTGAAATTAGACAGAAAATGTTGGTCAATGATGTTCAGTAAGACATGGACCACACATGTTGTTTGGCATACATACAGTACAAACAAAATACATTCAAAGTGTGAACAGTTTGATGTCTGATTTGCAATGGTTTATATCTATGGTTATGTCAAATTGAATTAATCATCAGTGGAAAATGGAGTGTGGTGGGATAACTCAATCAAACTTAGATAATCTGTTACTGATTTAATATAGTGCTCTTGTCATGTTTCTGATATAGCAGGGCGTGACAAATCAAAAATACAAAGGACAGAAGTCAAACCTGAGGTGTTTCTGGTGCCAAAATCCAACCCGGACCTGTAAAACGGCCCAGCTGTGCCAAGGAGTTCAGTGTCCATTCTCTGTCCTCCTGGGTGACAGGTCGTTTAATCCCAGCTGAAATAATAGCATGAAAGGGTTAATAAAATAGATTATAGCATTCTCACTTGAAACCATCTCTTATCTCACATAACTGCTGTCAGTAGAATCACCATTCATCTATAACACTAAAGCCAGACAGGGCTTAGCTTATAGTACGAAAAGACAATGATTTTTCTGTAATAATAAAACTGCAATCATGATTAATAACACTGAATTAATTTATGTACTGACCTTGAGATGTGGAAGGTGCAATCACAGACACCCTCTTCGCTGTGACCTCATCTGTTTTGGGTGCCGGGGCCCTCTTCCACACACACTCGACATCCGTGCGGGTTAGATTCTTTTCAGCCCAAATCAGCAGGGCTGCTACATGGTGACACTTGGCCCTCCCGACAGCACAAGAGCAAGTACTTGCCTTTACCTCCTGTTCCTCAACGTGTACCTGAGTGAAAACAACTTAGCTAGCTAACCCTCATCAAACCCTAAGACAGCTAAAGAACAATCAACAACTCACAGCCTGTGTTTATATTAGCTAGCTAGCGCTAGCTTCCAACCCTAAATTCACTAACCTGTCTAGCTTTTCTATAAGACATTTCCAGTGTGTTCTAACGTAATTTACATGAACAAAACATGTAAAGTTGTATGTTACGCTGTTATGCTGAAAACAACTAAGCTAGATAACCCTCACCAAACCCCAACACGGCTAAAAGACAGTCAGCAACGCCCCGTGTTGACATTAGCTAGGTGCTAGCTACTCTCACCTAAATATCGCAGTTTTTTTTTTTCTGAGAGGTCTGCACTTTCCCTACTATACTTCCACCTGACATTGATACCGATATTACTCGATTGGAGTTATACGAGTTGAGACCCTTTTTGACAGACGTTAGAAAGTCAGCAAAGTAGGCTGTCACTGTATAGAATGTGACCGGTTCCTCAGCTGTAGCCATTGTTGTTTGGACACGGAAGTGACTTCTAACGGTTCCTGACGTCACACTAGCCATTCCTATAGCCTAGTTTATACTTCTCCGACTGTGTAATCCGTAATCCGACTGCGTAACTACGGAGACCCCTCGAGCCCTCATAGTTCTCCGTCATGGTGACGGATACGCAATGCAATTTCCCGCTTGACCAGTAGGGGTCGCTACGAAGACTGGCCTTGACATTCACGCAAGTAAATAAGTACAAAAGGAAAAATTAGTGAAGAGGGGATCAATTATTAAATAGAAAAGGGAATACATTATAAATGAAATGCTTTTAAAAGTAAAAACCGTACACAAACTAATAAAATAAAAAAAATAAAAAAACTATTTACAACAATTTAGAGCAATTTGCCACCGTCTCTTTTAAGTTTCACAGTTCAAGTAGGTCGGCTTGCATTTTGGAGTTTTATGCGTCCATATAGTAAACGATATATATGTAGCGCATATATCTAGCGTATATATAGCGTACATAAATGGCACTGCCATGGCACTGATAGAAGTCGATAGCGATAGAATGTGATTAATTGTGAGTCATTCATATGTAAATGACGTGTTTAGAGGACCAATCGCAGCCCTTGCGGTCTCCGTTGTGCGTTGACGGAGTGACGGATACTTAAAAAAATCTCGGGCCGACGGAGACGACGGAGAGGCTCTCCGTCAGGCTCTCCGTCGTCGGAGAGGGCTCTCCGTACCCGAAATATGGCACTTTACGCAGAAGTATAAACTAGGCTTAAGAATTAGATCCGAACTGTGTACTGTTTAGTTATGTTGGTCAGCGCGGAGGGAAGGCCGCCACCAAATTGGATTGGACTTACCTTGCATCTGGTCAAGCAGCACACCTGCTCAGGAGGGTGGGCATGGACTTTGCAAGCCCCTCTTATTTGTGTGTGGTTGTGGGTTTAGCATTACAGAGCATATATGTGCAGTTTAGAAGGGTATTATCAAGTGTGTATCATTGTCTTTATTTCTTTTGACGACTGATTTTGCCGGTTCACTGTTGTGGATAGATTTGTAGTGCCAGCTACAAACAAAACACTCCTTTGTTTTCTTTGGTTTTTTATTTTCTATGTTTTGTTGGGGGTTGATTTTCTGGACATTTCTGTCTGCTCATGTATGCTGCTTCTAATACCTAGTGATGGTTTGTGGTAACATCTTTCCACTCTTATGTGTAAGCCTGGGGTGGGATCAGTGTAGGTGGGTGTGGCCCATTTTACTGTGTTGTTCACTGCACGAAAAACCAAATTATCGGACCTGTATACCCCCGCAAATGTCAAGGATTCTCGGAAGATCGCGGAAATTCACCTCGAAATTTTCGGGTGCCGTTAATGGACGGGAAGGAACGCGGGAGGGGGCTGAAAGGGGGGGCGAGGTGTGAGTGTAGCTGCGGGGGGTACTTCTCACCTCTCGCTGCTGGCGGAGGTGTGAAAGGCTCTTATTAGCATATTGACATTGTCATCAGTGTCTGGCCTCACATTCAGGACCCATTGGATGAAACCTGCAGCGTTTAAATTAAAAAGCCTTGTGATTGGAGACTGAAACTCACGCAATTGGTCTGCTTCGAGCTGGCAAAAACATAACCCCTCCCATTTACAGCTATTGCCGCCATAAAAATGAATGCGCTAATTTACATAATGGTTATATATTGAATGTATGGTTTTCTTATTGATCCTTTAAATAATCATGATAACAGTAATAGAGAGCAATTGCTTTAGACAATTTGGGCATTGAAGAGTCAGGAATTGCGGAAGAAAAAAGCTTTATTTGAATATCCACTAATTACAACATACAACAACATACAACTTTTATTAGCATGTGAAATGTCTCTTTGCAGCCTCAGAGTCATAGACAGCTGGTTTTATCCTCTCCGAGGGTGTGCCAACACGGAGCCTCCTGTGGTGTGTTAGCACATATCGTGGGTCCTGTTCCAGCCTCTCTTGCAGAACCGCACACAGGTCAGAAAGCTCCTTGCTTCTGAAAGCTGGGGGCCGCACAGTCCAGCCAGTTTCCCCCTCAGCAATGCAGTCCTCTTCATCGGACATCAGGTCCAGGGTAACACCCTTCCAGAGGCCCATTTCATCATGACCTAAGACGGCCCTCCTTGCCTCCAACAGCTGTAAAGACAAATACTGAAATTAGTGCTGCTCTATGTTGCGGACACAACAACGACACCGCATATTATAACGATGACGCATATTTCTACAGTTAATCCCTAAATTGTGTTTAACAGCTGCAATATACATTTGTTTATATGGAATACAGTAACCGATGAAAAACGTCACCTTTTATTAACACGACTATCGTAGCCTACGGTCACCATGATTCGCCAGGGTGCGCTGAATTGGCCACTCGCGTATGTGCTGTTTAATTTCGCCGCACAACTAGTTTCTAGCACACACACACAATTTAAATACTCCATATACGTTGTTTGAAATCAGCCATCCTGGCCGATACAGAAATCAATATTAAACAGCATATACTCTCGAGTGGACGAATCAATGACCAGGGCGAATCATGGTGACCATACGACACATAATTACTGTACAGCCGATCTAATCCTCATCAATCTTACCCTCTTTCTTCTCTGGCGTAGTCGGGCTGCACACTTTGTGGCTTCTGCCTGCCCTGCGAGGTCTGGCTGACTGTATCTATAGTTCCTCCGGACAGTCTCGTAATGTGTCTTACAAGCCGCTGGAAAAAAAACCCGTAAGAAATAAGTTAAAATAGGCCAACAGTATGTAACAATTCCTCACGGCTAGGGATTCGCTAGGTTTTGATGCTAGCATATCTCATTAGCGATTAGCACTCCGTTGTTCTGCCTCAGATGCAACAGATAACAATAACATAAAAGTCACTTACTTTAAAAAGATTCCAGGGTCCACGTCATTCAGGTCTGGACATAGGGCGAGGGCTGCCACCAAATCAGTCGTGACGGCCGTGTTGTGGGGTGAGTTCAGTCTGTTAAAACAAAATGCCAATAGTGTTAGGTGAGGGAACGATACGCCTGAATAATACAGCATACAGATCCTGCATTTTTCTTTTCAATCTCACCCTTGCACTGGGTCGTACGGCCTGATGTTGTTGCCTTCGCTGCTGTGAAGACGACGCACAGTTTCCTGTAAAGTACAATTAACAATATAATCAATTGAGAGAAACATTTTCAGAGCTTCCATCCATCCATCCATCCAATTCTGCGGACTTGCATAACTGTAAGAAGAAATCACCCTGAAAATAAAGACTTACAGCAATCTTTGGATTGTGCGCTCGTCGTCTCCTCTTTAGCTCAGGTGTACACGCACTGGGCTCCAAAACAGCTTCCTCGAGTCTGGCCTTCACATCTGTAACTTCGGCCTTCAATTCTTTCACTTCGGCCTTCAAGTCTTTCACCTCGGCCTTCAGTTCAGCAGTGTTCTGTATCACCTAGATTTATATGTACATTTAGTAATTCAGCAGACGCAAAGCGACGTGCAAAGGAGAGAATGTTAAAGCTACAAGCAAAAGATTATATAGTATAGTCTATTATTTAGACTATATAGTACGCATTTTGTAGTACGTGACAAATATAGTACGTCCGAATGCTTAGTACGCATTGTGTAGTACGGAAATGGTTCCGTACTACACAATGACTCTGCTGCATTGTGGGATAGCGTAGTGTCCTCCGTTGTACACTGTGGCGGTAGTACGTACTGCCGCCACAGTGTACAACGGAGGACACTACGCTATCCCACAATGCAGCAGAGTCTGGTAACCGAAGAAGAAGAACACCGCAGAGAAAATTAAAATAAATAAAATCAGCGATATCAAGAGCCATTCGCGCAGAAAGAGACATTTTAATTCACCAGTAACGGCGACAAGACAGAAAACTATGAGGTTAATTATCGGAGGTGACTTTTTAATTTTGCCGGCATCTGATCTGCTGCGCACAGAGGGGAAATACGTTATCTCCAAACATCCGGTAGCGTTTTCGGTGGTGTTCGGAAGCGGTCAAGTAGTAGACACTGAACGGAAATAGTGAAACAGTAACTACTTCACAAAAAAGTGCAGGACTAATTACCTGTGTTAACTGGCGAGACAATCCACTAAGTGCACCCAGAAGTCTTCTTTCCAGGTCTGTTGCGGGACTTGGTAGCGGTGTGTCGGAAGCAGACTCTCATTGGGTGAGATCCGGAGTCGTGAACTGGAGGCGTCTTTTCATTCTGGCAAGAGTTTAAATTTCGCGGTTCAGAATGAAGCTGTTATCGGAGTGTGAGCTAATTTATCGGTACTTGTCTCGCGAGACCGTGACGCCAAGACGCGTGTGACTGTGATTGGATGATTCCTCTGTCGCGGTGACGTAACCGGCGTTTTAATTTCCGCAAACAACAAAGGGCCTACCAGTATGTGTCTTTGAGCATAACTCTGTGACCTACAGAATGGACGGCCAACAAACAAAGAAGAAACGACCTCGGCGTGTTTGTGAGCACTGTGATCACGAACTCTCTAATACGCATTACTACGAGCACAAAAAACGTTTTTGTAACAATGGGGTTTGGCAAAGAAAAAACAAACAGACTGGATCATACACTGTACAGGGCCTGCAGCAGTTACCCAGTCATCCCAACTGTGATGATAATCTAACTTCGGTTGGAGAAATTGGAGCAACTCAAGCAAACCTAACGACCGACAGCAACGACAAAGGTAAGAAGTAACGTTATTGTTATAGTTTGAATGTTTGAATGTGTTAGGTTGAATTGCAATGTTTGATTAGGCTACTACAGTAAATTCGCTAATGCAACGTAAACATTTTTCTGATTCTTCACATAGGCTAATACATCGCTATTGTTTTGCCCTACTAATCAAATCTATGTGTGGCCTTCATTCTTGTTTTAGAAGAAACAGCATGTGAAAAAAGTCTTCAGCTAATGGGAGAAATTGGCCCAAATGAAGATCTACACCCACCGACTGATAATTCAGACAACGGTAATTTAGTGTTATTTTATGTATTTGCTTGTGTTTAACTGTTGCGGTTTTCAATGTTGACTGATGGCTTACTGTTTCAATAGATACAAAAATAAAAAGCTTTACACAGTAACATTAAGTGGGCCTAAATTCGCTAATGCAACGTAGAAATTTTTCTGATACTTCACATAGGCTAATACATCGCTATTGTTTTGCCCTACTAATCACATCTATGTGTGGCCTTCATTCTTGTTTTAGAAGAAACAGCATGGGAAAAAAGACTTCAGCTAATGGGAAAATTTGGCCCAAATGAAGATCTACACCCACCGACTGATAATTCAGACAACGGTAATTTAGTGTTATTTTATGTATTTGCTTGTGTTTCACTGTTGTGGTTTTCAATCTTGACTGATGGTTTACTGTTTCTATAGATACAAAAATAAAAAGCTGTACACAGTAACATTATCAAAATGCATTTTGATCACAACGTGGCTTCTTTTCCAGATGTAACACAAGATGACCAAAGCATTCACCTGTACCTTGAATCCAGTGATTCAGAATCAATGGAAGATGAAGAAGCAAACCTCTCTTGTTTTGTGGTAAGCATTGCATAATAGCTGTTGAGTGTTGTTAAATGAGCTATGTCATTGTATTGTTACATAACCTTACATTCTGACTTTGTAAGATAATAGTAACTTACTCTATACTTGTACATAGGATGACTATGTGGCTGAGGGAGATGAAGAGGAGGAAAGTCTGGGGGAGGAGGACCAGAAGAGGACCAGAGTGAAGCCTATCCCAACATGCAGGATGGAGATGGGCATGGAAGTGAACAGTTTGCAGAAAAATCAGACCACTTAATGATGAGACTTCTGGCCATGATGATTTTATCATGGCAAGCAACACACAAGATCTCAGACAATGCTGTCACGTCACTTCTTCTCTGCATCAAGAAGTTCATTTGGATACTTGGAAATGTTCTCTGTATTGATCATCTCACTGCCTTTTCCGGCAATATCCCAAAGACTTTATTTTCCTTGAGAAAATTGACAGGCATCTGCCGGGACAATTTCTCGCAGTTTGTAGTTTGTCCAAAATGTATGGCGGTATACATGCTATCCGAAGCTTATGACCTGGGGCGGGATGGTGAGAAGGTGTGCAAGATGTGTAGCCATATCCCATTCTATAGGCACCCACGGCCTACACAGAGGAAGAAGTGTGGCTCTGCCTTGCTGAAGAAGGTGAAATCTTCCAATGGCACAGAGTATGTCTATCCAATACGGACTTACTGTTACAACAGTGTTGTTCAGTCTCTGGCAGCACTTGTCACAAGACCCAGATTTCAGGAAAAATGTGAAGAATGGCGAAAGCGTCAAATACCAGCAAACGTGTTAGCGGATGTATATGATGGAAAGGTGTGGCGGGATTATCAATATGTGAATGGAGAGCCTTTTTTAGCAGAGCCAAATAATTTGGCCTTGATGCTGAATGTGGACTGGTTTCAACCGTTCAAAAATGCACCGTATTCAGTTGGTGCCATCTACTTGGTTGTTCTGAATTTACCCCGTGAAGACCGTTTTAAGGAGGAAAATATGATTCTTGTTGGACTAATACCTGGCCCAAAGGAGCCATCATTGAACATTAATGCTTTCTTGGACCCCTTGGTTGATGAACTTCAACAACTTTGGCATGGAATGGTGATGGAAGATAACTCTCCCACAGGATGCCAAGTTTACAGAGCTGCCTTGCTTTGTCTGTCATCAGATATCCCAGCAACGCGGAAATGTGGAGGCTTTGTAGGGCATGGAGCATACAGAGGTAATTGAAATATCTATGGCCTTTTCTCAGTATAACAGTTGCTTTCTTATATTCTAAATTCAAGTCTAAATGTGTGTGATTGTGACTTGTTTAATTTATTCTATCTTACAGGGTGCCACAAGTGTTTGAAGACATTCAGCACGAAGGAATTTGGTGCAAGAACGGACTACTCTGGATTTGACAGGTTGTCATGGGTGCCACGTACATCAGAGGAACATGTACGCTATGCTGGATTATCCAGACGGGCAAAGACAAAGGCAGAACAGAGAAACTATGATGCCATCAGGTTTGCTGTCATAGATCCAATGCACAACCTTCTTCTTGGAACTGCAAGGCATGTATTCCGACTGTGGACCGAACGTGGAATTTTAACAACAAAGAGCCTTGATGAACTTCAAGCCAGGGTGGAAAACATCAAAGTACCACATGAGGTTGGAAGAATTCCCTTGCGGATTTCATCTGGCTTCGCAGGTTTTACAGCAGATCAATGGAAAAACTGGACAACCATATACTCATTGTTTTGTCTGAAGGGGCTTATTAGCAAAATACATTATGATATGTGGTTTGACTTTGTTCAGGCATGTATTATACTCTGCTCCAGAGTTATATCCATCCAAAGACTGGAAGTAGCAGATGGGTACCTACAGACATTCCTTGAAAAATTTGTTGAACTGTTTGGTCCATTGCACTGCACCCCTAACATGCATCTACACCTTCATTTGAAGGAGTGTATTTTAGACTATGGACCAGTTTATTCTTTCTGGTGTTTTTCATTTGAGCGTTTTAATGGTATACTAGGAAAGTATAACAACAATAATAGGTCAATTGAGGTCCAGATTATGAGACAATTTCAACAGAGTCAGCAGCTTAACATGCCATGGATGTGTAAATATGAAGCTGAATTTTCTAGTATTTTGGGCCGTCAAATGGTTGGGACTTTGTCAGGAGATGATGTCACTGATGTGCTTTATGTGAAGCACAATATTTTGCTGTCAGCGGAAAGACTTGTTTTAGAAAACTGTACCGTGCTGCCAATCTCTCCATTCCATCAGATTGTCTTGGATGAACATGACAGATGTGCTGCGCGAACAATGTATCAACAGATGTACCCTGACAACTGTATCATTGAGGTTGACCGTTTTGGTATGACATGCAAAAGGGTGTCATATCTCAATGTAAATTACTCCATAGAGGGATCTAGAGCAGAGAGATCAGCGTATGTATATGCCAAGTGGTGTGCCAACACTAACAGTTTTGAGGAGCCCATCATCGACCCTCTATCTGAACCAAGACCAGCTGTTATTAAGCAGTTCTTGGTTGTTAATGTCATGTCTAAAGATAATGCATTCAAACATGTTCTTGCAAAAGTTTCTTGGCTTCATCCCCATCCTGACAGACATTTTTATGGAAAGCCAGTAGAGGTTTGGAGTTTGCAGGGAACTGACACCTCCCACCCAGCATCGTTCCTCCCTATAGAACGCATTGCTGGAAGATGTGTTATACACACATCCACTGTGCAGTTAAGCAAGATGAGGGAAAAGGTCACCGTTGTCATGCCACTCTGCACGCTGGCTGAAATTTAGCACATTAAGAGCTAAATCAAGTACTCCTGTAGGATGACACTGAGTTCTGTAAGCTTGTAAATATTTTCAAATATGTTGTACCCACGAAAGATTAAAAATTGAGAAATTATTTTCTTGTGTTCCCTCCCTATTTCCTTGGAAACAGATTTCTCGAACTGGAATCTAGCAAGTGTAAATCATACTACCAATTACCATGAAAAGCTGGTAAAAGAAAAAAAAATTGAAATGTGAGTTTAACTCCACAGTTAAATTTATTGTAACAATCTCAGTGTAAAGAGAAAGGCCTTTGGAAATCTGGACAATGAGTATATTCACTTACAAAATAACACATTTACTTTTACATGGAGCATGGCTAGAAAGTGTTTTTCTGGAATCCTTTCTTTACACACACACTTACTAAAGCCTTATTTGCATTTGTATAGCTCACAGCATTGCCGTTAACAGGGGAGGGCAGGGGTTGACCTAGATTGAAAGTTTCTCACCTTGAAACATTAAATCCAGGCCAATTAAATTAACATGTCAAAAGCTCAACCAGTCTAAGGGGTGGGGGGGGGACTTTCACACCTTGAAACTCACAGTCTACGTCAATTCCTCGCAGTTATTGGCAGTTATCAGCACTGAGTGGGAATTTCTGTTTACAGCTGTTAATGTGGACTTCCACTGAAATTCACAGGGACAATTACTGCCGTAAATTCCTCTTTTCAAGCAGTGGTTAAAGTGCTGTCCATGCTGCTGACGTGTGTGTGGCTGCTGACCCTTACAATAAAACATGTAAATTATACTCTGCCTGTTGTTGTGTGTTTCAGAGGCCTCATCCAATACATTTCATTGCACAGTATGATTGTAAGTGATGCAGCACATTTGATAATAAAGACATTCTACATTGTAGACATTCTAGAAGCTAACCAAGGGCCGATGATAGTCAGTCCCACGGCTAAGAATGGTCTTCTTTAACATGAAATGTAATTTCCACTCAGGACCCAACGGTTCTTATACATTCAATGTATAAGATGTATTCAACCAGTCTGTCCACTTCTGCGACTGGCGATGAAAAAAACAAGTGTATCTGTTTTACTGTAGCACCCACGCAAAATATCCCAAAGCCTAAACTACACTCCAAACCACTTGATTTTTTTTAAAGGATGCCAACAATAATTAGTTAAGAAAAAGACTTTGCAAGACAAATATTGACTCGCCAAAAATAAAACCCACCAACAAACTAAAGTATTTGCAGAAAATGTTGCTGTGTGAACGCATAATTAACCATACAGAGATTCTCGATAGTGTGCCTCTATTCTCTTGAGACACAGACAAGCAAATAAAGTCCACACAACTGTCAGTCGTTCATGTTTGTTTAAAATACAAGATAGCCAGAGTAGCCTATGCAATGAGTACAAATAGGCAAAATACACAATCAATTCAAGCTCAATTTAATAATGTGTCATGATCCCCAAACAACAGTATTGCATTGGGATCGGCCCATAATTGCACAATAGGTGCATCCCTATTATCTACCAACGATGATGTTGGTTGATCCTTTCTCCGCACAATCCATGCAGTTTATACTAGATAATCACAAACAACCACAAAATCAATAGGGTCGAGCTCTCTTTTCGTGATATGGATTTATCTATGACATTGGATGAGTAGCACTGTCCAGGCAGTAAAATATATAAATATCATGTGTAAATGAAGTACTATTTATTTTACAAACATAAAAAAATATAATTTTGAAATTTTTTTAATGTACTTTCTGGTCACTTGAACATGTGTCCAGCGTTTTCATCACCATCAGACTTCTTTAAATTGGGAAAAAATCAGGAATAATTTAGGGCAGCTATAACTCAAATGACCCCTTTCCTTCCCCCTTGGTCTTTCTGTTGACTTGACAAAATTTTAGCTCTGGTAGGTTTTTCAATAATACTTTGTATTTCTTATCTATTTACTAATATGCACATGTCACAACCATAGCTTATCAACTCAAATGACTAAAGAGTCAATATTTGAGTACAATGTTGAAAACAAAATTTGTTCTCTCCATTTGACCCATCCTATGGTACATAGGACCAGTTGGCTGCTGTGTTCATTTGACCCATCCTATGGTACATAGGAGCAGTGGGCTGCTATGGTCATTGGACCCATCCTATGGTACACAGGGGCAGTGGGCTGCTATGTTCATTGGACCCATCCTATGGTACATAGGAGCAGTGGGCTGCTGTGTTCATTTGACCCATCCTATGGTACATAGGAGCAGTGGGCTGCTGTGTTCATTTGACCCATCCTATGGTACATAGGAGCAGTGGGCTGCTATGTTCATTTGACCCATCCTATGTTACATATGAGCAGTGGGCTGCTGTATTCATTTGACCCATCCTATGGTACATAGGAGCAGTGGGCTGCTATGTTCATTTGACCCAACCTATGGTACATAGGAGCAGTGGGCTGCTATGTTCATTTGACCCAACCTATGGTACATAGGAGCAGTGGGCTGCTATGTTCAGCGCCCGGGGAGCAGGTTGGGGTTCAGTATCTTGCTCAAGGACACTTCGACATGTGGACAGTTGGAGGAGGGAATCAAGGGGATCGAACCGACCCTATGGTTGGTGGATGACCCACTCTAACCACTGAGCCACCGTCGCCCCATTTCCAGATGTTCTGGTTAAGCTGAGTGAGCAATCTTCACCAGTTCACATAAGCAGCACCAAATATATATGATACCTTCTGAGGTCATGGATTTTATTGAAGGGCATCATCTGACTCATCTCTTACCTGAAAAGAGATAAAATCCCTTTTTGAGCTATTTTTCAGGGGGGAAATGATAAGGTCAGATGTTTTCTTCATCTATTACTGTATTTTATTCATACAGTCTTGTGACAGTTCAGAGGACCTTTTCAATTAAATTAAGTTGGTGATCACTGCAATTTTAAATTGTCAACTCCATAGGACCCTTGTCAACTCCGATGATGCCTCGTCAACTCCTTCAAATATTTATTTTATAGTATTTCTTTGAAAAGGGCATCTGTTTTATTCCTTGAAGGATATTTGTTCAAAGACTAACACATTTCCAATGTACACGTGTATTTTTAATGCTTAAAAATGTCTCTGTTAAATCTGAAGCTTAAAGAAAAATGTAATTCATGATACAATTTCAAATTCTACTCATTAAACTTGAACTTCTTTGGCTCTAAAAAATATATTTTATTGATTTAAAGACATGAGGGCATTATTAGGGGAACTGGGAAAACTAATGAGTGATAATATTTCTGATAAGATCATTTAAAATAATTGTCATAAGTATTTTTATGTTTCTGATGGTGTTGACAAAAATCAAGCACTGATCCTGTAAACATATGATTCACATAAAAAATCTACAACTTGGAGGTTGAAGCAAAACACGTTTGGATTGCCAGAACATAATTTTATTCATATATTTTGGAAATTATCTTTTTTTTTTAATCAAAACCTGTTTTGTCCCTTATCTCAGAATCAATGATATAAATACAATATATATGGATAAAAAGCAGATGACTGATAATTTGAGTGTTATCCTCTCTGTAGGACAGCTGTCAGAATAGTCTCACAGAACAGGGATAGGGTTAGGTCAGGTAAAATGCTGCACTGGTCAGTAGTTCAGTCTGTTTGTGTGTGAACCATGAGCTACCTTTCACTCCATCACCCTGTAATTTGGTTTCTTCTATTTTTTAATCAGCAATGATGGGCGTTTGGGTTAGGGTTAGGATACGCTTGTAGACTGACTGCTCCAGCGTTTCCTACTTCCACATTCTTCCCAGTCGCCTAAGTGTATCCAGGGAGATGCCAGGCCCCTGGAATACAAATATGGCATCTCGCTCACATACCCCATATGCCACCCCTCCCTATACCTCCACCATCGTCTCTCCTCCACCGGCATCTCCTGTTTTGCAGCCTCCATCATTGGCCCTTACACATTATTCCCCCCTAGTCTGTCGATAGATGGCATGGGATAGAGGCAGGGAACTATTGCTCCCCACTGTTTAGGACAGTGGGGAACAAAGGATGGAAGATCCCCCTACACCTCTTTTTTCTTTACATACCTAGGCAGTGTTTAAAATGGTACAATTGTTCCCTATATAGTGCACTATTTACCATTTTGTACCACTTTATATCCATAACGCACTGAAAAAGAAGTGAACAACTTATTTTTGGCATTATATCCCGAGATGCATTTTTGTGCAAGACGAGTTTTTGTGTCTTTTTTGTATCTGCTTCATTTAATAAAGATGGTCGGCACATACATGTTCTTCATACAAATCAGCTAAAAGCTGGCATTTAACATGTGTCTACAGCTGACATCTAACATGTGTCCCTTAATGTCTGTTAATGTAGCCGATGCACGTCAACCGATAGATTTGGGGTGTGGTTACATAAATCAATCACCTTGTGTTCAGATTTGAGTTCCTAACTGGCAACGCTGAATACAAAGTTTCTGGTTCTGACTGTTTCGATTGACCTTGGTGACATTACGTATTCATTTGCCACAAAAATAAATGTATTAATTGTAAAATAGACAAGGGCTAACTTGCTGGAGAATGATTTATGCCATGGCTACATGTAATTTTAATTTTGTTTCCTTCTATTACATGTTGTTTCATGAGTTTGAGTTAATTCTTTACCCAACAACACAGGTTCAGATATTTAAAGTTACCACAACCGTAAACATAATTTGCAGTGCAGAGTACGGCTTTATGTGCCAACATTGTCACTGTAATTAGTGTCCCTGCCTTGGTTTGTTCCATATATAGTGTACAATAGTTTTCATTAAAGTCATTTGGGGATGAGGGAACAAGTAAACCTATTCAAACATGGTGCTTATCTTTTTTTTTTAACATATTTTGTGTTTGATATTATGAAAGGTTTCATGCCTGACTCAAAGGTAAAAACAATACATGAATATATCTGTAATCGAATGCTGAGGGTATGCAATCAATTTGTATTACTGTATTGATTTGCCTAAACACAATATGAGCATTACAAACATGAATGCTGTTACATTATTTTTGTTCTCTCATCTCATGTATAGGCTGCAATAAACAGTCTGTGGTGGTCGTCAAATTTATAATACGTCACTTCACTAGGGGTAGCTCAATCAAAACAACTACAAAAGGTGTACTTTGGTGAAGTTGTGAGGTAACATTGGATCATGGGAGCTGTTTTCTTCACAACTAAAAATGTTATCTGACGTATGAAAGGCACTAATTATATTTGCAAACTCGTCAATGTTTTAATTATTTTTGTATTCATGAATGTTATTTAGTCACATTGCCATTTCATTCGATTGAAGTTTCTGCAGAATGTCAAACAAAATGTTAAAGGATGTTAAATTGCTTACTTTAGCTAACCATTATATCAGTCGACTACCCAACAGCCATAGATGAAAGATATTGGATATATAGCGGTGTGAATGGAGAAAAAAAAAAGACCTGATCACCAGTTTGAAGCCTGTAATGTACACCTGTTGACCCTAAACAACAGCCTGAAAGGTTCAGAATGTTGGCGATGGATTTCTACTCAACAGTAATAAACAGGTAAAGAACTGCCTGGCCAATGAAGCTCTAGTGTGGGTTAACGCAGACACATACATACACAAACACACACACACACACACACACACACACACACACAGGCTACACTTAACATAGACTGTATAAAATACAGATTAAACTAAGAAATAAGATTAAACCATATGTGTGCATTGGTGGAAAATCGCAGTCTTTTTTCCCACCAAAAAAAGCCTACAAAACAAATGCATGATAAAGTCATTGAGATATCCAATTGATCTGAGTATTTTTACATTTCTGGCATCCCTCATAATGATTTTTGAACTCCTGATTGATTCTATCAATTAATTCAGCAAGCCATCTTCTCTACGGGGAAAAGGCAACGGCAATAATTCATTCCACATGTTATTATGTTTTGATTCAGTTTGCCCAGAGAGGAGAGACGATTCACAGAGATACAGAGAGAGAGAGAGAGAGAGAGAGAGAGAGAGAGAGAGAGAATAGTGTTGTTTTGGGTGCAGCTCAAAAATGAAATACGAATCAAATACAACGTCATTTGACCAAGCCACCAGATAGATTTACCAGGAATGAAAAGTTGATGTGGACTCAGCTTTGTGTTTGTTTGCAGCAAACGACCCTAGCCTCTTCATAGGCTTCCAGATATACAAATGGTTCCTCGTCAATGATTCACACTCTGCTTTCAAAAAACGTAATGGACGGGCTGACTGGTCGACTGAAGCCGTCAGTAAGAACATGTGCAGCATTTAGGCCTACATTTAGGCCCTGCATTCAAGTTGTGTACAGTACTTGACCAAACAGGCCCAAGTGTGCATAAAAATGCACAATCTTTTGCTTAAATTGGTACACGGTAAATAACAGTATTTCCCCATTTAAAGTGATGGTTCGGAGTCAAATTCACCCTGAGGTAATTTCCACCAATTATCCAGCCAAATACCCCCTCAGATGCATTTTTAGCGACGGTCAATTAACGGTCGTTAAAGTCCTCTTCAAAACTCACAAGTGTAAGGAAAAAGTTAGTGAATTCAACATTCCATCGAAATGTATTGACAACTGAAATAATTGAATACTTGATATTATGTACATTGTTTGTTGTGTACGACAGTACCCAAATCCATAGTTTAGATTTTATATTCCCATTTATTTGTATATAGTTGAAGAGGACTTTTACGAACTTTTCCGGAAAGACGGAAGTGACGTTGACGCAGTGGTAGCGTTAGCAGCAGAGAGTTGAAGCTATCAGGAAAGTGCTATTTTAAATAAACTCCTGGTGTACTTACAAACTTTCAAATGCCTCGTTTTGTGAGTACAGACCCTATATGTACTACTACAGAAGTTGGGTAACAATCCATGCATTATTAGTGGGGTAATTTACGAGATATACACACTGTACCATTCACTCCAGTACTAAGCCATTCGGCTTATACCCCTAAACTTGACCAATATTGACCGTGGCTAAAAATGCATCTGAGGTATTTGGCTGGATTATTGGTGGAAATTACCTAAGGGTGAATTTTACTCCGAACCATCACAAAAACAAATAAAAATAAGGACAATATTGCTTCTTCTCACTGCAACCATTTAAGATTAGAAAGAGTCAGATTGTTAACTACCTAAACCTCAATTCATGTTTAAAACAAGTGGTTCAGGAAAGCACAGTAACTAACAAATAATACATTCTTCTGACATCAGCGATCAACTTGTCATTTTTTCTGTCAAACAAATTGTGAATTTGTTCTAACATTAAAACAGTGGACGACTTACTCTGTGCTCCAAGTGATGTGACGAGCTCCAGAGGTTTCCACTGTGTGTGTGTACAACAAAACACTCGGAACAATCACATGAACGATTTTCATTGGTTGTTGCGTTAAGTCTTACCCAGCTACAGAGGTGCTATTTCCTGATTGGCTATTATGGCCCCTTTCTTTTTTTCCTTGTTTTTTTTTTATTGGCTGGTAAGTGACAGGCTCGAGTCAGGACTAAAGCAGGCAGGGAGATGCGCTCATGAATGCCGTTTCAAATTAAGTCAAGTAAACTTTATTGTCTGTTTTCATGAATGTACAGGACATACACTAAAACCGAAATGCCGTTTCCCCCGATCCCCGGTGCTAGACACGCATGCGAAATATAAATATAAATATAAATATATAAAAATATGAGTACAAAAATTCTAAATAAAGGGGGGTCGCGAATATATACAAATGATATAAACAGTGTAAACAGTATGAGGTGCAGTATGGACAGTAATAAACAGTAATAAATAAACAGTTTGGACATTTACTGTTGGCTTAGTGTTCTTGATTTGACCTATGCTTACCATGTGCTGGTACTTACCAAGATGATTGGGGGCTCAAAACCTTTAGATTTTCTAAAAACACATCCTACGGGGATTCTAATGCACCTCCATATTTAGGATACACTTATTTCTAGGTACCAAGGTCTGGTTTACATTGCAGCCCAAACCTGATTTTTTTGGAAAATCTGATAAGAATCTGATCTTACTGACTAACTGTTTGCAAGTGACCAGATCTGATCTGTGACACGTGATAAAAGGTCGCAGCAGGTCACAAATCATGCAGAACGTCTGCTTTCACATTCGGAAATATAAGTGCCATTCTCAAACCATGTGCTTTTACAAAATATATGTATATCTGTATATAAATATATATATATATATATATATATATATATATATATATATATATATATTGAGGCCTGAATCATCTGTGGAGAGATGTGTTGCCATTGTTGTGGTGGCTATTGCCACAGGCTCCTAGAATTAACTTCCGTCTCTCCGATTATGTCGTTCTTGTTCTTCGTGTCGTGCTGCGAGTGGTGCGTTAGGCGCTTTCGAAATCCTATTTGTGCAGCCGACACATTCAGGTTGAAACGGATATGTACAAATCCAATCAGAATCGCATTTCAAACTACCTCCATATGTGGTTTGGAATCGGATTTGAAAAAATTAGATCTCATGGTTTTTCATTGTTCAGACTAATTTCAGGCTAGATGCAATCTGGATATATTAAAAATTAGATTTGGAGTGGCAGTGTGAACACTTGAATTTGAACAATACACAACTACTGAAGCCTTATTGCTTTTGATTTGGCTTGGGCTTACCATGGTGAGGATTCAGACCTCAATATCTGCATATTTTATAAAAGCATATGTTAGGTTAATTTAATTTAATCTCCATGTATTGTCAGAAAAAAATGTAATACAATACATGACATACACATGATATCTCTCTTTATTGTACCAACAGATGGCCGTTGTTGGAACAGATAATGATGATGAACAATTGAATGTCCTTAAAGTTGCAGGTAACAATGTCACTTTTTATGTTCTTTGAACATTCTGAATTATGTGGAAACTGTGACCCATAAGTAATTTGCCCTTAATTAATAACATATGGCTGCTTGCACTTCAATGAAGGGTGCAGACCAAAAGTCAAATGTTTTGTCACCTCAAGTAGTTAACAATCAAAATCACTCGTAGACAGTGTAGGCACCAGTCAGCTTGTTGTGGATAAAATTATTAAACTGTAAATGGGACATTCTAATGGCATGGGCATTTCAAGCAAAAATAGAATCGATAAGGGCCTGGAAATTAATTCGAAAGTACACCCATGTTTATGGCACTGTAGGTCAAATACATGAGTTCTCCTGATTTACTTACTAGTGTACTAGCGTAACCAAACCTGTTTTTGCAATTTATATCATCATTTTTAAGTTAATAAGAGTGTCAGATGATTTTTAACTTAGATAGTAGATTAGAAAACAAGGGATTACATAAAATTTCTGAAGGAAAGTGTGTTGACCTGGTAGACGGGAAATGGGAAATAACACAGATACTTAGTGTGACAAACTTGCATGAATAAGGACCTGTGTTTATCTTGTTTGCTGGTTTACTATATCCCGTATATAGATTTATTGGATTTTTGGACACATCTTTAATTAAGATTTAGGGTCTAGTTAATGGTTTCTTTCATTAAAGAATGGTTCATTTAAACATTTCAATAAATACAACATTGCAGGCAAACCTAACATCCCTGTTAGGTTTGCCTGCTTTCTAAGTAATTGTGCAAGGGGCAGACAGCCTCAATGATATGATAAGACCATGACCATGACCATTAGGCTACTTTTGACAGGTAGGAATGGGCACTTACCTTAGATTAACACCTATCTCATCAATATGTATGACATTAACCACTAACTTTCGAAAGAGTGTCATGTCAAGCTTATTCCTAAAAAAGGAAACTTATACAATGTGTTTTTTTTGTGTTTTTTTTTAGATTGTAAAAGCCATACTGTCAAAAGTGAAGAAATATCCTCATTTGAGAAGTGTGACCTTTGCCGCGGTCCATTTTGCACTATGAAGTGGCATGGAGTAAAATGTACAGGTCAGTGTACTATCAAGATGCTGTTAATTACTGTTGTTAGTTATGAGTGTTCATTTGTTCATTTATTTACGTGTCATCACACAAATTTTTAATTTGAGTGCTGTGTATGAAGGATAATGTGTTGTGTGGTGGCTGCATGTGTATGAATCATACATTTTTTGCACTGCTGACTTTCAGTCTTTTGATTTACATTTTTATAGTTTGCTCCAAAGTGTGGCACAGACGCTGTTTCAATAAATGTACTCCCTGCGTAAGTACAATTTATAATATAAGTAGATATTAGTTTACAAATATAAATATAAATTGATTTTAAAATGGTGCATCTTCATTTATTCAGGATACTTCTGCATCTAGTGAGGAGTCTGACCAGTCTTCAGGAGAAGACTGGGTGCCATATTCAGATTCTGATGCATCAGATGATGAGATTGAAGATCCCGTTACAATTCCACAAAGCAACGATGTTGTTTCACTTAGCAGTATTCCTCCCACTACTCCTCCTCTGCATCCAGAAATAAATGATACTGGTGTTCAACAATGTGAAACTCCCAGTCCTGTGCTGGAGAGCGAAATGGAAGCCTCACAGTCACTTGAAAAAGCAGGAAGGAATTACTGCTTTGTGTGTGGCGTGGCCCAAGCAAAACTAGCAAGACATTTCTCAAAGCATGTGAGGGAGGATGCAGACATAGCAAAGGCTTTAAGCCTTCCTGTAAAATCGAAAGAGAGACTGTGCCAACTTGAAAGTCTTAGGAATAGAGGCAATTTTAAACATAACATGCAAAGTTAAAAGAAGAGCAACAAACAGAAAAGCAACAACGTATGAGTACTGCATGTACTGCAGAGGAATGTTTCTAAGGCAAGAACTCTGGAGGCATGTTCGGAGATGTACTTCAAGACCCGTAGACACTGCTGAGTCTACCCAAGGCAGAAGAAGAGTGCTGGGTCTTGCAGCTATCGCCAAGTGCAGTTTCTCAAGAAATATTCCAGAAGGTCTCCTGAAAATGTTGACCCAAATGACAGATGATGATGTTTCCCGTGCAGTCAGAAATGACTTTGCACTTATGCAGTTTGCACAGTCACTTTACAACCGACATGGCCATGATAAAACCAAACATGGGGACACACGGCAAAAGCTGAGGGAATTGGGTCGGTTCCTTATTAAACTTCGGGAACAATCTCCATCAGCAACGCTGGAAGATGCCATAAAGCCCAATAACTTCATGAAAACAGTTGAGGCAGTGAAACTAACAGCTGGCTATGATCAAGGTGCACACATCTATAAAACACCAAGCTTGGCTCTTAAAATTGGGCACTCGCTCTACAAAGTCAGTGAAATCCTTCACTGCAATGCACTAATAGCAGAAAATGCTACGTTGGCCAAGTCTACAGAGACTTTTCAGAAGCTGTACCGTGCTAAGTGGTCCAAATATGTTTCCCACGATGCACTGTCCACAATCAGTGATGCAAAGTACAACAAGGGAACAAAATTACCTCTCACTGAAGACATACAAAAATTGACCACCTATATTCAAGAGAATGTTGGAACCACCTATGCCCAATTTAGTGAAGATCAATCTGAGCAGAATTATGCACTACTATCAAAGTTGACACTAACGCAGGTCATCCTGTTCAATAGGAGACGCGTTGGGGAGGTGTCGAAAATGCCCATGAAAAACTTTGTGGCACGTGATAATTCTTATGCTCATTTAGATTTGGGGCTTTCAGGGTTTGAGAAAAATCTCAGCAACTTCTTTGCCAGGGTTGAGTTGAAAGGGAAAAGGGGGCGAAAGGTGGCAGTACTACTAACACAGATGAGAAAATCTCTGGATTTTCTCATTGAAAATCGCAAGCAGTGTGGGATTTCAGATGAAAATGAGTTCCTCTTCGCCATTCCTCACTGCATGTCTTACTATCAAGGACACACTTGTCTTAAAAAATTTGCTGCTGAGTGTGGAGCCCGAGAGCCCACCTACTTGAGGTCAACTTATTTAAGGAAACAAGTCGCCACAACATCACAAATTATGAATTTACATAACAATGAGCTGGATCAGCTGGCCGAGTTTTTGGGCCACAACATTGCCGTACACAGGCAATACTACTAGTACAGCGGCTAAGCCCCGATTTTAATAACAATCGTTCAGTTTTTGCAGAAAGCACGAAACTTGGTACAGTTATAGTACTACCCCTAGGGATCAAAAATTGAAATGGACCCCAACGCGTAGTGCCCCCTAGGGGCTGCCATCTTGACTTTAAAAATGGCCGCCAAAATATGGCATTTTTTCTAAATTTATAACGCTATACTGCATTTAACACATAATATGAGATATCTATTGCTATCTTTCAACATTATGAAATACATAATGTGAAAATTATGTGTAATGAAACTGGCAGCCATGTTCAATTTGAAGGAAGTGACCATAATACTGACACTATCTTTAAACAAGTAGTCAAAACCTGAGCTGCATTTAGGCTATGTATGTACTGCAGCTTTGTCTATGACTAAGCCTTGTACTTTTGTCTGTGTAAGCCTTTGCTTGGGCCTTCAAATTTGAAGTCTGCTAGATGCTAGCAAGGAGGCTAAAACCCAGGAATGCTAACATCTGTCAAGTATCTCTAAGGAACACCATCTTTTGAAAAATGTGCTAATTTACCCTCTACCCTAGACTTAGTTACTAAAGGGAGTAGGACTGGATTGTGGCACACACTCAACCCAATCCAACACATCCCACTGTTAGCCGAATTGAACAAAAGCGGGTGTGACCGACTAGCATATATAGCATACCAACTAGCATATGCTAACAGTCCATTTGAAAGACATATAGTGACATAAAAAATACCATTTTGTTTTAGATAGTTATACATTTTGCATATCATAAATTGATGTGGGCGGCACGGTGGTGCAGTGGTTAGCACTGTCACCTCACAGCAAGAGGGTTCTGGGTTCGAATCCACCTGGGACCCGGGACCTTTCTGTGTGGAGTTTGCATGTTCTCCCCGTGCTTGCGTGGGTTCTCTCCGGGTACTCCGGCTTCCTCCCACAGACCAAAAACATGCAGGTTGGGGATTAGGTTAATTGGTGTCTCTAAATTGACCATAGGTGTGTATGTGAGTGTGAATGGTTGTTTGTCTATGTATGTTAGCCCTGTGATAGGCTGGCGACCTGTCCAGGGTGTACCCCGCCTCTCGCCCGTTGCAGCTGGGATTGGCTCCAGCCCCCCCGCGAGCCTCGTAGAGGATAAGCGGTTACGATAATGGATTGATGGATAAATTGATGTGCCTATATTAGCATATACAATTGAACATTTTGAAACAATTATGCTAATTTGAAACATAATACCATATGAGCTTTGCTGTTTTAAACATCGGTGTAAACAGAATTACTTCATACAGAGGAAAACATAGTTTTTTCATAATACCCTGTTACATATGTGGTCTAAGTTAAATTTATCAGATGTGAACTGTTGGTTTAGCTAGTTCAAGAAAAACGATTAAAAATGAATATGTCGGCATAAAAATATTAAGTATTTTAAGGTACAGGCCAAGTATATGAATGTTAAACTCAAGTATCCTAACTATCATTTCATAAGACATCATTGTTTAAGGTCACATGAATTAAAAGATTTTCTGAAAACATTCTGGGAGGGTTTTTTGTGGCATGACTTTTTTCCTATAAAAGGTATCACTTGTCAGTAGAGTAGACAGAGAGCAAGAGAGATTTTAGAATTTGATTTGTATACAGCAGAAAAAAAAACTTGAGTGTGCAGTGACGTGAATAATGGAGACACAGTTCCGACTTGTTAATCCAAGTACTCTGGTCGTGAAGCCAGCCATTGACTGGAGCTTGTGTGTTATATGTCAGAAAACAACACACTTTCACTGCCATGGCGAGGACGAGGAAAAGGAGAAGATGAGGGGACTGGAAAGAGTTATCATTCGTTTGAAATAAACCTTCTTCGGTTCAAAGATCTGGGCAAAATCCCTTTCAATCGATCTCCTGGCGAACTGAATGATGGGTCAGGTATTGCTGAGACATTGAAGAAAAACAAAGCACAGTGGCATAAGACGTGTAGGAATCTGTTTAGTGACCTGAAATTTGACAGTGAATTGAAAAGTAGACTAAAAATGGAGGAAAGTGAAGTCATTAGCCCAAAGAAACTAAGGAGGGCCAGTATTCCTGATTTACCTGGCTCTGTGCAGGAGTCCCTTTGCTTTTTTTGTGATGGAATAGCTGGCCCTGAGGGACTTCATTCTGTTTCCACTTTGGGAATGGACAACACAGTTCGCACGTATGCTACTAAGCTGAGAGACACAAGACTTCTAGCCAAGTTAGCACCTGGTGACATGGTTGCTCTATAAGCCAAATACCATAAGACTTGTTTAAGCAAACTTTATTGCAGATTCAAAAAGGTCACACAGTACACCACAAATGGTGATACATTTCTAGTCAGTCAGTCATTTTCTAAACCGCTTATCCTCTAGAGGGTCGCGGGGGGGGTGGAGCCAATCCCAGCTTCAACGGGCGAGAGGCGGGGTACACCCCGGACAGGTCACCAGCCTATCATAGAGACGAACAGCCATTCACACTTACATACACACCTATGGTCAATTTAGAGATACCAATTAACCTAATCCCCAACCTGCACGTTTTTGGTCTGTGGGAGGAAGCCGGAGTACCCGGAGAGAACCCACGCAAGCACGGGGAGAACATGCAAACTCCACACAGAAAGGTCCCAGGTGGATTCGCACCCAGAACCCTCTTGCTGTGAGGCGACAGTGCTAACCACTGCACCACCATGGTGATACATGTTTTTCTAATATGGAGATAGCTCTTGCAGAGTTAATATCTATACATAATATATAATATATAATAATAATATATATGATGACAAGGTTGTCTCAGTTTTCCGTCTCGTTGACTTGGCATCTGTGTACAGTGAACGTTTGCAAAAGCTGTGTCCAAATAACTTTAAAAAAGTCAACTCCGACTCGCCTGAAGGAACGTCTCTTGCAGCAATGTCCATATCTCACCGCTGCAAATAAAGGCAGGGATGTTCTCTTGACTTACAATTATTTCAAACTTTGAAATTATTTTTGCATGATGTTTCTATCATGAGTAACAATGGAGATGGTCAATTTTTTTTTATTTGGTATCCGCCATATTGGATTTCAAAATGATGGCCATCTTGTTGACTTGGAAATCATGTAAGTAGCATCCTTGAATCTGAAAATGAAGTGTTAGACCTTCAAAATCATTTTTATCATACCTAATTTTGAAGATGTATCAGCAATTACACCAAAAATGGTGGCCATATTTGAATTGAAGGATCCGGCCACTAGGAGGCGCTACGTGTTGGGGTCCATTTCAATTTTTGATCCCTAGGGGTAGTACTATGACTGTACCAAGTTTCGTGCTTTCTGCAAAAACTGAACAATTGTTATGCCTAGCCGCTCTACTATACAGACTTCCGGAGGCGACAGTTCAGGTAGCCAAAGTTGCCAAATTGCTTTTGGCACTCGAGAAGGGAAAGCTACCTCTACTGCAAGGAAAGTCGCTTGATGAACTTGGAGGTATTTTATGATGTAGCTATTTTTTTATGCTATTAAAAGATAATTACAGTGAACACAAAATTAACCAAAGTAAAGTTTAATATGAGTTTAAATTGTAGTGGAATTTTGATGAGTGTTTGTTTTGTTCTTTTCTGTCTTGTTAAGAACTTACAGATGACTGTGATGGTGATGAAGCTCAAGGTGACATCTCTGAAAGTGATGATATGACAATGAAGTTACATAACATTACATTTAGCAGACACTTTTATCCAAAGCGACTTACAATTGAGGAAAACAAGCTCCAGTAAAACATAGGAAATCACAGACTCACAGAAGTGCAAGGAGAAAGTTGATAGTGCATGAAGGTGTAGGTTAGATGGTTAGTGAGTTGTTAGGATAGGAGGTGCTCTGTGAAGAGAGAGGTTTTTAAGAGCTTCTTGAAAACAGAGAGGGATGACCCTGCTCTTATAGCAACTAGTAGCTTGTTCCACCATTGGGGAACTACGAAGGAGAACAGTCTCGACTGAGATTTCTTGTGTGAGGAGAGGGCAAGGCAAGTTGATGTTCTTTTATTAATCTTTCATAAGCTGACAAAAAGCCTGTGCAAATGTTAAAGGAACATTTCACTGATTTCCATATTCAACTATGTTCTGCCCTTAACTTAGACGAGTTGATACATACCTTTCTCGTCTCGGTGCGTGCGCTCAATCACTCTGGCGTGCTGCACAACTGTTCTAGCATTTAGCTTATCACAGTGCATTCATTAGGATCCAAACAGGGATGAAGTTAGAAGCCACCAAACACCTCCACGTTTTCCCGATTTAAATACGTTTGCAGTGGTAGTTATACAACTAAGGATGGTGACACAAAATGAAACATTGCGATTTTCTATGCAGATAACTATAATGTATGGCGGAAGAGTACTTGGGAGCAGTAATATCTTCACTCCTGAGATGGAAGGGGGAGAGCATTTTTCAGGAGTGAAGATATTACAGTTTGGTTTTGCCAAACCTAGTGTGCTATTGCAAAACACAAATGATGCATGCTAAATATTGCCCTTTGTATGTTTATATACAGATTACTACCAACATTGTCTGCTTTCAGCTGAAATAGAAAAAAGTTTTTCTTGAGAAATTAACAAAGCCTATATTAATGATCGCTGTACTTCTGATCATTTTTTAATTTATAGTGACTCCGTACTGAACTGGTATTTAATTAAAATAAACATCATTCTATCCCCTGAACAGGTGAGACCCCAGGCACTGAAGTAGCATTGAGCACTGGATCAGCCGCTGCTCTTGAGGATAATGGTATGTTTGCTGCTTTCCTTCCACTTTTTTCCTTCACTGTTCTCAGAGATTCAGAACTTTTGAATGACTAATCAAAAATCTTCACAATTCCACTTCCTGTAAAGGTGCAAAGGTTGGTCATGACTCCTCATCTGGAAATAAAGGTAAGATGAGTGTTTTCCTTACATTTCCTTTCAATGTCTGCACAATGGCATTTCTTTTCGCTTACTCCATCTTGAATGTGGACCTGTCTTGTTTGATAATGGTGTCTGATTCCTTATAGGGCGGATGAAAAGGAAGAGGCCTTATATTAAAAAGCCATGGACCACTTCAGAGGTCAGGGCGGTTGAAAAACATTTTGCCAAACAAATCAAAAGAGGGAAGTTGGCCACCCTTCAGGAATGCCAAGTCTGCAAGAAATGTGAAGGTCCTACTTTGCAAAATCGAACAGAACAAAATATTAGGGACGCAATAGAGGGCTAACTTACAAACGGCAGGCATGCTTGTGAAACACACTTTACCTGTGGTTAGTGCCATCATAGTTTTGTGTTCATTTTACATTTTGATGATAAATTGGTTGCTTAAATGATGATAATGAGATCACAATCTCATCAATAGTAAGGCAACAAAAGTTTGTTTGGCAACGGGTAGTAGTGTTCTTTAATGATCTAATAGCTCTTGTGTTTTAATGTCAAAGAACTGGCTGGTTGGTTAAATGCACACACAAATAAAATAAGCATGTATTAATTTATGTGTTAACAATTTACAAATAAAAATATAATCTTTTTAAAAAATTATCCTGTTTGTTGTTTTCACATGTAAGGTGTTTTGCTCCAATACACTTATCACACTTCAGTGTGTGTACTTGACACTAGTCAGTAAGCAGCCAGGCTAACACCAGACAAATTGAGATTGAGACTGGGCCTAGAGACAATTTACAACTTCCAGGAGCAAAACAAGCAGTGGAGTTAAACTTAAAAACGTGTTTTCTCTCTCGTAAGGTTTTAAATACATATCTTTTTTAATCTGCCATCATCAGTGCAGCCACTGGTTGTGTTGAATGCACTGCTCTGTTTGTCAGCATATATGTATCACTTGAGTGGTCCTTATAGGTACTTCTGAGTGGCTTTTGTCTTACACAAATTAATGCAATGGTTTAGACATGGTTTTAGAATCAGAATTTGTTTATTTCGCCAAGGTTTTCACTAGGAAAAACAAGGAATTTGTCTTGGTAAAAGTGATGGCTGATTTGGATAGCCATAATAAAAACAATAAATAGCATAGATAAATATCAAGATAAGAACAAAGATGAAAAAGTAGTTCAAGTGTAGAAGTAGTTAAAAGTGCAAGTGCCTACAATGTATTGTTCAGAGGGGAGGAGAGGGGCACTGTGTTAAGCAGATTGACTGCCCAGGGGAAGAAGCTCCTCTGGTCCTGATGGACCTCAGCCTTCTACCAGATGGGAGTGTCTGGAAGAGACTGTCCAGGGTGGGAGGGATCCAGAGAGATCTTGCCTGCTCTCTTCAGTGACCGGGAAGTGTGCAGGTTCAGTAGAGAGGGCAGGCTGCAACCAATCACCCTCAGCAGAGCAGATGATGCGTTGCAGTCTACCACTGTCCCTGGCTGTGGTGGCAGCATACCAGACAGAGATGAGTGATCAGAACTGACAGTGATCAGAACTGCACCAGCAGTAATGAGGGTGCTGATGTGGAGTTCCCATTTTAGATCATGGGAAATAAATGAACCCAAAAAAACGAAATGACTCTGCAGTGTTTACTGTGGAGCCACAGAGAATGAGGGGGGCTAGTGGTGCTGGTGATTTCCTGTAATCCATGACCATCTCCACAGTTTTAGCTGCATTTAGCTCCAGGTTGTTGTCCCTGCACTAGTTGAGCAGACTGTCAATTTCCTGTCTGTAGGCAGACTCATCCCCACCCAAAATTAGTCCGATGAGGGTGGTGTCATCAGCAAACTTCAGGAGCTTGACAGACTGGTGAGTGGAGGTGCAGCTGTTGCCTTGTGGGGCACTGGTGCTGATGGTATGGCTGCCTGAGACATATCTGCCCAGCTTTACATGCTGCCTCCTGTCTGACAGGAAGTCTGTGAAGTCTCTAGTTTTAGAGTAGTGTTGTTCAGCCTCCCTCACAGCCTTGTTGTCATATTTCAGTGCCTTGAAACTGTCCTTGGAATCCATGTCTGACCTTGTAAAACAGGTTTTTTCCAGTGTATGTGTACTTTTTGTAAACAGTCCTTCTAAACTTCAATGCCTTCGTAAACAGGTTTTTTTTCTAGTGTATGTGTAATTTTTGTAAACAGTCCTTCTAAACCTCAATGTCTTGGGCCCCGTCCACACAGAGACAATTTTCGAGTGAAACCGCAAATGTCTTTTGCGTTTAGGCCGAGCGTAAAGACGGAGACGGCGTTTTCGGTGGCTGAAACCGCACTGTTTTTAAACCAGGTCCCAGGGTAGAAAAGTCGAAAACGTTTCAGGTTTTGGCTTCGTGTGAACACCAGAAACGCAAACGATGATGTCATCGGCCAGAGTCGGAGTGAAATAAATGTGGAGGATATGCCTTTAGAATGACTCTAGAAATAAAATTAATAATAAATATGGTTATTTATCTCCTTTTGGATTGTCTCCACAAATTAACCATTTAATGGGCGGGTAAGTGAAAACGTGCCGACCTATATCACACAACATTGAATATATATTCCAAAATTGATAATTTATAGTCTATCTGATTTTCTAATCAGTGCAAACTAGTTTACACTTTGGGACACCAGGATCCGAGAGAGGAAGATGTTGGATGATGAATTGACTGCCTGTGTTTGACTTATCGACTGTCGAGTGGTTTAGGTAGTTTTATGTTGTTGGGGATCTGTCACTTCTGTAACATGAAACTGTTTTTCGGTGGATTTCTGTAGCTGAAACAGCGCCACACACAGGCCAGGAATATGTACTACAGCGTTTCAAGAGCTAGATGCGTTTCAGCAACGACTCCGTCTTTACGGAGAAATGTCTGGCCCCCCCGCTGAGAAAAACGGGGGGGGGGGGGGAGATCGTTTTCTAAATCCGGCTTCATGTGGACGGGGCCTTGGTAAACAGGTTTTTTTCCTAGTGTATGTGTAATTTTTGTAAACAGTCCTTCTAAAACTCCATGTCTCTGTAAACCATGAAGAGTCTGCTCCTGTAAACCATGAAAAAATCAGGTGTGGCATAACTCCATGTCTTGAGAGTGGAATTAAAATATGTCAATTCTAAATGGTTAGTTGGATTTTTGTTGAGTTTTTTGTGGTAGTAATATGCTGAAAAAGAGGTGTCCCTGGAAACCAACTTGGTTCCATACTGTCCTTGTAAGTACTATAACCCTGTGTGTGTGTGTGTGTGTGAGGGTCATGGTGTACTAGTAACACCTAAGTACGTTGGTGTGGTTTTTTACTTAAAGTCCCACGTGAACGTACGTACGTATGTCTGCGTGTGATGAGTTTAAACCTAAAGCCTAGTTTATACTTCTCCGACTGCGTAATCCGTCATCCGTCTGCGTAACTACGGACACCCCTTGAGCCCTCATACCATAGACTGCCTCATACTTCTCCGTCGTGGTAACGGATACGTAATGCAATTTCCGGCTTGACCAGTATGGGTCGCTACGCAAGACTGGCCATGACATTCAAGCAAATAAGTACAAAAGGGAAAATTAGTTCAGAGGGGATCAATTATTAAATAGAAAAGGGGATACGTTATAAATGAAATGCTTTTAAAAGTAAAAACCGTACACAAACTTGCAATTTGCCACCGTCTCTTTTAAGTTTCACAAGTTCAAGTAGGTCGGCTTGCATTTTGTAGCGTATATATATAGCGTATATATAGCGTATAAAGCGTATATACATAAATGGCGCGGCCAGTGTTTACGTTGTGATAGAAGTCGATAGCGATAGAATGTGATTCATTGTGAGTCATTCATGTGTAAATGACGTGTTTAGAGGACCAATCGCAGCCCTTGCGGTCTCCGTTGTACGTAGACGGAGTGACGGATACTTAAAAAACATTTCAGGCCGATGGAGACGACGGAGAGGCTCTCCGTCAGGCTCTCCGTCGACGGAGAGGGCTCTCCGTATCCGTCGTCCGTCACTTTACGCAGAAGTATAAACTAGGCTTAATTTATACTCCTAACTCAGCCATGCAGACCGCACGTGTGACTCCGATACATGCGCTATGTGTGTACCTACATATGCGTGCGCATTCTTTATGGGGGGTGAGCATAGACTGTATATAAATATGGACAAACCCTCCGTGACGTCACCCATAGACATTCTTAACAGCGGAGATGAAGCCTAAAATTGAGCTTCTGGGCGCCGCCATCTTGGACATTTCAGTCTGTGTTCTAAGCCCGCCTACCTCCGGCCTGACCAATCAAAGCCTCGAATCCGTGAAGGTCATGCCGTGATGACAGATGACAGCTGCCAATCAAGTTGACCACGCCCTTAATTATTCATAAAATAAATCCTTCTCTGTGCATTAAAATAATGGATTCTAAAAAAATTCACCCCCCTAACACTTGTCATGGACTCGAACACTACTGAAAGACACCAAAACCGTTTTTTGAACCAGGCTGTAAACATGTTTATTTTGGCTGTAAAGTTGGACATTTTAACATGGGTGTCCATGGGAGTTGACTCCTTTCTGCAGCCAGCCTCAAGCGGCCAGTCGAGGAACTGCAAGTTTTTGCACTTCCGCATGGGCTTCATTTTTCAGCATGGAATGTTGCCGCTTGGGGGTGAGAAGTGTCACAGTGTACTAGACACACGTAAGTACGTTTGTGTGCCTAGTACAAATCAGCTAACTATTTAGTACATTTCATCTAACTATGTAGGAAAATTCAGCTAACTATTTAGTACATTTCAGCGAACTATTTAGTACAAATCAGCCATGCAGACCTAATGTTTGTGCGGTTTTATCTGTTTTTGTCATTTATGTAGCCTTAAATGGACTAGATAGACCTTTCCAGGTAATCAATCAATGAAACTAGGATAATAATAGGCCTATTTATAAATAATATGCTCATAATATTAGTCCATAATTGATAGTTTTTTGTTTGAGCTGTATTGTCATTCATGGTGGAGGATGCATAACTCATGCTATAACTCATGCATAACTCATGCTAACACAGCGGTTAGCAATTAATGTGTTTTTTCCACAAAAAAAGTGAAATTATATCTTTAAAATCCTTAAAATTACATCAACTCATTTTCCCTCATCCAGGATCTATTAATATGTAAATATTTTGCATGAATTCATTTCATTGTTCACACAGGGATGGTTTCCATCTGTAGAAATGTGAAGCTGAAAGGCACTGCTCATATCTAAATCTTTGTGTTTTCCTTAGGTGCAGCCAAATGAGATGGCAGTGTAAAGTCTATGGATTCAGAGCAGCAATAAGAGGTGAGCTTCTGCAGCATTACAGACTACAGCACATGACATTTGAGATTTGGTTTAATATACACCCTCTGGTGCAACCTAGACACATCATCAGTGATGTAACCTGAGGTCATAGGGTGTTTCGGGTCTCTCAACATCAGACACCCTCGCCCAGGCGACCCAGCCGGGGGTGATCAGACCCCGGCTTGTGTCTAGGTAGCTTGTGTGGCCCACGGATCACCCCTCCTGATCCACAGCCATCTTGATGCCTTCTCAGCAGCATCAGTGATGTTCTTGATGGCTTTCTTGCTGTGCAGTCCCCTTATTCCCAACAACTTGAGGGCCCTGCAGAGTGACTGGCCTGCGAAACCTCGGCAACCAACCTCAATGGGACTACAACGAGTCTTCCATCCGTTGCGCCGGCATTCGCCTGCCAGCTCCTCATACTTGGCCCTCTTCCTCTCAAATGCCTCCTCCATCCGGTCTTCCCAGGGCACAGTCAACTCCAGCAGTATCACCTGCCTTGTTGATTCTGACATAAGAACCAAGTCCGGCCTAAGTGTGGTCACTGCGATGGTCTCTGGGAATTTAAGCTGTTTCCCCAAGTCCACCTTCAGCTGCCAGTCCCTAGCTGTTGTCAGGAGCCCCCCTGTTTGGCCTGGGCGTTGTTGAGGCTTCTCACCAGATTTAACAAAGGTGATTGAATGCCTAGCTGGCTGTTGCTGCTTGCTAAGTGAGATCCCCGAGCAGATGGTATCTGCTATCACCTTCAGCACCTGGTCGTGGCGCCAACGATAGCGCCCCTCGCCCAGGGCTTTCGGGCAACAGCTTAGGATGTGCTCCAGTGATCCTCTCCTCTGACACAAAGGGCAAGCAGGTGTTTCTGCCAGGCCCCAGCAGAAGAGGTTGGAAGGGCTGGGGAGGACGTCGTAGACTGACTGGATCAAAAACTTTATACGGAATGGCTCTGCCTTCCAAAGCTCTGACCAAGAAATCTTCCTATCCAGTGTCTGCTCCCATCTAGTCCACGCCCCCTGTTGTCTCATCCCGACCATCTTGCTTGAGCGGGTCTCCTCCAGCCCTGCTCGAACCTCTTCCTGGATAAGCTGCCGCCTCTCCTTCCCCCGGGCCTTGTTGTACCGAGGCCCTGGGTTGCTCCCAAGCCCTGCCCGGCCTGTCGCCACTGTTCCCACCAGAACACCGTGGCGCAGCCGCGCCTCAGCTTGCTCGACCGTCTCCTGGGCTCTCCACTTCCGCCCAGTCCGCACTTCAATCCCCGCTAAGGAGACTTTGGTGTCACTCGAGTCTCTGTACAGCAGCACCTCTCTCGCACGGGTAACCATGAACTCCTCCGACAGACTACTGAAGGGAAGTCGCAGCTTGTTCTTATGCCCATACAAGGCTATGCTGCTGAGGCTTCTTGGTAGGCCCAACCACCTGCGAAGGAAGCTATTTACCTTACGCTCGAAGCCCTCAACGGTCGTTAGTGGGACATCGTAGACCAGTAGTGGCCAGAGGAGGCGTGGCAGGATGCCATGCTGATATATCCATGCTTTATACTTACCTGGCAGCCCTGACTTATCCACCGCCACTAGCCAGTTACCCAGTTCTCTGCTGGTCGCCTTGAGCGCTGCTTTGTCCCTCAGGGTGCCATCAAAGATCTTCCCCAGGCTCTTCACTGGCTCCTCTGAAACCGATGGAATCTGGACACCTCCCAGCGAGAACCGGAACTTGTCTGTAACCTTCCCCTTCTTCACCACCAGGGAACGGGACTTAGCAGGCTTAAAGCCCATACGCGCCCAGTTAATGAGCCGCTCAAGGCCTTGGAGAACCCACCTACAACCTGGAACTGATGTTGTAGTAACTGTCAGGTCATCCATAAAAGCTCTGATGGGAGGCTGCCGCACACCTGACTTGGTGAGCGGTCCTCTGCACTCCACCTCCGCTGACTTAACAAGCATGTTCATGGCCAAGGCAAACAAAATCACTGAGACTGTACACCCAGTGATTATGCCTTTCTCCAGCCGATGTGATGCTGATGTTACTGTCCCCGAGGTGACTCTCAAACTGAAAGAGTTGTAATAGTCCAGTATGAGGTCCCTGATCTTGCCTGGAACATGATGCCGGTCAAGCGAGGTCTCCACCAGTTTGTGGGGAATTGACCCGTAAGCATTAGACAGGTCAAGCCACAAAACTGCCAGGTTCCCATTGCCCTCCCGGGCCTCCCGGATGAGCTGAGTAACAACTCCCGTGTGCTCAATGCACCCTGGTACCCTTGGGACCCCCCCCTTCAGTTCCATGGCTTGATTATGATTTTCCATGCTCCTTTAAAATATTAAGTGCCCTCGGCATACATTTGTCAAGGTATCATGCAGAGGATGAAGCTAAGGGGCCAGGAGTAGTCCTCTCATGTGTTATTTGTTCAGCTAAATATCACACTGAAAAAGAATATTTCCAACACCTCGGCAATCACCTAAGGAGTCAGTAGAGTGTGTTTTTGTTGGATGTACATTTAAGACAAAAATATATATAACGTTTTTTGTGCACAAAAGCAGAAAGCACAACCCTCATTCAATTGAAGACTTAAAGCCAGAGATCATTGGTGAACACCATACTTTACCAAATGAAACTGATCTTTTAGTCCCAGGTGATAGTGATCATGATGATACCACAATAAATCCTCCAGTGCATATATCAAATGAAATTCACAAAAGAACTGGCTCACTTGAAGTTGGAGAGTGTGCACAACGTTTCTGGTAAATGTATTGTATTGTACGCTTCTGCTGTAATGTATTGTACGCTTCTGCTCCAGTAATTCGTCAGCTTGTTGATGCAAGTTTGAAGAAATATAATTGTGCTGTGGAGGAGGACATTGTCAACAAATTGGTAGAGGAACTATGCAAGTAACACCCTATAAGCAAGGCACTGGCAGTAGATGGGCCCTTTGGTTCTGTGTATAAGAGAAGACAGTATTTCAAAACACTTTGACAGTTTGAATTTGTCCAGCCAGTAGTGTACATCCTGGATTCGCAGGAGAATCTCAGCTTTCAATATGTGCCCCTTCTTCAGAAATTGGACAAAATATTGACCAATAAGGATATTGCACATGAGGTTTTGAAAAAAAAACA
Source organism: Urophycis tenuis (assembly GCA_036785325.1). Taxonomy (NCBI): domain Eukaryota; kingdom Metazoa; phylum Chordata; class Actinopteri; order Gadiformes; family Phycidae; genus Urophycis; species Urophycis tenuis. Next base: position 18,193,510 of record JAXIVH010000003.1, on the reverse strand, counting down.
ATCTCATCCACTCAGTATGAATCATTTCAAGACGGAAAAAAACAAACAAAATCCTTTTTTTTTCGAAGAACCAAAAAGAAAAGAACCAAGAAGAACCAAAAATAGCGTTAATTCTCTATGTTGATGATTTTGAGATTTGCAACCCATTAGGGACGTCACATAAGAAACCCAAGATCACTGCAGCTTATTGGATCCTGGCAAATGTACCACCTGGACTGCGCTCTATTCTTTCTGCAATAAACTTGGCCATTCTCTTCAAAGACGTTGATGTTAAAAGATTCGGCTATGATATTGTTTTAGAGCCTCTCTTGAAAGATCTGTCTGTCTTGGAACAAGAAGGAGTTTTCCTTGCCTGTGCTGGGAAAGAACATACAAGGGACAGTATTCTGTGTGGCAGCAGACAATCTTGGTGCACACTCTCTTTGTGGACTTGCTGAAAACTTCAGTGGTCCTTACATTTGCAGGTTCTGCTTAGGATCTCACTCTGAATACTCTCAAAAGGAGGTACGCTGTGGGGAATTTCCACCTCGGACAGAGGAAACCCATAACTTGCATCTCAAAACTGTAAAACATGACCCCACCTTGCCTCATTGCTATGGAGTCAAGAAAGCTTGCCCACTGACTAAGAAGCTGAGTCCATTCAGTTTTGTTAGAGGTTACCCTCCTGACATACTCCACAACCTATTTGAAGGTATTGTCCCTTCAGAATTAGCACACTGTCAATTGCACAATTATTTCTTATCACTAGGCCACCTGACATGGATTCAGCAATGCTCCGGGTGATCTTTGGTCACAGAATAGAGAAACTGACTCTTCCATCCGAAATACCAGAGACTATGGAGGAGCGGAACTTGGACGACAAGCAGACATTAAGTATCCCCGAGGACTTCAGCCTGCGGTATTTAGATCCAGATTTTGAGGACTTTTTCACTCTCAGCTCCACTGCTGAAATTACACACAAGGCCACAATTAAGGTTGTGACAATTGAACCAGTTGTTCTCAATTTGTATCCAGTACCACACAATGAAAGCCACAATGAAAGTTTCACCTCAGAGCAATCCCATGATCCTGACTCTAACATCGCATGTGATGAAGGTTCTGGAGAGACTGGTCTTAGCCCAGCTGAGGCCACAGGTGAGGATGTTTCTGGACCCCTTGCAATTTCCCCGTGCAATCAGCCCCGTTTAGGAGTCGATGATGCTGTCATCTACCTGCTGCAATGAGCCCATATGCATCTGGATGGTGGGGGAGGCACTGTGAGGATCACATTCTTTGATTTCTCCAGTGCTTTCAGCATCTTTCAGCCTCTGCTGATGGGTGAGAAGCTGTGGGTGATTGGTGTTGACGACACTATGATCTCCTGGATTACTGACTACTTGACAGGCAGGCCACAGTTTGTCCGTCTGGGCAGTGTACTGTCTGACGTGGTGGTCAGTGATACAGGAGCTCCACAGGGAACTGTGCTCTCTCCCTTCCTCTTCACCTTGTACACCACTGACTTTCAGTACAACTCTGAGTCATGTCACCTGCAAAAGTTCTCTGATGACTCAGCTGTTGTCAGGTGTATAAGAGGTGGAGAGGAGGGTGAGTACAGAGTGGTCCGAACAGAATCACCTGAGGCTGAATGTCAACAAGATCAGAGAGATGGTTATCGACTTCGGGAGGATAAAGAGGATGCCTTCACAGCCGCTACGGATCAGGGGGGACGTGGTGGAGGAGGTGGAGGACTATAAATACTTGGGGGTGGTGATCGGCAACAGACTGAACTGGAAATCTAACACCGAGGCTGTGTACGAGAAGGAACTTTTGGTGTTCCCTACTTCCTTTCAGATACAAAGACAATTGTCCAGTAGAGTCTGGAAGGGCAGGATGGGCAGGGAAGTGTGTATGGAAAGCCATGGAGGTCAAAAATGTCTGTTAAAGAAGGAGTTGCATAATTGTTGCTGTTGGTGAGTACATAAGGAATTAGAACTTTAGTTTAAGCTATTCAGTTGGTAGAGCTAACTCATACAGTTAGTAGTCACTCTTTGCTGTTGTTGCTGTTGCTATTGCTGCTGTCGTTGCTATTGCTGTTGTTGCTGTTGAACAATAGGACTCCAAGTGGCCACTCAAGCTGTTAACCAGTCTGAAGTAACCAGTTTCGGCCTCTCAGGTGTAGACAATAGTCTTGATTGCTGGTTGGAACTATGACTACACGATTAGCTTCCCTACAGATAAGTGCTAGTGTTGTGAGTGTCACTTTTAGCGTCAGGACCGGCAAACTAAGACCGGTCGAAACAAAGACTAAAGCGTCGGTTATGGTTCCGTGTAGTGATCACATAGTGATCACGCAATGACCACGCAGTTGCTTGGACGCAGTCATGAGATTGTGATGGTTCTGCTTGGGGTTTACGTGTCGAAATGGAATTCAATGCCACACTGAAGTAGCAAGTAAAAAAAAAGTTTACAGACATGAAGGCAAAAGTTATATATATGTTGTTGCCAATCATTCGAAGCATTTATCACACCATGGCGGTGTTTATGAGTGGAAACCGGAAAAGCGGTCTCCAGCGGATGTAATTAGCGGACCAATCACAGCCAATGCCGCTGCGTTAGTGTTGGGTCGCCTCGATGCACGTCTAGAATTTTTGGGAAGTGCACGTCAGGCCCTTGCAGTGGACGCAAGAGGGGTCCACAAGGACGTAATGGGTCCGAAAGCCCCCTAGCATTGCGTCAACGCGAAAGCATAAGTTAAGCATAACTTAGGCTTAAGGGAGTCTCTCTGTGGGCGGCCCTCGAGGAACCCCTCTAGAGACCACTGCTAACCTTAGTGTATTACATTGTGTATTGTAGCCATGTGTATAACCCCTATCCCAGTCAAGACATCTAACTGACAGAGACACCGTCCACGACCCAATACTCGATGCTGCACCCCTTCCATTCTGCTCTACCTGTCTCTCTCTGTCTGCACTGACCTCAAAGTGATGGGCAGACTCTGGAACTGCCAATCGGCAGTCAAGAAGGCAGACTCCATCTCGGCCTATGCCTGCCTCCAGACCCTCCACTTCCTGGCCCTAACAGAAACCTGGATCATCCCAGAAAGCATGGCCACCCGGCTGCCCTCTCTACCGCCTAATCCTTCTCACACACCCCAAGACCATCAGGGCGTGGAGAGGGCACTGGACTGGATCTCACCCAAGTGGTCCTAATGGGTGCTTCCCTTGGAACACCTGACCAGATCAGCATTTGAACTCTACGCTGTTGCTGTTGTAATTCTTTGACAAGATGGAAGCCCTCCTCAGCTGCTTTCCTGAAGAGGGCACTCCGGTGGTTGTCCTGGGGGACTTCAACATCCAACCAAAGAAGTTGCAATCATCTGACTTTACAAACTTTTTTACCGCATTTGACCTAACACTCTCTCCTTCACCCATCCACAAAGCCGGGAACCAACTTGACTTTGTCTTTGCATGGTCCTGCAGTAACCGTGCACTCTCAGTTATCCCACTCCCTGTGTCTGACCATCACTTTGTCACTTTCTCTCTCACCTTGAAGTCCCCCTCCTTTGTTCCTCCTATTACCACCCGCTACAACCTGAAAACCCTCTCTCTCTCTGCTCTCTGCTGTTCTCTCATCACTAGCCCCCCCCCCCCCCCCCCGAACAACTGTCACTACTGTCCACTGAGGAAGCCTCCTTTACCCTCTCCTTCTCTTCAGACTCCCTCTGTCCCCTCACATCCAGACCAGTGCGATATTCTCGGCCTCCTCCTTGGTTGTCTTAATCTCTGTGGGCTCATAGAACAGAGCTAGGGGCAGCTAAGAGGAAATGGAAGAAATCTGGCTGTGCTGATGATCTCTCCCACTACCTTCACCTCCTCTCAGACATCACCTCCACGGTGTCAGCAGCCAAATCTACATTCTACCGGAACAAGATCAACTCCTCTGCCTCAAACCCCAGAAAACTGTTTTCCATGTTCTCTGTCCTCAACCCTCCCCCCTCCCCAGGGGCGGATCTAGAAAAACATTTATGGGGTGGCGAGACGGGGGCAGACATTTTTGAGGGGTGGCAACAAATGGCGGACGTGTATATATACTGAATTTAATCAGTTATCACAGTTTGATGAGAAATAGTATGTGTACACACTACATAGGGACATGGGCTGCCATTTACAAACTCATACAGACAAAGTTAATCTCATGCAATCAATGTCTTGCATTTGAGGTTTGATGTGAAACAGTTCATTCGTTAGGAATAAGTGACCATACAATGTGATCTCACTTAATAGGAAATAGAAGTATGGCAACACTACTGTAGGTGGGCTGTTATCACAGAAAAAGCCTTAAGGTAAGACACAGGCTCTCATATACAGACATACTCACTCTCACATGCATATATACTCTTCAGACATAAATATATGTAGAAAACCCAGCTTTTGCTTAGCCTACTAGAAAGCCCAGAGGAGAGCCAAAAAGCACCACTGTGGTAACTTGCATCTCATCAGGCTACAACTACCCACCTTTGTTTATGTAAATGCAGCCATTAGATTGGAATGTTCTGCTCTGAATATTTGTATGTGAGAGTAAGAATATATGTATGTGGGAGGGTCAGAATGAATGTCTTGAATGGCCCCTCATAGAAATGTCATGTATTCTCCTTCCGTTTCATATATATACATATATGCACACATAAACATATACACATTCAAACACACACAAGACCATACATACACATAATATATATCTGCATACCCATATCCATATATCTATATCTATATATCGATATGTCATATCTGTCCATACGCATAGATACATGCATGCACATATACAGGCATACGCATATACATATATACATATACATACACATAAGATAATAATAATAATAATAATAATAATAATATTAATAACAATAATAAAGTGCACAGAAGAAATAATACATTCCAAAAGCCACCTGCTTTGTGTCTTCCCATACTGTGTGTACTTCCTCAGGTGACTGAGGTCTGTTAGGCCCAATCTCAATTCTCTATCTTACCCTAAAGCCTAGTTTATACTTCTCCGACTGCGTAATCCATCATCCGTCTGCGTAACTACGGACACCCCTCGAGCCCTTTGTCCATATAGTAAAGCGTATATATGTAGCGTATATATGTAGCGTATATATATAGCGTATAAAGCGTATACATAAATGGCGCGGCCAGTGTTTACGTTGTGATAGAAGTCGATAGCGATAGAATGTGATTCATTGTGAGTCATTCATGTGTGAATGACGTGTTTAGAGGACCAATCGCAGCCCTTGCCGTCTCCGTTGTACGTAGACGGAGTGACGGATACTTAAAAAATATTTCAGGCCGACGGAGACGACGGAGAGGCTCTCCGTCGGGCTCTCCGTCGACGGAGAGGGCTTCCCGTCTCCGTCGTCCGTCACGTCGTCCGTGCGTAAGTGACGGACGACGGAGACGGGGAGCCCTCTCCGTCTCCGTCGCACAGCGCTAGTATAGTTGCGACCGCGACTACACTAGTGCTGTGCTGTTCTTATTCATTTCTTCATAGATAGTTAATCAGTTTTTACCTCTTTCCTCCCGTGTCTCTCCTCTCCTCGCGACTCCTGGCTCCCTCGCTTCGCGCCACTCCGATTTCCAGACAAAGCCGTCCCTTGTCGCTCACCGCTCTCGCGTTATCTCGAACTGCATTCACTGCAGTCGAACATTTGAGATTCGCGCTCGTAAATGTCAAATTGGCCATACCTCTTCTTTGAATTCGTTGCTGCCAACTGGGGTGGCAGCAGGGGTGGCAAGGCTTTGTTTTAGGGTGGCATTTGCCACCCTATGCCACCCCGGTAGATCCGCCCCTGCCCCTCCCCCTTCCTCACTCACTGCTGATGATTTTTCTGACTTCTTTACCAAGAAGGTAGGACATCAGCATCTCCTTTATCCCTGCTGCTACCTTACCTAGCCTTACCTCTACAGCTCTGCTAGACTTAACCACTTTACCCCTCTCTTCTCCGAAGAGGTCCATAGACTGGTCACATCCAACCACCTCCCTCACCTCAGGTCTCATCCCAGCACCCTTCAAAACTGCCAGAGTAAAACCACTCCTCAAACCTACCCTCGACACTGCTGACATCCAGAACTACAGACCGGAATCTCTGCTATCATTCCTTTCTAAAACCCTGGAACGTGCAGTCTCTAACCAATTGTCCTCCTACCTCTCAGAAAACGATTGCTTGATCCCCATCAGTCAGGCCTCAAGACTGCGAACTCTACAGAGACGGCCCACCTGACGGGGACAGAGTCCCTTCGTGCTGCCAAAGCCTCTTCCCTCTCATCGGTGCTTGTTCTCCTCGACCTGTCCGCGGTGTTCAACACGGTGAACCACCAGATCCTCCTCACCACTCTCGCTGATCTCGGCATTACTGACACTTTGCTAGCCTGGCTTCCAGCTTACCTTATGAATTGCACTTATCAGGTCGCATAGAATGGCTCCCTGTCCAAACCCTGCTCGCTAAACTCTGATGTCCCTCAAGGCTCAGTACTAGGACCGATTCTGTTCTCCCTATATACCAGATCTTTAGGCTCTGTCATCACATCACAGTTTTTCCTGTCACTGTTACGCGGACAACACTCAACTGTCCCTCTCCTCCCCCCCCCCCCCCCCCCCCCTCAGCCACTGATTGCAACACGCATCTCTTCAAGCAAAATCTCACAAAGACTGAGCTTCTCTTCATACTGCCCCCACAGGGATTTACTGGTCTCGGTCGAGGGCATTATAGTATGTGCCTCACCGATCACGACGAACCATGGCATTATACTCGACAACCAACTGTCCTGCACTGCAAGCAAAATCACAACTCTTCTCCGTTTTGGCACCGCAGTGGTGGAACCCTGCTTCCAAAATGTAAATGTATTACAGGAATTACCTGTAATACCTGCAATAACTATAATCAGAACCAACTTTGGGACTGTTGGTGATGACTGTTCAAATCGAAGTTCATGATCAAACAACACAGCAAAGGCCCAATTTGATCCAGTGAAATTGAAAGAGCTAAAAGGCGGCATTTACCTACTCCAATCATCACACTTGGTGTACTGAAAGGTACTGTACTGGGTACTGGGTCAAAATTAATCACTTCAGATTGATTTGGGACTTGATTAATTTTTTGAGACTCTACATTAAATACTCTCTTATACGCAATATCTCCAAGAAATTGCCATGACAAAGTTCATGAAACTTCCAATGACATCACCAGTATAAAGCAAGCAAGATTGTAATGTCCTATATTAGGCTTGGCCGCTGATAAATGGCTGCAGCTTTAATTGTTGTATTGGTAAAATGTATGTTTTTATTATGTAAATACAAGAAAAACAGGTATTTTTACATATTGTCTTTACATTTCTTTTATTGCAGTATAATTAACAGGTCTGACCATATATTGCTCAATTCAATTGTGTTTGCCATAAAAAAACACCTATTCTTTAATCTTGTTATCTCTTTATTTTAAAGAAAGTATTGGTTCAGGTACTGTTTCAAAAGTATCGTTTAGGTGCCGGTATATGCAAAATTCAAATGATAATCAACCCTATTGAGGCGAGGTCTGTGTGTGTGTGTGTGTGTGTGTGTGTGTGTGTGTGTGAAGAGGGGGGAGAGGGTGAGTGTAGGGTGGAGAGTATGTCAGCAGGTGATCATAATGTGTTTTGTGAGCCTGATCAGTTTACTGCCTTAGGGTACCTCCCTGTCTTGTGTGTGTAATTCTGTGCCTTGACCCATACTTGGGAAAGACACCCCAGTGCCAAGATACCCACAGACCCATACAGAGCAGGGGCGTGAAATGTGTTGCAATGTCTCCTTTTGGGGCAGAGGAGATGCACCCTCTGAATTCAGGCCAGACCTAACACACACACACAAACACAGAGGGCGAAAAGAGCAGAGTCCACAGCAACTCTGGTCGTGAATGAAAAAATAGGAGAAAGGAAGGGGGAAGAAGACAAGGGAGTGAAGTAAGAAAGCCAAGACGACACATAAAATACATCACAACCATCAAGAATTATTCTTATATAGCTGCGGAAGCAAGGGTGTCATTGGGATAATCTCTGTAGGGGAGTGTGTTTAAAAGGGAAAGTGTTGGAGGAATTCACACACAAAAGATTGAACACCAACAGATAAGGCCTTTAAAAAAGATTCACACAAATGTGTATGTGAACTGTGAGGCAGTTCACATTTTTCATTTTGCTTAGCCATGAGAGTTTAGACAGACAGACAGACAGACAGACAGACAGACAGACAGACAGACAGACAGACAGACAGACAGACAGACAGACAGACAGACAGACAGACAGACAGACAGACAGATAGATAGATAGATAGATAGATAGATAGATAGATAGATAGATAGATAGATAGATAGATAGATAGATAGATAGACAAATAGATAGATAGATAGATATACTTTATTTATCCCAGGCTGGGAAATTGCAGTGCAGCAGCATTAGACACAGTAAAAATACAAAGAATTAAAGAATAAAATGCAATATAAACTGCAAAAAAATACATTGTGCTGATACACACGTTCAGTTCTCCCTGGTCGGTTATAGTTTAAAGCTGTGGTTCCCAAACTTTTTGTGCCCAAGGCACACCAAAGGACAAGTAAAAATCTCAAGGCACACACCTGCAAAATAGCATTTATAACACATAACACTCATATCATGTAAAATATCTGTAAATGTGCATAGTTATTTACTAATGCCAAATGAAATGTGACAAAGACTCATTACTCATGAAATATTTATTAACAAAATATTTCAAAAATGAATTTGAAACTTTATCAAATTAGGCTTCATCAAAGCAGCAACACACACATTTAAACCAAACAGGTCACAAAATTAAAAAATAGGCAAGAATTAAATAAATGTTTTTAGGTACATTGCCTCTGTATTATGAATTGAGTCCATACAAAGTACTGCTAAACTAAATCAAAAAATAATTATTTTTGTGTAGTTGTATATTGCAATAATAATGTATGGTTGTCACAAAATCCCACGGCACACCGTTTGGGAACCAATGGTCTAAAGGATTGTTACTCCATTTGCTTTTAGAAACCTATTTGCTACCCTCTGCTCTCCACCCACAACCTCACACAGTCGTTTAGTCCCTCGTCATCCCTTCTGCAGACAGACTGTGTGTGTGTGTGTGTGTGTGTGTGTGTGTGTGTGTGTGTGTGTGTGTGTGTGTGTGTGTGTGTGTGTGTGTGTGTGTGTGTGTGAGAGAAAGGGTTCCCAGGAAATGACAGAAGAGAGCGAGGGTAGTATGGAGGAATGAAAATGGATGAAAAAAATACAAACAGGGCAAGAGAAGCAAAAACGGCAGCACGGTGGTGCTAGGAGGGACAGTGACAGACAACAGATATACAACAAATACTTCCTGTTCTCCTCAAGAAACACCAAAAATAACATATTTGCGTACACACCGAAGAGGTTGCAGGGAGTATTGCTACTAAATACTCAATATTACCACTACTAACACCAATCAGGCATGCATGGATGAGACACGTTAATAAATGTCTCACCATAAATTCAAACAATGTCTTAAACATCCAGGCACCATAAAGAGCAGGGAACGAATCAATTGCCTAATGTAGCCATTCAAGAAATTAGCACTGTGGCTAATTCATAAGTGATCCTTGCTTGGTGAGTTCCTTGATTCAGTGTTCATAATTGATTCAAAGCAATTAAAGACCGTATCTGCCTGTGGCCTTTTGCCTTGAAGGAACTAAATTCCTCACAACAATGTTAATAAACAACAGAACATTCAACATATCCATCTAAAACGACATTCCTAATAAAAACACCTATGAATGTGTTCTTAATGTTATAACGTGCCATGTATTCGCAGGTAAATAGACAACATACAACAATAATCGCAAACAAATACTAACAACTCTTATGACAGAATCATGATTTTTGGCTATGCGACAGACTTTTCCGGAGGGAGGATTGAATATAAGTAAGAGGAGGTTCAAATGGATTGATTGGAATTATTTAGGGGATGTGACCCACTCTGTGACCCTCTAACACCAAGTAGCTGTATGCTTGATTCGTGTAAAAGAAAACACTAAGTATTCCTTTGCTTGGAGTTGGCATACTCACGGCAGTTGTGTTCGTCGCTGTTGTCCGAGCAGTCGTCGTCGTCGTCGCACCTCCACAGGCTCTGGATGCACCTTCCGTTGTTACACTGGAACTGACCACTCTCACACGCAGAATCCCTATGCGTTCCTATGTTGTGAAAATACATTGGTAACAAAATGTAAATTGAAAATACATTGCATTGTTAGTTCAAGCTGATTGTAGGTCTAATAGGCCCAAGACTGACACTGATGTTTATCAACACGTTCGTCAATGCAATATAGTTTCCCAACGTGTTTTTTTTTCAATACAGCTGGGGGGTTAACAAGGCAGAGGGCAGTGTGAGGTCAAATATGACAATAAACGAACAAATTAAAAATAAAGGAGTACTTATTAGTGTAACCGCCATTCTTATGCAGGCTATCAATTCCTGCGCAATCGCGCACGTTGGTCTACAATGCTATCCACGATGCAGTGCCTCTGATACGGTGCTCGAGGCGCTCTTTAAAACAGGGTCGTAAAATAGGTGATGATTCACGCAGAAAGCTAATATCCGCCATCAAACAAAGACGGCATTTTGAGATACAACCAGCCTTGGTTATATTTCATAATACGCCGGTTGCAGTGCTATTCATTGCCAATGCCTATTTTACCTCGTTATGTCTTACCTTTTGCGGGATTAAGCTCCATTAAAAAGAAATGTAACAGCATTAGCTTCCAAACGTCTGTCCTCATCTTTAAATCCAACAATGTATCTTGCTTTATTCATTCAAAAATAAATGAATTAAACGTATACTTGATATCGACTACCTACACGTCCGTTTCGATGTGTGTGTGATCGCGATCTCTCGCTCTGCTCTGCTTTTGTCCTCCTGCCTCGATAGCGAAGTGAATCAGTGACGCTTATGGGCGGGTTACACTGTAGTACTGAAACTGAAACCCAAATAATAGAGGGGATTCATATCAGCAGTTACAGCTGTCGTATGTGAACTTGCACCTTCAAATGATTGAGATTGAGGGGAAAGATATTGATTGATGAGGGGATTGTAGGATTCTAGAGGCGTAGTCTACGGTCGTTTTTTACTATTAGGCCTAAGTGTATTACTCAAATGCATGAGTAACAGGTTCATCATTTGTAGAATCTGGTTTTAATCTAACTTAAGATCAAACAATACCCACAATCCACCAACACCATCCAACATAACCACGTTTTATTTGGTGAGCTGTCTGCCTTTGAGAAATACAACAAACATGTGACAAGCAGGATGTTTATTTAGAATTTTACTTAATGATATATAACCATGTAACCATATTGTTGATAGCAGTTTCCCTTACCTAGTTCAAGCATAGCATGTGAAAATATGTTGAAATAAAGGTTCTGGGTTACAACCCAAATGTCTCTGGTACAAGAGCCCGAAACCCCTACCTGCTGCTCAGACTACAACTGGCTGACCATCACAAGTCAGGTGAATAGTGAAGGGCTGATTCGTAGCCTCCATTAATCACCTGATGCGGCACAGCTGCGAGTGTGAATGAATGGAGGAGTGGAGGGGGCGTAGCAGACCAACCGTGATTACCGCATGCATAGACCGACAAAATTCTCACACACGGTGTTCGAAGCTCCTATGTTCAGAATTGGGCAGTGCTTATAGGAGAGTGCGCCACCATTGTGTGTGGGAGGTGTTTGTATGTAAACCACAGTTCTGTTTTTTAATGGACTATTCCGAGGCTCCCCCAGATCACCCCTTCCGCGATGGCCAATCCCGATCCTGACTCACCTGTCCATCACGCTGAACTATTGAACTGCCCTGCCCTCCAGTCAGCGAGAGTCACATGGGATCCAAGCCACATTTACCTCAGTAAGATGTCTTTCCCTGTTGATGTTCGCCCACGCCGTGACAGACACCAGCCTCGCCGCCTGGATGACTACCTGGTGAATCTGCCAAAGCGTCATCTACCACACACACCTGCACATAGCCAATCCGACGTGGGATAAAGCAGGCCACGGGATCTTCATGAAGTTCTCCCTGCTGGACAGACACAAATGCTGGAATCAGTCGCTTTTCTCTCAGCCCTGAAGGAGATGCAAGAGGAGAACAAGCAGCTACAGCGAGAGATGCAACAAGTCCTCAACGCCATATTGCCGCTTCATCCAGCCGCATCTTGGCTAGCATCTGCCAGTCACAGTGCCCCCACTCTGTTACAGCTCTTCTGGTGTTAAAAACAAGTGCACCTTTACTACGGTCCCAGCTGTTATCAATGGCCTGATTTCCTGCTGGGGGCGTGGCTAATTCTACAAATGTTTGTCATTCATGTTTTGTGAGTGTGTGAAAAAGCAAGTAAAAAACCCAAAAGCAATGTTACTATCTGTCTGTCTTCCTTTGAACCAGAGAAGTTTAACTTTGTCAAGCAACACACTCCAAGGCATCTCTACTTTACGGACAACAGCAGATCCTTCGCCCAGCTCCACGCGCTGCTTCTACGCCCTCCAGCCATCCAGACGGCCTTTAGCACCACCGGATGATGAGCTGTTTGAAGTGGTATGCGCTGAGCCGCTAGCTCCACCACCGGCATGGCCACGGAGTGAGTCATGGCACCCTCCACCCCCATCAGGGCCATACAACCCTCCGGTCAGTGCGGTAAGACAGAGATTACGACAGTGGCTGCGGCCCTCAAAGCAGCCAACTCCTCGCCTGTCTGAAGAGCTATCAGAGCGTCTCGGGGACATGAACATTCAGTCACACTATATATCTAGTGTACCAGAGAATGGAGCATCCATTCCATCAATTCCCACACCAGAGTACGTGATGCCATTCACCCTACCTTGCACTATGGCTGTTTCTAGTCAACCTCAGGCCTTGCATCACTTCAGCCATCAAACACACCAGCCACATAGAAAGGAGGCTACTTATCGTGACCCAAAACCTAACCTGACCCAAAACCTAAAACCTAACCTCCCTTCATTCACAGACGACGATCCACGTCAGTTTGCTCGCCTTAAGTTGGCATTGGACAACCTTCTGCCTGCTGCCACCACCGAGCACTTCAAGTACCAAATTCTGGTGGACCACCTGAAGCTGGATGATGCTCTGCTGATAGCGGACTCGTACAGCAATTCCAATCACCCATACACTAGGACCATGGCTGCACTCACTGAACTGTATGGCCAGCTGCACAAGTCGGCTCTGCAGCGCATCACAGAGGTGCTAGCCAAGCCACAGGTTAAGAGTGGGGACACCAGATGGTTCCGTCTGTTCGCCTTGAAGGTGAGAGCCCTTGTAGGGATGCTGGACCAGCTGGGGAACGATGGGAGAATGGAATTGGAGTGTGGGTCACACGTGTCATGCTTACTGTCAAAGCTGCCACATGACCTGCGCGCCCAGTTCAAGAGGTTCATCAAACCCCTTCAGACCCCCATTCCAACACTGCTGGACTTCACACAGTGGCTGCAATATGAAGTCCGAGTGCAGGAGGACGAAGTCTCAGTCAGCCATCCAAGTGTTCCAGCTGAGAACCGAGCAGACAGGCAGAGGAGCGAGGCCAGGCCAACTCAAACCACACACTCCACCAGCGTCTTGCTGGTCGACCCCCCTCCCAAGCAAGCAGAGCCGGCCAAACCACCACCACAGAAAATGGATAAGCCGAAGAAGTACTGTCCATTCTGTGACAGCCAGCAGCACTTCCTCAATCAGTGTACTGCATTCAAGCAGCTGTCTACTGAGAAGCGAGTGGAATGGCTTAAAGCTGGGAAATGGTGCTGGAGGTGCGGGAGAGACCACCAGGCAGCTCAGTGCTATCTCAAAGCCTGCTGCAAGACGTGCAACTGCACACATCTAGAGGTACTGCACAAGGTGAATAGCTCGAGCAGAGCAGACAAGCCCGCGCCTGTACCCTGTCAGCCAGTGACTTATTACCTGGACCCCACACGAAGGAGTAACTGCGTGCTGTTGAAGATGGTGAAAGTGTGCCTCCACCATGGCAGTCGAAAGCTTGAGACCTACACCATCCTTGATGACGGGTCAGAGCACACAATCATCCTTCACCATGCTGCACAGGAGCTAGGCCTTGAAGGACAGAAGGAGGACCTGGCACTTCAAACCATTTTTGATTTGATTTGATTTGATACTTTATTTATACCAAGAGGTAGATTTGGTGTGCAGTCGAGTGAGATGTCTCAGCACAAAACACACAGCATACAGACATTAAGAACACAACAGACGGATGAAAGACACAGTAACCATTAAGCAAATAAAATAAACAAATAAAAAATAAATAAAAAATAATAATAATAATAATAAAAATAAATAAATAAATAAATTTAAAAAAATAAATGAAAAAAAACTCAAAGAAGTGCACCACTGCATCCCATGAATGCCATAGATAAAAAGTCAATCGAATAAATAAGTAGATAAAAATTTTATGATGGTAAGGATGGATAATTAAAAAGCAACTGTCATGGCCTTAGTAAATGGTCTGTTTTATTTACTTTCCTGATGGCAGAGGGAACAAAGCTTTCTCTAAATCGCTTCGTTTTACATGTAGGCAATTTGTATCTGCGGCCAGATGGGAGAAGCTGAAATTGTTTGTGTAGTGGGTGGGAGCCATCTCACAGAATGGAACCAGCTATCCTCTGCAACTGCCTAGTGTAGAGAGCTTCAGGGTTAAGTTGTGGCTCACCCATCAGCCTGCTAGACCACCTGACTATTTTTTTGAGGGAGTTTTTATTTTTAAGAGACAGATTGCTAAACCAGCACACCAAACAAAATGATAAAATAGATTCAATAAAAGCACGGTAAAAAAGAGTCAGTAGGGTTCGGTCTATGTGTAGATAGGACAGTTTCCTCATAAAGTACAGGCGCTGGTTGGCCTTTTTAAAGACAGCTTCACAATTTGCCTCAAATGTGAGCTTGTTGTCAATAATGGTGCCAAGGTATTTGTACTTGTCCACTGTCTCCACTATCTGACCTTTTATGTCTGTAGGCATCTGTGCCTGGGGGTGTTTTTTTTTTTGTTTGTTCACCGACTCCGCCCTCTCCTGATTCAACTCATACCTTTCTGAAAGATTTCACTATATCGCAATAAACAATCACAAATCCCACACCACCCCTGACTCACATGGGGTCCCTCAAGGCTCAGTGCTTGGCCTCATCCTCTTCATCCTCGACATGCTCCCACTTGGTCACATCATCCGCCGCCATGGACTTCACTTTCACTGCTATGCCAACGACACTCAACTCTACATCACCACCAAAACCATCACTCCAGCTATTCTCTCCAACCTCACCAACTGCATCACTGACATAAAAACCTGGATGAACCAGAACTTCCTCAAACTCAACAGCAATAAAACTGAAATTATCAACTTTGGCCCAAAATCCACCCTCCCCTCCTCCCAGAACTTCTCACTCTGCATCGATGGTCACTCTGTCACTCCCTCCCTCCTGGTCAGAAACCTTGGAATCTACATGGAACCCACACTCATCCTTCTTCCACCTCCGGAACATAGCATGCCTTCAACCAGAGGCGGACAGAGTACACAGGTTCGTTACTCAAGTAAAAGTACAGACACGGCTTATTAAATTTTACTCAAGTAAAAGTAAAAGTACTACAGTCAGATGTGTACTTAAGTAAAAGTACTAAAGTACTTGTTTTTAAAAGTACTAAAGTATCAAGAGTACAAGAGTACATTTCTGGCAAACAAAGTTAACACTTGAAACGAAAACTGTCATTAACTTGCTCAGAAAACTTAAAAAATCTGGCAAGGTGGGGCCATGGGTTGGCACATTCCCGACTGCGGCATCACGTGGTGTACAGGTTAAGGATTACAGGTTTGAATCTAACTCATCACGCTGATGAGGTGCCATTGAGTAAAGCAACTGGAATACCCCCCATGGCTCCATTCGTGCCCTCCTGTGTGTGACAGCGCACTGCACTACTTCTTTTTTAGAAAAAGTACTTGGGTACTCATGGTTATGGATATAAATGTAGTGGAGTTAAAAGTATGATATTTGCCTTTCAAATGTACTTGAGTAAAAGTCATAAGTACTTCCCCAACAAGATACTCAAGTAAAGTACAGATCCCTCAAAACTGTACTTAAGTACAGTACGCTGAAACACTAATTCATGCCTTCATCACCTCCAGACTCGACTACTGCAATTGCATCCTGTATGGTCTCCCCGCCACTGTTCTTCAAAAACTGCAATATGTTCAAAACTCCACTGCCCGACTGCTCACCCCCCCCCCCCCCCCCCAGAGAACACATCATGCCCATCCTCTGTCAGCTTCACTGGCTTCCAGTAAAACAGCGCATACATTTCAAAATCCTCCTCACCATCTACAAAGCCCTACACAACCTTGCCCCTTCATACCTGATAGATCTCCTCCATCACCCCAGTCACCCCCACCGAACATGCTCCGCTGATGCAAACACCCTCACCCCCATTACCAGGACCAAATACCGCACCATAGGGGACAGAGCCTTTACCATTGCCATCCCTACCCTCTGGAACTCCATCCCCCTGGCCATCCTTAACTCTGATTCACTGCCATCTTTCAAAAGTCATCTCAAAACCCATCTCTTCAACATGACTTACAATACCTGATTAATCATTTTCCACACTCTCTCTTTCTTACTTTTCTTTTGTTGTTTTTTTGTGTGTTTGTAAAGCGTCTTTGGGTACAGACAAAAGCGCTATATAAAACCTATGTTTTATTATTATTATTATTATTATTATTATTATTGGTGAGACAATCACGAAAGCAGTACAGAATCAGGCAGGCATTCATATCAGCAGAATTGGGACTTTTCACACATTCAAGATTCAAGATTCAAGAGACTTTATTCATCCCGAGGGAAATTATTGTGCAGCAGATCAGTACAAAGAAGGAAAAGAAATATACACAAAATATACCCTAATAAAACCAATAAACAACAATATAACAATAAACTAGAGTAACTTTAAAAAACAGCTAACTAACTACCAACTAACTAAAAACCAACTAGAGTAAAATTTTGTTATATTAGCTTATACTTAGTTACTCTAACTTAAGTATAAGCTAATATACCAGTACAAACTATAATAAAACTAAATAAATATATAAATATATCACAGTGAGTGTTTATGGAATGAGATGAGATCATAGACTGTATATATATATGGACAAACCCTCCGTGACGTCACCCATAGACTTCTTAACAGCGGAGATGAAGCCTAAAATTGAGCTTCTGGGCGCTGCCATCTTGGACATTTCAGTCTGTGTTCCAAGCCCGCCTACCTCCGGCCAGACCAATCAAAGCCTCGAATCCGTGAAGGTCATGCCGTGATGACATATGACAGCTGCCAATCAAGTTGACCACGCCCTTAATTATTCATAAAATAAATCCTTCTCTGTGCATTAAAATAATGGATTCTAAAAAAATTCACCCCCCTCACAGTTGTCATGGACTCGAACACTACTGAAAGACACCAAAACCGTTTTTTGAACCAGGCTGTAAACATGTTTATTTTGGCTGTAAAGTTGGACATTTTAACATGGGTGTCTATGGGAGTTGACTCCGTTCTGCAGCCAGCCTCAAGCGGCCAGTCGAGGAACTGCAAGTTTTTGCACTTCCGCATGGGCTTCATTTTTCAGCATGGAATGTTGCCGTTTGGATGAGATGAGATAGTTCACAGTACCGCTACAGTAACTACATAGTTATATATAATATACAGCAATACGTATAGTTCTGTACAGTCAACTGAGTACTAAATAAAGTGACTAAATAAATAAAGTGAGTAAAGTGAGTAAAGTGACTTCTGAGGTGACGGTGCATTTCGATGATGTGAGGTCCTCTAACGACCTGAAGTGGATGAGTTAAGGAGTCTGATGGCCACAGGAAGAAAGGACTTCCTGTGGCGTTCTGTGGTACACCGGGGTAGAATGAGTCTATTTCTGAAGGTACTGCGGTATGAAGTCAGCACCTGGTGGAGAGGGTGAGCGTTGTTGTCTAGGATACTACGCAACTTGCGCAGCATCCTCCTCTCAGACACCTCCAACAAAGAGTCCAGTTGGACCCCCAGGACGGAGCCAGCCTGCCTGGTGATCCTGCTGATCTTGTTGGCATCTGCTGACCTCAACCTGCTTCCCCAGCACGCGACCCCAAAGAAGATGGTACTGGCTACCACCGAATGGTAGAACATCTTTAGCATGGTGTTACAGACGTTGAAGGACCGGAGCCTCCTCAGGAAATAAAGTCGGCTCTGGCCCTTCTTATACACAGCCTCAGTGTTCTTGGCCCAGTCCAGTTTATTGTCCAGGTGAACACCCAGGTATTTGTAATCCTGGACAACGTCGACAGTCACCCCCTTGATGGAAATGGCTGTGGGGGTAGATTTCCACCTCCGGAAATCCACCACCAACTCCTTCATCTTGTTGGTGTTGAGCTGCAGATGGTTTAGCTCACACCTGCTCCAAGCACCCAAGGAGGCAGTCCTGGGCCACCTGCGTGGGACAGAGAAACGCCTCTCTCAGGAGTCAACCGGAGCAGAGTCATACTGCCGGGAGATCGGGAAGCTGCTAGATGCTGGCTATGTGAACAAACTCACTCCTGCTGCCGTCTAGGCCTGTGACCGTTCGTGGTACATAAAACATCACATGGTCCATCATAACGGCAAGGACCGCATCATGTTCTACTGCTCGTTCACATACCAGGGCGGGAACCTGAATGAGCAGCTCCTCTCTGGACCCACACTGGGATCGTCCCTGCTCGGTGTGCTGCTCCTTTTCAGGAAGTACTCCATTGCAGCAAGCAGCAACATAAAGGAGATGTTCCATCAGGTTTGTCTCCTAACTGAGGACAGACCCATTCTCTGCTTTCTTTGGAGGGACATGAATCGCAGCAGAGAGCCAGATGTTTACGATTAGCAAGTGGTGCCCTTCAGGACTTCCCTGCCCTTCAAGTGCAGCCCCTGCTGTGCTACTTTCGCCCTGCAGAAGCACGTTCTGGTTTACAGCAGCCCAGAGGACGACACTCAGCACACTATAGAGCACTGTTTTTATGTTGACAAGCCAGACATCATCAGTGACCTGCCAGCCGACCTCAGGTCAGAGAGTTGTGAGCCCTGGCTTTCACACGAGGCCATCGACCCACAGGAGCGAACACTAGGACTGCTGTGTCGGACATTGCATGTCCGACACCCTCTCTTACCGGCTCCCCACTCAGAGCATCCTGAGCCCACCAAACACAGCATTTATCGGGTCCTTGAAAGGCAATATGACCCTCTTGGATTGCTCATCCCCGACACCACCAGAGTCAAATTACTGGTGCAGACCCTATGGAGCAAGAAAAGAGACTGGGATGACCTACTGCTTCCAGAGAACATACTGCAGCTGTGGCATGCCTGGGAGAGTGAGCTCCATTAGCTCCCCATCATCTCTCTTCCACGGTGCCATGTTAGACTGGGAACAGACATGTCAGCGTCCACTCAGTCCATACACGTCTTCGTAGACGCCTCACAGGCAGCCTATGGGGCAGTGGCCTATATCCGAACAGTGGACCAGTTGGGCAATATCCAGGTAGCACTCCTCGCAGCAAAATCTCGGGTTGCTCCAGTCCGGCAGCAGTCCATCCCCAGACTGGAACTCTGCGCTGCCCACACCGGGGCCCAGCTAGCAGCTGTGCTGAAGAAAGAGCTTACACTCACAATCAACAGTATCACCTACTGGACTGACTCCACTACTGTCCTAAGCTGGCTCCATTCTCAGTCCTGCCGCTACAAGGTGTTCGTAGGCACCAGGGTGGCGACACGTGAGTTCGGCAGACAACCCCGCTGATGACATCACCAGGGGCCTGGCTCTGTCACAGCTTCTGGGTGAGCATCGCTGGAATCACGGTCTACCTTTCCTGTGGCAGGAGGAATCATCTTCATCCGACTCGTCTGTCCGGACATCTCCTCATCAGAGGAACTAAAAACTAAGAAAACTAACTAAGAAAATCATTCTTCTGTAGACATCTCTCTGTGGCCGATCCGCCACTGCCTAATCTGGGTGACTTCAACAGCTACCAGGAGCTGCTGGAGGCCTCTGTCAGAGCCTGTCATGGGGCGGCCGTACCTACAAACCCTAGCACCGAGGGCTACAAGAAGGCTAAGATTGCCCTCCTCAGAAAGGCGCAGAGGGACTGCGTCCCTGAGGACCTATCTCTGCTCTCAGAAGGAAAACCAGTCACCCAAAGCAGCAGGTTGCTCACTTTGGCTCCAGAGTACTCAACTCAACTCAACTCAACTTTATCTATAGAGCCCTTTAAAACAGGCACAGATGAGACAAAGTGCTGTACATGAATAAATAAAAATATGTAACGCAAGACATAAAACATCAAAACAATAAAAACAATAAGAAAAAAACAACAAAAACAAAAAACAGAGTCTCATGCTGGGTTAAAAGCCAAGGAATAAAAATTTAAAAGAGTTTTAAGACGAGATATAAAAATGGACGGTGAGGGGGACCGGCAGCAGAAAAGGTCCCCTCTGGGCTTCTGCTTAGACCTCAGTACCACCGAGCAGGAGTGTAGGGGTAGAGCAGCTCAGAGAGGTAAGGCGGCGTGAAACCATTTAAAGATTTAAAAACAAATAAAAAAAATTAAAATGAACTCTAAAGTGCACAGGTAGCCAATGAAGGGAGGCCAGAATGGGAGTTATGTGCTCCCACGTGTTCCAGTTAAGAGGCGAGCACTAGCATTTTGTACCAACTGGAGACATGTGAGAGTGGACTGGCTGACTCCAAAATTAAGTGCATTTGAGTAATCCAGCCGAGATGTGACGAAGGCGTGGATTACTGTTTCAAAGTGTTTATGAAAATTGGCATGCAATTGCACACATAAAGATGGCGCACACTCTGCTTCGACAGCACTTACTGCACTGACTGCACTCTCTGTTCTTTGTTTTTCAACGTGTTTTTGTGTTTACTCTAAATGTTACATGTGGGCTAAATCAGATTGATCAGCCAGGACAACAAACTACAAGATTACCATCATTTTTGTCATAATCCTATGGCTGATTTGCGATAGCATCACACTCCAGCCCGACACCGGCAACCGGCTACTCACCTACAGCCGAGATGAACTCCTACTACACCGGGCCTCGCTGTGGAGCAACATCAAGCCTGCCGTGGTTCTACCGTCGGAGCTCAAGCCGAGGAAAAGGGGGAAACGTGGAGGTATCCGAAGCAGAGTAAGAAGACGTCCCTTCAGACCACCACTCCCCATGATCATCATGTCCAATGTCCGGTCACTCCATAATAAGATGGACCTATTACATGCACGATGCCGATTCGAAAGGGCCTTCAGGGACATCTGCATCATCGCCCTTTCCGAGACCTGGCGGGAGGACTCGGTACCCGACTCTGATGTGCGCTTGGATAACTTCACCATCATCAGGTCCGACAGGACGAGGCACTTGGGGAAAACGCGAGGCGGCGGGGTCTGCCTCTACATCAATGACAGGTGGTGTACCAACATCAAGGTACACCGTAAAGTGTGCACACCCAACCTGGAGTTGGTGACCCTGTCCCTCCGTCCCTTCTATCTCCCCCGTGAATTCCCCACTATCGTGATCAGCTGCATCTATGTTGCCCCCAGCGCTAACATCAACATAGCAGCGGAGCTAATAGCCGTGGACGCTAATGGCATGCTAGCCAAGTACCCCGGCGCTCCGCTGTTCATTCTGGGGGACTTCAATAGTAGCAGACTGGACTGTGTGCTACCTTCATTCCAACAATACGTGGATATTCCAACAAGAGGGGGAAACATATTGGACTTATGCTACGGGAATATCAGCGATGCCTTCCGTGCCCGTTCATATCCACTGCTTGGACTTGCTGACCACAACGTCATCTGTCTACTTCCGCTGTACAGACAAGAACTGAAGCGCCACAGACCACAGAGCTACAACGCCCCCCAATGGTCAGAGGACACCATTGCCCAACTACAAGGCTCCCTGGCCTGCACCAACTGGGACATATTTGATGGGGATCTGAATGACAGGGTCTCTGTCATCACAGACTACATCAAATTCTGAATAGGCACTACAATCCCATCCAAGACAGTTAGGATACATCCCAATTCCAAACCCTGGATTACTCCGCAAATCATACAGTGCATGAAGGAAAAACACAAATCCTTCAGGCAAAAGGACTGGGTCAGCCTCAAGGCAGCAAACAGGAACCTAAGGAACGCGGTTTTTAAAGCCAAACTGGACTATAAAAGCAAACTTGAAACTGAATTCAGCACCATGAACACCAAGCAAACTTTTCAGAAGGTGAATATCTTGACAGGACGTAAACCCAAACCAACATGTCAGCGATCCAGAAACCTTCACCAAAGAGCTGAACACATTCTTCACCCATCACGACAAACAGGATTTCTCATCTGAGTGTCAGGTTTTGTTGAAAGCCCTCCCACCAATAGACCCCGAAGAACCGGCCCCCTTCACAGAGGAGGTACGGCACCAGCTCAGCCGCTGTAAGCCTGGCAAAGCCCCAGGACCTGATGGCATCTCAGCCAGGGTGCTTAAAACTTGTGCCATGGAGCTCTCTCCAATACTGCACTCACTCTTCCGCCAATCTTACCGGACTGCCACAATACCCACTCTATGGAAAACCGCCACCATAATCCCTGTACCAAAAAAACCCAGACCCACAGAACCCAACCACTATCGCCCCATAGCCTTAACATCCATCCTAATGAAATGCCTAGAAAGACTACTGCTGAACATCATCCTTCCACTTGTGTCCCCACACCTGGACCCCCTCCAATTTGCCTACAAGGCAAAAAGAGGCACAGAGGATGCTGTGGCCTGCCTGCTGCATCTCCTCCTCCAGCACCTAGACTCCCCAGGCAATTTTGCCAGGATCCTTTTCATTGACTTCAGCTCTGCCTTTGATTCCCTGCATAAACACCTGCTGATCCATAAACTACACCACTTCAATATCCCTCCCCAGCTGATCCACCTCACCCACAACTTCCTGACCGATAGACTGCAAGCAGTTAGAGTGGGCCCAACCACATCCCCTGTACTCACCATCAACACCGGGGTACCCCAGGGGTGTGTGTTGAGCCCTTACCTGTTCACTCTCTACACCAACGACTGCCTTAGCATCTCACCCACCACCTCATATCGGAAATATTCTGACGACACAGCCATCCTCTCACTCCTCTCAGACAACCAATCCACTCTGGACTATCACAACACAGTCACTCACTTCGCCAACTGGTGCACACACAACCATCTCCAAATCAATGTCAACAAAACAAAGGAACTATTCTTCAACCCCCCGTCACCCCAGCACCCCGCCATCATAAACACCCTGACAGTCGAGACAGTAAACACCTTCAAATACTTAGGAATAACTCTGGACAATAAACTCACCTTTGACCAGCACACCACGGACATCCAAAAAAGAAGCCAACAAAGACTGTCTGCCATCCGGAAACTCAAAGGTCTGTACGTTGCACCTCACCTCCTGTTGTTACTCTATCAAAGCATCATCCAACCCATCCTTCTGTACTGCTCCACATGCTTCTTCACCATGCTCTCTGTCTCCAATCGGACCAAACTCACACGCCTCACAAACACAGCCGCTAAAATCATAGGTCTCCCCACACCCAACCTCACAGAGCTAAACAAAAAATCCAGCACCAATACATCACCCCGTTACCCTCAGGGCGAAGATACAGAACAATCAAGTTCAGGAGGGCCCGCCTAGGAAAAAGCCTGATCCCTGCGGCCATAACGGCCCTAAACAGCAGGCCCCGTTGATCTGTATGTCTGATGAATGTCTGTCCACTGTCTCACTGTGTCGTCATGTATGTTACCACCGGTGTTATGTTGTGTTGTATTTTTGTATGCTGTCACTGCTATATTTATAACCACTGTTGTCGTGTAACCACCGCCGTTGTCTGTTGTCTGTCCCACTGTTTTGTCACATAAGGTGCAGTCTGTGAAGACAATTTTCCCCACGGGGACAAATAAATCAAATAAATCAAATCAATCAAATCATGTGCAAGGAAGGGCTTCACCTTTGCCAGCTGCCTCAAATAAAAAAAAAAGCTGGACTTGACTATTGCACCAATTCGCCGATCTAATTTAAAGAGGAACTATGCAACTTTTTTTAGCTTTTTGGACCTTAACATTGCAGGTTAAGAGTCGCTGTGATGGTTCTCTAACACGTAATGGGTCGATTGGTGGGTGCTTCGACCCCCCCCCTGGTGCTTTTGGGCTGAAAAAGTAAAAATGCAAGTCTGTAGCGGTGGTGCCAAAAGTCTCGCGGTAGTCTTAGGTCTCGCGAAGTAATGAACTGCTTTACAGCACAACACATCCACATACATGGAACCGGCTAGATATAAACACTAGTAGCGAGGGGATTGCTATAGTCGTCATGGATCAGCCAACTAAAAAGAGACACAGGGACCCACCGTCGGAGGAACAGAAAAATCGAAAAGGGTGACTGACAAACAGAGCGGCCAGACACAAGTAAACATTGGGCAAGCTTGGACACTGATAGCAACACTTGGCCGTGTTGCTGTTGAAATTGTAAGTACCCTTGGGTGAACTTTGTTCTCTCTTTTTTCTCGATGGTGGCTTTCTTGATGTTAGTCTTTGTAATAATGTGTTTGCTCGACCGTTTTGTTGTGAGCCCTGTATGTTTTTAGCTTGCGTTCTTGATGGTGGCGGGGGTGTTAGCGTAGCAGGCTAAATACCCGAATCCAGGTTCGTGTTGTTTATTTAGATCACTGGATCGCCCTTCGAATGCCTCAGATTTTGCTAAGAGTGTCAGTTATATCATGCGGTATGTCCGCCTGACTATATAATTCAGTACCCTGCACGAGAGCTGCTAGTTAGCACATATTCATAATGTTTTGTTATGCTGACCGATATAATTTGCTGCATGCATGTTTTCATGTTATATTACTTTTGTGCAGATGATGTGGGTCGGTGTGCTACACCACGTTTGAAATTAACATTTTTGGGCCACCGGTTGTTGCGAGCATGAGCCTCTGGAGGAACACAGCGATGATAAGCCTTGGATCATGCAAGGTAATTAAACAATTTTTCAAGGGCAGAATTGAGTCCCCTGTATGGAGGCAGTCATTCCACTCACAATTTGTGATAGGTTGTGATTACAAATTCAGCATCTCACAAGGCACTGACTGCAACCATGCTGGACAAGAGTGGGTTGAACCAGGTGAAGACATTTCTAAACTTCAGGTGAGCATCTACATTTGTAATGGTATGAGCCTTATTTTTAGATGCACTTCCTAAACTAAACTTCCTAAAAAGTCAATTTGATTTCACTAAGCAAATGGGTAAGGGTTTGGTGCAGTTGGTCAGATAGGTTCAGCAACATCATGTGCTCAAATAATGAGGTGACTATCTGAATAGTGAGTGACCAGGTTGTTCCATCAATGGATATTTCCTTCCAAGATGATGCTTGGATTCTTCGTGCTCACATTGTGAAAAAATGGTTGAACATGAAAATGTATTCTTCTAACTGCAAGGTTATTGTCGTTGTCTCCTTCCAATCGAACCACACAGGACCACATCAAACCTAGAAAGTTTTCAGAACCATTTTCTGGTGTATGCAGCAAAGCGCATGTCGTATACACCATTTGTGTACAAAACACAGACCCTGCTTGCTGCAATAGATTACAACAAGCATAACCAACGCCAGCCAGCATGTAATTGTGAAGGACACAAGATGTAAGTTGTTACATTTTTACTTGTGTAAAGAGAACACCTTACTTTTGTTTGTAAGCGTTGGCGACATGATCAATGCTAATGGCTCGTCCTCTGTCACCAGGTACAAAGGCTTGTACAACAAACGTACAGTAAAGGAGAAAAAAACTGTACATCTCCGACATCCAGACGGCCATCTTCTCCAGGAGGCTGCTTGCCCCAGTACAGCCGCCACCCACATCTAAACTTGTGCGGATAGTGTCACGAGTAAACCTTAATCAAGAGAACCCTCAAGAAGATGCTACACAATAGCCGTAAAGCAAAAAACAAACAATGAAGCACTGTCATTTGCACTTTTTTCAATATCCAAAATAAATCTTTTTCTAACCAAAAAGTCTGTATTATTGAACAACTGAAACAAAGGTGGTGCAAACATCTGTTATATAAAAACATGGATCTTAGAAAGATTCAAGATTCAAGATTCAAGTAAACTTTATTGTCAGTTTTCATGAATGTACAGGCCATACACAAGAACCGAAATGCCGTTTCCCTCAATCCCTGGTGCAAGACAGCATGCAATATAAATATAAATATATAAAAATATAAGTATAAAAAAATAAATGTAAATGTAAATGGTAAAATGTGCAAATTGAGAACAGTAAACAGTAAACAGTAAGAGGTGCATTATGGGGGTAATGATAGTAATAGTAATAAATAAATGAACAGTATGGTAGTAGTATGGATGTTATGAACAGTATGGACAGTATAAACAGTTTTAAACAGTGTATAAAAAGTAGAAACAGTACTATGAACAGTTATTTAACAGTGTATAAAAAGTATAAACAGTACTATGAACAGTTATTTAACAGATGTATATACGGACTAAAGTGTAAAGTGGCTGTGCATGGTGGAGGAGGGAGGTGGGGCTGTACCTGGTGGAAGGGGGTGGTGGGGCTGTGCATGTTGATAGGGGGTGGAGGGGGCTGTGCATGGTGGTAGAGGGTGGTGGGGCTGTGCATGATGGTAGGTGGTAGGGGTGGTGGGGCTGTGCATGGTGGTGAGCAGGTGTGTGGTGGTAGATGGGTGGGGGTTAAAGTCCAGGGGGAGAGAGGTTGTGTGCAGGTGTCCGGGGTTGAATGAGTGTGTGTGTTTGTGTGTGTGTGTGGGGGGGGGGGGGGGGGGGGGGGGGGGGGGGGGGCTGGGAATGGGAGTGGTGGGAGGGGGAGAATGGGTGGGGGTTGATGTCAGCGTCCAATGTTTGTGCGGGCAGAGAGCAGAGAGAGAAGAGGGGTCAGTGCTGAGTGGGAGTTCAGCATCCCGGATGCTGAACTGAGGGGTGGTGATCACATCCAAAGGTAATCCACAGGTGGTAGACAATCGTATTAGATATGAGACAAAAGGTGGGTCTGCAGTTTTTTTTGGCTCCAGAAGTACATTTATTTACTTTACAAGGCAGGCATATAAAAAAAACATTTTAAAACTATATACAATGATATGTTGATTTACAATGTTCTACACATCCAGGCTGCACACCCTGAATCCCTTGTTTTCTGGCTATCAGTGTCCAGGTCAGCTGGTGCCACTAGACTTCGCCAGCTGCTGCTGCCGCACCAGCAGCACCAGGTCAGCTGGTGTTGCCGGCTGGTGCTGGACTTCACCCGACTTACTTGATATACTTCTAAGGAAATAATTGTCAATGCGGGGTCCCTGTGTTCCCTGTACCATGCACCGCTTCCTCCCTTTGTGGATTCGGAGTTCCTTTCAGGTTGTTACCTTTTGCCATCCGCACAAGCAGACCTGATTTTTTTCCCACTTACTTCTAAACTAGAGCCTTCCACAGACATGTTTTGCTTACTCGTAGTCAAGTCCATTCCAAAGTCAAAAGATTATTGCTCTACAAATGAAAATTGCATGTTATTACAAGTCTCTTACCCTTTTTTTCACGCATGTGAGCTAAAATGATGTTCACCATTAATCTTCCTGTACAATTTCTTCATTCTCTTTCATCACAGTAATCCCTGCTGGCTTAGATATGAGAATCTGCTCCACTATCTAAATACAATTGATATAAAAGACAAAACAACAATTAACAACAATTATTGTCTATCATACATATCAATCTCACACAGATCAATTACAACGCTATTTCAATTCCACAACCCAAATTTGTTTAATTTTCTACTACAGAGAAAAGTGTAAAGGTATGTAAGTGTAGCCATGCGGCCCAAAAACTACATCTTCCAGCGTACCTGCCTCTGAACGGCCCCTCCTACCTGACGTCAATTAGTTTAAGATTGCACCCGTGGAAGTCAGCTGATGACCACGCTGGAAGAATTGTTTGTTTGTGTTGCGTTTGGTGGGTTATTAGCTTCCTAAAGTATTAACTATAATCCTGCCTACCTAGTGTCACACATTCTGAGTAGTCAGCCATGTTCCTGGTTGATTCTGCTTGTGGGAGGTCTGAAAAGCACATGACATTTACAAATTATTATTGAGATTGTTACTTTGTTAAATATCAGACAAACATTAACACTGTCTCTTTCAACTCAACTCAACTCAACTTCACTTTATTGTCGTTGCACAAGAAACACAGAGTGATTTTTGGCAGCGAAATGTTGTTGCTATGGTTTCCGGCAGACACAGAGAATGAGTATTATGTATAAAATAAAAAATATACAGAAATATAAATATAAAACTATGATAAATGTAAATATATAAACAGAGTGCAAATGAACTGGATATAAGTTACGGTAGATACAGTATATATACAGACAGTACTAGAAAAAACGTCAGTGTAAGTTTGGGAATAGATATGTGGAACATATTAGCAGCAGGGTGGAGATTTCACATTGATAGGGAGTATTGCACTAAAAGTATTGAAAATATTTCACTGAAATTGGTGGGGGGGTTATTTAGCATTGAGCAGTCTGATGGCAAGGGGGAAGAAACTTTTGCTGAGTCTGGCTGTTCTGCAGCGAATGCTGTGGAACCTTCTGCCAGACGCCAGCCGGGAGAACAGTCCTTGGTGGGGGTGGGTGGGGTCAGAGAGGATCCTGTGGGCTCTGGACAAGCAGCGGCTGTCTGCTATGTCTCGGATGGGGGGGAGAGGGGTCCCGATGATCTTCTCCGCTGTCCTCACCACTCTCTGCAAAGGCTTCCAGTCAATGGCTCTGCAGCTCCCAGACCAGACGGAGATGCAGCTGGTCAGCAGGCTCTCAATGGTCCCTCTGTAGAAGGTGGTGAGGATGGGAGGGGGGAGGGAGGCTCTCCTCAGTCGCCGCAGGAAGTGCAGGCGCTGCTGTGCCTTCTTCACCAGGGAGGAGGTGTGGAGTGACCAGCTGAGGTTGTCGGAGATGTGCACCCCCAGGAACTTGGTGCTTCTCACAACTTCCACAGCTGTGCCGTTGATGAGGAGGGGCGTGTGGCTGGGTCTGGATCTCCTGAAGTCCACGATGATCTCCTTTGTTTTATCAACGTTCAGGACCAGGTTGTTCACCCTGCACCAGTCCACCAAGTGTCGCACCTCCTTTCTGTAAGCCAGTTCGTTATTGTCCTGAATGAGGCCCACAACGGTTGTGTCGTCCGCGTACTTCAGGATGTGGTTGCTGTTGTACCTTGGACGACAGTCGTGGGTCATCAGGGTGAAAAGCAGGGGGCTCAGAACGCAGCCCTGGGGGGAGCCGGTGTTCAGGGAGATGATACTTGAGGTGTTGTTCCCCACGCGGACAGACTGGGTTCTGTCGGTAAGAAAGTCCAGCAACCAGTTACACAGGGGGGTATTGAGTCCCAGGGGCTCCAATTTGCATACCAAGTCCTGGGGGATGATCGTATTGAATGCTGAGCTGAAATCCAGGAACAGCATCCGTACGTGGGTGTTCTTCTCCTCCAGGTGCTCCAGGCTTAGATGGAGAGCAGAGGAGATGGCATCCTCAGTGGAGCGGTTGGGCCGGTATGCAAACTGGGCTGGGTCGAATGATGGGGGGAGTAAAGAGATGATGTGGTCCTTGACAATCCTCTCGAAGCACTTCATGATGGTGGATGTGAGTGCAACGGGGCGAAAGTCATTAAGGCCTGTGATGGCAGATGTCTTGGGCACTGGAATTATTGTGGCTGACTTGAAGCATGGGGGGACGACGGCCTGGTTCAGTGAGATGTTGAAGATGTCTGTGAGCACGTGGGCCAGCTGGTCTGCACATTCCTTGATCAGCCGTCCTGTAATATTGTCAGGGCCTGCAGCTTTCCGTGCGTTGACCTTCCTCAGTGCTCTCCGCACATCAGTGGTTTCGAGCCGGAGAGTCTGTTCATCAGGATGGTTCATCAGTCTGTTCATCAGGATTTCAGAGTCAGGATCAGTTGCAGCTGGTGATGAAATTTGTTGGGGGGGCTTAGTAATACGTGACAGGTCAGAACACAACACACAAAATCTAAAAACCAGTTGAACAAGACCATTGTTGAGGTATCAATACAATAAGAGACAGACTTTGGATATTGTAAAACTAAAATGAAGAGATTTGGGGCAGAATAGATTCAAAAAGTAGGCTACTTTAATTAAATGAACTTTAATGAACACATGTTACACCATCTAAACACCAGTTAAATTAGATCATTGTTAAACTATCAATACAATTAGAGACAGACATTGGATATTGTTGAACTATCAATAGAATCAAGGAAGAGACATAAGATATTGTTGAATTATCAATACCTGACCTATGTAAAAATGGTGTTTGACACAATGAAACAATGGAGTTTTCCTTGACCGCAGTTGCCAAACTGACGAGTTTCTGCTAGCCTAGCCTATCTTCTCTTCTCTGTGACTAATTACAGTTGTGGCATGAATGTTTGCTGATGGATGTATTTGATTGATTCAATGAATCGTCCAATCACGTTGAGATTAAAAATATGGAAAACAATGCCATTGGTCTGGGCGCACAGAGGTGCGAACTAGACGCAAATTTTTATGCACCAATGAAAGAAAGCAAAAAGTTTGCTGGCTCTCATAGACTCCAGTATTCAGTATTACCGGCACCCTTGACCCTTAGGAAATTCAATCTGCCAAAGACGATGATGGTGCACTTTTACACCGCCATCATCGAATCCTTCCTCACCTCCTCCATCACCATCTGGTACCCTGCTGCCACTGTCAAGGACAAGGGCAGACTGCACCGTGTCATTCGCTCCGCAGAGAAGGTGATCGGCTGCAATCTGCGATCTCTCCAGGACCTGTATGCCTCCAGGACCCTGAGGCGAGCAGGTAAGATTGTGGCCGGCCCCTCACACCCCGGATACAAACCTTTTGAAACACTCCCCTCTGGCAGGAGGCTGCGATCCATCAGGACCAAAACCTCATGCCACAAGGAGAGTTTCTTCCCATCTGCAGCCGGCCTCATCAACAAGGCCTGGGCTCCCCGCTGACACGGACCCTTATCCTCTCCCCCCACAGTCACCACACTTCACATTTATTTATCAACAGATATGTTTCCCTTTTTTTTGCACATATTGTATATTGTATACTGTCCTGCACATATTGTATACTGTAAATATTGTTATTTCTATTTTTTTTTTAACTTTATTTACTACCGCGGTACTTCCATTTTACTTACTATTTAGTACAGCAAATTCCTTGTATGTAAAAATACAATACATACAATAAATCGATCCTGATTCCTGGAGGAGGGCTTTATATCGAATGACAAATAGCAAGCCTAGCCTAATGAATTGTATCCACCTGGACAACACTACTCTCCCCCTCACCTGTGATTTCTCATCCTGCCTTGAGAGCTCTGGTTACCACATCTTCAACGACTTCCCTGCCCATATCAAAGGACATACACTGGACTTAACATGCTGCTCTGGTCTCACTCCCTCCAACTGCACAGCTGATCAACTCCCCATCACTGACCACTTCCTCCTTTCATTTAATGTCACACTCCGCCTCTCCATGACCAAGCCATCACGTCTCATCTCATTCTGTAATATTAAGGCTATAAATCCTCTCACCCTTCACTCCACCATCGCATCTTTACCGGACCCGGACTACTCTTCCTCCCCTGATGAACTGGTTCCTCACTACAATAACTCCCTCATTACCATTCTCAACTCCCTCACTCCTGTTAAAACTCGGACTGTCTCATTCTCCCATTCTGCCCCTTGGTTCACCCCTGAACTCCGATCCATGAAGTCCAAAGGTCGTCAACTCAAGCGTCTCCATAAAAAGACTGGTCTCACTGTTCATCATGACATGTACAATAATCAAATCTTACATTATAAGACTCTATCACTTCAGCCAAATCCACCTACTATTCCAGTCTCATCTGTTCCAACCACGGCAACTCCAAGGCACTTTTTTCACTTCTCAACAAAATCCTCCAACCCCCTGATCTCCTACCCCCCCCCCCCCCCCCCCCACCTGTACTCTTCGGACACGTGTGAATCCCAACTTCAAATACCTCCGCCCCATTTCCAACCTATCTTTCATCTCCAAAATACTCGAGAAAATCGTTTCTTCTCAACTCCATTCCCATCTATCTCAAAACAGTCTATATGAACAGTTCCAATCTGGTTTCCGTCCCCGTCATAGTACTGAAATGGCCCTTCTGAAAATCACCAACGACCTTCTTACGGCAGCTGATTCTGGTCTACTCTCCATCCTCATCCTCCTTGACCTGAGTGCGGCCTTTGACACAATGTCCCATACCATCCTCCTCAGCAGATTATCCTCCATCGGCATCACTGGCATTCCCCTTGACTGGTTCCACAACTATTTTTCAGACCGCACTCAGTTCATCCAACTCAAATCCTTCCGTTCCCATCCCTCCCCGGTCTCCTCTGGTGTCCCCCAGGGCTCTGTCCTTGGTCCCCTCCTTTTCATTACTTAACTCCTTCCCCTTGGCCTTATTTTCCGCAAATTTAATATTATTTTTCACTGCTTCACGGATGACACCCAGCTCTACCTCTCTACCAAACCCAACTCCATCCTCCCCCCCTCCTCCCTGACAGATTGCCTCTCTGAACTACATACCTGATTCACCTCAAATTTCCTCAAATTTAACAGTGAGAAAAACAGAAATCCTTCTAGTTGGCACTAAATCCACTTTATCCAAAGTCGACAGTTTTTCTCTCTCAATTGACAGCTCCATAGTTTCCCCCTCCTCCAGTCTGGGTGTCATCCTCGATGGCTCACTCTCATTCAAATCCCATATCAACATCACCACCCACACTGCCTATTTCCATCTTCGTAACATAAATCGCCTCCGTCCCTCCCTCACCCCCCACACCACCTCTATTCTTGTACATAGCCTTGTCACCTCCCGTATCGATTATTGTAACTCTCTCCTCTTTGGTCTCCCCCAGAAATCCCTCCATAAGCTCCAACTGGTCCAGAACTCAGCTGCCCGTATCATCTCCCAAACCCTCTTTCCACCATATCACTCCCATCCTACAGCAACTTCACTGGCTTCCTATTAACTTCCGTAATAACTACAAAATTATCCTTCATACCTTCAAAGCCATCCAACCTCGCCCCTCCCTACCTGTCTGACCTCCTTCACACTGCCACCTCCACCCGCTCCCTCAGATCCTTCTCTTCCATCCACCTCACTGTCCCCTCTGCCTGGCTCACCATCATGGGGAGCAGAGCTTTCAGCCGCTCTGCCCCCAAACTCTGGAACTCACTCCCATCTGACATCCGAAATATTGACTCCCTCCCTCAGTTCAAATCCTCTCTCAAAACCTACCTATTCAGGACAGCTTTCTCACTGTAGTTTTCATGTTGTTTTTTACTTGCACTTTTAATAGTTTTGTTATTTGCTTGAGGATTAAGCGGCGTGGGACTAGTGCAGGAGCCATGGTGAGGAACAAGAAGACGGAGAGGAGGTGGAGATAAAAGCCCCGTCTTCCCTCGGTTATCATGGGGAATGTACGCTCACTGCCCAACAAGATGGACGAACTATCAGCCCTCATTACCGGACAGCGCGAGTACCGGGAGTGCAGTGTGTTGAGCCTGACAGAGACATGGCTGAACGGGAATATACCAGACCGCTCAGTGGAACTAGCCGGCTTCACGCTAGTTTGGGCGGACAGAGACAAACAGAGCGGTAAGAAGTCGGGTGGCGGACTTGCCGTCTTTGTTAACTCCAAATGGTGCAACCCGGGACATGTTACCACGAAGGAAATCATGTGCACACCTGATGTCGAGCTGTTAGCGGTGGGACTGAGACCGTACTATCTGCCCTGTGAGTTTGGCTGCCATTGTTGTTATTGTTTACACTCCACCATAGGCTGTGGTGGCGCGGGCTTGTGACGTCATTCATTCCTCCATCGCAGACCTGCAGACTAGACATCCCTTATGATAGTAAACGGAGACTTTAACCATGTAAAAATATCAAAGACACTGACTGACTTCACCCAGTATGTGACCTGCAGCACTAGAGGAGATAAGACCTTGGACTTACTGTATGCCAATGTAAAGGAGGCATACAGTGCAACAGCCCTTCCCCCCCTAGGCAAATCAGACCACTGCTTGATACTACTGTCTTCTATGTATAAGCCTCTTATGAGGAGACAGCCCATCACCACCAGGACTGTGCAACAGTGGTCTGAGGAGGCTGAGGAGGCCCTGAGGGAGTGCTACAGGACAACAGACTGGGGGCTGTTTCAGGAAGACTACGGTGATGATATTGAGGGTCTCACTCAATGCGTCATAGACTACATAAAGTTCTGTGAGGAGAGTGCTGTCCCTACTAAGGAGGTCCGCTGCTTCCCCAACAGCAAACCCTGGATCAACAGGGACATCAAAGTCCTGTTGAACCGTAAGAGGAGAGCCTTCATGGCAGGAGACAATGAGGACACACAGAGGGAGATACAAAGAGAGCTGAGGAGGGAACTGATGGCTAAGGACTGCTACAAAAGCAGGATAGAGGGGAAGCTGCAGCAGAACAACCCCCGAGAGGTGTGGGCAGGGGTCAGAACCATCACCGGCATGAAAACTGCCGGAGGATCACAGGAGGGGACAAAGGAATGGGCCGACGAGTTAAACCTGTTTTTTAACAGATTTGACTCACCAACTGGGGCCAGATCATCAACACCCCCTCCCTCCTCCTGCTCTACTCATCTCCCTGCTGTACCACTAGACCCAGGCATGGCAGCTCTTGCACCTCCCCTCCCAGCACCACCCTCTCTCTCTCTCTCTCGTTCCACACTCACAGGGAGGCTGGACCTATGTCCAGCCCAGAGGACAGTCACCCCCTCGCCACACCCCCTACTATTCCTGCAACCCCAGCAATAACAACCCCAACCATCAACACCAGCCACGTGAGACGGCAGCTCACAAGGATCAGGCCAAACAAGGCCAGAGGACCCCCCGAGGGTGCTCAAGACCTGTGCGGAGTGTTCACGCATCTTTTCGGCCTCTCCCTTAGGCTGAAAAAGGTGCCAACTCTATGGAAGACTTCCTGCGTAATCCCTGTGCCGAAGAAGGGTCGTCCCAACGCTCCACGGGACTTCAGACCTGTGGCTCTAACATCACACGTCATGAAGACCTTTGAAAGGTTGGTTCTGGATCACCTCAAGCCCATGGTGTGTGACTGCCTTGACCCACTGCAGTTTGCGTACCAGACCCACATCAGCGTGAAGGATACCATCATCAACCTGCTTCACAGAGCTTATACACACCTGGAGAGGCCACAGAGCATGGTGAGGATCATGTTCTTTGACTTCTCCAGTGCTTTCAACACCGTCCAGCCAGGCCAGCTGGCTGAGAAGCTCCTGGTGATGCAGGTCGATCCTGACATGATGGCATGGATTACGAACTACCTCACGAACAGGCAGCAGTATGTCAGGATGCAACACTGCTTGTCAGACACGGTGACAAGCAATACCGGCACAGCCCAGGGAACTGTACTTTCACCATTCTTGTTCACCTCGGATTTCTGCTACAACTCCCGAACATGCCACCTGCAGAAGTTCTCTGACGACTCTGGATGCATCACAGACAACAGGGAGGAGGAGTACCGGGAACTGGTGAACAACGTTGTGGGATGGTGTGACGGGAACCACCTTCAGCTCAACACAGGGAAAACCAAGGAGCTGGTGGTGGACTTCAGGCACAGAAAGAGCCCCCCATTACCGGTTTCCATAAATGGGAAGGAGGTGGAGATGGTGGATACCTGTAAGTTCCTTGGGGTGCACCTGAACAATAAACTGGACTGGTCGGACAACACTGAGGCCCTCTACAAGGGCCAGAGTAGGCTCTTCTTCCTGAGGAGGCTCAGATCTTTCAATGTGTGCACTAGGCTACTACGGATGTTCTACCAGTCTGTGGTAGCCAGTGTCACCTTCTTCACTGCTGTGTGCTGGGGGGAGGCATTGGGAGCGGTGTTGCCAGCAAGCTGAATAAGCTGGTGAGGAAGGCGAGCTCTGTGGCGGGGATGAAGCTGGACTGTGTGGAGGCGGTGACAGAGAGGAGGATGAAGGGAAAGCTGCAGGCGATCCTGGACAACCCCTCTCACCCTCTCTATGCCGAGCTGAGGCAACTCAGGAGCACGTTCAGCCACAGGCTCACTCAGCCACGTGCCTCAAAGCGCTTGGGCGGCTCTTTCATCCCATCAGCTATCAGGCTCTACAACACCTCAACCACCCGCTCCCAAAGTCTCGGAAGCCCCAACACCACCAGATAATGGACTGAACACCACACCTCAGGACTGTTTTCTAAGCCGTTGTTATTTTAGGTCTCACATGTTTTACTTACACTATCATGAATATCCTGTATAATTTGCACATTTTGCATTTTGCACATTCTGCACATTTGCACATCTATTTTGCAGAACTTACAACTGCACATCTATTTTTATTTTTATATCTACACCTACACACCTAGGCAATTTCCCTCAAGGATCAATAAAGTATGTCTGTCTGTCTGTCTGTACACTTTATATCTACACTACTGATTGCACTATTCATCTACCAATTGCACTGTTCATCTCAATGATGACTACTATGTATGTCCATCTACCAATTGCACTGTCCATCTCAATGATGACTACTATGTATGTATATAGGTTCTCATTCTTTCACCTGATCTGATTTTAAGAGTTCGCATATAATTTAATCTTGTTTAGGTCAATCTATTTATCGTTTATTGTCTATAGTCAGGTTTTTTATCGCACTCCTCTATCCCCTTGTACTGCTGGTCAATGTGAATTTCTCCTGAGGGGGGATTAATAAAGGAATATATTATCTTATCTTTTTTTTGGGGGGGGGTATGGAGGGGGATGATTGGCTTGAAGAGATGAGGGCAACTTTGAGAACTAGACACCTTGTTGCTGTTAATCAAGCCTATTTTACATATGACCATCTTGAGGGGGAAGCTAAGGATGAGATTAGGTACCGGCCCAGAGTAGAGAGGGAAGACCCAGAGAAAATCAAACCCGTACAAAAAGATTTGTACTAGTTTTCTAAATCTTATGTTTCCCTGCAATAGAGTTTATTTGCTAGAAGACAGCAAGAGGGGAAGTCAATTCAAGAATTTTCACATGCTCTGTATTGTCTCATGGAGAAGGTTGAACGTGCCCCAAGAGTGATGTGTGATGCCCCCACTCTCCTCAGGGATCAGTTTGTCGAACATGTCTCTGACCCTAACTTACGTAGAGAGTTGAAACGAATCGTGCGGCAACATCCTGATTATGACCTCTTAGACATAAGAGCAGAGGCCATTCGCTGGGAGCGAGCGTGACGACCCGATGAGCCTAGGCCTAGGAGTTACTCGGTCCCGTCATTTAGTGCCATGCAATGTTCTGGGGTAAGGGCAGCTGATGGTTCTAGCAGCATGGAAATTATAGAATTGAAGTGCATTTTACAGAAGCAACAAGTGCAGCTCAATCAATTGACACAGGGTTTGCTAGCACTACAGGCAGCCTCCAAGCCTTCCACTAGGTCAGTGTGCCCAGAGTCTGTTATATGCAGATGCCGCCTGAAACCAGGTCACTATGCTAAGGAATGTAATGAAGAACGTGCTGGTTCCCAGATTCAACAGCCCAGGGCCCCACACCACACAGCAGCCACCTCTGCAGCTCAGGAGGTGGGAAACTTCTTCCCCCTGATGTGAGGAGCCAAACATCAGGAGGAGAGGACATTGGCTCAGATCTACAGACCCCTCCTGACTACTGCTCCTAGCCTGGTAGCACCTTGTCCCCAAGTAACTGTCAGTTTAGGAGATTTACCTGTTAGTCTTCTCTTAGATACAGGATCAATGGTGACTACCATTGCTGAAAGTTTTTTCCTTCAGCATTTCCAGAGTGCCCCTAGGTGCTGCTACTTGCAGCTATGTGCTGCTAATGGGCTACAAATTCCCTATGTGGGGTATGTTGAGCTGGATATCACCGTTTTTGGCAAGATCATACCACAACGAGGTGTGTTGATTATCAAAGACCCCCCAAGCCAAACCTCCCCCTCAAGTACTCCTGGTGTCTTGGGTATGAATGTAATAAGAGAATGCCACCACCAGTTATTCACTCAACATGGCACGAATCTCTTTGATCTCCCCATAGTGCAGCAAGCCCCACTCCCGTGGCAGCAGGCGCTACAGCATTGTCACCATGCTCAAACTGATACCGCACAAGGCAGGACAGGATTGGCCCGGGTGAGGGGTAGGCGTCCCATCACTATACCTGGGGGTACCATTAAGTGGGTTACAGCTACATGTCCTTCTCAGTTTAGTAGGTTTTGCAGTGCTGCACTGCTAGAGCCCCTTGACGATGGTAGGTCCCTTCCAGAGTGTGTCCTATTCTCGCCAGCAATGGTCATGGTAACTAAAGGTACAGTTTATGTTCCAGTGGTTAATGTGGTTGAGACTGACATACTTTTATATCCTGCCGCCCCATAGGTCTTTTGACTCAGGCGCAGATTGTCAGTTTGCCGGAGAGCATGAGTTTGGTGAGGTCATAGCTACAGTTTCTACCCAAGACGCTGAGGTCAACCCAGTGAGAAAGCACATTGAATCTATGGATCTCTCTACACTTTCTGAATCAGACCAGACAAAAGTTAAGTCCATGCTATTGAAGTGTGAGAGTGTGTTTGCAGCTTCTGACCTAGATCTTGGTTGTACTAACCTGGTGACACATGATATCCCTTTACTTGACAACGCCCCAATAAGGCAGAGGTATAGCCAAATTCCCCCGTCTGACTATGAGGAGGTTAGAACCCACATACGTCACCTGTTAGACAGCCAAGTTATACGGGAAAGCTGTAGCCCCTATGCTTCTCCTATCGTCCTGGTAAGGAAGAAGGATGGTAATTTGAGACTGTGTGGACTACAGACTGCTAAATGACAATACAGGCAAGGATGATTTTCCTCTACCAAGGATTGAGGAGTCCTTGGATGCTCTGTCCGGAGCTCAGTGGTTCTCCATGTTTGATTTAGCCAGTGGTTACCATCAGGTTGCAGTCGCGGAACAAGATAAAATGAAAACTGCAGTCTGCACTCCCTTCAGCCTATTCGAGTTTCAAAGGATGCCGTTTGGTTTAAGTAATGCTCCGAGTACATTCCAGAGACTGATGGAGCAGATGTTTGGTGACCAACACTGTCGTTCCCTGCTGTTGTATCTCGATGATGTTGTTGTTTTCTCCTCTACAGTGGACGAGCACCTAAGCCACCTGGACCTAGTTCTGGGACGTTTTCAGAAAGAGGGCTTAAAAGTCAAGCTGGAGAAGTGCTTTTTTTTCAACAGTAAGTACAGTATCTGGGGCATGTAGTCTCTGCTGCAGGTGTCTCTACAGATCCCCAGAAGATTGCGGCAGTAACTGATAGGACAACACCAACTACAGTGACAGAACTCAGGTCATTTCTGGGTTTTGCCAGGTACTACAGACGTTTTGTCGAGGGGTTTGCCAAGCTGGCTGCCCCTCTCTATGAATTGGTTTCCGTGATCTTACGGGAAAGAAGAATCGCAGAGGCCGGGGGGTTGCCCTGCAGGAGGCCTGGACCCAACAGTTTGAACACAGCTTGGAGGAAGGACAAGTTGGTGTCCTCGCCTGTATTAGCTTATGCCAACCTTATTCCTTATCCCTCCCTTTTATTCTAGAGGTGGATGCCAGTCTTGAAGGGCTGGGGGCAGTAGTCTCCCAGGAGCAGAGCGGGAAAGTCAGACGCACTGCCTACGCATGTCGCAGCCTCCACCCTGCCGAAAAGTGCACAGTATGGACTGATAACAATCCCCTCAGTCACCTAAATACTGCTAAATTGGGGGCTACAGAACAGTGCTGGGTGGCTGAGTTAGCGGTCTTTGATTACACTGTACGGTACCGCCCGGGGTGTAACAACCAAAACGCTGATGCCCTATCTAGGCAGCACCTGCCCCAGGGAGGGGTAGTAACTGGTACAACACGCCCTGGGACTCCTTTATTCAAGATTCAAGATTCAGGTATCTTTATTGTCAAATGTGCTACATGGCAGGCATATAGCACAGATAAAATTGTAGTCCTCTCAGACCTGCGGTGCAAAATAAACAATGGACAGACAAACAGACACCGTACAGACAAAAACACAGAAACACAGAAAAGTACGAAAAAGTGAGGTAGTGCATTGAAAAATGGAAAATTGAATCGTGCAAAAATAGTGCAAAAAGTGTCAGTTAAAGTGTCAGTCAGGATGAGAGTTTGTGAGTGGTGGCGGGAGGGCAATGGTCCGAGGTGGGTGCAGGGTTAAGAGTCTGTGGCAGGGGGGCAGAACAGGGAGGGAGTTGAGCCTCCGGACAGCCTGGTGAAAGAAGCTGTCCTTGAGCCTGCTGGTTCTGGCCCGCAGACTCCGCAGTCTCCTCCCCGACGGCAGAAAACTGAAGATACTGTGGGATGGGTGGGTGGGGTCACCAGCAATCCTGATGGCTTTGGCGGTGAGGCAGGTGTTGTAAATGTCCAAAATGGGGGGGAGAGAGACACCGATGATCCTCTCAGCTGCTCTCACTATGCGCTGCAGTGTCTTGCGGCAGGACACGGTGCAGGCACCGTACCACACAGTGATGCAGCTGGTCAGGAGGCTCTCGATGGTGCCTCTGTAGAAGGTGTGCATAATGGTGGATGAGGCCCCAGCTCTTTTTAGTTTGCAGAGGAAGTACAGGCGTTGGTTGGCTTTTTTGGCCAGTGATGCGGTGTTATGGTTCCATGACAGGTCTTCGGAGATGTGCACACCCAGGAACTTGGTGCTGCTCACCCTCTCCACTGTAGTATCGTTGATGATCAGTGGAGCATGCTGTGTGTGTCTATTCTCCTGAAGTCCACAACAATCTCCTTCGTCTTCTCCACATTCAGACGGAGATTGTTATCCTTGCACCACGTAGCCAGCCTGTTCACCTCACTCCTGTAGATCGTCTCATCGCCGTTGTTGATGAGACCCACCACAGTCGTGTCATCCGCAAACTTGATGAAGATGTTGGAGCTGGATGTTGGTGTGCAGTCGTGGGTCAGCAGGGTGAATAGGAGGGGGCTCAGCACACATCCTTGGGGGGCCCCCGTGTTCAGTGTGATGGTGCTGGAGGTGCTGCTGCCGACCCGAACAGTCTGTGGTCTTCCCGTCAGGAAGTCCAACAGCCAGTTGCACAGGGAGGTGTTGAGTCCTAGCTGGTCCAGTTTGTGAATGAGCTGCTGGGGGTGAATGCTGAGCTGAAGTCGATGAACAGCATTCTGACATATGAGTCTTTTGAATCCAGGTGGGTGAGGGCAGAGTGGAGGGCAGAGGAGATGGCATCATCGGTCGAACGATTGGACCGATATGCGAACTGGAAAGGGTCCAGGGTGGGGGGGAGGGCAGACTTGATGTGTTGCATGACTAGCCGCTCGAAGCACTTCATGAGGATGGGAGTGAGTGCGACTGGGCGGTAGTCATTGTGGCAGGAGGGAGACGACTTTTTCGGCACCGGGATGATGGTGGTGGCTTTGAGGCATGTGGGGACAACAGCCTGGCTCAGCGAGGTGTTGAAGATGTCCGTGAAGACATCTGTGAGCTCCTCAGCACAGTCCCTCAATACACGACCGGGAATGTTGTCGGGACCAGAGGCTTTCCGTGGGTGTGTCCCTTTGAGGGATAGCCTCACGCTATCTGGGGATAGCGTCAACACCTGGTCGCCGGGAGAGGGTGGGGTCTTCTGTGCCGGGGTGCTGTTGTCTGCCTCAAAGCGGGCAAAGAAGTCGTTCAGCTCATTCAGCAGAGGGGTGGAGCTGTCGCAGGTCTGCGGAGGGGGCTTGTAGTCCGTTAAGGATTAGATCCCTCGCCACAGGTTCCTGGAGTCTCTGCTGTTGCTGAAGCGGTCGGCGATCCTCCTGGAGTACCGTCTCTTGGCCTTCCTGATGCCGCGTGCCAGGTTGGCCCTGGCTGCCTTCAGCTCCACCTCGTCTCCAGCTCTGAAGGCGGTGTTCCGAGCCCTCAGGAGTCTGTAGACTTCCCCTGTCAGCCATGGCTTCTGGTTGGCCCGAATGCGGATGCTCTTGGTGACCGTGACGTCATCAATGCATTTCCGCGACAGTGTCTGTGTATTCCTGGAGGTCTGTGGTGTTGTTGTAGGTGGCTGCCCGTCTGAACATGCTCCAGTCAGTGGTGAGGAAGCAGTCCTGGAGTGTCTCTGAAGACCCCTCAGGCCACACGCATACCTGCTTTGTTGTTGGTCTGATGACTTTGACCAGGGGTCTGTAAGCAGGCATTAACATTGTGGTGGTGTGGTCTGAGGCGCCTAGGTGGGGCAGGGGGAGGGCTTTGTAGGCCCCCTTATGCGTGGTGTAAACATTGTCCAGGATATTATTGCCACGTGTGGGAAAGTGGATGTGTCCATGGAGTTGTGGAAACACGCTCTTGGGGTTTGCATGATTGAAATCCCCAGCCAGGATGAGGAAAGCATCAGGGTGGGCTGTCTGCTGCTCACTGATGTGCTGGTAGAGTTCATACAGCGCCTCGCTCCTGTTGTTGTTGGAGCCAGGGGGGATGTATATTGCTACCAGGAGTATGGCACTAAATTCCCTCGGCAGGTAGAATGGCCGGCATTTAATGACCAAAAACTCCACCAGTGTTGAGCAGTGTGTGCAAACCACAGCAGCGTTGCGGCACCAGGCATCACTGATGTAAACACAGAGTCCCCCGCCGCGAGTCTTCCCCCCCTCGACGAGCACTCTGTCCGCCCGGTAGCATGTTAGCCTGGCCAGTTGAATGGCACAGTCCGGGACGCTGTCAGTAAGCCATGTTTCCACAAAAACAAAGGCACAACAGTCACTCACCGTTTTGGTGGATGTCCGGAGTAGACGGATATAATCCATTTTATTGTCCAACGATCGTACGTTGGCCAGTACGATCGTAGGGATAGCCGGCCGATGAGGGCTAGCCGCTAGCCTAGCTCGGATACCTCCGCGCTTGCCCCTGTTCTGCTTCCTCATATTCCGCTTGCGGTGCCTCCACTGGCGGCTGGTTGCAGGGGGTCGGTGATTGAGCAGGCCGCTGGAGCAGATCGCAGTCGCGTAGTATTTCCGCGACTGCTGGATTTATATCCATGTTTGTAGTTCTGCCGATGGCAAGCAGAAACTCATGGGAGTATGTGCGTTTCGGGACAGATAGACACGACGATGACGGACATGTGCACGTATGTACACCACAGAAAAAACATAAAAACACCGATTCGACGGGAGAGAGAGGAGCCGCTGCGTGTGTACGCGCCGCCATGTTAGACAACATTATCAGAGACTGTACAGAGAGCTGTTGCGAATACAGGGTCCATTGCCCAACATGCCATTTCTGCTGCTCCAGAGTGATCAACTGATGACCTCATAGCACTGCAGAGAGTTGACCCTGCTATTGGTGCCGTCCTCCTCTTCTTCCAGCAACAGGGTGAAGTGAAGACTTCACCCTGCAGCACTGGGGCTTTTACGTCAGTGGGATTGACTCACAATGAGGAAGAGAGAGGGTGTATCAGCTGGTGCTCCAGAAAGCCTGAGGAGGGAAATATTCCAGCAGCTACAAACCCATCACGGTCATCAAGGCAACAAGCTCACTATGGAGCTTATCCATCAAAGGTGCTATTGGCCAGGTATGGACAAAACTATTAAAAAGTGGTGCCAAACATGTGAGAGATGCAGTGTAGCAAAAGATAAGTCATGGGTCCGAACCCCTATGGGGCATTTGTTGGCCTCTAGACCCAATGAAATATTGGCTATTGACTTTTCATTTCTTGAGCCAGCTAGAGATGGGAGGGAACAAGTGTTAGTGATGACTGACATTTTCTCAAAGTTTACTCAGGTTGTATCTACTAGAGACCAGCTGGCCTCGACAGTGGCAGACGTAATAAAAAAAGAAGTGGTTCTAAAAATACGGTGTCCCAGCACGGCTTCACTCTGACCAGGGCCGCAGTTTTGAAAACAGGATTATCCAACAGTTGTGCGAACTGTACAACATTAAGAAGTCC
Source organism: Urophycis tenuis (assembly GCA_036785325.1). Taxonomy (NCBI): domain Eukaryota; kingdom Metazoa; phylum Chordata; class Actinopteri; order Gadiformes; family Phycidae; genus Urophycis; species Urophycis tenuis. The sequence continues at coordinate 18,149,280 of JAXIVH010000003.1, read as the reverse complement.
AGAACCACACCCTAAATGGCCAATGTGAACGCTTCAACAGAACCCTCAATGATCTCCTCCACACCTTATCAGCAGAGCAGAAGCAAAGATGGCCAGAGTATCTTCAGCAGGTTCTGTTCAGCTATAATACGACACCCCACCAAACCACAGGTAAGTCTCCCTTCTTGCTAATGTTGGGTAGCCTGCCTGTGGATTTCCTGCTTGGTCGGGTGGAAGAGCCAGCTACGGGGGAAGTCTGTAATTGGGTTCGAGAGCATCAGCGACAATTGCAGGTGGCCGTGGAAAGTGCCCGGGACAAGATGAAACAGGTTGCAACACAGCGGAAAGATAGGGCGGACCAGCAGGCTCAGCAAAAGGTATTACCAGTGGGTCAGCATGCATATCTACGGGACCATTCTGTCATGGGTTCGTTTTATCCGTGCGAAAAAAAAAAGCTGGCTTAGCCGGCGAACTTCGGTGTGGTGATTTTTATTTACAAAAAAACAAAAACAAAACCCTAACACCCAGTGGAAGAAAAAATGGCCACAAAATGCAAGTACCCGCACAAACAAAAAAACATGGTATTTACATGAGCTGGACCCTTTTCACAAGCTTGGAACCCAGGTAGCATCACTGTTCGAGAGCCCCCTTGCTAATGCCCTGGGCTCTCCTTATATAGGTGGTGAGACCTCCTGAAAAAGGAGGTGCAGTGTATGCTGTCGCCCCACAACATAAGCTTACAAAGTACGCCAGGTGCATCACTCTATGTTTAACCTGTGTCTGTTCTTGATGTTCCCCCCAGCCCGGTAGCAAAACGTGACCTAGCTACCGTAAGCCCTGATACAGAGGTGGGAGGACTGTGGGTGGCAGTGGGTCACGCATCTGGACCAGAGGCTTCCCGGCCTGCCAATGTGCCTGAAGTGGATCCAATGCTTCATGCTGCAGCATCTACAGCGGTTTCTACAACGGTTTCACTTGAGGTTCCTACCGGTACTAGTTCCCGCTCAACACCTTGCCCAGAGATGGTGAGGTCTACCCGTGAGACAGCTGGTAAACATTCCAACCCCCACCATTTGCCTGTGACGGTAAGGAGTACAGCACATGGGGCTACAAATTCCCAGATAACTGGTTCTAGTGGTTCCAGCCCAGTGCTGTTTAGACCTTGGTCTTGATCTTAAATTGTCGGGCTGCAAATTTAAGAACCCAGGGGCAGAATGTGACCGGTAGGAATTTTGTCCCTAGCTGGACACCGTCAAGATGTCAGCTCCTCCTACTTCCTCATTGTTGTCAGTATAAAGGCACACGGGCAAGCATGGCAGGCTCTCCTCTGCTGCTGCGTCCTCATGTCTCCCCCTGGTGTGATTGTTGGGTGTCTTTCTGTGGTCCTGTCGCTGTCCTGTATGCCCTCCGCTCCCACATACAGAGCCGTACACCTCGAGCCTGTATGTCATGAGCCAGACTGCCACTGCTGTTTTGTTTGTTTTTGTCGGGTTACGTTGATTTGTTGTATTTATGTTTTTTTTTATTTTTCCCCCAAGAAGTTATAATAATTGACTGTTGCAGCAGTACATGTGGGTTTTAATCTATTTTCTTGCTTTGTGTGAGCGCTGCAGTATTGTATTGCGTGGCCGCACTGACGGTGGAGGGACTGCTGGTTCAGAGTTTCTCACCCGAGCTTCACACTCTCCCTGTGTGTTTGGTACTTTTGCATGCCCCTCAGTTTATACTTTTTTTTTTTTTTTGTAGTTTGGGTATTTTGCTGTGTGTGTGCATGTGTATGTGTCGAGCACAAAGCAGGGTGAGGGCTCTGGCCCCATAGAATTTGTCCCTCTCCCAATGGTGGCTTCACCTAGCCATCTTGTAACACTCTTTTACTGATCTATGTTGCTTAGAAGCTGTTTTATTAAAATGCTGTTTTAAATATTCCTGCTGCTCCAAGTAGAAACTGCTGAATTTTTATATCATAAAACTGTAATATTGGGGGAATCATTTGTCTCTGCCCGCCTTTATTGTTGTCACTTGTATCATCACTCTTAAACATACCTGGCTCAGACTACATAAAGATCTGGTATATAGTGAGAACAGAAGCAATCCTATTCCTGAGCCTTGAGGGACACCAATGTTTAGTGAGCGGGGTTTGGACAGGGAGCCATTCCATGTGACCTGATAAATGCAATTCATAAGGTAAGATGTGAACCTGGCTAGCGCAGCGTCAGTAATGCCGAGATTAGTGAGAGTAGTGAGGAGGGTCTGGTGGTTCACAGTGTCAAACGCTGCAGACAGGTTGAGGAGAACAATGAGAGGGAAGAGGCCTTGGCGGCACAAAGGGAGTCGGTCACCGTCAGGAGGGCTGTCTCTGTAGAGTGTGCAGTCTTGATGTCAGACTGATAAAGTAGTTGGAAAAAATCATCAGCAGTGAGTGATGAAGGGGCTGGAGGGGAGGGAGGGTTGAGGAGGGAGGAGAACATGGAAAACAGTTTTCTGGGGTTGGGGGGAGGGCAGTTGATCTTGTTCCGGTAGAATGTAGATTTGACTGCTGACACTGTGGAGGTGAAGTCTGAGAGGAGGTGAAGTTAGTGGGGGATATCATCAGGACAGCCTGATTTCTTCCATTTCCTCTCAGCTGCTCGTAGCTCTGTTCTATGAGCCCATTTGGACAGCCAAGGAGGAGAAGATTGCGCTGCTCTGGATGTGAGGGGACAGAGGGAATCCAAGGAGAAGGAGAGGGAAGATAGCAGGGTAGAGGAGGCTTTCTCAGTTGAGAGTAGTGAGTTCTGGGGGGAGAGAACAGCAGAGGAAAGAGTAGAGGGAGAGAGGGTTTTCAGGTTATGGTGGGTGGTGACAGTGTTGGGGGTATGAGGAACAAAGGAGGGGGACTTCAAAGGGAGAGAGAAAGCACCAAAGTAATGGTCAGACACAGGGAGTGGGATAAGAGAGTGCACGGGTACTGCAGGACCTTGAGAAAACAAGGTCAAGTTGGTTCCCAGCTCTGTTGGTAGGAGGGGGAGGAGAGAGCGTTAGGTCAAATGTAGTGAAAAAGGTTGTAAAGTCAGATGATTACAACTTCTCTGGCTGGACGGTGAAGTCGCCCTGGACAACCAGTGGAGTGCCGTCTTCGAAGGGACCTGGAGGATGGTAGATTACTGCAATGTAGAGCTTGATAGGAATGGTGATAGCAACAGCGTGGAGTTCAAATGCTGATCTGGTCAGGTGTTCCAAGGGAAGCACCCGGTAGGACCACTTGGGTGAGATGAGGAGTCCAGTACCCCCTCCACGCCCTGATGGTCTTGGGGTGTGTGAGAAGGAGTAGGCAGTAGAGAGGGCAGCCAGAGTGGCCGTGATGTCTGGGGTGATCCAGGTTTTTGTGAGGGCCAGGAAGTGGACGGTCTGGAGCAGGCATAGGCCGAGATGGAGTCTGCGTTCCTGACCACCGATTGGCAGTTCCAGAGTCTACCCATCACTTCGAGGTCAGTGCACGGAGAGAGATGGGTAGAGCAGATTGGAAGGAGTGCAGTGTCGAGTATTGGGTCATGGATGGAGTCTGTGTCGGGTAGATGTCCAGACTGGGATAGGGGTTACACACATGGCTACAATACACAATGCAGTACACTAGGGTCAGGGTTAGCAGTGGTCTCTAGAGGGCTTCCTCGAGGGCCTCCCACAGAGACTCCCTTAGTCTTTGTTCGACCAGTCTTAGTTTGCCGGTTGTGACGGTAAAGCTGACGCTAACAACACTAGCACTTTTCTGTAGGGAAGCTAAACGTCTAGTCATAGCTCCACACAACATATTGACCACTAAAGGAAAATATATTACTTTTACCAATAAAAGCAGCATGTGAACTGTCACTGTAATGGACACATCTTTGTGGTAGCTGTTATTGAATGTATAGCACAATATTAGATGATCTATAAACATGTTCACGTATTTTAGCCTACATTATCCAGCTCAACTGTTAGCTTGTTAGCTAACATATCTATTTATATTTATTAAAAAAAAAACATTTATGAGAAATATGTGGCCAGCACGACGCTAACATGCTAGCCGCGCAGTTTAGTGGAATCTACAGGAAACAATGGTTTTTGAGTAAATATGTAGATAGAGAAAGAAACATGTTATTGAATGTATGGCACAATATTAGCTAATCCATGAACATGTTCTCGTATTTTAGCCGGCCTACATTATCCAGCTCAACTCTTAGCTTGTTTTCTAACATATATCTATTTATATTCATTTTATAAAAACACTTATGAGACGTTTCGTGACTAACATGACGCTAACGTGCTAGCCGCGCAGTTTATTCGAATCTACAGAAATGACGTTTATTCAGTAAATATGTTGATAGAACAAGAAACACTAAGGTAACGTTAACTTACTAAAAATACACACAACAATAGAAGTAATTAGGAGTATAGCATTAATCTATTTCACAAAATAGTAAAATAAGATAAGATTAACTTTATTTATCCCCAAGGGGAAATTCAATCGCTCTGGCTCCCAGCACTACTTCGCTAGCATGTAGCTTGGCCCAGTATATTCCTTAGGATCCAAACGGGGGTGAAGTTAGAAGCGACCAAGCACTTCCATGTTTTCCCTATTTAAATTAACGGTTACGTGAGTAGTTACATGACCCAAGTATGGTTACACAAAATAAACCTGGGAGCACAGTAATATCATCACTCCTAAAAGATCCTCTCCCCCTCCCCCTGTTACTTCCGTGACTTTTTACTTCTATTACTACAGGTAGTGCAGGCGACAGCGTGCAGGTCACGTTGGTTCTATTGACGGAAGTAACAGGGGGAGAGGACCTTTAGGAGTGATAGTTTTTTGGAGGGGATGGGAGACATTGTCCATGATCACCAGCAATTTTGCCAGCATCATGTCCTCCGCCACCTCCGTGACTCGGTGACAAGCTTAGAGCCAACACCTGCCCTGCCTTTTTAATGAGTTTCTTGAGTCTTTGCTTCCTTTGCTTTGGACACCAGGACACCACAGCGAAGAAGATGGTGCTCGCAACAACAGACTCATAAAACATGTTCAGCATCCGGTTGCAGACGATGAAGGACCTGAACCTCCTCAGGAATTAAAGCCATAGATGTAGACTGGATCATGTAGACTGCATCCGTGTTTGAAGTCCACTCCAGTTTGTTTTCCAGCACCACCCCCATGTATTTGTACAATTCCACAATGTTGACGTCAACCCCCCCAATGCAGACTGGAGAGGGCGGAGGCTTGTTCCTCCTGAAGTCCACCACCATCTCGTTTGTCTTTGCGACGTTCAGCCGCAGGTGGTTCACCCCACACCACTTCACAAATTTGCCAACCAGGTCCCTGTACTCATCCTCCCTCCCACTCGCTACACACCCCACAATGGCCGTGTCATCAGAGTATTTCTGCAGATGACGAGACTCACTGCGGTACTTAAAATCTGCAGTATAGGTGGTGAAGAGGAATGGTGACAGCACAGTTCCCTGTGGAGCCCTGATGTTGCTGATCAGACGGTCAGACACACAGTTCTTTAATCTCACAAACTGCGGTCTAGCCGTCAGATAGTCATCGGCCCATGTGACGAGGCATGTTCTCCAGTTTTGTCTTCAGCAGCTTAGGCTGGATGGTATTGAAGGCACTGGAGAAGTCAAGGATCATGACGCGGACCGAGGTGTTGGGTCTATCCAAGGAGGAGTAGGCCTCCTGCAGCAGGTAGATGATTGCATCATGTTGTGGAAAAAAAGTAATCAAGGGAGGTCCGGAAGGGAGGTCCGGTGCGGGAGAATTGTTAACAAATTAACAGGCAAAGTTCAACAGAGAGCAATACACTTGATACAGCTTTCTTAGAAATGCGCCCCCAAATATTGTAAGCCGGCACCTTTTATATGGTAAGGTAAACAACTCTGAAGGTACAGATGACCCAGACAGGGACATTGGAATATTTAAGATAAGGATAGACACCACCACTTTCTTTCGGATGAGACCCAGAGTCTCTGCTCGTCCCCAAAGCCTTGAGACAACCAGAGGCCCCAGATCTTCCGTGAACAGCTCAGGGCACAGGGTTGAGGCCTGCCTCCCACAATCGAACCAGTGGCGTGTCACGCTCACAATGGAAATGGGGAGTGTTGGTCAAATGTGAGGCCTACCACTTGGGCTGTACCCAGGTATATAAATCATGCATAAAAATATAGAGGACAACAGGTACACAAATCAGATAACTTGCATGTAGTATAAGTGATCAAAAGAGTGCTCACAAGGATGATAAGGAGAAAAAGGTCTGTGAGTTCATTTTCCATCACAATCATCAACCCTTGATATGCAAATTGTAGGGGTCCTGTGATGGGCACACAAGGGGTCTACGGTGTGCAAGAACAAGCGTCTCCATGACCTTCATGATGTGAGGTCAGTGCAATCGGCCTGTAGTCATCCAGTGCCACAGGATGTCCTTTTTTGGTCACTGGAACAAGGCATTCTCTGAAGGTGGAGGCTCAGGTTAAAGAGGTGCTGGAGAACTCCACAGAGCTGGCTGGCACAGGCCTTCAGCTCGCGGGGGCTAATGCGATCCGCTCCAGCAGCTTTTCTTTGAAAGAGCTTCTCCAGCTCTCTCCTCACCTGGCTGTGATGTTAAGTCCAGTCTGGGGGGTGGGGGATGGTGCAGAGTAGTGACTGCTGAAGGGGTTTGTAGGCAGCAGTGGGGGGAGTGAAAGTGTCCTGGGGGATGGGGGCGTGAGAAAGTCAGTGGGAGGGGCCAGCAGGGGTGTGGGGGGAGGGGGCAGCCTTCCCGTGCACCCCAAACCCCATCCAACTCGATCTCCTCCTAAGATCCCCCTTCACCATCAAATCAGCCTTCCCCTGCACCCCAAACCCCATCCAGCTTGATCTCCTCCCCAGATACCCCCCCCCCCCCCCCCCTTCTACAGGCTTGAGCTTACACCCCTCCCTACCTCCATTTCCCGGAGCTCCCCATTGCTTACACCCCTCCCTACCTCCATTTCCCGGAGCTCCCCATTGCCTCCCCTACCTCCACATCCGTCAGTTACACAAAGCCGCGCCCCCCCTCCAGCCTCTCCCCTCCCGCCCCCCCGCCCCCAACGCCCCTCTCCACAACTTAGAAAAGGCACAGTGACATCAGTCACTCATTTGCAAAACACACCAAGTTCCGTCTGATATCTGTTGGGTCCAGGCTGTGAAAACAATTACTATAATGATTCATCCCAGGACCGGCCGGGGCCCACGATGGAAGCAGAGATTTCTGTCGTGATAACTGAGCGACGAACAAACAAGAAGTACCCAACTTTTTCAGCAAACATATCAAATCTAGCGCCTATTCCAAAACAATAACAGCATGTTCTGAAACCCAGGGTTGATGATAAACTCAATCTAGCTTTACTAAACATCAGGTCATTGGCAGGGAAAAGCTTTTTAATAAATGATTTTATAATCAAGCACAATCTGGAGTGCTTGTTTTTAACAGAAACTTGGCTTGATCAAGGTGCCAGTGGAACTGTTCTTATTGAAGCTGCCCCTCCCAACTTTAGTGTCATGAGTGAGGCTAGAGTGAATAAAAGGGGAGGAGGCGTAGCCATTTTGTTTAATGATTCGCTCCAATGCAAGCAGGCATCTTTCGGATCCTTTGATTCATTTGAGTATGTGGCTCTGCAGCTAAAGTCCTCCTCTCCAGTTTTGTTCCTAAATATTTATAGGCCACCCAAATACTGTTCAACCTTCTTTGATGACTTTTCAGTGCTAATGTCTATTATATGTGTCGACTTTGACTGTATAGTTATTGTCGGTGACTTTAACATTCATGTTGACAAACCCCAGGGCAGAGGAACCAAAGAACTATGTTGTGTCCTTGATAACTTTGGACTCATTCAGCATGTGAAGGAGCCCACACACAACAAAGGGCACACCCTGGACTTAGTTATTTCCAAGGGTCTGAACATTTCGAAAGTTAGCGTCATTGACGTTGCTCTCTCTGACCATTCGTGCATTTTCTTTGAGTGTGTTATCTCGATGGAAAAAATAAATACTCTCAGTGAAGTCATAACAAGGCGGTGTATCTCTGAAAACACCAGTGAATTGTTTATTCAGACATTCTCCTCTACACCCGTCCTCTCTGGTGTCTCAGTGAATGAGCTTGTTGATCTTTTCAACATCAAAACAAAAAATGTTATTGATGCAGTTGCTCCTATGAGGGTGAAGGTGGTCGCAGGTAAGAAAAGATCTCCGTGGAGAAATGCTTTATTGGTGAGAACTGGAAAAAGAGAGTGTCGAAGAGCTGAACGCAGATGGCGGAAAACGAATCTCCAGGTCCATTACGAAATCTATAAAGAGAGGCTCCGTATTTATAACTTTAATCTGAAAAACGCAAGGGAAGCCTTCTTTTCTGAAATCATTGCTAAAAACAATAACAATGCACAAGCCCTGTTCACTACTGTCGACAGGCTAACAAACCCCCCTGTGTCTGTAGCACCTGAGCTTCTCTCCACCAGGGCCTGTAATGAATTTTCCACCTTCTTTACTGACAAAATACTGAAAATTAGACAGTCGCTCAGCCCCTCTACCCTCGGTCCAGGGCACCTACAGGCCAGCTGTCCAACTAAATTAGCCCCATACACCATGACACAATTTAATCGGATCAACCACAAAATTTTAGAAGACATTATAGAACACCTAAAATCCTCCTCCTGCTGCCTCGATATTCTTCCAACAAATTTTTTCAAACGTGTTTATGATTGCTTGGCCTCAGATCTTTTATTAATTACCAACACATCTCTTCTGTCAGGTATCTTCCCACAGGCCTTGAAGACGGCTGTTATCAAGCCACTCCTTAAAAAGAACAATCTAGATGTATCACAAATGAACAATTATAGGCCCATATCAAACCTCCCATTTCTAAACAAAATAATTGAAAAGGCTATCTTCCAACAGTTAAATGCCTTCCTAGCAAGAAGCAACTGTTTTGATGTCTTCCAATCAGGATTTCGACCTCACCACAGTACCGAGACTGCCCTTGTTAAAGTCCTCAGTGACATCCATTTAAATACAGACTGTGGCAAAATTTCAGTCTTGGTTTTACTGGATCTAAGTGCTGCATTCGACACAGTTGATCACAATATTTTGTTAGATCGACAACAAAATTGGGTTGGTCTCTTTGGCACAGCGTTAAACTGGTTTGAATCCTACCTGAAAGACAGAGATTACGTGGCCTCTCTAGGTTATTATACATCTGAACGAACGCAAATGACATGTGGTGTTCCTCAAGGCTCTATTCTGGGGCCTCTTTTGTTTAACATCTACATGCTCCCACTGGCTCAGATCCTGCAAAATGACATCTGCTACCACAGTTATGCAGATGATACACAAATTTACATAACAATAACCCCAGGTGACTATGGTCCAATACAAGCATTGAGTAATTGCATTGACCAAATCAATGATTGGATGTGCCAGAATTTTCTTCAGTTGAAAAAGGACAAGACTGAAATAATTGTCTTTGGAGCCAAGGAAGAACGATTAAAAGTTTGTGCTCAGCTGCAACTGGCAATGTTAAAAACCACAGACCAGGCAAGAAATCTAGGTGTTGTCATGGTCTCAGACCTGAATTTTAGCAGCCACATTAAAATGATTACAAAGTCTGCCTACTATCACTTAAAGAATATATTAAGGGTCAGAGGACTGATGTCTCAGCAGGACTTAGAGAAACTTGTCCACGCATTTATCTTCAGTAGGCTCGACTATTGTAACAGCATCTTCACTGGTCTCCCAAAAAAGTCCATCAGAAAGCTCCAGTTAATTCAGAATGCTACTGCTCGAGTCCTCACAAAAACTAAGAAAATGGATCACATTACTCCAGTTCTCAGATCGTTACATTGGCTTCCTGTCTGTCAGAGAATTGACTTTAAAGTACTGCTGTTAGTTTATAAAGCACTGAATGGTTTGGGACCAAAATACATTTCAGATCTTCTCATTTTCTATGAACCATCCAGATCTCTCAGGTCATCTGGGGCGGGTCTGCTTACTGTCCCCAGAGTCAGAACCAAACATGGAGAGGCAGCGTTCAGTTTTTACGCGCCACATATATGGAACAAACTGCCAGAAAGTTGTAGGTCTGCTGAAACACTCACCACTTTTAAATCCAGATTAAAGACCTTTATGTTTGCTACAGCCTTCCCCTAAGCTTATCTTAACATGTTTTAATTTCCTTTTTATGCTTGTATTTTTGCTTATTTTATATTTTAATTTCAATGTTTTTAATGCTGTATATGTATGTATGTATGTGTTATTATTATTATTATTATTATTATTTATTTTTTATTTTTTTGCTATGCTTTTATTGTATTTTAATGCTTTTATGTATGTAAAGCACAATGAATTGCCTTGCTGCTGAATTGTGCTATACAAATAAACTTGCCTTGCCTTGCCTTATTATTTTAGCGGCTCTGCTGATGCCGCGGGAGCTGGTAATATTCTCCAGGGTGGGAAGAGGACAGCCGATGATTTTTTCTGCTGACCCGGTGACCCTCTGCATGTTTTTGTCTACTTGGTCCCCTGACCTGAAGGCCCTCTTTTTCTCATTGAGTAAGGCCTTCAGGTCGCTGGTAACCCAGGGTTTTTTGTTTGGGTAACAACGGACATCTTTAGTGGGGATGGTGTTGTCCATGCAGAACCCAATGTATTCCAAGATGAAATCAGTGACGCCATCAATGTCCTTGTGTGGTTTGTAGAGTACATCCCAGTCAGTGGCTTCCAGGGCACCCTGCAATGATTCCATGGCCTCGGGAGACCATTTCCTCACAGTCCTCACTGTTACTGGAAGCTGCTGAACCACAGGCTTGTATGATGAGGAGAGCAGGACAAGGTTGTGGTCTGACCTTCCCTGGGGAGGGGTTTGACAAACTGGCAGAACGTTGGAAGAGTGGATGAGAGAGAGACGTGGTTGAAGTCACCTGTGATGATGACAAAGGTTCCTGGGTGTTTGGTCTGCAGTGCCGCGGTTACACCCTGGATGACGTCACACACAGCGTCGGCAGTCCCAGATGGCAGAATGTAAACAGTGATGGCGTTTACACCTGTAAACTCCCGTGGCAGATAATATGAGCGAAGGGTTGCAGAAGCGCTCTTTCACAAAGATGTGCCTGGGGTGACACCGCCTGTTGTTAATGAGCACGGTCAGCCCTCCACCTTTCTTCTTGCCGCTCGCGGTGCTGTCACTGTCGGCACGGACCGCATGAAAGCCAGGGATGGTGGCATTGGAGTCCGGTATCTGCTTGTGTAGCCATGTTTCCTTGAAACACATGAGACTGGACTCTCTCTCTAAACTTCCTACTCTTCCTTCTCTGTTTAACCCCCACTCTGCAGCCACGCCATCTCCTTCTTAGCTCCTACAGTACTGTCGGTCTCTCCCCGGCTCAGAGAACTTGGGGCTTCAGTGTGATCAGCTGGTCGCGACTGTAAACAATGCCGGCTGAATGGTTGGCATGGCTTGCAGTCACCAGGAGAGACCAAGCACGGAAAAAGCAACAAGATATCCAAAGCGGTGGAGAAGCATCTTGTTGGGTGTATAGTGTGTAAATCCCCCAAATGGTGTGCAAATAATAAATAAAAAGAAGCTAAAAACACAATAAAAACTCAATTATCCGTACAAAGTACCGGGAGCTGCTACAACAGGCTGCTGCTGACAAGGCGCCATAAGAAACCATCAAGCTATAATTTGTTTGGGGCTAGCATTAACTTCCACAGCTTGCTAGCAAGTTTCTTCAAGTAAAAATATATATTATAAATATATAACACTGGCTGAAAATCCCTTACACCACAAAATATAGTTTGAGTAGTAAGATGTTACTTTCACCTGCCTCCCGAAATGATGAAGTCCAAGTGAAAACTTGGGTGTGAAAACTTTGTTGGAGTAGTGTTGATTCAAGCTCCTCAACACCCAGTGAATGAACACGAAATATTTCACTGCGAAAGAGTAACCCTGAACACAAGCTGTAGTAAAAATGAGAGAATAAATTCCCAAAATGTAACTCTATCACAATTATTTATCTCACTCCAGATAATTCCTTTCTAGAGATTTGCTGTGCATATAGGCCACTGTTATCTTTAATATATTTCCAAGATGCTCCTCAAGTAGATGCTTGGCGACATCATAACCTCTCTCTGGAGTCATATGAAGGCAACTGCCACAAGATATCCTGGCTGTCCCCCAGTAAATTGCTCCAGATAATACAAACAGTCCCATTTACTGTTAGTTTTTGGTTCCACACAATGCTCAAATGCTTTATAAATGGTTTAAACTGTAAAGGATCTCCACTGAAAAGAGGAATTTTCTTGGGAGGTAGAAACAGGGGTTTGCATTTGGACAAGGAGCGTTGTTATCTCATTTGTCATTGCAGCAAACTGTACAGATCTCCTGATGTATTGTGACACCGTCACATTAATTTAAGTGTCCAAAAAGAAAAAAAGGAAAACAGCTTATTGTTACACAAAACATGTACATTCAAGATTCAAGATTCAAGTAAACTTTATTGTCAGTTTTCATGAATGTACAGGCCATACACAAGAACCGAAATGCCGTTTCCCTCAATCCCTGGTGCAAGACAGCATGCAATATAAATATAAATATATAAAAATATAAGTATAAAAAAAATAAGAATAAAAATAAAAAAAATACTAAGGTGGTCGCGAGTGCAATAAACAGTAAATAGAAAAATGTGCAAATTGAGAACAGTAACAGTAAACGGTAAACAGTAAACAGTAAGAGGTGCATTATGGGGGTAATGATAGTACTAGTAATAAATAAATGAACAGTATGGATGTTATGAACAGTATGGACAGTATAAACAGTTTTAAACAGTGTATAAAAAGTATAAACAGTACTATGAACAAGTTATTTAACAGTATATAAAAAGTATAAACAGTACTATGAACAGTTATTTAACACTGTATAAAAAGTATAAACAGTACTATGAACAGTTATTTAACAGATTTATATACGGACTAAAGTGCAAAGTGTAAAGTGTAAAGTGGCTGTGCATGGTGGAGGAGGGAGGTGGGGCTGTACCTGGTGGAAGGGGGTGATGGGGCTGTGCATGGTGGTAGGGGGTGGAGGTGGAGAGGGCTGTGCATGGTGGTAGGGGGTGGTGGGGCTGTGCATGATGGTAGGTGGTAGGGGTGGTGGGGCTGTGCATGGAGGTGAGCAGGGTGTGGTGGTAGATGGGTGGGGGGTTAAAGTCCAGGGGGAGAGAGGTTGTGTGCAGGTGTCCGGGGTTGAATGAATGAGTGTGTGTGTGTGTGTGTGTGGGGGGGGGGCTGGGAATGGGAGTGGTGGGAGGGGGAGAATGGGTGGAGGTTGATGTCAGCGTCCAATGTTTGTGCGGGCAGAGAGCAGAGAAAGAAGGGGGGTCAGTGCTGAGTGGGAGTTCAGCATCCTGACCGCCTGGTGGATGAAGCTGTCCTTCAGTCTGCTGGTCCTTGCCTTGAGACTCCTCATCCTCCTACCAGAGGGCAGGAGGTTGAAGAGGCAGTGAGAGGGGTGGGTGGAGTCACCCGCAATGCTGAGTGCTTTGCGGGACAGGCGTGTGTTGTAGATGTCCTGCAGGGAGGGGAGGGGAGCACCGACGATCTTCTCAGCTGCTCTCACTATGCGCTGCAGGGTCTTCCTACAGGATGCAGTGCAGCCGCCGTACCACACAGTGATGCAGCTGGTCAGGATGCTCTCGGTGGTTCCCCGGTAGAAGGAGTACATGATGGGGGCAGATGCTCTCGCTCTCCGAAGTTTGCGGAGAAAGTAGAGGCGCTGCTGAGCTTTGCCAGCCAGTGTTGTGGTGTTGCAGTTCCAGGAGAGGTCCTCAGTGAGATGCACCCCCAGGAACTTGGTGCTGCTCACTCTCTCCACAGCAGCACCGTCGATGATCAGTGGGGGGTGCTGGACGGAGGCTCTACGGAAGTCGACAACAATCTCCTTCGTCTTCTGCACGTTCAGAGAGAGATTGTTGTCCCTGCACCACACGGCCAGCTGGCTCACCTCTTCCCTGTAGTTTGACTCATCGTTGTGGTTGATGAGTCCCACCACAGTCGTGTCATCCGCAAACTTGACGAAGAGGTTGTTGTTGAAGGATGGAGTGCAGTCGTGGGTCAGCAGGGTGAAGAGAAGGGGGCTCAGCACGCATCCTTGGGGAGCCCCTGTGTTCAGCATGATTGTGTTGGATGCGTTCCTGCCGACCCTGACTGCCTGCGGTCTTCCGGTCAGGAAGTCCAACAACCAGTTACACAGTGAGGTCTGTAGTCCTAGACAGTCCAGCTTCCTGATCAGCTGCTGAGGGATGATCATGTTGAAGGCTGAACTAAAGTCAAGGAACAGCATCCTCACATACGAGTCCTTGGTCTCCAGGTGGGTGAGGGCTGAGTGGAGGACGGTGGAGATTGCATCATCGGTCGACCTGTTGGCCCGATATGCAAACTGGTATGGGTCCAGTGAAGGTGGGAGGATGGATTTGATGTGTTGCATGACCAGCCGCTCGAAGCACTTCATGATGATGGGGGTCAGTGCAACGGGGCGGTAGTCGTTGAAGCAGGATGGAGAGGCCTTCTTCGGGACCGGGATGATGGTGGTGCTCTTGAAGCAAGTGGGGACAACAGCTTGGCTCAGGGAGGTGTTGAACATGTCTGTGAGGACATCCGTGAGCTCCTCTGCACATTCCTTCAGCACACGACCAGGAATGTTGTCAGGCCCTGCAGCCTTGCGAGCGTTGATCCTGGAGAGGGATCTCCTCACACTGGCTGGCGAGAGGCACAACACCTGGTCATCTGCAGGGGGTGGTGACTTCTGTGCAGGGGTGCTGTTGTCTGCTTCAAACCGTCCGAAGAAGTTGTTTAGATCGTTCAGCAGAGTGGTGTCACTGTCACAGGTCTGTGGTCGGGGTTTATAGTCCGTGATGGTCTGTATCCCCTGCCACAGGCTCCTAGTGTCTCTGCTGTCACTGAAGTGTTCGGATATCCTGGCACTGTACTGCCTCTTAGCTAGCCTGATGCCCCGGATCAGGTTGGCTCTCGCTGATCTCAGGCCAGCCTCATCACCTGCTCTAAAAGCAGCATCCCGGGCTCTCAGTAAACCACGGACTTCCCCCGTCAGCCATGGTTTCTGGTTGGCCCGTACTGTGATGGTCTTGGTGTCTGTGACATCATCAATGCATTTGCTGATGTAGGCAGTAACAGTGTCCGAATACTCCTGGATATTGGTGTGTTGGTTGTAGGTGGCTGCCTGCTTAAACATGGCCCAGTCAGTGGTGTTAAAGCAGTCCTGTAGTGCTGAGGAAGCACCCTCTGGCCACACACTTACCTGCTTCTGGACTGGTCTGGTGACTTTGACCTTAGGCCTGTATGCTGGCATTAGCATAACAGTACTGTGGTCTGAAGCGCCAAGGTGGGGGAGGGGTGAGGCCTTGTATGCTCCTCGCTGTGTGGTGTAGACCAGGTCTAGAGTGTTATTTCCTCGTGTAGGAAAGTCTATGTGCTGGTACACATGAGGAAACACTGTCTTAAGGTTGGCATGGTTGAAATCCCCAGCTACAATGAGGAATCCGTCCGGGTGCGCTGTCTGCTGATCACAGATGGCGCTATACAGTTCACTCAGTGCTTTGTCTCGATCATTGTTGTTGCCGCTGGGAGGGATGTAAACAGCCACTAGCAGAATGGCAGAAAGCTCCCTCGGTAGATAGAAAGGCCGGCACTTAATGATCATAAACTCCGCAAAGGGTGAACAGTGTCTACAAACTACCACAGCGTCCTGGCACCAAGCATCCCTGATATAAACACAGACACCGCCGCCGCGGGTCTTACCGTAGTTGAGTGCTCTGTCCGCTCGGTAGCATGTTAGCTGGTCGAGATGAATGGCGGAGTCCGGTATGTTGTTGTTTAGCCATGTTTCCGTGAATACGAAAACACAGCACTCTCTCACAGTCCGCTGGGATGATCTAAGAAGGTGTAGCTCATCCAGTTTGTTGTCCAAGGAGCGTACATTGGCGAGTACGATGGATGGTATAGCCGGCTTGTTTGGATTAGCCGCTAGCCTCGCCCGGATACCTCCGCGCTTCCCCCGCTTCTGCCTCCTCTCGCACCGCCTGCGGCGCTTCCTCTGCGGGTGCGCTGCAGTAGTGGGGGTCGGTGTCGAGGTGGGCCGCCGGAGTAGTCCGAGATCGTGTAGCTCCTTGGCGAGTGCCGGGTTTAGTCCGTGAATAGCGTGGTTTCTGATGTTGAAAAGAGTCCCACGGCTGTATGTCTGCCTTGGGACGGGCAAACGCGACGAAAATACAAAATCACTCGGGCACACCGACGAAGACAAACATGTATGCACCACATTTTCGGGACAGAGAGGGGCCGCTGCGTCCGTACGCGCCGCCATCCGGAAGTCTATGGTCAGTACATGCACTGACCATACACTGACTACATATAAGGTTATGTATGACAAGGGTTGGTCATGTACCTGTGTAATGCAATTTGGTCCACTGTGTGTTATGGGTTGAAGGTGGGGTATCTCTTTAAGGCAACTCCGGGCACCGTGCACACAACCTTACTTATGTGGTGACGTGAGGGGCGGAGAAGGGGGGTAAGGAGAATCAGCAAGTGCGGGTGCGATTTTGTGAATGTGTGGCGCCAGTGTCTGTACTGAAGCGACCTTAATCTCCTTTGTGCATTTAGCAGCTCTTATACGGGTTGTATAATAAGTGTCTGCATTTCGTGGGGAGGATTGAACGCACCTTCGGTGCAAAACCGCACATAACTGTGATCATCTCGTGTGCGTCTCCTGCAAGAGGACGCGCAGGGTCGGCAGACAAACTCGCAGTGGATTATTCTCCTCGGATCCGGTGAGTTCGTTTTCATTTTTTTGTATCTTTTGCGTGGTATACCACCAGAAGCGATCGTTTTTTTCCCCCCTTGGGTTTTCCGTGGCGTCCCGCCGCAGGATTATTCTCATGGCCATTCTCGACTTCCTGGTTGGGATTTAAAAAGCTGTTGCGCACTCCTGGGATGGACTTGGTGGTTTTTCTTTAGTTTGGACTTTTAGTTATGTTTTGTCGACTGAGACAAAGGGGATTCAAGGGTTTTGTGGTTGCACGCGTTGTGTTGAGCATTTAAAATATACTACGCTGAGCGCGTCATTTAGAACTGGTTAATGCGTCTTTTCTTTCGGTGTTCAGCGCTGGCTGAATCCTTTGTGGTTTGGCTGTACTGCCACATGTATTAATAGCCTTACACCTACCATTAACCCTCTCTGTTCAGTTGAGTCGGCAACAGTGAAACTTTAGTGACATTGCCTGCTTTTATTCCAAAGAACTCCTTGTGCATTTAACGTGACACAGCTCTTAAGGAAAAAAAAGACCTTAAAGGGCTGATTGTTACAGTATGATTATTGCCTTGAGAGGGTACAGAGGCTTGAAGGACTTCTGGCCTTGTTTATCGTTCAAGAGGATCCATAGTTGACTGCAATGTTTGCATATCTTGATGAGGTTTAGCCTCATCCATCTTACTATTATGAGCTGTGTCATTGAAGCTGTTTTGATTAGGTGTTACAGCTTTTTCCACCAAAGACTGAGTATTGCTTTGATCTTAATCAAGATACATACAGTATGGTTTGTGAGGACTGTTCATATTGAGGCTTATATGTTTTGCCTCGTATAGTAGATTGAGACTTAGCTTTCCTGATGACTCCATTCCATCGGATTGTCCATCTGAAACACTGCTACTGTCATTTACATTTGGAGCACTGCTAGCCAAGCGGAAGAGGCTGCTATTTCAGTGTCCAGCTCAAGCTGCTTAAAATCTCCACTTGCTCCTCAACAGTGTGCTTCTCCTTTGAAGCAGCTGTGCGAGCCATGAGTGCAGCCTTGTCTGCCTCTGCTCTACACACTGAGCTATGAGGCAGCAGCAAGCGGGTCGTCCACTGACCAGAGGGTTGGCGGTTCTATCCCCACTTCCAACTGTCCACAGGTCAAACTCCAAAAAAGCACTGATTGTAAGTCGCTTTGGACAAAAGTGTCTGCTAAATGCCCTTCTATTTTTTTAATGTGTGTATCTTGACCGTTTACTGGAGGGATCTGACTCGACATTTGAAATGCTGTCATGGGGTTCAAACCCCTTCATCATCAGCGGGGCAACTTTGACTTTCAGACAGCCACTTAACCACTTCAACAATAAAATCATTGACATTCAACATTTTTGCTTTGTACAATGTTTCATGTTTTGTTGTTTCATGTTTTGTTGCTTCCTCTTCCTGTTATCCTTTAGCCACATTTCCACCAGCACCAACACAGCAATTCCTTAGTTCCTCCTGGCCCAGACGTAATTGCAACAGGTCCATCTTATTGTCCAGTGCGCGAACATTTGACAAGAAGAGGGAAGGAATAGGTGGTCTGCGTACTCCGGCTCTCATCTTAGCTATCAGTCCTGCCCTCTTGCCCCGCTTCTGCCTCCTCGCACGCCGCTTTCTCTTGCCTCTGCATCCGTTCGATCTGTACTTCCATGCCGTTGTCCTTAGTATTGCAGTCTCCCAAGTTCCGACTTTAGTCCGGGTGCAAGTGAAAGTAAAGCTGCGCTAAAAGCTCAGCGTTACAGTATCTAAGTTTCTCACTGAGAGCTAGAGAAGCCGCTGCACTGACGCACGCCGCCATCTTGAAAATGCAGGAGATGTGGGGCCAGTTCGTCAGTTTATAAGCCTGTGACAAAACACAATACGTTGGATTCCATAGCAAGGCGGCATGGATCAACACAGTATGCTAATATGAAAAGGAGACGAAATAATAGCTATTCACACGTGTTATTATGAACTTAGATAAATAAATACTTTGATCGTTTTACATGGGATGATCAAGTCAGTACAGAAATTAAAATAGTTAGTAAAACGATCAGCCACAACATCAGCCCCATTGGGGTCTTCCTCATAAAACACAGACCAGTCCGTACACTCCAAACACTCCTGTAAGTCCTCGCATGCCTCCTTAGACCATACACGCACTGACTCTGTTGTTATATGCTGTTTACGAACCAAGGTGGTGGATTTGGATGACAGGAGCACCAGGTTATGGTCCGACCTGCCGAGTGGAGAGAGGGCAGTGGACGTGTAACTGTCCTTAATATTGGCATAAAATAAGACAATAGTCTTGCCACATCTCATGGGGCAGTTGACAAACTGCCTGAACGATGGAAGTGAGGCGGAGAGAGTACAATGGTTAAAATCGCCACTGATCATCACAAGAGCGTCCGGGGTGTGGCTCTGCAGTTCGTGAGCTACTCTTGCCATCATGTCAGTCGCCAGTTTGGCATTGGCAGATGGTGGAATATACACCAGGATGACAATGACATTGGAGAATTCACGAGGGTCTGCATCTCACCGCCAGCAATTCAATGATTTGGTCACACACTCTCTGCTTTGCAGTGATGTGTCCAGGGTGACACCATTGTTTGTTCACGTACAGGCAAACACCTCCCCCGATTTCTTGCCTGAATTCACAGGGTCTCTGTCCTGTAGGATCACGGTGAAGCCATCCATTTCTATGTATGCCGTCGTAACGCTGTCCGTAAACCACCACTCCGTAAAACAGAGAAGGCTGTACTGCCGATCATACTATGTTGTAAGGTAGTTTGTCGAGGGTCTTAGGGTTTGGAACAAATGGCAGAAGTCAAGCAGGAATGGCGTAAATGATTATTTTTATTTCACCAAAAGGTAGGAATCATCCAGTGCAAAATTATCCGACAAATTAGTACAACGAAAAGATAATGGAAATAATTGGAACAAAAATACTTAAACAAAAACAAAATGGCTATGGCTATAATCAACCAGAAACAAGAGCACTAGATGCTACAATGCAAAGCTTTTAGCAAGGTTTCACACAACCGTTTCACCGCTATAGGAAACAGCAAGCAGTTCACTACTCCTGCTCCTAGAGATAGCGGAGTAAATAAAAGTCATATTTGACCAGAATCGTGCAAATTATGATACAAGCATGAAATTTTCAGGAGGTGTTCAGTTGATGCTTTTGATCAAATTTGCCCGATTGGCCATTTGAAAATCCAAGGTGGCGCCCATTTTTTTCAAGATGGCCGCCATTCTGCATGTAAAAAATGGTTTTGGTCCCAGAAGAGCATTCAGTTGGTCAATTTGAATGATCTTGTTGTCTTTTTGTATGTTTTTGGTAGTAGCTGTGCTGTTTAATTATTTGGGCAACATGTGCTTTTTGTTTCAAAAAGCCATGTGGCTGATTCCACACTGTCCTTTGTTTGTGCACACCTGATTTCAGTTGGTGTGCATGCCTGATTGTAATTTGTGTGAACACCTGATTGCAGTTTGTGTTCTCACTTGATCTTAATTTGTGTGCACACCTGATCTCAGTTTGTTGCAATTAGTTTGTGGGTATCTTAACCTAGTGTGCCCAGTAGTCTCTGCCAGATCATGCCAGTTTAATACCTGAGCCTTTCCAGCGATTTTGTGAGTACTCTACCTGCTTGTGATATTGACGTTTGCCTGTTTTTGACCTGACCCTGTTTGTACATGTATACTTGGTCATGGAAACAATTACTACATCAAATAGCACAAACTGGACTAAATGTTGCCTTTGTCAACAAGAAAAGAAGGAAGATGTTAAGTCTCCACAGGCTAATCCTAGCCAAAGAGCAGAAGATGGGTATGTGCAACTTGCCAGGGACATTCCTCTTTTTCAGAAGCTTAATGCACTACCACTCAACCTCAATCCTGCAAGACTTGATGAAGGGAGTGGGATAGAGGAAACTTTGAGACAACACAAAGCATGTTATCATGAATGTTGTAGACTCCTATTCAACAACTCAAAGTTAAAAAGAGTTGAGAAAAGATTCACCTCGCCATCAACTAAGGATGATGCATGCAGGAACAACATCCCACGAAGACAAGTTCAAGACACTTCAGTTTCAGAATGTTTTCTATGTGAGACTGAAGGAGGTGAACTCAGAGAAGCAATGACGATGAAAT
The DNA here is from genome assembly GCA_036785325.1 of Urophycis tenuis. Taxonomy (NCBI): domain Eukaryota; kingdom Metazoa; phylum Chordata; class Actinopteri; order Gadiformes; family Phycidae; genus Urophycis; species Urophycis tenuis. The sequence continues at coordinate 18,128,311 of JAXIVH010000003.1, read as the reverse complement.
TGAATACACGAATACATGATTGTGCCACAGTGCACAATCATGAATTGTTCTGTGCCAAGTACAGCAGAGTGGACATAGTGTTTGATGTGTATAGGAAGCCAAGTCTAAAATCTGAAGCCAGATCAAAAAGAGGGCAAGGAATGAGAAGAAGGGTAACTGGAACCAGCAAGACTCCAAAAGACTGGAGAGCCTTTCTTCGAGATGATACAAACAAGACTGAGCTTTTCCACTTTCTTGCCCAGAAATTTTGTGAAATAGAAACAAGCAGCACTTTCATTGTGGCTAAGGGAGAGGATGCTATCAGCAACACAGATAAGTCATTAGATGCTGTGGCTCCCTGCTCTCACGAAGAGGCAGACACTAGAATGCCAAGGATGCTGCTGTAGATGGTAGCAAGTCCCTCATCATCAAGTGTAATGACACTGATGTTGTTGTCATAGGAACATTTGTAATGCCATCTCTACTGGACATTGGTCTTAAAGAAATGTGGATACAATTTGGCCAAGGAGCTAGTCTTCGCTGGATACCTGTCCATGAGTTAGTTGCAGCAATTGGACCTGAGAAAGTGAGAGGAATATTGTATTTTCACGCAATCACTGGTTGTGACATTGTCTCTGCTTTCCGTGGAAAAGGGAAGAAAACAGCATGGCAAACCTGGAACATCTGCAATGAGGTTTCAGAGACCTTCTTCAATCTTAGCCAGCGCCAAGCATCAATCAGTGAACATGACTTTCAAAACCTTGAGAAGATATGTTGTACTCATGTATGACAGATCTAGTGCCGTCACCAGTGTCAATCAAGCAAGACTGGATCTCTTTGCCCGAAAACAAAGGCCATACAACTCAATTCCACCAACACAAGCAGCCCTCACAGAACATGCCAAGAGAGCTGCTTATCAGATTAGATTAGATTCAACTTTATTGTCATTGTGCAGAGTACAAGTCAGGGACAATGAAATACAGTTGGCGTTCTAACCAGAAGTGCAAATGAGTGATTAAGGTGCAGGTTGAAATGCAGAAATGCAGAATAAGGTGCAAAATTGATCAGGCGGGAATCATATGGAGCCAGGCTACTATTCCCATGCCTGATACCAGCAACCCAGCAGACTGGGGATGGATTCAGAAAGGAGAAACATTTCAAATAAATTGGTCAGCTTTATCTCCAATTGCTGCAAGCTGTCAAGAACTGACCAAGTGCGCTTGCAAGAAAGGTTGCAACCGCAGATGCAAGTGCTTCAATTTAGGACTCTCATGCACGGCACTATGTAACTGTATTTGTGAACTAGTCCTTTGATTGTGTTGACTATTAACACCATGTGGCCACTTCAGTTGCAAATCTACAACCTTTTTGTTACTTTTTCATCAATACATGTAAGGATTTCGTCACAATTATTAAGTAATAAAGGCAAACAACTATTACAGATAATGAAGCATCATTTCAACAATAAAAATGTAATATATTATAATTGAAATTAACTATAAGCACACTAATAGAGCCTTATTAATGCAAACATCTGAACTGAAATCGGTAATTTTGACGGCCATCTTGAAAAATGGTCGCCATTTTGGATTTTCAAATGGCCAATCGGGTAAATTTGATCTAAAGGCCTCAAAGAACATCTCCAGAAAATGTCATGCTTGTATCATAATTTGCACGATTTTTCCATTATCTACTGGGCTAAGAGTCCCGGTCCAAATGACACTCACCCCTTTTAAGCCGTTGGCAAAGAATAGAAATACTTTATTAATCCCATGCTGGGAAATTCCAAAAAGAAAGTTAATTACAAAGTTACAAAGTTACAAAGTTAATTACAAAGTTAATCCAAAAATTACAAAGTCCACCCCTAATTGGTAACTACCATTGCTTAATACACAGAAAGGGGTGTTTACTCATATAATCGCAAATACATGTCAAACACAGTTAAAAAGGGTACCGGTACACAATAACAATGCATTAGGTCTACTTAATAATATCGGAGCATGGACACATGCCATTACCAGGGTTTTTCCTGCGTTCAAAATTGCGAGGCGGCCGCCTCCAGCTAATTTTGTCCCGCCCCCAGCCAGAGCGATTGATATCGCTCAACACAGCGCAAAGTTCCAGCTGTGTTGATTGAGCAATTGCGGCAGCTACGTATTTTAAATGCAGTTGCAGCGTTGCGCCACTATAGAGGCGCTATATCAACAGCAGTGCACCGGAAAGACATGAAGCATCTACCAGTGTTTCCCATACATAGACCAATGTGTGGTGCGGCGCCACAGATTGAACATCGAGCGCCACGAATTGATTCCGTAGCGATTTTTTTTTTCACCAACGCGATTTGGAAATATAAATATCGTTCCGTTCATTCATCTCCGCATAGCACTATTTCTCCCTGTCATTCCCGTTCACACACACGCAGAGAGAGAGCAAGAGAGAGCGAGACAGAGCGAGAGAGATCGAGATCGAGAGCGAGAGAGAGACGCGCACACTTGCCAGTGGGGTTACGCTTATAAAAGACCCGCACTCGCCCGACGTTTTCAACCAACCCAACCCAACTGCAACTCGGCCCACAAGTCCTAATATTAAAATTATGTACCCGACCTGCTTCCCGACCCACCTATTGTAATGGTATCTTGATTAGCTTAATCATAGCCTCATTGGCTTACGTAAAACTGACGTCCCTGAGTCAAACGCATTTAAAACATGCATTCCACATTTAAACCTTTGTTCACCAGGTCAACGAATAGCCTAGGCTTAACAGGCTACATATTCAAAATTAAACAGTGTCCTAAATCAGACAGACAGTAAGCCCACTTGGTCTAAAAAAAGAAAAGAAACGTAAAAGTTGTCTCTAAGTTGGCACCTAGAAAGCGCGTGCTGCATCTTTGTAAAAGTCATTCAGCCAATGATGACTGTCTTTTATATGATATAGGCTAGCCAACTCTAAAGATTACAAAAGTGTATTCGGCATCTATATTTTAACCAATCCGACCCGAATATCATTAAAGCATTGTTGGTGACTCGCAACCGTTTAATGATCATCCAGCGCATCACTGATACATGCACAGTGCACACACTCATTGATAGGACATGCAAGCTTTGCACAAAATAGGCTAATGCTGTTCCATTTATTTTAGTTAGTTGCCTCGTTGTACCTTTAGTAGTTATTTATATCTAATTATAATATTGTATCTATTTTATTTGTATTATTATACTTAAATTGTTACATTATACTATTTATTTTGTTTGACCAAAAACGTTAAATACAAGAACAGGTTGATATTGGTTGAGGTAGGTCTTGAGTTCAGTTTGAAATAAAAACCTCCAGCTGGATTTTCTACTGAAACATGGCGTACGCACAAAGCCAGAAACCGCCGCACGCACAAAAAAATTCAGATGTATCAATCTGAGCGTACGCCTGAACCCAAGCACATTTCCTTTGTACATACCAAATTAACGTGGAATTGAGCGCACGTGCACGAGTATCAGACTTCTCCCTGTCCACACCCCTATTCAATTATGTTAATCATATTTAAATGAGCCCTGCATCAGGGATTCCCCTCTGTACGATCATAGAAAGAGAATGAGCACATCTAAAAAGCGAAAATTTACCGAGTGCGAACTGGAGACTCTCCTGACTGAGGTGGAGGCTCGGAGGGTGGTTTTATTTGGCAGTTTGTCCTCCGGGATTAACAGCAAGCGGAAGAGGAGTGAGTGGGACAGCGTGTGTGAGGCGGTCAACGCTGTGGGTTCAGAGAGCCGCACACACGCTGAACTTAAAAAGAAGTGGTCAGATATAAAAATGGAAGTGAAAAGGAGGACTGCTGCCCACCGTCCCTTCAGGAGACCTATTGCCCTCTCAACGACTGACCGAGTGCGGGTATGGAGGTCATTGTACCTCCGCTCTTGGTCAGTCTGAGGGTTGGTCAGAGGGGTCATAAGCCACGTCCTCAGTGGGTAGCCACGGTCGCCTGGGGTTAATTGAAAGCAGGCAGTATAAGTAAACTGGATTTGTTGTTCCCATTTCTTAGTTTTATACACCACTTACATCACACACTATTGTTATAAATTAATGCCGAAGGGCGCCGGGGCAAAGGTGAGGCTGATAATGACATTTCACACTTTACGCACGGGTTTATTAACATGAGTAGGGGAGAGCCGGGACGATTGAAACACTTTTCAGTTAAATGTCTTTTTCAAAGATGCTGTTACAGATACAAATCATTTTATCATGTGATCAACAACTCATATGTCTATTCTCTTAGTTACCAGTGTAATTTAATACATATGTTGAATGATCGTGCTGTTTTTTAACTTTGAACGTAAGTTGTCATGTGTTTCAAACGCCCCGCCTAGTAGGGGCGTTTGAAACACATATGCGGGACGAATGAAACATCATATTTTAAACAGAAACCATTGACTACTAGTGTATACTAGTGTATATTGAATACTAGTGTAGGGAGCCTACTTGTCATTGCTAAAATGTCAGCTAATTTCTCAAAATATAAATAAACAAAAAACATGTTTTTTATCCTGTGCGTCAATGTCGAGACGCGCATTTCGATTAAACTCACCTTTCTTTTTTTTATACACGAGTTCGACGACTACATTTTCATTTAATTTATTTATTTCCATGCAAGTCATGTTGAGGGATTCACAGTTGAACATCCTGTTATTTATTTTGCAAACAAATCCGGATCAACGACCGGAAGGAACAACCGGAAAACACAGCTGACCTTTATCCAAGCGCACCATGCGCATTTTGTTCCTTTCGGTGGTGAACAGCCAAGTGCACGGACGCATCCTGAGTCTCTGTCGACAGTTAAGTGGCTAAACTTGTTTTATCTGATAAATATTACAATAATCTGCAGAATTACATCTGCATTATGTTGTAATAGTATATTAAGCAGAACTTTGAATTAAGATTGAACTCTGGCTGATGGAGCGTAATGGATGGAGAAAATGCTAAATCGGCGAGCTATGGTGTAGGGTGTAGTAGGCGAGCCTAAAGCTTATACCAAGCAGTTTTTAGGGGTGCATGTCCACTAAATTATATTATTATTGTCAAAATAATTTTAGGTAACCATTGTAACTTTGGATGCTTTACAATGATGGACGAGAAATAGTCTCCCTGCAAAATGTAATCGCACAGCTCCCACTCAACAGTGTCGAGCAGTGTAGGCCTATATTAAATAGATGGCCTTACCCAGGGCTAATAGTTATTTAGTCGACAATGTTAAGTGAACATGTACTGTGATTTTACAGTATTTCCACTGCAAACTAGTAAAGACATGTGAACAGTAAAGAAAACTAAATTCTAATTTTATTTAATCATTTTGTTTTATTTAATCATCACACAGGTAGTGCTCACCCCCTTCATTGCACGCCTCATGCGACCACTGATAACAGAACACGCATCTCACCCACTGTTCCCCTGGCATTGAGGTGCTGAAAAGCTCCCCGCACACCAGGCAGCTGACATCCTCAGCTGACATGGTAGGCCTAGGCCCAACACCTCCAGCAGTTGGAGCAGTGGAGGGGCAGGCAGCAATGGTGGCATACTCGGCTGAATCCTGAGCTGAGGTGATACAGTCCCCACCACCTAAGGTGGTGGGGACTGTATCAGAGGGCCAGGTGATGGTGGCAGACTCCTGTGCTGACATGGCCAAAAATGTGGTGGGGTCTCCAGAGGGCCAGGTGGCGGAGGCAAATGACGTGGCACCAGGGGCGACTCCAGAAAGGGCGGCGGCAGCAGGACCAGGCGAGAAAAGCCTCTTCTTGGCAGCCCGAGAGGAGGGACGCTTTGCTACTGGGCGACCCTGCTCTGCGGTCTGCTTTTTTTCCGCCTCCAAAGCCGCCCTCACCGGAGTGTCTGTCAGTATTGCCGTTTTCCTGAAAACATTAAATTGGACATTGTAATGTTAATTGAATTACTGTTTACGTGACTGTAAACAAAGGACGGTCAGACAAGATATGAGATGCAAGTCCACTTGGCTCTTTTTCCCTCTTCTTTTAGAAAGGTTTCTATGCCCAGCCTTAGGGAAAGGCCGAACGAGCTCCGGGCTGAACTGCACCAGGGCATCTTCCTCGGGCCGGGCAGCTTCCTGAGGCTCGGCAGCTTGTCCGGGCTCATCCACGCCTGCTAAAGGACACATTTAAAAAAAAAAAAAAATGGGAGTTGTTTTATTTATTTATTGGACTATTTATTTATTATGAACTAACCTGGAGTGTCGCTGACGTCATTACTCAAAGCCTGGGGAGGAGGACGGCCTGTGGCGTATGACCCATCAAAGTCCTTCACTTCGAAGGCGGAGGGCTTGAAGGGCCAGATCCCTGGCGTGGAGAACCCGGAGGTGATGTTCTTCACAGTTGCTGCCTCCGGTAGCGCGGCAGCCACAATGGAGGGCACATCATAAATTGTGATGTGAGACCCTGGATGGCTTCGCATCCAGGTGTCTGCTGCTGAATTCACGTACCCCTTTAGGGGGCCAAAGACACTTATGTCCAAAGGCTGCATGCGATGCGTGCAGTGGGGTGGGAAGGACAGCAGCACGATGCCATTGGCCCGGCAGAAATCAACGGCTGCTAGGGACATATGTGCTGGATGGTTGTCCAGCAGGAGGAGGAGCTTCGACTCCTTGGACACTCTGGTGTGCTGGACAAAATGGGCCAGGTACATCAAGAAGTCTGGCTCCTTCATCCAGCCACTGGCGTTGCCAGTGCCTGCGCAGCCAACGGGACCACCCCTGAGGAAGTGCTCCTTAAAACGCTTCCGGGGGAAGATGAAAAATGGCGGAACAATGTGGCCCTGTGCATTGCCTGCCAGGGCAACGGTGACCAGGGTCCCCCTCTCTGCTGAGGTCACCGAGCCAACCTGCTTCTGGCCCATCTGGGCCACGATGCGGTCTGGCACCTGAACAGTGGTCACCCCTGTCAAAGACATTAATTTTCCTTACTATGAACTTTTGTTGTGTGTCTGTTTATGTAAATAGTTGTGTTAGCATAGTTTTAATCATAGTTTATATTTATATATGTAGTTATGTGTATATGGTTTTATATTTATACAGTTCTGTTCATGTGTTATCAAATACCAGTTTCGTCCATGTTCCAGATGTCTTTGGCCTGGAACTGGTGCCTGTCCAGCACCATCCTCAAATTAAAAAAAAAAAGCTGTCAAGCTGTTAAAGCTTGACAGCCGTTGGGTGCTGGTGCCTTCTGGACGCCGGAGGGAGAGGCTGCCACTACGCTCCAAGAAGGAGGTAAACCAATCCTTGCCGGCCATAGTCTTCGTTGCCCAGGACGCCGCGAAGGGACACTTGAAACGGACTGCCAGCTCGTAGGCAAATTTCCTAACCTGCAACATTTTTTTAATGAAATTATTGTGTGTTATTTATTCATATATTTATTTATTTATTCACATATTTATTCATGTTTATGTATTTATTTATTGTCATTTGTATGTATCCTAAGACCTATGTTGCCCTTTTCTCAACACTGACCTCCTTAGGGGTCAGCCCATAATAAATAGCGGCTGCCCGTTTCAGGTAGGCCCTGAATTTTCCCTCCTGCTCGTCAGAGAAAACCCTATTATGGGGGTTATAGATTAGATTAGATTAGATTAGATTCAACTTTATTGTCATTGTGCAGAGTACAAGTACAGGGACAACGAAATACAGTAGCCTGGAAGCCTAGCATCTCTGCCCTCCTCTGCCCTCCTCTTCACATATCGAGACAGGGTGACGTGGCTGATCTTGTTTGCAAACGCCGCCTGCCTGACTGAGCTCCCCTGCTCCACTTCAAAGCAGGCCCTGGCATAAACCTCTGCAGGAACCAGCCCACGGAAGGTGGTTCTCCTTCTGACGCGAGGCATCCTACTCTTTGTCTGGAGTTATAATCTGTAAATTCATGTGATACACATTTGATTCATTAAAAACATATGTTATTAATAGAAAAGCACTTGTTATTCATTGCAAAACATGTATTAATTCGGTGCTGTATATAGGTATTGAGCACACAATGCGACCGCTTTTACGCATTGAGACGTGCGGGACGTTTGAAACAGGTGTTTCAATCGTCCCGACAGCGACTACTGACACTTAAAGCTATTTTGCCTCTTAACCTCAAAACTCTGACATTACACATTTTAGGACGTATTTAAGTAATAATTCATCTGTTGTATAGTCATATTATTATTGCATGAAACAATAAACACAACTTGTAATTACAAAAAATTACCGCACGTAAGATATTACTTACCGGACTCAAAAACAGATTTGCGGGAATAACTTTAAATTGGTATGACGTCATGACACGAGCTTTACCGGGGTTGCTAAGTCTTGCGTGCTGAACGTGCTGACGAAATTTGACGCGTCGGATGTGCGTGGTTTTCGAGGAAATAGCTGTGATTCATTCGTCCCGTGTTTCATTCGACCCGGCTCTCCCCTACTTTGCACACAGAGACAGGGGCTTGTACGAAAGATCCAAAGCTGTTGCTTAACCAGCGAATCAATCACACAAACAAGTAATGATGCTGTGAAGACAGGATAGTATTTGGGGACGTACACTCAATGCGCACCACTGGGATTAATATTAGGACAATTAAAAGAATACAATTACTCACCAAGAAGCCACCCATCGCGCACAATGCCAGCCTGCAGTCTGTTCCCAACTATGCTGTTACTCAGAATATATGAGTCGTGCGTTGAACCAGGCCACCTCGCCACAATGTTGGTTACTAACATTTGCGCATCACATATAATTTGTAGCCTACATTTCTTGAATGGAAATGTTTCCTGTTCACATATACAAATTCCTAATGCCTAATTGCGCCATTCGCAATGTCCTCTAATTGTTGACGGAATTTTTGGGTGTGCTTTTATACCCAGTCATGTTATTGCAGACTTGTCGGAGTTGATTGTTCATCGGTGTTAATTGTTCACGTGTCTCGAATGTGCACATCACTCAATCAACTACTATTTTACACATTCCTTTATTATGACAGTTTCCCAGCATTTAAATATTTTTATTTCTTATCTCTTATGTCCATCTACTGCGTAGAGGTTGTCTGCCATGTAAGAAGAATTTCATTGCTCTGACAAATTAAACATGATGCTTTGATCACCTCTAAGTGTCGCCAAAGGGTCAACTGCTGTAGAAATGTGCGTACGCCAGCTCAAGAGTTGACGTGAGGCACGCAAATGTATACGGCCATTTCAGTCTTGATACATCTGCACTTTGCCGTGAGAATGAACGTACACCATTTTTTTGTGCGTACGCAACGTTCGTACATGAGGCCCCAGGTATTTGTATGAGCAAACTACTCTACTGGCCTGCCCTGTAATGTATGGAGTTGGGGTGTGGAATGAAACCAGGCAGGGTTCTGGTAAAATGTTTTTAGCTGTCTTCTCCTCAATAACTTACTCTAAAGAATTAAGATTGTGCTGAATAATTTCAAATGCTTCCTGTAGCTTTAAAGAAAAATGTGAGTGATAGCCATGTTACTCTGTCCTGTTTTCTCACTTTCATTCCAAACCAAAGTCAGTCTTCCTTCCCTGCAGAACTATGAATTTCAGAAAGTTGTGGCTCATCGTCTGTTGCTCTGACCAGGGGGAGGGGGCGGCGCCCTCTGACCCCCTCCTGTTCAGATGGCGATGCCCCCTCCCCCTGGTCAGAGCCCCTGGTCTCCGTATGGCCCAGCACCACACATTGCTACCTAGTCTGTGGGAAACACTGATCTACCAAAGAAGAAACGGATAGAATCGTGTTTTTTCCAGCTTTTTCCCGCTAGTTGGTGCTGTCGGCGTCCCGATTTTCCCTGGTGAAAAAAAGGAGACTGAAATGTTCTGTGGCTGGTTGCGAGATGTGTGGATGAAGTGTATTTTCAATTTAAAATTCCCACCTGATTTGTGTATGTATATAGTTTTAATAAATGAATGCTTCAACACGATAATGGTCACATTCTTGTTGGAACTCTTAACTTAAAGTATGTTGCCTGTAAAAGAAAGTAAGTCAGTTGAATTTACTAAATACATGCACGTCATGGCGCATGGTCAGGATGGTGCCACCTCTGCCTCAAATTGAGCCAGGAAAAACCCTGCCATTACATATAAAGAACCTGGTAGACAAACAATAATTGATTTACTAAGGGCGCAAGTGCGTCGGTCGCGAACGCGCCCTCCCTTATAGCTATCCCGTATCGAGAGCGCACTTCCTAGAAGCACCAGGAAATCGCCAGGCATAGCGACGGTCAGAAGTTGTACTTTGAAACCCCAAAATACACAAGCTCCGTACAACACACATATTTACTTATAATATAAAATATGTGCATGCTTTGCAGATTTTCAAGCAATGTTTATTTTACCGTGACAAAACAGAGTTTTGCCGTGAATGAATTAATGTGAATGTGTGGGGAAAAGTTTGGTGCGATTCAACTTCATGTATGCATCCATCGGTTAAACACACAAACTCAACCCGACACAAAACACAGTCCATGGCAATGAATATTAGCAGTGTGCGCAGATGCGCCTTATGGGCACAAGTCCATCGTTTAAAAATTACACATAGAAATTTGGTGCGGCCATTACATGGTCGCGTGAGGACGCGCGAATAGCTGCAGCGTCACATACTATCATACAAGCGCTGCTAGTTCATCAACTTTGTTGACTACGGAGCGCACGTTGGCCATATTGACATATTGCGTGTGATTCTTGCGTTCAAAACAGTGACACGAAAGTAAAACAAGACACGGGACAAAAACTTTGTGGTAGCGAGTCGCCGACAGGGCAGGTGCCACTTCGGATATAAGTTTGAACGGATGTTCTTTCTATGGATAGTTTCCCAACATAATCACACATTTCTTCATTCGCCCTCTCACGTCTAACCGGTTCGAAATGATATGGCCATCATAAATGTTAATTGTGGGTCTTGCCACCTCTTCCTGATCCCATTTAGACGCCATAGTTCTAGTACAAGGCTGAGGCTACTTCCGCCACATCTCCCTCCTGTGACGTCATTGCATTAATTACATTATTACATTAAAAATAACGATTACCACAACTGTATCCCAACAAAAGACCAAATCATGTTAGTCACATTATTTATCTGTCTCCTTCTCTGACAGTAAGTCGGAGAAGTCAGCTTGACAATCTTCAGGTTCATAATCTGCCAATACAAACCATAAAAAGAAAAACAGAAAACAAACTACTACCATAATCAGCTATTTCATGCTGGGTTACTTCTTTCTTCTAACAGAATCTGCAACTTGCAAAGAAAATAAATCATCTGCACGTCTAGGAAATAATGAAATCAATACCTCTAAATTATGATCATAGAGCATGAAACAAAATAGAATTTACCAATGAATTAACAAGGTTCATACATCATGCAAATATTATTAATTAAGCACCATAATAATGCAAATGACAAGCGTGCAGTGCGACCAAACATCAAAGGGCACAAATGAATCATTGAATCATTTACACTGTGTAGTGTAAATAGCTTTTCTATCGCAGGTGGTCAACAAATCAACAGAAAAATACATAAACAAATGGGGAATCATTACAGCATCTCTAGGGTCTTCTTGCACATTGATGCACAGTGCACACCCATTGCAGTTGTAGGGATTTCATTCCCCTGCAGGAGTGCAATCTACATTGCCTCACCCAGGCTTGAATAGGAATCAAACAAAGTCGGCGCTTTTTTCACCTTGACGATCCAGAGGCTCAATTAACCTCACCTCATGTGAGCTCCTCTGGTCAGCGATAGCTCCTTGTGTAACTTTTCCTAAATAGCTCCATTATAGCTCCATTAACACAAAGCAAGAGTTGATTGATTACCATGGATACTGATAAAGCAGCTTAGCTTTGAAATTTGTATAAATGTAGGTCTATTATATGAATTATTAATTGTATTTTAGTTGATCTCAGTCCTTACTATGTTATACGCATATATGTTTATTGCAATAATCGCATGTGAGACAGAAACAAAAGCACAAGTGCTCTTCAATACCATGTTGAAAAAAAAAATCCTTAGATAGTCAACCACGCACACGGTTTCTCGAAATTCTGCCCTAAGCATCTGAGAAATACACTTGTCAATCACTAATGGAAGCTCTGTGTATCAGTCAGAACGACAGACAAGCTGACATTCAAAACTAAAATATATGGAGGGTAGAGAAAAGGGGTGATTGTATGTATAAGACATTGCATTTCAGGCGACTAAATGACAAGATTGTTTAGAGTTCACCTGAACCCTGCATAACCCTACCCTCATGCTCTTATTTGTTGAATGTCTTGGCACTTAAGCCTAGTTTATACTTCTGCGTAAAGTGACGGACGACGGATACGGAGAGCCCTCTCCGTCGACGGAGAGCCTGACGGAGAGCCTCTCCGTCGGCCTGAAATATTTTTTAAGTATCCGTCACTCCGTCTACGTACAACGGAGACCGCAAGGGCTGCGATTGGTCCTCTAAACACGTCATTTACACATGAATGACTCACAATGAATCACATTCTATCGCTATCGACTTCTATCACAACATAAACACTGGCCGCGCCATTTATGTATATACGCTTTATACGCTATATATACGCTATATATATACGCTACAAAATGCAAGCCGACCTACTTGAACTTGTGAAACTTAAAAGAGACGGTGGCAAATTGCAAGTTTGTGTACGGTTTTTACTTTTAAAAGCATTTCATTTATAACGTATCCCCTTTTCTATTTAATAATTGATCCCCTCTGAACTAATTTTCCCTTTTGTACTTATTTGCTTGAATGTCATGGCCAGTCTTGCGTAGCGACCCATACTGGTCAAGCCGGAAATTGCATTACGTATCCGTTACCACGACGGAGAAGTATGAGGCAGTCTATGGTATGAGGGCTCAAGGGGTGTCCGTAGTTACGCAGACGGATGACGGATTACGCAGTCGGAGAAGTATAAACTAGGCTTTAGTCAGAGATATTGTACACTAGCAATGGTTCACCTTGAAATTGAAATCCTTGAAACTTGTTCTGGTGACTTTCTTACTGAATTAGCAGCAATTAAATGTTTCACCTTCTTATGACAAATGTACTCTTTGTAAGTCGCTTTGGATAAAGCGTCTGCTAAATGCCCTGAATGTAAATGTAAAGATCATATCCAGTTCATATCAAAAGTGGTTTCACAACGCTATCTGGTGGCTGGGCCGCGTTATCGCCAGGCAATGTTTTCCGTTGCCAAGGTGAGTATTTATTTCCCCAATGCGTTTATTACCAGTGACTTGCAGATTTTCTTAAGGTGCTAAAATGTCTGTGACAAAGCCAGAAAAGACACCACTGGATGTTGTCCACCAAAACGCAATTCAAGTTGAAACCATACGGAAAGAACAAAGAACCCAGAAACTCTACACCGTGTTCAGCATTAATCCATACAAGAAACGTAAGTGCATGGCCGGTTGGATTAATCAGGATAGCAATAAGGCAGGGTTGGCAAATGTTATATTAAAACTACAACACTTAATGAAAGAACACACATTTACTAGTCCGCACCAAACACAATACCAAGGGCTAATTAATGTAATTTTACTGTAACATTTAAGACGTGATACTGTGTTGTTTTTTTTCTTCCCGATGTAGTAAACGTGATGAGTGACAAACCCATGCTCCACCATACGGACGTGGTGGAGGAGGACCGTAAGTAGAGCCGCTTTCTCCTTCTTCTTCTTCTTCTTCTTCTTCACATACTATGTTTGATGTTTGTCAACCAGCCAGAAGGAAACGTAGCTATTTGTACTTTTATGCTAACCACGAATATGTAATACAGTATATACAACACGTATTTCAAACATATCGAACTACATTTGTGTAGTGAATCCCCCTGCCCCAAAGGGCTATAGGGCTATAATTTCATGTTTACACAATATTAACAACCTTAACAACCCCTGAAATGATTGGTTCTTGGTTCCTGCAACGATACTTGGTTCCTGCAACGATACATTCTTACGACCTATAAGTAAAGTGTCATTTACACAAACCCAGTTAAGGGTTTACCAGGCTTTATATTTTTTCTTTCAATTTATAAATTACCTGAGTGCGCCGATAAAGTTTATCGGCGCACTCAGGTAATTTATAAATTGAAAGAAAAAATATATAGCCTGGTTTTACTCCTAACCTCAATGCTCTCATTGGCATAACAACATTGCACAACATTGTTTGTCTGTGTACATATACATAAACACTAGAAGCGCCCTTCTGCCTCTGAGCATACGTCGATACAGCCGCCATTTTGTGTCGCGGTTCCAAGGCAGTTCTGCCGCGCTTTTCTGATAGTCGGAACCAGCAAAACCAGCGAAGATGCCGGACTTTTGCGCCGCATATGGCTGTAGCCACGAACGGTCAGCGACATCAAAGGAGAAAAGCATAACTTTGACATAACATAACGTGTCTTGAAGAAGCTGAAGTGTAATGTATGCTGCAGTAGCTTGGTTAGTACAGCCCTGCCTTCATGTCTCGGTGACCAATATCATCTGATGACCTTGCGTAACAATGGAGGCCTGTTAATACCAAGCCAGGGTACAGTAACAGTGATTCGCTCAGCTGAGCAGTGCATCAGATGGGTCTCCAACATCTCATCTGCAGCCCATATATGTAGTGAGGATATATTTAATCTTTTAGAACATATTGTTGAAACTCGAGATGGTATTGACAACCATCACTACAATTTAATTTCATTAATATTATCTAGCTTTCACAAGTTGAGACAACACCATGTGGCCAAAATTCATACTCTCCAACTACAGAGCAGGAGTTTGAGGAAGAAACTGTAAAGTAGTGTTGTTGCAAGGACACTAAATACTGTAAATATTGCAATCAGGTGTATAAAGTGTAAATATTGCAATCAAGTGTATATAGTGTAAATATTACAATCAAATGTGTATATTGTAAATATTGTAATAAAGTATTGTAAATTGTGTAGCTAGTTCATTATCAATAGTTATTTCCCCAAACTCATACAATGCCCGTCAATATAGAGCTGTTTAGCCTATGCTATCCACCCTAAGCTGGATGTTGGGTGGGTTAAAGGTAGGTCACATTGATGTTAAGTGAAGTATTTTCCATGCCAGGTGCAGATTGGCACAGACTAACTCCTAGTGAATGTATGGAAAGGTTGTTTAGTAACATATTTTAGGCTTGACCAAACTAGCCTGTGATTTGAGGAGTTTGTGAATTTGAAAAATTATCAATAGGCATTACGTTTTGAACATAAACGTAGGCTATGTTAACAAAAACAAACGCTTCTTTATCATTTTACCCACCCCCTGTTTAAATACATATGACAAAAAAATCGCCTCTTAAATGTGTTGATTTATGATGATTTAATTCTGTGTGTCACTTTGGCTTCTATTGACGTTCGTTCATATAAAGGCAGCGCTTACCCGTACCAAGATGGCAGCTCTGTTGACGCATTCATTCCATAAGCCGCTGTATTAAAGGGGGCTTCTAGTGTTTATTTCTATGGTCGTGTATGTGTGTGTGCTAGTTACATCAGTCAAGAGATTTGGTAGCCCCGCCAGATTTGGTGACACACCCAACAACTTTTTCCGGGAAAGCAAAACACAAAGGCTGTGTTCTGATATCCATACTTACCGTACTTGGTATACTTAGTTTGAGTACGTAGGGTGTTCCGATTACGATTAAGGCAAAAAGAAGTGTACTCAAAGGACACAGATGTTGCCCTCAAAACAGTACGCATAGTATGTACACTATCCGTACTCAACGGCAGCCATCTTAGCTACGTAGTCAAAGCGGCGGAGCCAGGCTGAGCCGTGCTCAGTTTGAAAATGGCTAGACGTCAGTGGGCATAATGGATTCACGTGTTTGGCGGGTGATGCGGCTGCGCAGCTGATAGTAATTTCCAGTAAGTGCACCATTTGGAAGAACACTAACATCTGAAAATCTGCGTACTTAGTGAGTACGGATAGTATACTATGTTTAAGTGTACTCATGTATGGGTACACTTCCGATACCCAAGTATGGATATTGGAACACAGCCCAAGCTCATTATTGTTGTGCATAGGAATTAGAGGATGGATATGAATTAGAATGATGATGAATTAGAGGATGGACAAATATTTAGAAATTATGCTCAGATTCTGGTCGGGCTCAGTCACATCTGCGCGATTTGAAATTTTTTTAAGTTACCTGCACGGTAATCTGCGCAAGTTGCGCTCATCTTAAATAAAGGTGGGCTTTCATAAACAGACGGAAATGTGTCATTAGTATGAAAAAAATTGTGAAATATGCACAATTCCTCACGTAGAATTAAGTTTCCTGGTATATTTCAGGAATTCAATTCAAAAAGTGATTCACATTATATATTCATCACACACAAAGTGATATATTTCAACCATTTATTTATTTTAATGTTGATGATTATGGCTTACAGCTAATGAAACCCCAAAAGTCAGTATCTCACAAAATTTTAATGTTGTGAAAGTTTTATATTGTAGATTCATGGCGTCTCACTCTAATCAGCTAAATAACTCAAAACACCTTCAATGGTTCCCTGAGCCTTTAAATGGTCTCAGTGTGGTTCAGTAGGCTACTACACAATCATGGGCAAGACTGCTGACTTGACAGTTTTTCCAGAACACAATCATTGACACCCTCAACAAGAAGGGTAAGGCACAAAAGGTCATTGCATAAGTTGGCGTTTCAGAGTGCTGTATCGAAGTATATTAATGGAAAGTTGAGTGGAAGGATAAAATAGTGGTAAAAAAGGTGTACAAGCAACAGGGATAACAGCAGCCTGAAGAGGATTGTGAAGCAAAGGCCATTCAAGAATTTGTTGGAGATACACAAGAAGTGGATTGTGACTGGAGTCAGTGCTTCAAGAGCCACCACACCCAGACGTACCCAGGACATGGGCTACAACTGTCGTATTCCTTGTGTGAAGCCACTCCTGAACAAGAGACAACAGAAGCGTCTTACCTTGGCTAAGGAGAAACAGGACTGGACTGTTGCTCAGTGGCCCAAAGTCTTCTTTTCAGATTAAAGTAAATTTTGCATCTCAGAAAATTTAAATATAACATAAGACCAATAAAAAAAGGATTTTTAATACAGAAATGTTGGCCTACTGAAAAGTATATGCACTCAAAATTTGGTCGAGGCTCCTTTTGCATGAATTACTGCATCAATGTGGCGTGGCATGGAGGCTCGTTTGCGTTGTTGGGTCTGGCATCTCATCTCCCTCTTGACCTGACCCAAACCCCATAGATTCTCTATGGGGTTTGGGTCAGGTGACTTTGCTTGCCAATCAAGCACAGTGATACCATGTTCATTAAACCAGGTATTGGTACTTTTGGCAGTGTGGGCAGGTGCCAAGTCCTGCTGGAAAATAAAATCTGCATCTCCATAAAGCTTGTCAGCAGAGGGGAGCATGAAGTGCTATTAAATATCCTGGTAGATGGCTGCACTGACTTTAAACTTGATAAAACAGTGGCAACAGTCCAGTCCCATTTCTCCTAAGCCCAGGTAACTCCTGAATCAGAGACGCTTCTGACGTCTCTGATTCAGGAGTGGCTTGACACAAGGAATGCGACAGTTGTAGCTCATGTCCTGGATATGTCTGTGTGTGGTGGCTGTCGAAGCACTGACTCCAGTTGCAGTCCACTCTTTGTGCATCTCCCCAAATTTCCTGAATGGCCTTTGCTTCACAATCCTCTCAAGGATGCAGTTATCCCTGTTGCTTGTGTACTTTTTTCTTCCACTCAACCTTTCAAGCATTATGCTTGGATTCAGCGCTCTGAACAGCCAGCTTCTTTAGCAATTTCCTTTTGTGGCTTAAGCTCCTTGTGGAGGGTGTCAATGAATGTCTTCTGGAGAACTGTCAAGCCAGCAGTCTTCCCTGGTATTTTGTAGCCAACTGAACCAGACAGAGATTTTAAAGGCTCAACTTGTCAAACCTTTGCAGGTGTGACACCATGAATACAATATTTATATTAGCTTTAAGCCATAATCACCAAAATTAAAATACACGCTCAAAATATATCACTGTTATGAATCTATGAGTTTCACTTTTTTTAATTTAAGCAAATGAATGTATTTTTCAATGGTATTGTAATTTACTGAGATGCACCTGTACATTTGACGCAATTTCTGAATTGAACTGAAGGACCAATCATTCACATCTTCATAGTCATACCCCAGCGCCAGACAAACCAATGGTCAGTAGCTCTGTTTATTCGATCCATCTCTACTTCTGTGTATTGGCCACAGGCACAACCCCAGATCTGTTTTATAGGAAATCTGATCATTTCCTAGTGTGCTCCCCAGGGTCACCGACAATTACATTTTTGTTGTGCCAGAGCCTCTTAATGTATATTTTTAGTAGAGTTTAATGCCCTCATACATGTTAAAAGTGGTCAATGGGGTACAACAGGCCATGCCCACAATTTGCAAACATGATGAGGAGCCTGGCAGAAAATTCAGCCAATACAGCCTACAGGTTTCCTTCTGGCAACTTTGCAATAGGTCTGAGTTTTTAAATTTTTATCCACAATAGTTTGAACTTAATCTTTTATAAGCAGTCTGAGCTTGCACCATCATTTGAAACCTGCAGGCTACATTCATTGATATAAGATTCCTTCATCCAGATTCCTTCATCCAAGCCATTCATCAGGCACGGCTGGAGCCTACGAAAAAGTACAATCACCCACAGACCGAGAGCCAGGAGATTGGCTGGATATCCAAACCACTGGTATAAACCATAAGAACATCAGCCATTTAGCTCTGTTCGTGGACTGGTTAGACCTTGATTATTTGAACTTAAGATCTAGTTTATGAATCTTCATTAAAAAAAAAAAAATCAAGTAGACAGCAGAAATCAAATGCGGTGCTCCAAAGAGAACAATCCCAGTGCAATAGCTAGATAAGCCTTTTTGAAGTACAACTTTAAAAAAAACGTATCTAGCTGCAACAGATTATTCCCTTCTAATCTGTCCGTCAAAATATTTATCTTTCTCCATTCCTTTTTGCCCAGATTGTCTCAGACCGCAGTGACAGGAGACTGAACTTTCCCAGACAGAACACAGAGATCACTAAATACATGGACACAGCTTGGCGTCTCAAAGAACAAACCCAGAATCTGAGCTAAATGGCAAGAAGACGTACAATTTAAACACGCCTCCAAAATTCTGCCATAACCATTATTGCAACAACATACATAGTAGATATAACTGCACTACAGATTTAAAATCTAAAAATAAAAGGTAATCTCAAATTTGATGGTGCCTATTTCATTGGGTGACGCACTACAGGGAGAAAGAGGATTTGTTTTCTAACCAATTCCAAAGATCCTTAAATATTCAGCTGTCTGCCAACTCTATCACAGCAAAAGTAGTTATCAGTGTTCTAGACATATTATTTGTCATTGTTCAATCAGAATCGTCAGATTCAAGTCGTGTTTTAAATGGTCCCGCCTCTCTGGGCGATTTCATTGACATGGGAAATCGCCCAAGCATTCTCCCAGTGACTCAAGTTAAACCTTTTTTTTTCAGAAAAGTACCCTCCAATGCATTTTGAATGAGGATTTTGGGACTCGCCCTAACGCGCTTGCATCAAACGTAACACAAGCGTGTTACCAAACAGACACATCCTCAACCGGCTGATCCAGTGTGTGAAGTTTTGCGGAGTGTTCGAGTTAGCTTTGCGAGGCAAGGATGAGACGGAGGGCTCCTACAAACCAGGGGCCTCATTTATCAACCGTGCGTACGCACAGATGTGTGCGTAATGAGTGCGTACGAACATTCCTACGCCCATCTCCAACCTGCCATTTATCTCAAAAATTCTGGAAAAAGTTGTCGCATCACAGATTCAGGCCCACATCTCCAACAATAACCTCTATGAACAGTTCCAATCCGGCTTCCGCCCCCGTCACAGCACAGAAACAGCCCTCATTAAAATAACCAACGACCTCTTGATGGCAGCTGACTCTGGTCATTTATCCATTCTCATCCTCCTTGATCTGACCGCAGCCTTTGACACCATTTCCCACTCCATCCTCCTCGACCGAATAGCCTCCATTGGTATATCCGACACACCCCTAGACTGGTTCCATTCATATCTCTCTGGCCGTACTCAATTCATTCAGTTAAAATCATTCTCATCCCATACCTCCCCCCTCTCCTCAGGTGTTCCCCAGGGCTCTGTCCTTGGCCCTATTCTATTCATCATCTACCTCCTCCCACTTGGTCAAATATTCCGTAAACATAACATAAATTTTCACTGTTACGCGGGCGTCACCCAGCTCTATGTCTCCTCCAAATCCTCATCCACCTTCCCACCCTCTTCCCTCTGTGCCTGCCTACAGGAAATCAAATCCTGGTTTCCCTCTCACTTTCTCAAACTTAACAGTAACAAAAACGAGATAGCCCTCATTGGCTCCAAATCCTCACTCACCAAGCAACCCAGTTTCACCATCTCTATCGACAACTCCTCAGTTTCCCCCTCCCCTCAGGTTAAGAGTCTGGGTGTCGTCCTCGACAGCACACTATCATTCAATACTAGAGCCCGACCGATAAAGGATTTTGAAGGCCGATACCGATACAAATATTTGTTGATTTAAAAATCCGATATTCCGATATATCGGCCGATATATATTTTTTTTTTTCAGAAACGCGCAACAAAACATTAACAGATTTCCCTAACTTTAGTTAACGTTAGTATAATAAAGAAGTTAAAGATATACTGGATATCCCGACGTCTTTTATTCTCCCTTTCAAGTTCTCTTGACTAGCACGTCAATGCTTTGTTTTACCTACTGCAAACCTAGAGCCGTAAAAGACTCGAACTATGGCTGGGGGCTTTAATATTTACTCCGGCTGCACAGGACACCGTCAATTATTTGGGGTAGGCTTGTATTTCTTAGTTATCTTCTGTTATAGAATTGTATTATTGAATCCAGTAATGGACATAATTACAGTAGGCTAATATCATTCAATGCCATTTACCGTTGTACTTGTCCTCACTGAAAAACCATTGCGCTAGAGAAATCGCTGGAGCCAGCCCATGCTTGCCACGAAGTTATGTCTCCAATGTCAATCAACGAGGAAAATATTTCCAAAGCTTTGTTTTGATACTTCAGCATACTTCAATCAACACCTTCTCTTTGAATTTAATATAAAATTTCTGCCTTGGTGGTGCCAGTCTACTGCTTTATGATCACTTCTCTCAGCTTATTTAACAGCAGCTAAACTGGACATTGTATTCACGATTCACGAATCGTGCTTATTTGAGTGAAGAGAACTGATAGGGATGTTCTTTTAATTGTTATTCAAGCAATGTATGTCTCGTGTGAGTGACCATCTCTCCATGAACACACTTCACCGATGATCTCTCGCGGTGTCCGACTCTGGCTGGATCAGCAGGTTGCAGGATGTGAGGAGCCCTTCTGTTACCAAATTGTGTGCGCAACTTTGTGACGTCACGCTCATGAGAGTTGCCAACACATACGGCTCTGTGCCAACAGGGTTGGAGTGCCCTCTGGTGGACAAACTATACAACGCCAACACTCGTGACATGGTTGAAAGGTGTTTTCGTCCGTTTTCATTTTATTTTTAAAATATTCATTTATCGGCCATTATAAATGCCGATACCGATAGTTTGGAAAATGCCTAATATCGGCAGATAATATCGGCCAGCCGATAAATCGGTCGGGCTCTATTCAATACCCATATCAACAACACCATCCGGTCCGCCTACTTTCACCTTCGAAATATCAACCGGCTCCGCCCGTCACTCACTCCCAACAGCGCTGCTATTCTGGTCCACTCTCTAGTCACCTCACGCCTGGATTACTGTAACTCCCTTCTGTTTGGTCTCCCCCACAAACTCCTCCATAAACTCCAACTGGTCCAAAACGCTGCTGCCCGTATTATCACCAAAACCCCTGCCATCTGTCACATCACCCCCGTCCTACACCAACTTCACTGGCTCCCTGTCAAACACCGTATTGAGTACAAGATCCTCGTCAATACATTCAATGCCATTCACAACCTTGCCCCCCCATATCTGTCTGATCTCATCCAAATCAATACTCCCACCCGGTCACTCAGATCCGTCTCCTCCATCAACCTACAAGTCCCCCCAGCCCGTCTGTCCACCATGGGGGCACGAGCCTTCAGCCGCTCTGCCCCACGCCTCTGTAACGGCCTTCCCTCGGACATTAGAAATATGGACTCACCTCACACCTTCAAATCCCACCTCAAAACACATTTATTCAGGCAGGCTTACTCAAACAAGGACTTGAAATATGCTGCAAGCTCTGTGCCTTTCTAAATCTGTTTTAATCTGTGTCTTTTTGATTGTTTTATGCTTTTATGGTTGTTAGGTGACCTTGAGTGTCCTGAAAGGCGCCATATAAATAAAATGTATTATTATTATTCCCACGCTAAGTATGGAATTTATCAACTTGTACTTGTGCTTAGGAACATGCATAAATTTAAGCACAACTCTGACCATGCGTAAACACAAAACCTAGTGGTAGAATAGTGAAACTACTAAGAGAACCCGTTAAGAGTCGCAGTGTTCAGCAATCACAAACATCACACATGTCCCCTGTATCCTCTAATTAATACCAATTCTCAATTAGTAAGTTAGAAGACATTTTTTTAATAATTGGTATGACAAGATATAAAAGACAGCTGTGACAGGACAACCTAAAAAAGACAACTTGAAATAAGGATTAACGAAATTAGAATATTTTCTACGCACGGTTGATAAATGAGGCCCCAGGTATTTTTCTTGGATTGGTGGACTTTGAGACAGTGAGACAAAGTTTTTGATGAGTATGTTGTAAAGGTTGTGAAAGCTCTTGATCCTCTGTCTGTTAATAAATACTTGACTTAATATGCGGCCCCTGTCTTAATGTGGTTGCTGGACATATCTTGTGTCCTGCTTAGCTATTTTACATCATACGTTAAATTCATGTAAAGAATTAATACATTAATTAAGTCATTAATAATTAATGGATACACCATTTTTGTTTATGGAGTTGCCATCTAGTGGACACAAGGACTCTGTATGAGTTAATCATCTAACAACAAATTGATACCGTCTTGCTTAATGGACCTATGAATGGGTCACCTTATCAGAAAAATTCCCCCCCCCCCCCGGGATTTTCTTCAGGAGCCGCCACTGATAGTCATAGTCAATCAAAATATGTTTTATTTGTTAACCATAATGAAAACCTTGTGATATAACAATTGATAAAAAAGCAGGTTGAACACTTTCGCAGGTTCGCAGCATAGCACAACTCCAGTTCTAAAAATCACATGGAGCCCCAAGTTTCCTCAAGCATGCCTCTTTCCATAACTTCATTGGCAATACAAAGATATGGCAGAATGTGGCCCGTACATAAGTTCCCTCGGAGAGATCATCTTCTGGGTGTTGGGTGGATTATTATAGGCAGTTATCAGGTATCCTGCCAGGGAACAAGGTAGCAGTCCATCTCTTAGTTTCTTTTTTTTTAATTATTATGAACGAGACTTCATCTTCTTGCGAACTGATTTTCCTGGACGCTTCTGAAAGCAAGAGATAAAGTAGTGCTTAGAGGAAACCCCATATGAAAGGCTAAAAGAATGATGGTTGTGTGTGAAACCTACATTCTGTTTTCCTTTGTTGCCCTTCTTCCCTCCCTTCCCATGGGCCACCTTGGAGCTGAAGCTGGAGACGTCGTTATGGCTCTCCTTGGTGTTCCACTTCTTGCCACTTTTCTTGCCACCAAAGCCAAACCTGTCGTCTTTGGATTTCCTCTTTGCGTTGGGGCTGGAGACGTTTCAGAATATTGTTTGTTAGCTTCTCCTTATATTGGAGCTGCAGTCAGCTCTAATATAGCTTTAATGACTCGCATCACAATTACTCCATTTGCTTTTTTGCATTTGCTAAATTTTTAACAAATGTGACGTCATGACGTCATGTGATCCAATCACAGGAGGACTAACTATAAAGTGCGGACACTCTTAATTAAAGATTTTTCCCACTTGTTACACTTTTCACTTGTCCTCTAGGCCAGGTTTCATAACGAGGTGGTCTGGGTCGCATTCTGATCAGGTCTCAGCATAATGTAAACACAATCTGGCCACGATATGATAAGCTAATTATGGAATTAAAACCATATCCTATGCTCTAAATCATGCCTCTCAGTTGACATTGGATATAACTATGAATAAAAACAAAGAAAAAAAACATGCAATGTATGAGGAGTGTTCATTTTCATAAGAAAGTTAAGTTACTGTCAGTCATATAAAAAAAAAAAATGTAGCCTACTACATTCGGTACAAGTGCATAAGTCAAATTAATGTTGAAGAAACTAACTCCACATCCACTATTCTCATTTTACCAGGAAGGATTTTACATAATTAGCAAGAGCAAGTGATCTGATCATATATCTGGGGTCAGTGGGATCTGACGACAAAAGTTGCATTGAAAAGACAAGTGAAACCACGGCCATATGTGTGTTTCTATATTGTGGAAGCCAGCAATTCTTCAGCAATGTAAAAAAATTATTCAATGTAGTGTTAAATTATTGTAGAAAGCAGGGCTCCGAACCGGTTCAAGGAACGAAAACGAAAACCGAAAACTAACAGAATTTTACGAGGAACGGAAACGGAAACAAAAACCGATCTTCAACTGTTCCGGAACAGAAACGTTACTCTGAAATCCCCAAAACCGGTTAATAACTCTTTTTTTTTCGTTCTCTATATAGCCTATAAAATTTCACAAAAGCATAACCTATTTCATGAAAAAAAAAAAAAAAAAAAACTATTTCCAGTTGCCGCATTCACTTCGCCGCCCGCTAAGCTCAGCTGTCACAAATTCCCACCCCCACCCTGGCAAGAGGCGATTGAAATGTAGAGTTAAATTGGAAGTTGTTAGAGAGACTTGGGTATTTGTCAGCAACATAGACAATACAACATATTCGCTTATGGCGGGGTTAGTAATTGTTGAGCGAGCCTCTATAAGATCGCCATGGAATATGGATAAAACTTACAACCAGGTAAGGAGTTTCTAGCCAACTTATCCAGAAATGATTTTGATATGAAAATATATTTATCATAGAATATAGGCTACAGTCAGCAACAGTCTGCCTGGTATGTGAGATGGATATCGCAAATATTTTTGGACGCTGCCTGTGATTTATGATTTTTGCGCATTTAGACTACCTACTGTGTAAATTAAGGGCAAATACCTATAAGTAGGTCTATTTTAAGATATCGACCACAAAAATAGACTAGGCCCAATAACACTGCCGGAATGTTAAGAACGAACGTTATTTTACGTTCCGAACTGGTTCAGCAACAATATGTTGGTGGCGGAACGCAAGAACGAAAACGTTAAATATACCGGTTCCGTTCGGAGTGGAACGATTGAAAAATAATTTCGTTTTCAAGCCCTGGTAGAAAGACATAGTGAGATGAGCAGAATGTTAAGCCTAAGCCTAAATATATTGCAGGGCCTGGTTCACCTGGGAGTACGATTCCACTGTTCAAACCAAAATTTCATATCTGAAAACAAACTCTTGAAGAAACTGGTAGTAATTGCAAGTCGGGACTCGCAAAATCTTACGCTCGTTTGGCCATGTCTGCCTTTTGATTTTTCTGGTTAGCCCCTGCTGGAGTCTTCTGGTCTCCATCCAAGAAGTCCAATTTGTCAGTCATACCTTGGAAAATAGGAACAAGTCATTTTTTAAACAGAAAAGGATAGTATATCTTGGTTTAATATAACTTGAATATAGACATGTTCAAGCTATGAAAAGTGCATGAATGTAGTTAGGATAAGAATAATATAGTACAAAAAAATGTGCATGTATCAACACAGTGGCCCTCATTTATCAAACGAACGTAGAAATGAGCGCAAATCTGAACGCATGATTCATCTTACGAAAGGACCCACGTGAGATTTACGAAACTTTCGTATCACACCAATCCCAGCATACGAAGGAGCTTGGTGTTGATAAATACGGCGGCTGAGATCGATCGTAATTAACTTAACATGCCCTATAAAAGAAGTCTCGCCCCTAACTTTTACGACATGGAGAATCATCCAGCGACAAAGATGCAGATTTTTTCAGAAACAGAAATGGAGACATCGTGTCACTTGTTGATGCGCCCCCCCCCCAAGGACACTCACCCCTGCCCACCCAGTGCCCCACCCCTCACCCCCCTGGACATACTTCATATTATTTATAGTAATGTTATTTATATACTACCTCCACCTGCCCTGCTTACTGTCACTTTAATAACTACCGTTAATTACCGTCACTTTAATAACTACTGCCACTTTTCATGTTTTTCAATTTTGCACCCTGCACCTTATTCTGCATTTCTGCATTTCAACCCACACGTTTATCACTCATTTGCACTTCTGGTTAGAACGCCAACTGCATTTCGTTGTCCCTGTACTTGTACTCTGCACAATGACAATAAAGTTTAATCTAATCTAATCTAATTAAGGGCAAGCAAAAAGCAACGCTATATGGAAACAAATCACTGTTGCAGTCAACAGTGTGCCCCATGTTCAGCGGGCTACGGAAGAGGTAAATAATTAATTGAATTAATTAAATGTAAAATTGATGTTACATTGATCCATCTTAAAACATTTCACATTTGACCTATAGGCTATTGTTTGCATTGCGTTAGTTATTTTATTCCGAATAAGGTGAAGAAAAAGTTGTCCAATTCTTGCGGATGTACCATGTCTCGCCACTGGTTGCACTCGAAAAAGTTGCGTACACGAGCTCAGACCTGACGTGAGATTTCATCACAGCCTGCGCTCACGTTCAAATTGATAAATGCCAAGCTCAACGTGGAAATGAACGTACGTCCATTTTACGCCTGTTTTCTGTCGTACGCTCGTTTGATAAATGAGGGCCAGTATATCTACTCAAATCATTATGGAGCCATCCATCTGTTGGCCAGAAAACTACCCAGCAGTTTCTATAAGATCCTCTTCAAATCTGATACAAGGTATGCTGAGTTGAGCAGATAACGATACCAGCAGGGCTCAAGAGTAAAATGTTTTACTGGTGGCAGTGGCTAACTTTAATTTGGTGGAACACTAACAAATTTGATCTCAGCCCTTTTTTGTCACTGTACTTGAGTGTCCTTTGTCACGTACCATCCATCTGTGTACATTTTGCTGAACGCACTTGAAGTCGTAAAATGTTGAATACACAGGTGGTCTGGACAGGTTCTGTGTCCATGAGTGGAATGTTCCGCAGATCACACTGTTGCAACCTGCTTGATAGCAAGTGTGGGAGCTGATCATGTTGATGATGTGTTTCTTCTTACCCTGCAGCTCTAGATACAAGTGATTGAGCTTGTCAGTCAGATCAGTAAGAAAGGCTAAATCCAAGAGCCACTGACTGTCTTCTAGCTGTGCATATTCAGCATGGTTTGAACGTTTCAGAAATTTCGGGCAACAATTCAGACAACATTTTACAATTTCAAGTGCATTCATCAAAATAATGTACACAAATGGATGGTACGGGACAAAGGACACTCAAGAACAGTGACAAAAAAGGGCTGAAACCAAATTTGTTTGGGTTCCACCAAATTAAATAGTTTATGGTACCAGTGCCACCAGTAATTTACCTCTGCTGAGCCACCTAACATCTGTGTGAAGCAGCAGATCTGTGTGTTCTGCACCAGTCTCCTCCAGCTGCGCATGGAATAATCGCCTCTGCAGAGTCCTGGCCCAAACAACACTCAATCTTCGTAGCCAGAACCATCACATCTTTCATATTTAAAATCTTCCCGCACAACCCTTGCTGGTGAATTATACAATGGTAGTTCAGGAAATCCGGGAAAGATTCACACTCTTTGCACAATCCAATGAACCCAGCAGTACGTCCAACCATCGCTGGAGCCCCATCGTTTGTAATGGAGATGAGTTTAAAGAGGGACAACTGGCTCTTTTTAACGAATTCCGTTAAAATTGTGCCTCTCATGTGCCCTTTCAAGGGGAAAATGGTCAACAGCTGTTCTTTTACACTCATGTCCTCAAAAACCATTCCAACCATTCTAAACCATTCTAGCTGAGCCACATCCACAACATCAGTGGATTCATCAAATTGGAGAGAAAAACAACCACATGTGTCAATATCATTCCTCAATTGAATACAATAGAATAGCAGACACAATCTCGTTTTTATTTTTATTTTTATTTTTTTTAAATCGGCAAAGAGCGCATCTGCGGCTTCCATGAATGCTTCTTTCACAATCTCACCATCCAACAAGATTTCTTCCCTTTTGCAAGAATACGACTGACACGATAAGATGCTATGGTTGCAGACTTACTCTTGGTGTTGGGACTGGTAAAAACTGTTGTGCTGCTATCCAACGTTTCAATTCCTGGACTTTTCGGGCACACAGGGGTGATTTAGCTTGGAAATTTGTATCGTAGCTCTTATGGACCATTTTGAAATGTCGCTCCAAATTCCCCGGTAAAGCCACTTTTGCATTGCAGATAAGACATATGGACTTTGAATTTGAATACACAAAAAATTATCCTCTTCCCACTCTGAATGAAAGTGATAAGTTTTGGAATTTTTTAACTTCTGCCATTGTTGTATCCACTGGCTCTAGTGTAGCTTCTCACACCCTTTGGAGACCTTAGTTACAACCTAGCAACCACACCCCGCATGCACAGATAGAAGGGAGCACAAGAGATTTTTTTGCTCCATTATGCCTGGTAGCCTACTATTGTACAAATCTACACACTACTTTACGCAATCGGCAGTTTATTGTACCTATTTAAGATGTTTAAATTTGAAGTTTTGATGTATTTTACACAAAAGGAGGAGTAAGCTACAAACATATGAGTGACAACATTTCTAACGATAGAGTGCAACTCAGCTCACGATCAACTGGTAGACCGCAATCGACTGGTTGGGCACCCCTGTTTGGGCACCCCTGGTCTATAGTATTATTCATTATAGCCCCTAGTGTGCAAGTGAGTGTTAGTGACTGAATCAACCTAATTAACTGAAATCCTGCTGATTCCTACTCCTTTGCTAAAGTGATTCATTTATTCAACATTCCTCTATGTCTGAACTTATTGGCATGGTCAGAGATCTTAGTTATACGGCATACAATTCAGTCATGTTGTATGCATCTGTTTACCGAGTTCATATTTTACAGTTTGGAAATTGGCTTGCCTAAAATTCAGCTTTTTAATGCAAGAAAAAAACTCACTGGTATCTGATTGGTACTCTGTAACGGTCCATTCAAAGATGTGTGTACTCTGTATTGGTATCGGAGCAACCCTACACAATATGGGGTAGAAAAGGTGAAGGGTAAGAGCCAACCTTTCTGGTATTTCTTCACAGCATTCATCATGGCCTTCTTCTCCTTCTGTCTCTTTTGGATAACCTCTACCTGGACCTGGAACAGGTTAATCACATTATGTTCATTACCCAAAGCAAAACAATACTCTCTTCTCTTTCAATGTATTCAATGTGCAACATGTAAGGGATAATCCAATCCCATGTGATCTGGCAACAAAAAAGAATACACACCGCTGGTGTGTAAGTAAAAACGAATACCTTGCACTATTTACTGTGTTTCTGGAAACACAAATGGTCTGACCAGATACATATATGGGACTCACTAATGCCAAGAGCCCAAGTAACATGAATGTCATATGTAATTAAAAGGCAACTCAACATTACTACTCTGAATAAATGTTTTATATAATAAAGCAACCCGTTAACAGAAAAGGACAGGACCACTGTGGTTTATTCCTTACTTAAGGGCACGCTAAAGTCGTCACCATTGTAAATCATTTTTTTGGAGCTGGATTTGTGTGGGACAGTACATATACAATGAGATTTTTTTGTTTAGCAAATTGACAAATTGCATTTGCACTAACGTTGATGATTTACGGCTCTAGCCTGCAAATAAACTACTACTAACTGTTTAACTAATCACGATCAGGCATCGTTGTCATAGTCAAAATTGCCACTCATTCATAGTGGTAAACTACATTCATAGACCTACAATTATCGCTAACATTTTGAGCATTAAAAACTAAAGTGTGTAGTTTTACAGGAACTTCCGATTTGGATAACCGTTTTTGAAAGACTGAAATCCTAGTTTAAGGTAACAAGGAAACCCCCTCAGAAACGTAATGTCTCAAAAAGTATGATGTAAAACTATGCTCCAAATGCACACAGACACCCATTTATCATAATCCCATTAATCTGAGAACTGCCATTCACTACAACATTTTACACTTGTGTGAAATACCATTTTACAATACCAAAAGTGTGCGAAATACCATTTTAATTGAATTCTCCAAATACATGGGATACTTAACTTTGTCTTCACAATAGACTATATAGGTTGAGTGTTGACTCCCTTTTTCAATTGGCAGGACTCATTTAAAAACGCTACATATTTGCTTTGCAGCTGATTGACGCAACAATTCCATGTGTCATATTGTTTAGTCTGATCTAAAGAGGACGGCAATGCACAACTCACATCTGCTGGCCAATGTTGTTATCTTAAATAACACTCTTAACTCACAGCATGATTTCTAGGTTGCAACAAGGTTCAGCCACCAAAGCATTTTCATTGCCTAAATATGCAGTTTTTATTCACAGTCTAAAAAGTAGTGTGGCTGGTGGGGCTCCTTAAGACTCATTTAGCTACCTTGAAATATTTTTTTTTTGTTGCCAGGTTGCTACTATGATACTCTTTTTACTGGAGTTGTAAGGTAACGTTTAACTTTTTTTTTTAAATGTGGCAAATTTCATTTGACAAATTTTAACTTGTGTGTTGATAGCGTTCAAGGCATTAGTAGACCTACATATATCTGGTCGGAACATTTCTGGGTCTAGCAACACAACAGAATCGCCCTAATATATGAATAGATTTTGCATATTCGTATAAACCCTGCATGGGATCGCTTTTTTCCAATAACAGCAGTATCATGGATTATGACTTGCATAGAACATGTTTGAATTACAATATCCAATGTACTGCTTTTCGCTTGATATTGTACATTTTTAGTCAGCATTGTTTTGGTATAACTTTCCATTGAAATGATGCTTAAATTATTATGGAAGCTAGGAACCAGAGAGACAAAAGTACGAACCTTTTTACCAAACTTTCTTTGTTCACGGAGCTTCTTGGCTTTCTCTGACTTCTCCAGTATGGCTTGCTTTGAAATTAGTTTCTTTCTGATCTAAAAAAACAGAAAACACAAAATGCATGTAATAATTAGGTCTCACAAGAATCTTTAATTGCCAAGCATTCACACCAAGGGCATTGACAGTGACTGCACCAGTGAGTGAAAACCTCAACTGAACCAGTGGACATTCGACCACCAGCGCCCCCAGGTTAATCTGAATCAGATTAACCTGTATGACCGAATCTCGTATTGAAAAATCCTAGTTGTAGTTTTTTTTTTTTTTTTTTTACCACTGAGCGAATTCCAAGGATGTATCTAGTAGGAGAGCACAAGATTGACGATAGTAACTTCAATATTGTCAAACATGTGAAATTACAAAGGTTATGGGGAAGTGAATCAAAATAGATCACCATAACACAAGGGTGAGAGAGAGAGAGATACTGCATTCATCCTGAGGGATGTTAAGAGATATTTGACAGGTACAAATGAATTACATGAATGAAATAAATAAAGACCATGTCTACAGAACATGTTGTACTGGTGGTCAAGTATAAAAACAATAAATAGAGACAATATCTAGGGAACAGGACATGTTGGAAACAATACTTTTTTTCCCCTCAACGCATCAACACACGTGTAGCCTTATGACGGTAGAGGTTACAAATTAAGAAAACAGGTTAAAAAAAACTAGCATCAACCAGACATTTCAATGTGACTTATGATTGGATGTCCAAGATTGGAACACAAGTCTGATGTCAACATTTGACATTTGAATGCGAAAGACAGGATCTGTGTTTGTAAATTAACTTCCTGCAAAAATACTTCAGAGTAAGATGAAACTGTTTAACTGGTGCAGAGGTGGAAGAGAAGCCCTTGCAATGGACGAATTACAACTGCTGGTCCAACACCGGACTCTGCGCTGCAGCTGGCAGGCATCCAACTCTTTCTTCAGAGCGGACAGAGCCACAGAACTCTCCGGTAAAACTGCAGGTGGAGGAATCTGTTTTTAAATCAACAGTGGTTGGTGCAATGACATGACAGTGATCCAGCAGCACTGTTCTCCTGACCTGGAATCTTTCATCATAAACTGTAAGTAGGGATGCAAACAATTAATCGATTATCGATTAATTATCGATAAGAAATTACTCGATTAAAATTAATTACTTGCAATTAATTGCGTTTTGAACCCGTAATTCCCCGCTAGTCTGTGTGAGGGCGCGCTTGACGCTAGACGTACTTGACGCACACGCGGGAACACAAGCGAAGCGACAACAACAAACAAACGAGAAGCGGTACACTGACAGGATGAAGAGGGCAAGACGGAGTGCAGTTTGGAGTCACTTTAAGTTAATTAATGACGACAAAGACGCCAAATGCACAATATGTGGAAGCAATTTAAGGTACAACAACTCCACAACTTTGCTGAATTACCACCTAAATAAGTCACATTCAGCCATGCTACAAGCAGCGAGTGGTTCCTCTCAGCCTACAATCACCACAGCGTTGGGATGGAGAGTATGTGACTCCACGAAAGCAGAGGGCATTACCCAGCGGATATGTGACATGGTTACCACATACATGCTGCCAATAAATGGCATTCAGTACGTTTCATGCAGCAAGAAATTCGAATTTCTAATCGTATCGTAAGACATCGTTAACTTTTTAAGTGCATGTAAACACCTTAATCCGACCTACTTCGGACCTACTTCGGACATCTCAAAATCGGATAACAACACCTGGATAATTCGTTCATAGTCGGACTTTTAACGGCATGTATACTCAGCAATCGGATCTGAATCGGATTTTGCATTCTGCACATACGCAGTGTCATTCTGCACATGCGCAGCGCCACATAGCGTCCAGAGTCAGCCCATGCTCCGGCTGTTAATCCGATTCTCTGAACGGCATGTATACTCGGACAAGTGATCCGGTCTTACGCATGTCATTATCTGATCCGATCAGAAATTCGAATTTCTTGCTGCATGTAAACGTACTGACTGTCAAATAGAGCTACGACAATACAGTCCTGGTCTACTAATGTTATTGTGATATTGTCACATTTCCCAGTTTAAGGGAGATTGTAAATGCTGCTAATCGTCCACATGTGACACTGTATTTACTTTTCTGATATTGATGATTCTGATATTTTCTATTCAGAATATGTTTGATATTCTATCAAAATCTTATTCCCTGCCCTCAAGTGAGCCCAGAATAAATCTTTGATTAAGGAATATGATGGGCATTTTTTCTTTATATCATAAGGAAGACAGCATTTTATGTCATGTATACAGTAGGGAAATTCAGGTTCTCAGAAAAATTGCCGCTTATCAATTAATCGATCATCGATCGATAAGATGAAACAACTATCGATTAATGAATTACTCGATAATTTGCATCCCTAACTGTAAGCCTTTTTATTAACCCCGTGAGTTCGCTTCATTCATTCTGGTCGGTGTTTACCTTCTGCCACAGGCGAATGTGCAGGACACACAGCGCATGCTCGCCCACCAGATACTGTGTGTGGAGCGTACCAACCCGGACTCTTTAGTTATTGACGTTGGTGACTCTAACAAAGGAAACCTCACTAACAAACTCCCTAAATACAGACAGTTTATTAAATGCCCGACCAGAGAGGAGAACATTCTGGATCACTGTTACACCACAGTCAGGGATGCCTATCACGTCGTCCCCCGTGCTGCACTGGGACACTCTGACCACGTCATGGTCCACCTGATTCTTGCATACAGGCAGAAACTAAAGCTCTGCAAACCTGTGGTGAGAACATCAAGGAAGTGGACCAGTGAGGCCGTGGAGGATCTCGAGGCGTGTTTGGACTCTACTGACTGGGATGTGTTCAGGACTGCTACCAACAGTCTGGATGAGTACATAGAGGCTTTGACGTCCTACATCTGCTTCTGTGAGGACAGCTATATTCCAACACGTACCAGGGTGAGTTACAACAACGACAAACCCTGGTTTACAGCCAAACTCAGAAGGTTAAGGTTGGATAAGGAAGATAGGGATGTACAAACCCAACCAAAACCAAATTCGAATTTTCAACCCCTCTGGCGATTTTTATTCGAATATTCGACCCCCCCCCCCAGGTTCATTCCGTCTGGTTTGCCAGTGAATGCACATATTCAATTTACTGCCGCTAGATGGCAGTAGCGTGCAATCTAACCCCCATAACACACTTTTCATCTATTTTATCGTAATAGTTCCACACAGAACTTTTCGCCTGGCCTTTATTTTTCTCCATCTTTGTTTCGCCCTCTTCTCACATGGAGCTTGTCACGTGTGTGGCAGGGAGGAAGAACGGGGGGCGTGGCCGCAGACTCCCGTGCTGCATTTCTTCTCTCCAGTTATTAAATATCAAACAGCTGGCGGTGTTAACACTAAATCAATGGCCATTTACTGTACAGTAGACCAGTAATAGCTCATATTTCGGTTGTAACATAATACGTAGATATATATATACAGTATATATATATATAACTATATATACACATATATATATACAGTATATATATACATATATATATA
Organism: Urophycis tenuis; assembly: GCA_036785325.1. Classification (NCBI taxonomy): domain Eukaryota; kingdom Metazoa; phylum Chordata; class Actinopteri; order Gadiformes; family Phycidae; genus Urophycis; species Urophycis tenuis. Next base: position 18,093,612 of record JAXIVH010000003.1, on the reverse strand, counting down.
GTTTTTTTTTTTATTATTAATTAAAAATCGAATATTAAAAATAAAATTCGAATTTGGAGGCTGTCACGAATATTCTAAAATTTGAATATTCATGTACATCCCTAAAGGAAGAGACCTTCAGGAGTGGGGACAAAAACAGATATAAAGAGGCGAAGTACAAGTTTAGCAAGGCGGTGAAAGAGGCTAATGAAAGGGCTCAGGCAGATCACCAACTACAAGCCTAAAGCCCCCCACTCCATCAACGACCCTCGTCTGGCCAATGACCTGAACTAGTTCTACTGCCACCTTGAAAGACCAAGGGACAGTCCTGCAACCATCCCCCACGACACCTCCCAACAGCTCCAGAGTATCACCTCCACCTCAGCAGGGGCCTGGGCAACTCCACCAATGCCCAACTTAAAGGCTGGGTTATGCTTCATTTATGCTTCCACGTTGACGCAACGTTGGGGGGTTACGGACCCTTTACGTCCCCCTTGCGTCCAACGCAAGGGCCTGACGTGCAACTCCCAAAAATCCTAGACACACGTTGAGGCAACGCAACACCAACGCAGCGGCTTTGGCTGTGATTGGTCCGCGAACTACATTCGCTGCAGATCGCTTTTCCGGATTCCACTCAAACACCGCCACAGTGTGATAAATGCTTCGGCTGATTGGCGACAACATATATATATATAACTTTTGCCTTCATTTCTGTAAACTTTTTTTTAACTCGCTAGTAATGCATATGTAATGACCAGAATGGTCATTCTGGTCCCTCTACCGGTGTGGCATTGAATTGCATTTCGACACGTAAACCCCACGCAGAACCATCACGGTCTCATGACTGCGTCCGAGCAACTTGCGTGATCACTACGTAAACCCTACACGGAAGCATAACTCAGCCTTAAAGGTCCCCCCCTCGACCCCACCCACCCACCTCAGCGACGACTCTTTCCATCCACGAGAGGGATGTCAACAAACTCTTCAGGAGACAGAACCCCCGGAAAGCTGCTGGACCGGATTCTGTCTCCCCATCCACCTTGAAGCACTGCGCTGATCAGCTGTCTCCAGTGTTCACATACATTTTCAACACCTCACTGGAGACATGTCACGTGCCAGCCTGCTTCAAGACCTCAACCATTATTCCTGTTCGCAAGAAGCCAAAGAACACAGGACTTAACGACTTCAGACCCGTCGCCCTGACCTCTGTGGTTATGAAGTCCTTTGAGCGCCTTGTGCTCTCACACCTGAAAGTCACCACCAATCCCCTCCTGGACCCCCTGCAGTTTGCCTACAGAGCCAACGGGTCTGTAGACGATGCAGTCAAATTGGCCTTCCACTTCATCCTCCAGCACCTGGACTCCGCAGAAACCTACGCCAGGATCCTGTTTGTGGATTTCAGCTCTGCTTTCAATACCATCACCCCGGCTCTGCTTCAGGAGAAGCTCTCCCAGCTGAGCGTGCCTGACTCCACCTGTAGGTGGATTACAGACTTCCTGTCTGACAGGAAGCAGCATGTGAAGCTGGGAAAAAACATCTCCGACTCACAGACCATCAGCACCGGTTCCCCCCAGGGCTGTGTTCTTTCTCCTCTACTTTTCTCCCTGTACACAAACAGCTGCACCTCCAGTCACCAGTCCGTCAAATTTCTGAAGTTCGCGGATGACACCACCCACATCGGACTCATTTCTGATGGTGATGAGTCGGACTACAGGTGGGAGGGTGATCATCTGGTGTGGTGCAGCCGAAACAACCTAGAGCTCCCACCCCAGTCACAATCTCTTTGAGTCACTCCCCTCTGGCAGGAGGCTGCGGTCCATCAAGACCAAAACCTCACGTCACAAGAACCGGTTTTTCCCATCTGCTACTAGCCTTACCAACAAGGACCGGAGCCCCCCCTGACACTGACTCTCTCCCTCCCCCCATAAAGACCTACATGCTACATTAATGTGGCATCTTCAGACCGTCTGCGTTACATTAACGCAGTCCTTACTTATTTGGGACCACCATTTTTTTGCTTGCACTACTGCTCCTTGTTCACTGTATGTATGTTTATAGTTACTTACTTTGACTTTTTAATTACTTATATTTTAATACTTGTTTTTCTTTGCATCAATTACACCAAGTCGAATTCCTTGTAAGTGAAAACCTACTTGGCAATAAACTTCTTATTCAAGTGGTTTGCTATGGTTTGAGACTAGCTTCTTCCTACATGGCTGGTTGTCTGATACTGATGGAGGCACACAACAACATAGGCTATGCTTCTAAATACTAATGATTAGGGTTGACCAAATCATGTCGGCCCGACAGTATTGCATTTTCCGGGGGGGGGGGGGAAGGTGCCAAATTTCAATACTTTACGCAAAGATGACAATCGCTACCAGTGTTGTTGTATACAGGTGATTTAACTGATGAATCAGCATGAAGCTATTTTGGTGACAGCCAGGCAGGCAAATTCAGTTAGCTTTGCTATAGTCACGTATATGTTCTGAGGCATTGTAATATTTTGTCAAAATTGAAAGTGGTAAATACAACCGCTGCAATGCTATTACTTATTACTTGCTGAGTAAGTTACTTTATGTTGAGTTACTGTGAGGTGGTTACATTAACATATAATCACGTCACAGTAACAGTAATGCTAAATAACCTTTGAATCATAAATGTTAGCTAGTCAGCTACGAGGTATGCTAACATTACGGTAGCTAACATAACTTACTAGGCAATCGTTAGTCTCGCAAAGATATTTTTTCAATATCACAAATAGGGCTGGGTAAAAAAAATCGATTTAATCGATTTTGGATCGATTTTATTTAAATTTTGCAATATCGATTCATAGGGCATGAAATCGATTTTTCCCCATGAAGTTTTATTTATTTATTTATTTCCCCCCATGAAGTTAACCCCAGTAGTCTCGTGCGTGACGACGCAGCAGCGCGTTTATGTTAGGTTGACGTTCAAGCGCAACAAGCCAGCACAACCGCGCATACACAAAATGACCGACGCAGGTAAAACCCCGCTCAGCAAGCCGTCCCAGCTAAAGTCTGATGTCTGGAACCATTTTGGATTTAAAACAACAAAGGACAAAGAGCTGGATAAAACCAAAGTGGTTTGCAAGATCTGCCAAGCGGAGCTCAGTTATTGTAGAAATACTACCAACCTCAGAAACCACTTGACAAGGTATCAGCTAACGTAAGATAACGTTAGCTTCTGACAACAAGCCGTCCGGGACAAAACAAAAGACGCTGAGGGAATCACTAACATTACCAGCCGATTCTCCGCGGGCCATAAAGATAACCAAGGCCATTGCAACTTTTGTTTGCAAAGATTTACAATCATACTCGGTAGTGGAAAACGAAGGCTTCAAGCGGCTCATTCAGGTGCTCGAACCACACTACGTTATGGTGCAACGTAAACATCTGACCGAAACTTTTATCCCCATGATGTATACATGTGTTAAAGACGACATCCTAAAGAAAATGCAGTCAGCAGAGAGAGTCGGTATAACGTGTGACACCTGGACATCACTGTCAACGCAGTCGTACTTGACAGTGACTTCTCACTACATCGACAACGAGTGGTGCCTTATGTCTCATGTGCTACAGACCACCGAGGTTCTCACGAGCCACACCGCTATTAATATAGCTGATATGTTGACGGGGGCCATACAGGAATGGGGGCTGACCAGCAAAGACCCAGCAGTCGTGACGGACAACGCTGCAAATATGGTTCGTGCGGTTGAGATAATGCAGCTAATGCACGTCGGCTGCTTCGTGCACACACTGAACTTGGCCTCACAAACAGGTCTAAAAATCCCAGCCGTGTCACGTCTTCTTGCTCGAGTAAGGCGTACTGCAACGTTCTTTCACCGGAGTACGACGGCAAAGCACATACTAAAAGAAAAACAGAAGCTACTTCAACTGCCAGCGCACAAGCTAACAGTAGACGTTGTGACTAGGTGGAACAGTGCACTGGACATGCTAGAACGCTTTTTAGAGCAACAGCCAGCTATCTCTGCCACCCTCCTTTCACAAGACGTGCGCAGGAATGAAAAAGATCTGTGCACCTTAACAGAGGAGGGTGTAACAATTGCCTAAGATTTGGTGTGGGTCTTGAAGCCAGTGAAAGAAGCTACACTGGCAATGTCGGAGGACAAGCAACCAACTCTGTCCATCATCGCCCCACCTCTCGCCCTGCTGCAGGAGGCCTTGACCCCTAGCCTCGAAGTGTGTGTGTGTGTGTGTCTGCAATAGTCAGTGGTAGGCCAAATCAAAACATTACAAAAGCAAAGTTTTGTATTTTATATGTGCATTTTCTTCTCATTTTACTGATTAGTTGTAGCAGTTAATAATTTATAATCCATGCACTTTTGTCTGTATGAGATTGTATATTTGTTTGCATACCATGTTTATACTCATATTGTGATAACAAAAATAATTTGTGAAATGTCTTTTAAAGTGATGGTTCGGAGTAAAATTCACCCTGAGGTAATTTCCACCAATAATCCAGCCAAATACCCCCTCAGATGCATTTTTAGCGACGGTCAATATTGGTCAAGTTTAGGGGTATAAGCCAAATGGATTGTTACCCAACTTCTGTAGTAGTACATATAGGGTCTGTACTCACAAAACGAGGCATTTTAAAGTTTGTAAGTACAACAGGAGTTTATTTAAAATAGCACTTTCCTGATAGCTTCAACTCTCTGCTGCTAACGCTACCGCTGCGTCGACGTCACTTCCATCTTTCCGGAAAAGTTTGTAATAGTCCTCTTCAAAACTCACAAGTGTAAGGAAAAAGTTAGTGAATTCCACACTCCATCGAAATGTATTGACGACTGAAATAATTGAAAACTTGATATTATGTACATTGTTTGTTGTGTACGACAGTCCCCAAATCTATATTTTAGATTTTATATTCCCATTTATTTGTATATAGTTGAAGAGGACTTTTTCAAACTTTTCCGGAAAGACGGGAGTGCTTCTGTAGTAGTACATATAGGGTCTGTACTCACAAAACGAGGCATTTTAAAGTTTGTAGGTACACCAGGAGTTTATTTAAAATAGCACTTTCCTGATGGCTTCAACTCTCTGCGGCTAATGCTACCGCTGCGTCGACGTCACTTCCATCTTTCCGGAAAAGTTTGTAATAGTCCTTTTCAAAACTCACAAGTGTAAGGAAAAAGTTAGTGAATTCCACACTCCATCGAAATGTATTGACAACTGAAATAATTGAATACTTGATATTATGTACATTGTTTGTTGTGTACGACAGTCCCCAAATCTATATTTTAGATTTTATATTCCCATTTATTTGTATATAGTTGAAGAGGACTTTTTTGAACTTTTCCGGAAAGACGGGAGTGACATCGACGTAGCGTTAGCAGCAGAGAGTTGAAGCGGGGTAAGTGGGGTAATTTACGAGATATACACACTGTACCATTCACTCCAGTACTAAGCCATTCGGCTTATACCCCTAAACTTGACCAATATTGACCGTCGCTAAAAATGCATCTGAGGGGGTATTTGGCTGGATTATTGGTGGAAATTACCTCAGGGTGAATTTTACTCCGAACCATCACTTTAAAAGACATTTCACAAATTATTTTTGTTATCACAATATGAGTATAAACATGGTATGCATACAAATATACAATCTCATACATACAGACAAAAGTGCATGGATTATAAATTATTAACTGCTACAACTAATCAGTAAAATGAGAAGAAAATGCACATATAAAATACAAAACTTTGCTTTTGTAATGTTTTGATTTGGCCTACCACTGGCTATTGCAGACACACACACACACACACACACACACACACACACACACACTTCGAGGCTAGTGGTCAAGGCCTCCTGCAGCAGGGCGAGAGGTGGGGCGATGACGGACAGATATGATGCACAGAAGGACACATTGCATGCAGCATCAGCGCTGGATCCTCGCTTTAAGGCCCTACCATCCCTGTCTGCTGAAGAGCGAGATGACACCTTCTCCAGACTGCAGACTGAGGCTGCCACTGCTGCACGTGATGTAAGTATTTAGGAAAAAAAACTGTTCAATTTAATAAGAATGTTTTCATTGAGAATTAAAAGATTCTCTATTGGATTATAGGGAATACTATATAATTTAAGAGTTCATAAATGATTTTCAATCTATTTATTTATTTCTATTTATTTTTTTCCCTTTCTTATTCCACAGCAAAATGCTCATGAAGGAGCTGAGGAGATGGGGGAAGTGACTTTGCCCAAGAAGCCCAAGAAATCCATCACCTTGGAGTCTCTCCTTGGGGCAGTCTATTCACCAACAGGACAACAACATGGACAGAAAACTCAGCTGCTCAACAACTCAACAGCTGAAGATGAAATCAGAAGATACAGGGTGGAAAATCCTGCTGGGCTGAATGAAAATCCTCTGACCTGGTGGAGGTCAAATGAAAGGAAGTATCCACTGTTGGCTCGCATTGCGAAGCACTACCTCTGTGTCCCAGGGACCAGTATTGCGTTGGAGCGGGTGTTTTCTACTGCGGGTGATATTGTCACTGCAAAAACGAGCTGCCTAACCCCAAACCATGTCAATGAGCTCCTTTTCCTGCACAAGAATCTCACAATTAGTGAGAAGTGAGAACAAAGTCACAATAACAGGACTTGACTTAAGACTGTTTAAATTTACTTTTAGTTTTGTTACCATTTTTATTATTTTTCACTTGAAATTGCAATTGCAAGTGAAAGTGTACTTGAACTACAACATTCCATCACTGCAAATTGCATTAAGGCATTGTTTATTATGCACTTTTGAGACTTGAGACAGTTTTTGTTTACAGTTCAAGTTTAAACTGTCCAATTTACACCAGTTTGCACTTAAAACCTGTTATGTGAAGAGAAAAAATTAAGTACATTTGTATTTTGTAACACAGTTGAGCCATTTTCATTATTTAAGAGCAGATTGAATTGAATCGAACCGTGATTAATCGATTCAGAACCTTATGAATCGAAATCGAATCGATTTAGGAAATTGGCCACGATACCCAGCCCTAATCACAAACCATATCGTGATAGTATATACAGTATACTGAAAATAAAACAGTATGCTGGTTGGCTTTACATTTGCCTTTGACTTCATCTCTCATCTCATACTAAGGTGTCCACAACAGCAGCAGTATAGCCGATGCAATTCTCCATGACCATGACTCCCTTTACTATGGCAGTTACTAAGCTGAGGAAAGAAAATATGAATGCCACATGCTGTGACCCACTTCATAGTTAAGGGTTTGCATCCTTTCAACAGTAGTTGATTCTACATATTTTAGGTAGGTTTGGAATTACTTTACATGGGAAAGTGGTGGCGATTACAATGGACAACACCATGAACATGGATGTGGCAGCCAGGATAATGAGCTAGAGTGAATTTTTCTCGCTTTGCTCATTGTCGTAATCGCAGCACAGAAGCTCTGCACAGAACATACAGTTGCAAGATGGGCTGCCAGAGTCCCGTGGTAGTGTGGCTGAGAGAACAATCTGGCCAAACCAGTCATCCACGAAAAGCAACACCTCCCCAGTATGTATTCATTATTAAATGATTATTGTATATCCAAATATGTTTAAAATGTACAAACAAATGTTTGTATATTTCAAGACCTCCCTGAGCGCAGACTGGTTTTGGATGTGAAGACCAGATGGAATACATCTGTTCCTGATGGTTGAAAGGTTACATTTACATTCAGCAGATGCTTTTATCCAAAGCGACTTACAAAGAGTACATTTGTCATAAGAAGGTGAAACATTTCATTGCTGCTAATACAGTAAGAAAGTCACCAGAACAAGTTTCAAGCATTTCAATTGCTAGATTAACCATTGCTAGTATACAACATCTCTGACTAAGTGCCAAGTTACAAAGAGCGATCAAAGTGCCAAGACATTCAACAAATAAGAGCATGGAAAGGTTAATTAAACAGTGCCCTGCTATTCACCATTTACTCATATAGACCCTTGCCCTAGAAGGTCAAAGGAAAAGAGACAGCTACAGTTGTAGAGGCTAATTGTTTGAGGACATTGTAAAATGAGTCCTGTAGACGTCACCTTCATGTTTCTGCGGAGCATACCCCAACTTGCAGCCAGATTTTGCCGATCAAGCAAAAGCTGGAAGCCCACTTCAAATTTTGAGATGAGGACTCCTTCTCGGCCATTGTTATATAGTCGCTTTTGTCCAAAGCGACTTACAATCAGGCATGTGGACAGTTGGAGGAGGGGGATCAATGGGATCGAACCGCCGACCCTACTCTGACCCGCTCTGTCTACCCACTGAGCTACTGCCGTGTCAAGAGGAAGGTCTGGGATGAACTCTTTAAGTGGTACAATGTATGTTTATAATGTCCAATTTTACAAATATGAAGCTTTAAAGGTAATTAAATGGTCTTAAATTTAAGTTTGTACAAGGTCTAAAATTGGAATGTAATTTTTTTTAAATACCATAGCCATCTGTCAGCTATTAGTGAGTGAAATGCTTTGAGAGAATATTTATTCTAGTTGGCTGCACACCTGCTCTTTTATGAAACAGTTTAGATTTAAGACCCCGCCAGGAAAATGTCTGACTAATAATTGCAATTTCCCAGCTTGGGATTAATAAAGTATTTTTCTATTCTATTCTATTCAATGAGGGCATCTCTATCTGGTTGGCAATCCACCTTGCCTGTCAATTATAGGTGTGTGAATGCAACGCTTCTAAATGGTGGAGAAAGGCAAGTAGGGAGTGAGGGAACATTTTTTTAGGGTTGCTTAGTTTTAATATATGATATTAAAATATGAGCCCTATTGTATCGCCAAATTATTGCCAATACTTAATGTGTGAGGAATATGTTGACAGCCAAAGATATCCTCATCAATGGTACAGTACAAGTGAAATCTTCAAATACACCAATGTCAGCTATTCTTAAGACACATGACATGGGTCTTACCTTTTGCATTTGCTGGTCTGACTTGGCCATCTCCGCAAAGTAGTCTTCAGGTCTCTTGGTGGAGATGTTGAGCTTCTTCAGGCGGGGCAGTGCTTCTATAACGGTGGCTTGAGCTTGGCGGTAACTACAACAAACATGGCGTAAAATAAGTGTTGATTTACATCCATGTGTTGAATACAATCATGCTAATTAATTGCATACAAAACAAGAATGTGAGCAAGTAAACATGCACGCTTGTCCAAATATATTTTCTCAGCATTGCACTTTTGTCCGTCAAGGTTTCTTTAATCGCGATTTCTCATTGCCCGGAAGACGGCAGCACAGAGGCAACACAACCAGGCATCTCCAACATCCTCCATCATGTGACCAAGTGACATGGCTGCAGAGCCCTGTCATGTACATGTCGACCAAATCAAAAGGTGTGACAGCAACGCAACGTCAACCTCTCAGTTGCAGGCTATTGCTAAATTAGCTTAGCTTTCATTCAAACAAAAAATTTCACTCTTGTAATAGCTCTACTTTTGACACGTTTGTATCACTAGAAAACATACAATACCGTGCTAATGACAAGCCACCACAGCAGATGGCATTCTACATAAACATTAGTTTTCATGTCAAAGTTTGTATGTTTATGGAGATCTCCAGGTCAAATGATGATGTAGCAATCCCTAGGACAAAGAAACAGTACAGAACCCCTTTGCAACAGACGGGGACAATATAAAAATGCCATGGCAGAGTGCCTTGTGAGGGCTGCTCGTATCGCTTTTGGGATTGTTCTCTGCATGCGTAATTGGGCATGTAATCTGTAATCTGCCTGTAATCTGTCAAATTTACAGATAACATGCTTTTAAAATGTAATCTATAAAAAATGTACTCAACAAGAACTGAGCTCTAGTGATTGCTTAAAGGTTTTATTAATCAATTAGTTTTTTTTCATACCTTAATCCTGTCATTTCAGCAGGGTATATGGTCTATGACTGAATTTGCGTAAAATTAACACAGTTTAGCATAGAAGTTATTAGCAAGTATGACATTATCTAGCCTTCAATGCTGTGTCTATAATTCACTTACCCTACTAAAACAAGTCTTGCTTGGTAAAATAATTATGGATCAAAGAATTGAGATAAATGTCCCTCCATAGTTTTGGTTCAAATCTTAACCCTACTCGTCTAAATCAAAACTAGTTACCACTAATGTACACATATGGAAAGTCAGTTTAACCTGTATTATATACCATCTAAGTTAAGTCAGTTTAACCTGTATTTGCTTTTTACTGTTGTAGAGCTGGTGGGATACACTTTAAATCAACAATTTTAATGTAATATCTATTGGGCGCATTAGAAATTTGACATGTATCCGGGCTAATTGCATTTTAGCTAGGCTATTGTCAATGACAGGGTACTTTAATTTGACTATTGTGGAGAAATATTGACCAATAGGAGTGGTGCAGCCTGACGGCTTCCCTTGGAAGTCCTGCCTTCGGCAGGTTAAGACTTTTAGATGCAACATCCCCTCAGGAAAAGGGGGGTTGGGCTGGAAACGTTTGGAAAACACTGCAGTAGAGAACACATTTCCTTATTTCAGTGTTTGCTCGTTTTAGATGGAGATTTGTGGCATCAATGAAGCCATAGCATCAGTTTAAAAACAAATGTGCAATATTTGATTGCATATTTGCAATCAAATGTCTTTGCGGTCATTTATACCAGATTAATAAAAGTGATTTTATGCATTAGCTTGCTCTGTTCATGACATTACATCTGATTGGCTGAATTGTCTGTGAAGGCACTGCTGAAAAAAAGACAGACCGTTGAAATATACATATTCATGATACAAATATGCTTTACATATTTGACATATTTTTTGTATTTATTATGTATTAAATTTTGAGTGTAAGCAGTACTTGTGCAAACAAAAGAAATAATCATAATTCTATATTTTTTACTGCAAGATAGCAGATGAACATTACTGTCTGAACAACTCAATTGGCTCAGATGGATAAATGCTGAATTAGTCAGAGCATTGGCAGGGCCAAATAACATGGCTGGTAGTGACAAGCTGGTGCTGAGGGGAATGAGAGTAGAAAACAAATCCCATAGCAAAGAATGTCTACAAGGGAAGGTACTGCACAGACAGGGAAAACAGCAGAGCAAAATGGTCTGCTTAGAGAGGCGCCATCTCGCGCTTTCACATAGCAAACTCACAGGAGATATGCATTTTGGCCTGATTGCTTGCTAGTTTGGGAGCTGGTCAATGGTGAGGTGTGTTTTTGCTTTTAACTACCTTCTCTTTATTGGAATTCATTTTATTTATTGATTAACAGTAGACTATGATCGCTATGCCATAACACTCAAATGATAGATTGATGTATCATATATATTATGTCATCATATAGAAAGGCTAGAGTACTTGCCTCCAGCACCTTTTGAGGCACACCATTGCATTAGGCTTGTATATTAACCATGGGTACGGACAAATTCACATTTTAACTAACGAGAATTAGAACAATGAGAACTAATTAATGTTGGATCTAATAAGACCTACAACTAAAATCTTTGCTGGACCAACAAACTGCAACAGTAAAGAAAAAAAAAAATGATACGTCTCTAAACTGACCACATTTACTCTAGATTCACGCTCCATAATAAAGTTATTCTCAGCGGGGAACCGATGGGATGAATTCCTGTTACAAGTCTAGCGATTGTTAGCTGTAAACAGAAACACCAAAACAACAGTGTTAAAGTGGTGCAAAAACTGGTGGCTGAGGTTCCAGCAGTTAACACTGACTAACACTGACAACACACACTAGACCAGGGTCGAACCTACGGCCCGCGGGCCAAAACTGGCAGGGTGTTCAATGAGTAAATGATTAATTAACTGAGTAATGAATAATAAATATAATAATATAATTAATAATATAATAATAATAAATAAATGAGTAATAAAATGAGTAATCCTTCAATCCAGCCCACTGGATGAATTTTGAAAGTAAAAAAATGCATAAAAGACAAACTCAAAAGTCTTAATTAAATGCTACTCCAAAATCATCCGTTAGGACGCACTGGAGTAGAGGGTTGCACTGTTTTAATTTAGATCAGACAAAGAGGCTAATCTCTGGCACCCAGACTGAACAGCAGATGTTAGCAATGCGCCTTCTGCTAATTACGGTGTAGGCTACCTCATTTTCTACTCACCTTCACACCCTCATTAGCCAAAATGTCTTTGGCAAAAAGGAGAAAAGTGGATACAGAGTAGAGTTTTCCAAGAGAAATGGGCCACTACCTATTTATTCACAGAGATGAGTGGGAAACCTGTGTGCTTGGTGTGTAATCAACAAGTGTCTGTGCTCAAAAAATATAATTTTCGGTGCCACTCTAAGACTCATCATGGCGAAAAATATGACATCTTGCAAGGACAAGGAGAGGGAGGAGAGAGGAGAGACCAGATAAATGAATTGCTGGTAGGTCTAAAGAAACAGCAGTCCTTTTTCCTCTGGAGCCGAGAGGTTAGTGAAGCAGCAGTAAGTAAGTCAACAGCCTCACTCCAAAAGAGTTTGGTTTGGTGGAATCCTATTGTTCATGCAATGCCATAACTTTTAAAGTGCATTAGGCCTACTATATTTTTCAGTTCCAAATACCTGTGACTTAAAGTTGTTTGTATTTGTACAAACACTGTGACCAGTTTGTCTGAAGAAATCTGAGGTTGTACTTGTGTCCAAATGTACTTGTACTTCTTTGCACGAAAACAAAGGGAAAAACATGGACTTGTTATTTACAGGTAATTATGTTATGATTGCAATGGTCCACTTGACATCCAATTAGGCTGTATGTGGCCCCTGAACCAAAATGAGTTTGACACCCCTGCAGACAGGCACTTAGAAGGCTCACTCTGCCTTTCACATCCTGCTTTAGAGTGGTAGTGAATTATCACTGTTAAATTGAATGGTTCTGCATTTGTTCTACACACTGATACAAATCATTCCCATGTAAGCCTATTTCAGCACAAACAGATACAGATACGCACATTTTTGTCGTCATATTCTGAAAAGTTAATTTGTTGGTAGTTGGTCATTAAGCAGAGGCGCTACGCCTCTCCTATAGACAGCTGTGGGAAACCCTGCGACATGAGCTGGAGTATTTTCATTGAATCTTTGTTCAAATATTTGCTTTTAATCTTTATTGTTTGTATACTAGCAATGACTAACCTGAAACTTGTTCTGGTAACTTTCTTACTGTATTGGCAGCAATTAAATATTTCACCTTGTTATGACAAATGTACTCGCTTCGGATAAAAGCATCTCCTAAATGCCCTAAATGTGAATGTTTAATATAATTTCTCATTTTCTTGCACTTCCATGTCATCTAGAATACCTGATTGCATAATAATATAATTTAACTAGAATATGATAACCAACAGTTTTAAAACAGTCTGCAAAGCCGATGGCAGCGCCCCATAGAAGATGCCTTGTTTTCAGGGTTCAGATGAAGTACCATGCCATCTTCAGCAATTGGCACAGCATGGGGTACAAAGCAAGAGTTGTTGCGCAGATATCATTACAGCTGCCTTAAATGCCAGTACCTTCCATAGAACATTTTGGATTCTAGATTTGGATAGGTTTCCAATGCCATCCAAAGTGTATACATGTTGATTTTACTGCTGATACCCTTCATCATATGCTGATGATGAAAGGTAAATGGATACCAGCATCACCTAGTGAGTACACTAGGAAAATACTAGACGCTAGAGGAAGACCCGGCCAACCTGCAGTGACGCATCGTTCTGCTAGAAGGTCACCAATGAACAACAAAAAACACAAAATACAAACAAGAATAATCTATGCCATGTTCTTTGATGAAAATACATAATTTGCTTTACTTACACGATAATATATTACTCTCATTTGGAGTAAATTGACTCAGGATTCCTTTTTTACATATATACAAGATGGTTATTTTTCAAACATCTTTAAGGTGAAAACCGAAACACCGGTATGAGTACTTTTTTCTCTACATGCGTGTACAAGGTGATGGGGCTTACAAGTCATGGGGCGGCAGCACTACTTTCTATAGAGCCATGGTTTGGCCAACATTTCTAACAACAGACTAGTGGACAATAGAGCTTGAGTGCTCGTTCTGAACTCGACAAGACTCACCAATTCAGGTTGGTCTTTACTTTACCACATACTTAAAGGTTCGCAACGGGGGAATTTGTCATTTGTCATTTTGTAACGTGTTCTCGGTAAACAACTTTTGGTGCATCTCTGTCAGATTTGTTGTATGCACCACCCCCTGACTGATATATGCAACAACTTGTCGCATTGATCAACTAGTCATGCGTTGTTTAGGATTAGAGAGAAACAAGAAAATGGATGCTGCTGTAGTTTTTTGTCACCTGTGACCCCAAGAGGGAAGGAAACCTGTTATGAAAAATTAATCAGGTTTGTCCTTAAAAAAGCTATCGAGGTGTGGTTTACGGTCAGGTTTGGACAGAATTTGTTGGGCTCAACTAAAGCTCTAGCACTCGAGTACTCGTTGAGATTTAAACCGTGTATTCGATTTTTGTTGCATTCGTAGAACCCAGAATTATTCGCCGAAGAATTCAAAATATTACTTTTAAGAGCCCGTCGACTAGATGATCAGTTTTCTTCATCTTTTTCAAGTTTCTTCCAACAATAAACACTGATGTCTTATTTTCAATTAAAAAGTTCAAAATTCAATAGTTATGTCAATTAAGATAACTAATTTAAATAATTTGTTTGAATCTGGGTTTTCCTGCATTGGAAAGCCTTCCAGGAGAAATGGAGGCAAGAACATTATCTTTGCATTTATTGTTGCAATCCAGTCAATCCACCAGCAATAGGCACTGGGATAACATATCAATAGACATTAATGTTTGTGGGAATACAAAGCACTGCTTTGTGAAAGCTAAATGTTTCTTGGAACCAAATAATCACACGTGTGCTGCCCTAAGCGTTTGCAGTTTATAGCGTAATAAATCATTACATTACTTGATTATAGGCTATGCTATGGTATTGTTTCTGATGTTTAATGTGTTTGACATGTCTAATATCATCCTTTAGGCCTGAATTTGGAAACAACTTGTTAATACGAGTTGCAGATAGGTGATATATACATCACATAGAACTACCTACTGATGTGGTTTGACCGACCACCGGCCACATTACTGTTAACCGACCAGATCATGTTTTGGATACATTTAATCCTGGATTTGGATGTGTTTTTTCAATATCTGATTATATTCCATTTCCTAAAACACATGTAGCTTCCAGGGTAAATGGGGATCATTGAATCTTCCCTTCTTTTTATAAAAAGTATCTTTCTGTATCCAAAAGCACTATCGAAATGTGATGCACCACACGTCATCATGATCATACTTACAAGAACATCTCTCTCTGAAAATCATCGTCTGCATTTACGGATCCACCTGGTGCAGGGAGCTTGCCTTCAGCCTTGGCAACAATGTCCTCGGCAGGTAAGTTTGTGAGATCCAACCTCTCTACCCACGGTAGGGTCTTAGAGAGGTCGGCAAGACACTGTTTCATGCCATCCTGCATAGTGTAGAACGGGAGAATTAACACATATCTTGGTCATTCGCAATTCGCGTTTCTTATTGCTCTTGTAAAATAATTATAGATAACCACACTTACCCATTTGAATATACCCACATTTTAGGAATAACTGCAGAATTCTCCAATTCAACGATACAGCCACAATGATCTCCATTTACTTACCACATTGTTGACGCATGTTCTGCTTTTCAATGCGACTACGTTCATCCCAGGTTTCAACAACCCTTTCGCAAACGCTTCTTGAAGCTAAATACAAAACACAGGTTTATATGAAATAATAGCCACATGCCTTGAACCAAACCTCGATATCAACGTCGGTTTACACCGACGCTGCTGGCTACGTTAGCCAAAGTGGCTACGTTAGCCAAAGGTACTACGTACCTCTCCATCTGATAAATCACTATCTTCCTCCTCTGACTCAGTGCCTAACTGAGTGTCATCTTCCATGGCCTCCATATGGTTTTCACTATTCATAGTTATAATATAGCTACTTCAGAGAAGTAATAGTAAAGTGCTTCTTCGCCGTGGATTCCTAGATGCCCGTAGGTTTGCGGTTCACGTGTGAAAGAAATGACGCGAAAGCGCTCGCAACAACTTCCACCGGCTGAAAACACAACTACTTACCAAAGGTTCCTGGATGACAACAACCGCTGACATTAATGTTGAAAGCATTAAATTGTATTGTATTCAACATCAATACACGTAACGATAATATTTTACGTGAATTGGGGAGAAAAAAACACATGAATGTAATTATATTTTAGTCTGATTTATGGAATATCCAATATGCTATATGTCCCTTGTATCTAAACAAAACAATTACAAAAATAGGCAACGGATGTGACTACAGCTAATTGAAACAGCAATTTTTTTTTAATGACTTTAATGACTTACTATCTACTAAAACGGGTCACGTCATGAAGTGACGTTGTGTCGATCCGATCCATGTCAGATTGACGTTGTGTCAATCTGACATGGAAAATCTAAGCGGCAGCAAAAATGAAATGAAATGAAAGTGGTGCCCAGAAAGAGAAGAAAAAGACTAAAGCCGAGCAGGAGAGGGCTAAACTACCCTAAATCACCTCCATGTTTCAGCAACTTTGGCCATTCCTCCTCGCATTTTCCTGGGGGGGGGGGGGTAAGGCCCAATCTCAATTCCCTATCTTACCAAGACACTGTGGTCGCAACACAACTCGTTGACGACGCTCCCACTTCTACGGTAGCCTTGAGCATTTGTTTTCAAAGAAGCCTGCAAATGCGTCATGTCCAAACCATGTCTGAGGTAGGTGTTCAATCTTGAATCATGAAGAGTAGACAAGGCGCTCTCAAGGGACCTGGACACTGATAGCCAGACCACGGGATTCAGGTTGCGCAGCCTGGACGTGTAGAACACATGGTAGAACATTGTAAATACATATCATTGTATAGGCCTATAGTTTGAAAATGTTTCCCTTTTTTAAGCCTGAACGTTGCCTTCTAATGTAAATAAATTTACTTCTGGAGCCAAAAAAAAACTGCAGACCCAACTTTTGTCTCATCTAATGCAATTGTCTAGCACCTGTGGATTACCCTTGGATGTGTGCACCACCCCTCTTTCTAAGAAAGAGGGGTGGTGCGGCATGGCGTTGCAAAATGGAGTGATAGCCTTCCTTATTCAAAATCCCTTTGACCTTGTACAAATCTCCCATTTTACCAGCACCAAAGCAACCCCAGACCATCACATTACCTCCTGACCGATGGCGTCAGGCACTCTCCCAGCATCTTTTCAATTGTTCTGCGTCTCACAAATGTTCTTCTGGGTGATCCAAACACCTCAAACTTCGATTCGTCTGTCCATAACA
Organism: Urophycis tenuis; assembly: GCA_036785325.1. Taxonomy (NCBI): domain Eukaryota; kingdom Metazoa; phylum Chordata; class Actinopteri; order Gadiformes; family Phycidae; genus Urophycis; species Urophycis tenuis. The sequence goes on along the minus strand of JAXIVH010000003.1, from coordinate 18,076,255 downwards.
CTTTTTTCCAATCTTCCTCTGTCCAATGTCTGTGTTCTTTTGCCCATATTAATCTTTTCCTTTTATTGGCTCAGATATGGCTCAGTCTCAGATATGACTTTCTTTGCCACTCTGCTCTGAAGGCCAGCATCCCGGAGTCGCCTCTTCACTGTAGACGTTGACACTGGCGTTTTGTGTGTACTATTTAATGAAGCTGCCAGTTGAGGACCTGTGAGGCGTCTATTTCTCAAACTAGAGACTCTAATGTACTTTTCTTCTTGCTCAGTTGTGCAGCGGGGCCTCCCACTTCTCTCTCTACTCTGGTTAGAGCCTGTTTGTGCTGTTCTCTGAAGGGAGTAGTACACACCGTTGTAGGAAATCTTCAGTTTCTTGGCAATTTCTCACATGGAATAGCCTTCATTTCTAAGAACAAGAATAGACTGTCGAGTTTCACATGAAAGTTCTCTTTTTCTGGCCATTTTGAGAGTTTAATCGAACCCAGAAATGTGATGCTCCAGATTCTCAACTAGCTCAAAGGAAGGTCAGTTGTATAGCTTCTCCAAACAGCAAAACTGTTTTAATCTGTGCTAACATAATTGCACAAGAGTTTTCTTTCTAATTATCCATTAGCCTTCTAATGCAATTAGCAAACACAATGTACCATTAGAACACTGGAGTGATGGTTGCTGGAAATGAGCCTCTATACACCTATTGCATTAAAAACCAGACGTTTGCAGCTAGAATAGTAATTTACCTCATAACAATGTATAGAGTGTATTTCTGATTAGTTTAATGTTATCTTCATTGAATAAAACAGTGCTTTTCTTTCAAAAATAAGGACATTTCTAAGTGACCCCAAACTTTTGAATGGTGGTGTATACATAAATGTACATACATCTAGGCATACACTATAGAGGTAAATAGCATACACAAAGATGTAGCATGTAGGATTAGGTAGTAGGGATGCACCCGAATACGAATACGTTATTCGGAAAGCACAGATAATGCGATGTAAACATATCTGTATTCTACCCGAATATTTGCGTTATTATTCGGGGAAAAAAATCTTAAAATCTGTTCATATCATTGTGGATGGCAGGTTGGCAACAAGATAAAAATGTCTATTCTGTTTGCAGCATCGGACTTTGATTTCACTAATTAGTCGTTTCATTTATTACAAATGACTGAAAAGAGATCACTTCGTCCCACTGAGTCAGCGCACAACAGCGAGCTGAGCTGACCGCGGTGGACATGAAACTTAGAGCTTAAAATTAGACATTCGCCTGACATTCACCACATAGCTGATCTCTCTATCTCATTAAAAGTCAAATAAACTACTTACACAGTATGTTTTCCTTTTTTGTATTCCATTGTGAAAATATGGTTTAATATACACCCTCTGGTGCAACCTAGACACATCATCAGTGATGTAACCTGAGGTCATAGGGTGTTTCGGGTCTCTCAACATCAGACACCCTCGCCCAGGCGACCCAGCCGGGGGTGATCAGACCCCGGCTTGTGTCTAGGTAGCTTGTGTGGCCCACGGATCACCCCTCCTGATCCACAGCCATCTTGATGCCTTCTCAGCAGCATCAGTGATGTTCTTGATGGCTTTCTTGCTGTGCAGTCCCCTTATTCCCAACAACTTGAGGGCCCTGCAGAGTGACTGGCCTGCGAAACCTCGGCAACCAACCTCAATGGGACTACAACGAGTCTTCCATCCGTTGCGCCGGCATTCGCCAGCCAGCAACTCATACTTGGCCCTCTTCCTCTCAAATGCCTCCTCCATCCGGTCTTCCCAGGGCACAGTCAACTCCAGCAGTATCACCTGCCTTGTTGATTCTGACATAAGAACCAAATCCGGCCTAAGTGTGGTCACTGCGATGGTCTCTGGGAATTTAAGCTGTTTCCCCAAGTCCACCTTCAGCTGCCAGTCCCTAGCTGTGGTCAGGAGCCCCCCTGTTTGGCCTGGGCGTTGTTGAGGCTTCTCACCAGATTTAACAAAGGTGATTGAATGCCTAGCTGGCTGTTGCTGCTTGCTGAGTGAGATCCCCGAGCAGATGGTATCTGCTATCACCTTCAGCACCTGGTCGTGGCGCCAACGATAGCGCCCCTCGCCCAGGGCTTTCGGGCAACAGCTTAGGATATGCTCCAGTGATCCTCTCCTCTGACACAAAGGGCAAGCAGGTGTTTCTGCCAGGCCCCAACAGAAGAGGTTGGAAGGGCTGGGGAGGACGTCGTAGACTGACTGGATCAAAAACTTTATACGGAATGGCTCTGCCTTCCAAAGCTCTGACCAAGAAATCTTCCTATCCAGTGTCTGCTCCCATCTAGTCCACGCCCCCTGTTGTCTCATCCCGACCATCTTGCTTGAGCGGGTCTACTCCAGCCCAGCTCGAACCTCTTCCTGGATAAGCTGCCGCCTCTCCTTACCCCGGGCCTTGTTGTACCGAGGTCCTGGGTTGCTCCCAAGCCCTGCCCGGCCTGTCGCCACTGTTCCCACCAGAACACCGTGGCGCAGCCGCGCCTCAGCTTGCTCGACCGTCTCCTGGGCTCTCCACTTCCGCCCAGTCCGCACTTCAATCCCCGCTAAGGAGACTTTGGTGTCACTCGAGTCTCTGTACAGCAGCACCTCTCTCGCACGGGTAACCATGAACTCCTCCGACAGACTACTGAAGGGAAGTCGCAGCTTGTTCTTATGCCCATACAAGGCTATGCTGCTGAGGCTTCTTGGTAGGCCCAACCACCTGCGAAGGAAGCTACTTACCTTACGCTCGAAGCCCTCAACGGTCGTTAGTGGAACATCGTAGACCAGTAGTGGCCAGAGGAGGCGTGGAAGGATGCCATGCTGATATATCCATGCTTTATTCCATTGTGAAAATATAAATAGTGTGCGATGACAGTCGAACGTTTTGCCGTGTATTTCAGTCAATGTTAATTCCTTTAAGTGACATATGCTGCATGTATCAGTCAGGTTTAATGGAATTTTGACCAAGTATTTCATGGTTATTTAAACAAACAGCAACAAATTCAAGTTTAGATTTATCATTCAGTATCCGCTGTGTGAGAGAGGGCACGAGCGCAGCCCTTTGCATTACGTAGGCCTACGTTAGGCAGCAGGTGGCTTGTGCGTGTCCTAGTGGTGTGGACTGGCATACAATTTGGTAAGAAAAATCAATGATCATTATGGCATTATCTATAAGACTCAGTGTCCCCCAACTAGCTTAGGGGTGATGGTAGGGTTCAGATGGTTTGCAGTCTATCTAAACTTCGTTCAATAGGGTGGGGTGGATCAAATAAAACAGGCAAAAAGTTAATGTATTACTGTTGTGTATGTATTACTATGTAATTATTGTCGTAAAGTATATTTCATAATTAATTATATAACAATATTAAATAAATGTGATGCTTGGAAGGGACTACTATTGCATTGCAAATGAATATTAGGTTAGAAAATACAAATTCGGCACAATAAAGGAGACTTCCGGTATAGACCACGCCCACTTCCGGTTTTCTATCCGAATACAGATACAGATAATTTTTGGGTTGAACAGATACAGAAACTGATACAGATAGTGAGGTTGCTGTGCACCTCTATTAGGTAGTGGAATGTTATACAGAGAAGTGACCAGTAATGCAGTGTGAATGAACCGTTATGCAGCGACACTAAGATGATAAACACACTAAGATGATAAACACTTTCGGCACAAGTTCAGATGTGGGTGACCCACTTGTTCAGAGTTTAGAATTTAGAATTTAGAATTACTCTTTTGTTCACCTGAACCCTGCATAAACCTATCCTCATACTCTTATTTGTTGTACATCTTAGCACTTTAATCACTCTTTGTAATTCGGCACTTTGATCGCTCTTTGTAACTTGGCAATAAGTCAGAGATGTTGTATACTAGCAATGGTTAGCAATTGAAATGCTTGAAACTTGTTCTGGTGACTTTCTGACTGTATTAGCCGCAATGAAATGTTTCACCTCCTTGTGACAAATGTACTCTTTGTAAGTCGCTTTGGATAAAAGTGTCTGCTAATTGCCCTAAATAATTGGGAGATAATTGCTAATTGGGAATAATTGCTAATTAATAATTGCTAATAATTGCTAATTGGGAGAAAGATGGTGGCGCCCTGTACGGCTGCGGCTGCTTCGGCTCGCGGCAACACAGCCACATTATCGCTAATATCGACATCTAAATCAGTGTATTCGGCATCAAAAATTCAGCGAAACTGTGTTAGAACAGTATATGAACGGCAGGCCATGATTAGGATGTGCAAATCTGGTATTTTGGATCATGTAAGCCCGGAGACTCGGACCGTTCTACACAGCCTCGGTCTGCTACGCCGGTCAGACCTACAAAGCAGCGGAGTCTCCCCTCAGCACAGGCCGCCCGCGGAGCCATCGGAAGCAGTGCGAGAGAAAACAGAAGCGCCGTTGTCGCGGCGGACTTACAGCTAAGCTTAAAGCTAACCCGTTCCGATCGCCGCTTCCATCAGTCCTGCGCGCCAACATACGCTCCCTGAAAAACAAACTTAAACACCAAAAGGGAGACAAGAAACTGCTGCATTTTCATTCTCACCGAGACGTGGCTCAACTCATCTGTCCCTGACACCACCATTAGCCTGGACAGGCTAACAACATTCAGATCCGACAGGAGCCATGCTCTCACAGGTAAAACCCGGGGGGAGGTGTCTGCATCTACACAAATACACAAACAGCTGGTGTAATAACGCTACACTGGTCTCCAGCCATTGCTCTGCTAGTTTATGATTGTGAGATGCAGACATTTCTACCTGCCCCGAGAATTCACCAGCGTCACCATTGTTGCTGTTTACATTCCACCCAGTGCCGACACGAATCAAGCCCTGAGTGTTCTCTACCGTGCCATCAATGACATGCAATCCACACAGCCGGAGGGCGTCTTTATTGTTGCAGGGGACTTTAATCAGGCCAACATGAAGACTGTGCTTCCAAGTTTTTATAAGCATGTGAATTTTGCTACCAGAGGGCAGAACACATTGGACTTGGTTTACACAAACATCAAGAAGGCATTCAGAGCCTTCTTGTCTGCACTGCAGGACTGTTTTGAGTGCACTGAATGGAGCATGTTCAGAGAGGCTGCAACAGTCAACCAAAACACCAATGTGGAGGAGTATGCTGCATCTGTGATGGACTACATTCAGTGGTGCATGGAAGGAGTTACAGTTACAAAGACAATCATCACTCAGGCAAATCAGAAACCTTGGATGACTAAGAATTGTAGATATCTGCATGGATTGGTAGATGCGGAGAATCTTTGACCTTTAGAAGCATCCTGTGAGTGACTGCTTCTCGCCGGATAAGTGGTGGGGAGATGTTTGATAGGACAGGAAGCCAGGGGAGTGGTGTTGAACGGATAGTTCCGGTTATGGTTCCCATGGTAGTGTTGAGCTGGGTGTCCACATGGTGTGTGTGGGGTGACCTGGACCAGACAGGGGCACAATATTCAGCTGCAGAGTATGCAAGTGCCAGAGCTGAGGTACGCAGTGTGGAGGCTGCTGCCCCCCATTTTGCACCAGCGAGCTTGCAGAGCAGGTTGTTCCTTGACTTCACCTTAGCTCCCATCCCTTTTAGGTGTTTCTTGAAGGATATGGTCACTCCAAGGTAGGTTGGATTAGAATTTCCTCTACTCCAGGAGAAATACGTTGTAGTATTAGTCGTTTCAGAACTTTGAAAGAAACGCTGAGTAGGGAGAATGGGCGGTAGCTGGCCGGTAGTTTGTGGTCTTTGCCAGGTTTTAGTGTGGCAATAAATTTTGCTGTCCGCCATTTCTTTGGGATCAAGTTTGTGTCTATGATCCTGGTGTAGAATTGTGTCAGCCAGGTTAGGGCTAGGGGGCCAAGGTGTTGTCATGAACTCTGGAGAGATGTTGTCATATCCTGCTGCCTTTCCACATTTCAGGCGCTGCAGGACTTTCTCCAGTTCAGCAACCTCAAAAGGCTCAGGATTTCTATCCTCTCTGAGCGCTTTTTGGTGTTTCTTTAGCTCAGTTGTAACTGCTCTTCTGGTGTCTTTGTCTTGGGTTGCTTTTGCAATAGCCAGTAGGTGGGATGCAGCCTGGTTGGGTGTGACAGATGCTCGGTTTTGGCTGGGGGGCTTCTTTGCAGCTCCTAGACGGCGGATGAGGCTCCAACATTTCCTGCTAGAGTGTGTGAAGTTCAGGTCAGCTACTGTCTCCTCCCATTTCCTTCGCCGAGCTGTAGTTAGTGATTCAATGAGATGGTCTGCTATCTAAGGGTCCCCTGATGTTTTGTAGGCTTGTAGGAGTGCAGCGCTTTATCCGTCCAGACATGGGACATAGAGGGGTCGGTAGCCTCGTGGGATTGCTAAGTGGGCAGCTTTATAGATGGCGTTGCAGAAGCGATCATATGCTTCATCTACAGTGATGGTGTGGAATGGGATGGTGACGACACTCCGGTCCAGGATTTCACTGTATTTCTGCCTCTCCATCACTATCAACTACTGGGTATCCCCAGTCAGGGTGGTGGCTTTTGAAGTCCCCCACATAGATGGCAGGGTGGGGTAGGGTGGGTAGGACCTGCAGATCCCAGTTGGCACTAGGGGGCTTGTACACGTTGGCAATATTGAAACCACCATCAAGCCAACATCTCATCACTCTGAACCTTCACAAAGACAGTATTATCGATCGGAGTTCAGTGCTTTCTCTTCCATCTCGAAAAATACAATCCATAAAAGAATCTCTTTCATTTTTTCATTTTTGGTTAGTGACTTGCATCTGTCTAATAAAAGATTATTCTTAAACGAATGTCCTGATCCTACCGAATTTGAGTCCATTGATGTGCTAGTTAATTATGATATTGCCCACCTAGGATTCGGTATCAAGGAATAATAGTACTCTGCCTAAAATCCAGTAGGGGGTGAAGGGGCATGGTATTCATCTATGCGGGGGGACTCAAAGGATCGAGAACGACAATTCCCTACAACCATCCGGGATTAGCCTGCCTTGTGAGGTAATCGGTCATAGTTAGTGCTTTAACCGCACTCAGTGGTACTGTTTAATTCTTTTATAGTAATTCTAGTCGTTGCCAGAATCCTCACGCCAAACCTTCCGCCAACACCCTTTCCGTCCTTGGTTGGGAAGTTGGGAAGTTGGTTGGCGAGAGTAGAAGGAGAGAGAGTTTTCAGTTACAGCAGGTGGTGACAGTGTGGGGAGTAGGAGGATTGGGATTTCAAGGGGAGAGAGAAAGCCACAAAGTGATGGTCAGACACTGGGGGCCTCATTTACTAACATTTGCGAAAGCAGCGTAATCTGCGCTAGCGCCGAGCCGTTATTTGTGCAGCATTCGTCACCGCACTTTACGTTGTATTTATCAAACCCGTACTTCATCAGGCAATCAGCGCCATACTCCGCCCTAGTGTAATTAGCGCACCGTTAAAAGAAGGAAGAATTGGTCTGCGTGTTTGCGTAACCATGGACGATCCAAGAAAAAGAAAACAAAAGTTCCGCGCCGATCAGTGACCACTTTGATCGGCGCGGTGCCTTTGTCGGTGTCTTCTTCTTGCTCTTACAACAGCTGCCATGTCCTTGTTTACAGGCTCAAGCAAAACCCGCTTCCTGGTTTACACCTGCTTTTATGAGGCGGAGATTTGCGCTCCAATTCGAGTCGCGCACTTCTCAGGCAATCTTAGTAAATACCACGCAATACATAATAAGGCGCACTTAACGCGTTACCTCCCAGCTCTTTGCGATTCACTCCCACTTCCCCTGATACACTCCCATTTATGCATATAAATGAGGCGGGATGCGCAACTTGCCTATCGCCTCTTCAGAGGCAGGCTATTTGCGCATTTACCACGTTGCGCCACGTTAGTAAATACGGTTCCATGTTTTTGCGCCTATTTTACCCGCAAATTACGCTAGAAATGGACGCAATTCTGTTAGTAAATGAGGCCCTGGGAGCGGGGTAACTGAGAGTTAATGGGTACTGCAGGACCTTGTGAAGACATGGTCAAGTTGGTTCCCGGCTCTGTGGGTAGGGGGAGAAGGGGAGAGTGTAAGCGTCAACTGTGGTAAATAAGGTTGAAGAACTTATCTGGCTGGATGTTGAAGTTAACCAGGACAACCATTGGAGTGCCATCTTCAGGAAAGCAGCTGAGGAGGGCATCCGTCTCGTCGAAGAAGTCATGGAAGGGGAGGATGATATATAACTGCAATGTAGAGCTTGATTGGAAGGGTGACAGCAACAGCATGAAGTTCAAATCTTGATCTGGTCAAGTGTTCCAAGGGAAGCACTTGGGAGATGAGGAGTCCAGTCCCCCCTTCTCACCCTGATTGTCTTGGGGTGTGTGAGAAAGAGTAAGCATCTATCTCGGGCAGATGTGTGCAAAACCTTTAAAAGGGTAAAAGCACACAAAACTACTGGTTCAGATAATATCCCGGGCCGTGTTCTCAAGACGTGCATACGAACTGGCAGATGTCTTCACAGACATCTTCAACCTTTCCCTGCTCCAGTCTGTAGTCCCCACATGTTTTAAGAAGCCCATCATCATCCCGATCCTAAAGAAATCAAACGTGAGCTGTCAAAATGACTACCCCCCAATAGTACTCACCTCCGTTGCCATGAAGTGCTTTGAACGGTTAGTCAAAGCTCACATTACATCCTCCCTGCCCACCATATTAGATCCACTCCAGTTTGCCTACAGGCCAAACAGGTCCACAGATGATGCGATAGCATTCGCACTGCATACTGCCCTCTTCCACCTGGATCAGAGGAACACGCATGTGCGGATGCATTTCATCGAATACAGCTCTGGTTTCAACAGCATAGTGCCGTCCACACTTGTCATGAAGCTCCGAGACCTGCACATCAGTTCCACCTTGTGCAGCTGGATCCTGGACTTCCTGACAAGTAGGCCACAGGCTGTAAAGATTAGCAACGCCACCTGCTACACACTGACTCTCTGCACTGGTGCCCCCCAGGGTTGTGTCCTCAGCCCCCTGCTGTACTCCCTGTTCACCCACGACTGCACGACCACACACACAGCTGCAATACCGTCATTAGGTTTGCTGATGACACCTGTGATGGAAAATGAACCAGCAAGCCTTTTTCAGACTATCATTCTTGTAAGCACTCATTCTTTTTGAACACTTACACTACAGGTAACACTACACCACAAGGTACACTACAAGTTTTCTGATTTATGTACCTGTTTTTCTCTATCTTTTGATGCATGATTTATATACTTGTTTTTCTCTATGCATGAATACCTGGGTACAGCCAAACTGGTGGGCCTCTTGTTTGACCCAATTCCTTTGTGAATGTGACACGCCACTAATGACGATTGTATGACGCGCGCCTTGACCCCATGCCCATAGCTGTTTGGTTTGCGGTAGATCTAGGGCCTCTGGCAACTGAGGAGGTTTGGACTGGCCTCCAGGATACTTACCATTTTGAGAGTATCCTGATACGGCAGCTGCACCGCCCTCGACCATTAGGCCCTGTAGAGGGTGGTCAGGGCAGCCCAGCGCATCACCAGGACTGAGCTGCCAACCATCCAGGACCTCTACAGCCAACACTGCAGGAGGAAGGCCCAACAGATCATCTCGGACCCCAGCCAAATATGCACATGTACATGTAATTTTATTTTATTTTTTTCTATTTTATTTTATTATGCAAAGTTGAGTTCCCCCAAGCTACAATAATTTCACTGCTGGTAATTATGTACAGTTATCTGGTATGTGACAATAAACTTGAAACTTGAAACACTGGTTGTGTGCTGTGCCTACTCCAGCTGAGCTTAATCTCTGCTGCCTCACAGGCCATAGACCCAATGGCCATCATAGTATTCAGTCACAGATGTGAAGAAATTACTACTATTTCCAACACAACTGCATATTATGATACGCAATAATTTCTGAATCATCACACATGCCTTTGTTGGCCATATACACTCAGTACGTTTACATGCAGCAAGAAATTCGAATTTCTAATCGTATAAGACATCGTGCTTTTTAAGTGCATGTAAATCGTTAATCCGACCTACTTCGGACCTACTTCGGACATCTCAAAATCGGATAACAACACCTAGATAATTCGTTCATAGTCGGACTTTTAACGGCATGTATACTCAGCAATCGGATCTGAATCGGATTTTGCATTCTACGCATGCGCATCGCCATTCTGCGCATGCGCAGAGCACCACATAGCGTCCGCAGTCAGCCATGCTCCGACTGTTAATCCGATTCTCTGAACGGCATGTATACTCGGACAAGTGATCCGGTCTTACGCATGTCATTATCTGATCCGATCACAAATTCGAATTTCTTGCTGCATGTAAACGTACTGACTGTCTCAGTATCAGAGTCATTCTCAGTTTGGGAATTCACATTTACACCGATTCTACCCATGCTGACTCGTGCCAATTAGGGCCACAGACGCTCACCGACAGCCCTGTGTCTCAGCACCTACAATGTCACAACAACCTTAACAGTGATGTGTGTGTGTGGATGTGTTCAGCTCTATTTGGGCCAGCGGTTGATTTTGATGTCCGCATTCAGAGAGAGGGTTAAAGCCCATGGTGCAGGTTATTTCTTTTTCTATTCTGGCAATTTTCTAGTTGGTAATAAACATTTAAACAGTTATCCATTGTATTTGACGTTGTATGGTATCACAAAAAGGAAATATAATAAGGAAAAGTAGGTGAAATGTTAGCCTTTGGCTAACAGGTTAGCAATGATTCTTATTTCTCCCACAATCCATTGTATGACGTCACATCGGGGACTCCAGACGAAAGCTCACCTTGATACCATTGAGAGAGATGAGTAGTGAGAGAGTGACAGTGTTAGATATATAAGTAAATATATAGATAGAGATAGCCTAGATCAGTGGTTCTCAAACTTTTTACCATGAGTACCACCTAAGAAATGATTTGGCCCTCGAAGTACCTACGGAATTAAAAGTATAGTAGTGTAGGCCTATAACTACATAGAGTTTACACAGAGGGCATTAATACTAAGAATATGATTTATTATTCACATAACTTTACTTGACTGAAGCAAGTAAACACTTGCAACGTGACAATACTAACAACCGAACTACATCAAAACATAGGCCTACCCTGCAAATGGGGATATCAGGCATATCAAATAGGCCTACCAGTCAATCTAGTGAGGTTGTTAACAAGTGTTAAAACATTAACAGCACTGAATCATCACTTTCGAAACTGGAGACAACCAATCGTGAGGTCAATTGTTCTGCATCGTTTTGTATGCACAGGACAGGCCAGGACAGTCTGATGACAGAGAGTTCTGAGGTTGAAGTCCTATAATAACAAAATGCCCCCGAGACAGTGACATGTCTGTAGCTACGACATGTCCGCTATTCTGCTGCAGCAGAGGAAACTCTGCTATTCTCAGCTCCACGGCCACGACCGCTAAATTGCGGGACGATACTGTAAACCGGTGCGTGTTTATCAAAGCTTGGTCGCCGTGCAGAGGCACCAGTCAGTTCGGGCTGCGTTCAAAACGCCTCAGGCAGTGATCACTGCTCCAGTATAATGGGTAAACCTGAAACTCACCCAGTGATAAACGTTCCGCGGTGCAAAAATAAGGGCAAATAAAATGTGTTATTTTTGTGTCATTCATTCATCTTAATGAACGCGTTAAAGTCCCGGCCCTATAAACGTAACTTTAGTATAAGGAGACTATGTCGCGGCCCAACAGTACAGTAAATCAGAATAAAATGTTCAAACTTACAGCTTCCGCGTTCGTAGTTGGATCGCGGACAGTTGGTACCGATCCATTTTTAATCCGCAGGGATTTAGCAAATCCAGTTTTATACTGTCCCTCGTTGATGAAGCAGTCCGACGTGAAATGGTTAGCACACACATACAGCAATTTGGGAACTGCTGTAGGGACATCACCTTCAAAAATTAAATTCACCCATTGAGTCCTCAGAACCTCCGAAGAGGGAGGTTTATAAAGAGTTGTGTGCTCATTTGTGCAGCCAACAACAGAGCAACCTTTTCTTTCAGCTCGTGCCTTCGCCATTGTGCCAACCGGAGTCTGTTTCTGATGTCAGTAGCAGACCATTTTTCAACCAGCCTGTTTTAGCGCACATTTTCTAAAGACTGAGAAAGCAAAAAAAGGAGAGGATGAACTTTTTTCATATCAGGAGGGATTGTAGACAGGCCGGGGATGCATATTATTGATAGAAAACCGCTCTAAAGTGCATTTTGCATAATATGGGACCTTTAACGATTGCTTCAACTTTATAAAAAAAAATCGTACATACTCCGCGTACCACTAGAAGGCGCTCGCGTATCACCAGTGGTACGCGTACCACAGATTGAGAACCATTGTCCTAGATAGATAGATAGATACATAGATAGTAAGAGATAGCATAGTGTAACATAAACTCGTCTGCGTTGTGTCTCAATGAAATGCAGGAGACGTGGGGCCAGTTCGTCAGTTTATTAGCCTGTGACAAAACACAATACGTTGGATTCCGTAGCAAGGCGGCATGGATTAACACAGTATGCTAATATGAAAAGGAGACGAAATAATAGCTATTCACTAGTGTAATTATGAACTTAGATAAATAAATAGGCCTACTTTGATCGACCACGGGATGGTCAAGTCAGTACAGAAATGAACATAGTCAGTAAAACGATCAGCCAAAACTTCAGCCCCATTGACAGAAAGACAGACAGACAGACAGACGTACTTTAATGATCCCTGAGGGAAATTGCACTCTCTCTGCCTCACTTCCATCGTTCAGGCAGTTTGTCAACTGCCCCACGAGATGTGGCAAGACTATTGACTTGGGGTCTTCCTCATAAAACACAGACCAGTCCGTACACTACAAACACTCCTGTAAGTCCTCGCATGCCTCCTTAGACCTACACGCACTGACTTTGTTGTTATAGGCTGTTTACGGACCAAGGTGGTGTATTTGGATGACAGGAGCACCAGGTTATGGTCCGACCTGCCGAGTGGAGGGAGGGCAGTGGATGTGTAACTGTCCTTAATATTGGCATAAAATAAATCAATAGTCTTGCCACATCTCGTGGGGCAGTTGACAAACTGCCTGAACGATGGAAGTGAGGCGGAGAGAGTACAATGGTTAAAATCGCCACTGATCATCACAAGAGCATCCGGGGTGTGGCTCTGCAGTTCGTGAGCTACTCTTGCCATCATGTCAGTCGCCAGTTTGGCATTGGCAGATGGTGGAATATACACCAGGATGACAATGACATTGGAGAATTCACGAGGGTCTGCAACTCACTGCCAACAATTCAATGATTTGGTCACACACTCTCTGCTTTGCAGTGATGTGTCCAGGGTGACACCATTGTTTGTTCACGTACAGGCAAACACCTCCCCCAGATTTATTGCCTGAATTCACAGGGTCTCTGTCCTGTAGGATCACGGTGAAGCCATCCATTTCTATGTATGCCGTTGTAACGCTGTCCGTAAACCACGACGCCGTAAAACAGAGAAGGCTGCACTGTCGGTACGGCCGATCATACTATCATACAAGCGCTGCAAGTTCATCAACTTTGTTGACTACGGAGCGCACATTGGCCATAATCACAGATGGTAGGACAGGCTTGTGCTTCCTGAGCCTGTTCCTTGCCGTCGGCCTCTTTTCCTTCGCTTTAACTCCGGAGGTAAATCCAAGTGTGGATGGCCACAGTTTGCTATTGTATCCCAAATGCTGTAGAGTTCACCGATGCTGTAGGAGACGACTAGTGCTGGCGTAAATGCTCCAAAGCCTTGTAGCTTCATGCGAATAAATCAACTCCATATAACTAACCACATAAGTCCAAACGTGTGCACTTTAAATCCCGACATATTGCGTGTGATTCTTGCATTCAAAACAGTGACACGACAGTAACACAAGACACGGGACAGCGAGTTGCCGACAGGGAAGGCACCACTTCCAATATAAGTTTGAAAGGTTGTTCTTTCTATGGATAGTTTCCCAACATAATCATAAAATAATCCCAACATAAAATTTGAATGCACTATTATGGTGGTAGCTGCTGTAATTTCGTCATGTCTTACGATGTGATGACAATAAACCTTCTTGTATCTTGTATCTTGTATCTTGTATAATCACACATTTCTTCATTCGCCCTCTCACGTCTAACCGGTTCGAAATGATATGGCCATCATAAATGTTAATTGTGGGTCTTGCCACCTCTTCCTGATCCCATTTAGACGCCATAGTTCTAGTACAAGGCTAAGGCTACTTCCGCCACATCTCCCTCGTGTGACGTCATTGCCGAATTGCATTAAAAATAAAGGTTACTACCAAAAACTACAAAAAACTGGACTTAAACACTATTTTGGACATTTCTAACTTTAAATACATATCTTGAGTGCTTTATGTACCCATTAATCGAAAGCGGTGTTTAACCTGCACCACGGCCTTTTAGCTTTTCTGAAACATATCATATAGTACTATCCTTAACCGCTTTACCCCTCGCTCCTCCGAAGAGGTCCAGAGACTGGTCACATCCAATTATGGACCTGTCCCCTTGACTCTCTCCCCTCCTCCCTTCTCCAGGCCATCTCTACCAACATTCTACCATTCATTACCACCAGTGTTGTGCTAGTTACTGAAAAATAGTAACTAGTTACAGTTACTAGTTACTTTGTAAAAAAGTAACTCAGTTAGTAACTCAGTTACTTAAACCAAAAAGTAATGCGTTACTGAGAAAGTAACTTTTTAGTTACTGTAAAACGTTCTTCCAATGCTCTAATGGTGGATTGATTGAGTTCCCCTCTAGCCGTCATTTCAGTTCTGTACTGATGCTGAATAATACAAAATAATACAACCATTTCAATTCATTTGCATCCACATCACTGAATCTAATCATCCAAGCAATAACCTCTAACCTCCTCAAACTCAACAGCAATAAAACTGAGCTCATGGTTGTAGCGCCCAAGCCACTGCTCAGGAAGGTTGGGGATCTTCTCCTGGAAGTGGATGGCTGCCACATCACCCCATCACCCGTTGTCCGCAACCTGGGTGTCATCCTCGACCCCACCTTATCATTCCAGTCCCACATTAATAACATCACTAAATCTTCATTCTTCCACCTGAAAAACATCTCAAGACTCCGACCCTCACTCTCAGCCTCAGTAACCGAAACCCTCATTCACTGCTTCATCTCCACCCGCCTGGACTATTGCAATGCCATCCTCACAGGTCCCCCCTCAAAAACCCTGGACAGACTGCAATACGTACAGAACTCAGCTGCCAGGGTCTTAACTGGCATTAAGCCCTGGCAGCACATCACCCCCACCCTCATGCAGCTCCACTGGCTACCCGTCAAATTCCGCATCAAATTCAAAATCCTCTTACTCACCTACAAGTCCCTCCACGCCCTTGCCCCCCGTTACCTCTCCGACCTCCTCCACCCCTACACCCCCCTGCGGTTCCTCAGGTCCTCTGGCAAGGACCAGCTGGCAATTCCCCGCACCCAACTTAAGACCTTTGGAGACAGGGCCTTTTGTGTGTCCCAACCATGTGGAACCAACTCCCCCCACACATCCGCTGTGCCCCTTCAGTTGATACATTCAAAAAGCACCTCAAGGCACACCTTTTCTCTGAGGCCTATGGCCTTTAACCCCCTCCTCACTCACTCTCACACATCCTCACTCACTCTCACACACGCACTCATGCACACACATACACCCACACACACATACACTCTTTGTAAAGCGACCTTGAGTGTCATGAAAGGCGCTATATAAAACTAATTTATTATTATTATTATATGATCTGTTGTGCACCAACACAAACACCAAAGTATTTTTTCAATGTCTATTTATTTCAGTCAGGCCATAGGCTATAAACTGACTAAACAAGGCTATTTTTCTTATTTGGTATTCAAAAACAAACTGCTAAAAATGAAAGTGGCTTAAAAGCAAATACAGACATTCTGATATAAATAACTGAAAACATTATTCTGACGTCGATGTCTGCCGGCTGAGCGCCGCTGAGCCGCCGCCGTGCGAGAGGCAGAGACGCCTCCGCCACATCCTCGCTCGTCCTCCTCGGTGTGTGTGTGTGGGTGGGAGTGTGTTTGTGCGTGTGTGTGTGTGTGTGTGTGTGTGTGTATGCCGCTTCTGTCAAGCCTGGACTAAGAGGAGGACTCAGATGCACAAGTACGGCAGTAAAGGTGAATTTATTCAAAATAACAGAGGCTCTTGAACCGAGGGACAAGATAAAAATGCAATAACAAAAAACGACTCTCAAAAACAGTCACTCAAAAAACTCAGAATCTTCTCTTAAAAATGCAACTCAAAATCACTCCTTCGAGGAACTCTAGGCCGCAAAGGCAAACTGTGGCATGAAGAAAACGGCACGGGTGGAACAGACACTGAAGACGAAACACACTGGCACAAGACAAGGGAAACGCAGACTACTTGAACACATGGAGGGAAGGGAGCACCAGGTGAACACAATCTGTGATTAGGGGAGACAATCAGACAGGCGACACACAAGGAAGGGCAAGTGACCTGAAACGAGAGGAGAGTTACTTATCAAAATAAAACAGGAAATGACGAGACAAAACACCAAAATAAAACATGACCTCACCGCTGTGTGACAGTGCCCCCCCCTCTAGGACCGACATCCTGACGGTCCAGGTTGCTCCGGGTGATCCCGGTAAAAGTCATCAATGAGGGTATGGTCCACTATGTGTCTGGACGGAACCCACAGTCTCTCCTCCGGACCATAACCCTCCCAGTCTACCAGGAACTGTCTTCCCCGGCCCCGGTTGCGTACCGCCAATAGCTTCTTGACCTTGTAAACCGGGCCGCCGTCCACTATTTCAGGGGGTGGAGGTGGAGTGGTTGCCGGGACCAGGGGGCTGTCTTTCACCGGCTTGATCTGGCTGACATGAAAGGTGGGGTGGGTGCGCAGGGATCGGGGCAATCGAAGACGCACGGCAGCAGGACTGATGATCTGTGAGATGGGAAAGGGGCCCACGAACCGCGGTGCCAGCTTCTTAGATGGGACTCTGAGGTTCAGGTCTTTGGCAGAGAGCCACACTCTCTGGCCGGGCTGGTAGTCCGGCGCGGGTCGCCTCTTGCGGTCGGCCGCTCTTTTCACCCGATCCCCCTGTCGGATGAGCACCTGTCTTGCGGCTGCCCAGATGCGGCGGCAGCGGCGGAATAAGGCGTGGGCGGAGGGGACTGACACTTCTGGCTCGTGGTCTGCAAAGAGAGGAGGATCGTAGCCAAACACACATTTAAACGGCGTGAATCCTGTGGCAGATGTGGGGAGTGTATTATGCGCATACTCCACCCAGACCAGGTGTTTGCTCCATGTGGCGGGGTTCTGTGACACAAGGCACCGGAGGCCGGTTTCCAGCTGCTGGTTGAGCCGCTCGGTCTGGCCATTGGCCTCCGGATGATATCCTGACGTCAGGCTGGCTTTGGCTCCAATGAGCTTACAGAACTCCTTCCAGAATCTGGAAATGAACTGGGGCCCCCGGTCCGAAACAATGTCTCTTGGAAAACCATGAATCTTGTATACCTGATTGAGCATGACTTCTGCTGTTTCTCCAGCTGATGGAAGTTTCGGCAAAGCAATAAATCTTACCATCTTGGAAAATCGATCCACCACGGTCAGGACTGTGGTGTTGCCTTGAGAGACCGGGAGCCCTGTGACGAAATCCAGGGAGATGTCTGACCAAGGCCGGGAGGGAATGGGAAGCGGTTGAAGCAGGCCCATGCGTGAACCAGTGGATGATTTATTGCGGGCGCAGACCGAGCAAGCTTCGACGTACTCCCGAACCTCCGGCTCCATAGAGGGCCACCAGAACCTCCGGGAGATGGCGAACATGGTCCGCCTGACTCCTGGATGACAGAATAGCGGCGAGGAGTGAGCCCAATGGATCACCTGTGGGCGCAGATCAGCCGGAACAAACAGCTTGTTTTCAGGGCACCCACTAGGTGACGGAGCTACACCGTTGGCCAGCTTAACCGCCTTTTCTATTTGCCAAGTTACCGCTCCAACCACACAGGACAGTGGAAGGATGGGTTCAGGCTCCTTGGCTACAGGCTCAGGGTCAAAGAGTCGTGACAGGATGTCCGGCTTGACGTTCCGGGACCCCGGCCTGTACGAGAGAGAAAAAGAGAACCGATTAAAAAACAGCGCCCACCTGGCCTGGCGAGAATTAAGTCTCTTAGCTTGACGTATGTACTCCAAATTCTTGTGATCCGTCCACACCAGGAATGGCTGGCTGGCCCCCTCTAACCAATGACGCCACTCTTCTAGAGCCACCTTGACGGCGAGCAGTTCTCTGTTTCCGACGTCATAGTTTCGTTCAGCCTGGGACAGCCGCCGAGACAAATAAGCACATGGATGCATCTTTCCGTCCTGCTGCGATCTCTGGGAGAGGACGGCCCCGATCCCCTCGTTGGAGGCGTCCACCTCCACCACGAACTGCCGCTGCGGGTCCGGCATGGTGAGGATCGGAGCGGTGGTGAAGCGGCGTTTGAGTTCGCGGAAAGCCGCCTCCGCCTCCGGAGACCAAAAGAAACGAACCTTTGGAGATGTCAGTGTGTGCAGTGGAGCAGCTATTGCGCTGAAGCCCCTGATGAACCGCCTATAGAAGTTAGCAAATCCGAGGAACTGCTGAACTTTCTTGCGGTTATCGGGTGTGGGCCATTCTGCGACAGCTCTTATCTTTGCCGGGTCCATCTGCACTCTCCCAGGGGCTACAATGAAGCCCAGGAAGGAGATGGTGTGGGCATGAAATTCACTCTTTTCGGCTTTGACGTAAAGCTTATGCGCTAAAAGCCTTTGGAGAACCTGGGTCACGTGTGTCTGGTGTGATTGTAAATCTGAGGAGTAAATCAAAATGTCATCCAAATAGACGTAAACGAACCGGTCTAGAAAGTCCCGAAGGATGTCGTTGATCATGGCCTGGAATACAGCAGGTGCGTTTGTGAGTCCGAAGGGCATGACCAAATACTCGTAGTGTCCGCAGGGGGTATTAAACCCTGTCTTCCATTCATCTCCCTCCTTTATTCGGACTAAATGGTAGGCATTACGTAAGTCTAGTTTCGTGAATATCTTGGCCTGCTGTAACTGATCGAAAACAGAGGACATCAGGGGTAGAGGGTAGCGGTTCTTAATAGTAATGTCATTCAAGGGGCTGTAGTCTATGCACGGCCTTAATGACCCATCTTTCTTTCCCACAAAAAAGAAACCGGACCCTGCAGGAGACGAGGAGGGACGGATAAGCCCCGCCTTCAGTGATGTGTCTATGTAGTCTCTCATGGCCTCTTTTTCCGGTCCTGAGACCGAATACAGGCGTCCCTTGGGAATGGTGAAACCGGGAATGAGATCAATGGCGCAGTCATAGGGTCGGTGTGGAGGTAGTGACAACGCTTTGGATTTGCTGAACACTTCCTTTAGGTGACGGTAGCATGAGGGGACGGAGCTTAAGTCAGGATATTCTGGGTCTGCGGGAGAACCAGCAGAGACAATGTTAAGCATGGTTACTTCTCTCTCCTGTGCCGGAGAGTCCATACAATGGCTCGCACAGTCTTTTCCCCAGCCCAGTATTTTCCCCGTTCTCCAATCAATGTGGGGATTGTGGCAAAGCAGCCATGGAAGTCCCAAGATTAAAGCATGTGATGGAGAATTAAACAAGAAAAAGTTCATGGTTTCCTGATGGTCGCGAATGTGAAGTTCTACCGGTTCTGTGACATGAGTTACAGTAAATAAGTTATCCTCATTGAGACCCTTGGCCGTGATAGTTTTCTCTAACATTTCGGTTTTCAGTCCGAGCTTCTTGGCCAGCCGCCAGTCCATAAAGCTCTCATCAGCCCCAGAGTCTATGAGCACCCCAATGTCTGTGGTGGCCGCGTGGTGTGTTACCTTAATGTTCGTGAGGATCCGGGGAGCGGGACGTGAGGTCTTGAGGTTACTCACCCTGGTAGGTCGTTTGGCTGGACAAACCGCAACGAGGTGTCCCGTCTCCCCACAGTAAAAGCAGCGACCTTCCTGCTGTCGTCGCTCTCGCTCCACCCGTGACAGTCGTGCGTGTCCCAGCTGCATAGCCTCCTCCCCCCCGTGCATGGGGCAATGAGGGCGCGGTCCCGATGGTGACTGGAGAGGAGATGAGCTTTCCGGAGCTGCAATGGAGGGAAAGCTCCTCATGCTCGCCGATCTGCTCCGTGCTGGCGGGTGAAGCTCACGTAGCCTGTTGTCGGTTCTGATGGCCAGCGCGATGAGGGAATCCAGATCAGAGGGCAGATCTAGGGGAACCAAAAGCTCTCGGATGGGAGCCGCTAATCCTTTCAAAAATACATCATACAATGCGGTGGAGTTCCAGCCACTCTCTGCCGCCAAGGTGCGAAAAAGGATGGCATAGTCACATACAGTCTCCGTGCCCTGCTTAACCGCCGTCAGCCTCTGGGCCTTTTCACGGTCAGATGTGACCGGGTCAAAAGTTCCCTGGAGGGCTGCCCGAAAACCCGCCAGTGAGCTGCAGAGAGAAGAATCACGAGCCCACTCGGCTGTGGCCCAAGCTCTAGCTCTCCCCGTCAGGTGGGAGATCATGAAGGCAATCTTCGATCTGTCTGTGGGAAAGGCATGTGGAGTATGTTCATAATGGATTGAGCAGTCAATCAAAAACGGTTTGCACTGACCCGGTTCTCCTGAAAACCGTTCTGGGGATGCCAGTCTAGCTACCGGTCCGAAGCCGGGTGCTGCCGGGGCTGGAGTGGGGGCTGCAGGGGGTTGCGGAGCGGTGGCTGGACCTGATGATTTGGACAGATAATCCACGAGATTCTGCACCCTGCCCGACAGGTCGTTGAGATGTGCTGCCATGGCCGTCTGGAACTCTTCCTGACGTGAAAGGCGCGACTCCTGGTCCAGCTGGAGCGCTGCCTCTGCCGGTGTCTCTGCTGAGTCCATACTGGCCAGTGTGTACTGTCAAGCCTGGACTAAGAGGAGGACTCAGATGCACAAGTACGGCAGTAAAGGTGAATTTATTCAAAATAACAGAGGCTCTTGAACCGAGGGACAAGATAAAAATGCAATAACAAAAAACGACTCTCAAAAACAGTCACTCAAAAAACTCAGAATCTTCTCTTAAAAATGCAACTCAAAATCACTCCTTCGAGGAACTCTAGGCCGCAAAGGCAAACTGTGGCATGAAGAAAACGGCACGGGTGGAACAGACACTGAAGACGAAACACACTGGCACAAGACAAGGGAAACGCAGACTACTTGAACACATGGAGGGAAGGGAGCACCAGGTGAACACAATCTGTGATTAGGGGAGACAATCAGACAGGCGACACACAAGGAAGGGCAAGTGACCTGAAACGAGAGGAGAGTTACTTATCAAAATAAAACAGGAAATGACGAGACAAAACACCAAAATAAAACATGACCTCACCGCTGTGTGACAGCTTCTCGATGTGCTTCGGCAGATTGCTGTTGCTGTTTTTCGCCGTACAGAGGATTTTTGACCCGAGGCACAGTTTACATCTTACCGAAATGTTGTTTTCCCCTTTGCTCTTGAGTTGAAAAATGTTTTAGTATTTCCAAGAGTAGAAACTGATCTTCCCCTTCTCGCTCGCCATCATGCCGTGCACTGACCTGTTCAGTCATCTTCGGGACGCGTGTTTGATTGCGTGTGTGATGCTAGAGGCGACAGCTTTGTTTTTCAATTCAATTAAACTTTATTGATCGGGAACTGCGTGCCGTTGTAAAACCTCACCAAAGGGAACGGAGTAACGTAGCGTTTGGTAACGGGAACGGAGTTACTGAATTTTAAAAAACAACGCGTTACGTAACGCGCTACTGAAAAAAATAACGGTGTTACGTAACGGCGTTACTAATAACGCGTTACTACCCAACACTGATTACCACCCTCATTAACTCTTCCCTCACCTCAGGTCTCATCCCAGCACCCTTCAAAACAGCCAGAGTCAAACCACTCCTCAAGAAACCTACTTGACACTGTTGACATCCTGAACTACAGACCGCTATCTCTGCTATCATTCCTCTCTAAGACCCTGAAATGTCTCTAACCAACTGTCCTCCTACCTCTCAGAAAACGACTTGCTTGATCCCCATCAGTCAGGCTCCAAGACTGCACAATCTACTGAGACGGCCCGTCTGACGGTGACCAAGTCCCTTCGTGTCACCAGAGCCTCTTCCATCTCATCGGCGCTTGTTCTCCTCGTCCTGTCTGCAGCGTTCGACACCGTGAACAACCCTCCTCACCATTCTCGCTGACCTCAGCATTACTGACACTGCACTTGCCTGGTTCACATCGTATGAATCACACTTATCAGGTCACATGGAATAGCTCCCTGTCCAAACACTGCTCACTAGACACTCCGTGTCCGTCAAGGCTCAGTGCACAGATTGCTTCTGTTCTCCCTATATACCAGATCTTTAGGCTCTGTTATTACATCACATGGCTTTTCCTATCACTGTTAGCAGACGACACTCAACTGTTCCTTTCCTTCCCCCTCTCAGACACTCTGATTGCAACACGCACGACATAAGCACTTGGACAACTGCGCATCAACTCAATCTCGCAAAGACCTTCATAGCATAGCATCTCATTCATCGAAAGACTGCCCTCACAGGGACCTACTGGTCTCGGTCGAGGGCAATACAGTATGTCCCTCACCGACTGCAAGGAACCTTGGCGTAATACTCGACAACCAACTGTCTACAACTCGGAAATCTACAGGATCGGGTCACTCTACTGCAAACATCACTGCATTGACCCGATCCTGTAGATTTGCACTCTACAACATCCGCAGGATCCGGCCATTCCTCACAAGGTAAGCGACACAGCTCCTGAACCAAGCACTTGTCATCTCCCACCTCGACTACTACAACTCGCTCTTAGCTGGATAAAACATTTGCAACAGATCCAGAATGCTGCAGCATGCCTTATGTTCAACGTACCTAAATTCTCCCATCGGACCCCCTTCTTCCATGACCTCCACTGGCTCCCTGTAGTGGCTCCCATCAAATTAAAGATGATGGAACTGGCCTAAAAAGCTATTAATTAAACTGCCCCTACTTACCTCTAGGTCAGTGATTCTCAAAGTGTGGTCCGCGGACCACCAGTGGTCCGCGTGCGCCCCCAAGTGGTCCGCGAGAGGATGACAAAAAAGTCGAATTTATAACAGGATTTCTCAAATTACCTTCATCTGCGTTCAAAAGCTAAGCTAGGAGTACAAATAATTGTTTTCTAAATTAAAAGTGAACAAAATGTCGCCCAAACAAGCCTAAGAGTATAGTTGTATTGAATTTGTCTAATATTATACAAACCTACGTTTTGAGTCACATCTTCACTTACATTGCCTAGGTTACCTAGTTAGCTTCCAATCTTTACTTACGTTACCTACAGTGGTGGTATCAAATTAAATTATCTTCATACAACTGCTGTTTCATTCATTACATCACAACCAGCTCTGAACATGTTTAATCTGAAACAGTGATTAATCTCACATAGATCGGGGTAAAGGTATTTCATAGTAGCCTAATTTTGCTACTAGCCTATTTATTACAAATACATTTGTAATATACTGCAGACTTCATTTGGAATATACAACATATAATGCAATTGGAACATACGCTGTTTAAAAAGGTTTTTTTAAGGGTGGGAGTGGGAAATTTGCCCGCTGGTTAGGTGGTCCGTGATTAAAAAAAAAAAAAAATGATAAAGTGGTCCTTGGTGTGAAAAAGTTTGAGAACCCCTGCTCTAGGTGTTAGTAAAACCCCATGCCCCTGCTTGAGCACTCCGCTCAACTACTGAGTCGACTACTAGTCGACTCAGCTGGTCGACTGTTACCTCCATCACTAAAAGGAGGAAAATGTTGGATGGCGAAATCACAACTCTTCTCTGTTTGGCACGAGCTCTCTGCCAATGTCAGGACTGCGGAGTCATCTATCTATGTATCTATCTGTCACAATCTATCTTTCACTGACCGGGTTTTCCCTCCTGCTATGCTGTGCCACCAGTGCACCTGTGGCTGGTTACCAATCAGCCGACTACGGTGAACCCGTTGCATGGACCTGGGTAATTTCAGTTTAACAGTGGAAGGGTTAATGATCTTGGAGATGGAAAAAGGGCCCACAAACCTGGGAGAGTTTCCGTGATGCGACTTGGAGAGGAAGGTTAGCCATGGACAGCATCACTCTTTGGCCCGGCTTGCAGACGGGCGCAGGCTTCCGGTGGCTGTCCGCCTTTCTCTTATAATTGCGTGCAGCTCGTAAAAGACGATGTCTGGCCAGACGCCACACTCTTTTACAGCAGCGAACAAAGGCTTGAGCCGATGGTGATGCTGACTCCTCCTCTTGAGCAGGGAATAGCGGGGGTTGGTACCCCAGGCAGCACTGGAAAGGCGAGAGGCCTGTGGAAATCGAGGGCAGGCTGTTGTGTACGTATTCAACCCAGGGTAGCATCTGGCTCCACGAAGCGTCCCCAGCAACCATGCAGCACAGAGCCACCTCCAGATCTTGATTAGCATGCTCCGATTGTCCATTAGTCTGAGGGTGATATCCTGAGGACAGACTAGAAGTGGCACCGATTAATTTGCAAAAACTCTTCCAAAACTGGGCCGAGAATTGTGGTCCCCTGTCAGAGACAATGTCAGTGGGTAGCCCGTGGATCTTAAACACATGGTCAATCATGAGCTCAGCCGTCTGTTTAGCTGAGGGGAGCTTGGCGAGTGGGACAAAGTGGGCAGATTTAGAAAAGCGATCCACCATAGTCATAACACACGTGTTACCATCGGACTCCGGTAATCCGGTGACGAAGTCCATAGAAATGTGAGACCGATCGATGCGGCACCGGGAAGGGCCTCAGAAGGCCTGCTGGCGGTTGATTGCTGGACTTGCTCCTAGCGCAGGTGTCGCATGCAGTAACAAAGGCGGCTAGGTCCTCTCGCATGGAAGGCCACCAGAAACGTTGCTTCAGCACCGAAAGAATGCGAGACACTCCGGGGTGACATGACAGCCTGGACCCATGACTCCACTCCAACACCTGAGTGTGGACAGACTGAGGCACAAACAGACAGTTAGGGGGACCGTTACCTGGCCCAGGAACTCCGGCGAGTGCCTCCAAGACTGAGGTCTCAATGTCGAGTTGGGCAGCCGCCACCAGGCAGTGGGGGGGAACACTCTCTTCACTCTCTTCCTTGGCTTGTAGAGCGTAAGATGTGAACTGTCTTGAGAGCGCATCAGGCTTAGCATTCTTGGAGCCAGGCCTGTAAGAAAGTAAAAAGTTAAAACGAGAAAAAAAAATTGACCATCTGGCCTGGCAAGAGTTGAGGCGCTTGGCCGACTTGATGTATTCTAAGTTCTTGCGGTCAGTCCACACGATAAAAGGCGTATCCACGCCCCGAGCCAATGCCTCCACTCCTCCAGAGCCAGCTTGATTGCGAGTAACTCCCGGTCTCCGATGCCATAATTTCTCTCCGCAGGCGATAGCCGACGCGAAAAAAAGGCACACGGCCGCATCTTGCTGTCTGTGGTCGAGCGCTGGGACAGAATCGCTCCCACGCCCGTGTCCGAAGCGTCCACCTCCAGAACAAACTGCACAGCGGGGTCAGGGGTGGTGAGAATGGGAGCCGTAGTGAACCTAGACTTTAAAGTAGAGAAAGCTTTCTCCGCTTCCCGGCCCCACTCGAAGGAGCGCTTAGACGAGGTGAGGGCAGTAAGCGGGGCAGTCACAGAGCTATAGTTGCGTATAAACCTCCGATAGAAGTTGGCGAAGCCAAGAAAAGACTCTTATAGAAAAGACTCTGAGACTCTTATCCTTCTTCTCCACAAAAAAAAATCTTGCCCCTGCTGGAGAAGAAGATGGACGTATAATGCCTGCCGCCAGAGACTCTGAAATGTATTTGTCCATGGTATCCCTCTCGGGGGGCGAAAGGGAGTAGATGCGTCCCTTAGGGGGGGGGGGGGTGTCCCAGGGAGCAGGTCAATAGCACAATCATAGGGCCGGTGTCGGGGTAGGGAGGACGCACGGGCCTTGCAGAAAACCTAGCGGAGATCCAGATACTCAGGGGGAACATTAGGGAGGTCAATCTCCTCGACGGGAAGGAAGGGGTCTGAGAAAGAGAGTTGGGCGTTGGACAGACAGATGGCATGGCAACGAGTACTCCAGGCGAGGATGGATCCGTTCCTCCAATTGACCTGAGGATTATGTAAGCGGAGCCAGGGGAGGCCTAATACTAGGGGGTCAACAGTATTGTCCATGGCATAAAAGGAAATGGTCTCAACGTGGTTACTGGATACCTTTAATGTGACTGGTTCAGTGACATGGGTGATGGAGGAAATCCTGATGTTATTTAGGGCCTTGGTAACCAGTGGAAAATCTAGCTCCTTTAAAGCTAGACCTAGCTTGTGAGCTAACGAAGTACGAATGAAACTCTGATCCGCCCCCGAGTCAATAAGTGCTTGGACCGGGAACAGCCCATCCCGAAAAACTAACCCCACAGAAAACATGGCTCTCTCGGAGGGGGAAAGTTGTTGAGTCGCCTTTTTTCCCCTTCCTGTTATTGGACTTTCAGTTGGACATTCATTAAGAGTTTTTTTTTGTTCCCTTGGACTGTTGTGCCCCAGTGCCTCGCCAAGCTCCTTAGTTTTCCCCGCTGCTGTTTGCCCGTGCTCTTTGGAGCCTGCTGCTCATGACCATTGTGTTCATAATAAAACAATAAATAAAAAAATATATTTTTTAAGTATCCCTTGTCTGCATTGTGGTCCATTTAGTTCCTTGGCCAGTGGCTGTGACATCTATCTATCTATCTATCTATCTATGTATCTATCAGTGGCGGCTGGCCCATAGAGGGCGATAGGGCACCGCCCCCCCCCCCCCCCCCCCCCCCCCCCTTGACCCACAATAAATAAATTAATTAAAAATCAGCGTCCTCAAATCCAAGCCGATATGGGCGATTACTTTATCGCCCCAAGCGAGTGAATGCAGGGGCGAGTCAGGGCGAGTCTGTATATAGTTGTATACAGTTGTATATAGTTGACCTTAATATTTTTTTTGTCCTTAATTTTCACTACCTATTAATCTGCTGATTATTTTCTTGATTTGTTTAGTATATAAAATGTTTACTGTAATTTCATAGAGCCCAAAGTGACTACAAATTCAATTTCAAATTAAAAAATGGAAAGCTTGTGATTGTGCAATATGTTGTTTATGTTTTGTGTTAGAATGCCTCAACTTTTTAACATTGGCATTAAATAATTATTGGCTATTTCACGGAGCACTCGTTTCCTGTAGTTTGTGTACAATGTATAGGGGTGGTTACTGAAATTGACTGAATATGGCACAGCCTATCTATCTAACTATCTATGCTGTTTTATGTAGTTATATAGGGGCTATATATAACTACAGTTATTCCGTTGTATATGAAATGGGGGTGTCACGTGATTCTACGGTGGGCACCTCCACTTGCATTTGTAAAGATATATATTTGTTGATGTCTATCATGCCAAGTCTAATAAGTCAGTCTTGTTTGGACTTGAACTGTTTTCAAGGTACCAATGCCTTAGAGGTTAATGGAATAAACAGGGAGGGGGCGTTTTGCCGTGTGTGTCCATTACTTTGTATTTGGCTGCTATAGCATCTCTATAGCACATAAATTACTGCAGGGGACCAAATGCTGGAAATGTCGTTGCTGCGCGTGCGGCCACACCTTCGCTGAGAGAGAGAGAGAGAGAGAGAGAGAGAGAGAGAGAGAGAGAGAGAGAGAGAGAGAGAGAGAGAGAGAGAGAGAGAGAGAGAGAGAGAGAGAGAGAGAGAGAGAGAGAGAGAGAGAGAGAGAGAGAGAGAGAGAGAGAGAGAGAGAGAGAGAGAGAGAGAGAGAGAGAGAGAGAGAGAGAGAGAGAGAGAGAGCTTTACAGCGACTGTGTAGACAGCGGATATCAGGCCGTCTGTCGTATTCTTTCACATAGAGACAGTATTACATGGCAGCTGGGAGAGCGCGAGAATGACACGAGCACGCTGCGATTACAGTGACGCTGGGAGGATCATATGCGCGCAAAGGTAAGTCAAGTCTTTTTAATAGTCTATTATATCCAGTGTGTCAGAGGGCAAATAACAGAGTTGTTAAATGCAGCTATTTAGCGATTATAGCCTAGTGTCCTGCAAAAAATCCCACAGGCGCATTTCTTTGCCTACAGTTTGGCGACGCCGGTACACCAAGTAACTAGGCTACTGATGTTTTTTTCCTCTTTGTACAAGTTGACTTCATATTGTCTAAACGCTTAATATATAAGAAAGTAGGCTATATATTATATATATATATATATATATATATATATATATATATATATATATATATATATATATATATATATATATATATATATATATATATATATATTCTCTGAATACGATTAATTGTTCACTGTAAGTATTGCTCTGTATAATTGTCTTATTTCAATGTTCTAATTATATAAAAAAAGATGACACATTGAATCCTATTGGATCACTCTAATGAAGTCATTTGTAGAAAAACGCTGTTAAGGACCAATGTGTAAAACAAATAATAATCGGATAATTCAAGTCAACACTCACTTGTTCCCTAGCAATTGAAATGCTTGAAACTTGTTCTGGTGACTTGCTCACTGTATTAGCAGCAACCTTCCTCTGACAAATGTACTTTTGCAAGTAGCTTTGGACAAAAGTGTCTGCTAAATGCCCCCAAATTAAAATGTAAATGACAACAGTTTTTTTCTCCATAAAAACACATTCCTGTATTTGTTTCCATTTTACAACCAAAAAGTAGAACTTGCTGACAATAGATCACACCCTAACCTTTGCACCTGAACGAGGGTCCAGGCCAGGGTCAAGGGACATTTTCACTATATGATGTAACTATAGGGCTGTGTTCAAAGACTGATCTGGTGCTACGATAGTTATGTCTCTATTAAAGGCTGTTGTTTTGTTATTATTTTGATACTATGGTAACAGCTTAGCATACAATGCAACAGACTCTGTTTGTTAAAGTGCCCCCATTTTACCACCAGGTGTGGGTGTAATTAGCCATTACAAAGTGTTTCAAAATCTGCCCTGTCCTGTGCTGGGTAGAAACTACAGGATATTTGGCACAATTTTGTGCCAGATTTCCCACTTACGATTTCAGCAAAATCTGAATATTCTCAAGCTTCTAGTTGATTTTCCTTCACGATTATCCTGTGGTGTGGGGTATGTTAAGTTTGCCACTATCCTGTAGTGGGGTAAACCCCCAGGTCAGCCAAGTACGCGTGTATGGATTGTCACGTGGGAAAGACGATAACCAACATGTTTGTTTTCACTAAAGACACATCTTTGTTTGCAATATTGCAAGTGTTTCTGTTTGGGAACTGTTGGTGTGGGGCGGCACGGTGGTGCAGTGGTTAGCACTGTCGCCTCACAGCAAGAGGGTTCGGGGTTCGAATCCACCTGGGACCCGGGACCATTCTGTGTGGAGTTTGCATGTTCTCCCCATGCTTGCGTGGGTTCTCTCCGGGTACTCCGGCTTCCTCCCACAGACCAAAAACATGCAGGTTGGGGATTAGGTTAATTGGTGTCTCTAAATTGACCATAGGTGTGAGTGTTAATGATTGTTCGTCTATATATATAGATGATTGTTCGTCTATATATGTTAGCCCTGTGATAGGCTGGCGACCTGTCCAGGGTGTACCCCGCCTCTCGCCCGTTGCAGCTGGGATTGGCTCCAGCCCCCCTCGTAGAGGATAAGCAGTTTCGATAATGGATGGAGTGTTGGTGTGTGAGGAAACGTAATCTTGATGTCTCTGGTAACGTGGTTTCGGGGCTCGGTATGACTCAAAGAGTGGTAAAGTTTCAATTCTAATTGATTTATTCAGAGATACAAGTTGAATGGACATGCACTCTGATTCATGGAGTATCTAGGAAATTATTCAGTCAATACCTATAGGCTCTGTTTTATCTCAGACCTGTAAAATCTTATATGGTGTTAAGTGTCCACCTAGATGTATGATGGATAGATAAGCTACAGTCCACCGGGTAGGCTGATAGACTGATCTATCCAGCTATCATCTGGGTGGACACTCCCACTTGTGATCTCACCAAGTCACAGGGCATGACAGATGTTGAAACGGCTTGTAATGGCTATTAACCCTCACACCTTGAAAAAGTGTGAGGGTGTGAAGAAAAGGCCCTTTAATCTCTGAAACATTGCAGTAATGCCAAAACATAGTTAACAAAGTCGCTCGGCAACATGTTTATTTCGAGCACACACAAAGAGACACAAAAAGACACAAAGAGACACAAACACACACACACACACACACAAACATAATTTCTGAGCACCATCAATTACAATGTTAACGTGCTAAGTAATGAGACACCTTGAATTTACAGACTTGCTATTATATGGTAAGGTGTGTGTTTAACAGCAATTGTAATGGTGGAATGAAGAGGAAGGATAGAAACCTAGATATCCCTGAGAGAGAGGAATTCAGTCTCATAATGTATATCTATCATTCAGTCATTCATACAGTCATCTACAGTCTACAGAGGAGTAATGTTTTCAATAAATAACTAGAAAGTACATTTCCTGAAGAAAATGTGAAGTGGGCTAGCTGACCGCAACGGGATGTTTTGCTTAAGCAAAACAGCTCTGTGTTGCTTAATTCTAATGCAGAACGCCATTTTTCCTTTGCCTGGGTCCTTTTATAATGGTCTGCATTGATGTCTGTGATAGGGTGCACTAGGTCAGGGGTTCCCAACCCAGTCCTCCAGGACCCCCTCCCCTCCAGTGGGGGGAGGCTGTGTGTGTAGTGATTGCAACTGTCACTTGGTCCCTCACTCTGCTCCTCTCCAAACTGCCACTATTCTCTATGAGGAAAGCAGGGCCGGCTTCAAATGGCTCTACCTCAAAAAGTATACATGTTACACCTTAGATATCCAGAATTCAGGGAAACAGACAAACAGTTGATGTAACATGTTCATGTAACTTACAAATTGTAGGAGTATCGACAACTTAGAAAACGGGTACAAATTTGAAATGACCAATTGCAACCTAGAGTGGAGCGCCCATGTGTGTGTATTGAACGAGTGAGTGTGAAACAAACATTAAAGTGTAAAGTGCAGGTTAAATTTTTTACGAAGTTAATGCAATATTCTTATTAAATATACATATTAGAACTGTCCACCATCGTTTTGTATGGTTTTTGATACCGAAAAGCTGAATAAAATGACTTTTAACAGTGGTTTTAGGCGCTCCGGCTCACTTCCACTGGGCGGGGCGTGACGTCATAAGAGGTGCTCACTCCAAGACTAGAGTTACCGGCATTAGGAGAATTGGCAGACAAACAAAAATGGTCAACCAGTGTGTATGTGCGAGATGTGTGAATTCGCTTAAAACAGGGCAGAGGGTCCACAAGTTCCTTTTGTACTTTTGGATAAAAGGTGTTTTTATATTAAAAAGGATTAAGGAAATAACTCAATTATAAACATACTCTTGTGTGCTGGCTTGGAGAGGACCGTGATCCTGCCTGAAATGAGAGTACGCTACACGCAAAACAAACGGGTTCAGGCAGCATGCCTCAAAACCAGGATGCTGCGTGAGGCACGTCAGATCTGCCGGTCGCGGGTCAAGTTGTTCGACAATACTCCAAAACGCGTTCACCTCACGGCAGCACATACTCTCTACCGCTGATTCCATCGGGTGGCACTGCCCACACAAACACCTATCGAACAAAGCGATGGGGACATCGAGACATCTCTCTTTTCTTTCTTACAATGAGCATCGCTAATTAAATCGTGAGGAATGGACATATATAATACGTATGTGGAGGAAGGGCATAGTTGTATGACGTTTGATGCGCGATAGCGATTACCGGTGCAGTGTGCATCTCTACGGCTCTGATAAGAACTAATGACACCATGGCCATGATTCCTGGCAATCTCCTCCCCTCTTTCACGCCTGACAGGCTCAAAATTGTATGGCTGCGGTCCATAAATAATTGTATGGGTTTCCACCTCCTCAGTCTCCCAGTCGTTCTCCATTGCCGAGTATTGGGTTAGCGGGTTAGCCTACTACGACTACCTCTTATGACGTCATCAATCACTTTCGTTAACAAACATGCTACCTTTGCTGAAACCACAATAAATGTTATTTTAACACATTTTAAGACAAAAATATTTAAGTATGTACATATTGAACGCTTTATGTACACATTAATTGGTTGTGGTGTTCAACCTGCAATTTACACTTTAATAATTCAAAAACTATAAATGGTATCTCTTAGATATTTAAATGTGAGAGACAGCATGAAAACATGAACCTTTTGATGTATAATATGTGAAAGTACTGTGAAAATTGTAGGAGTGGCGGCAGTTTACAAAATGTGTGGATATTTTCTAATCACCAACTGCCATCACTCTAACAACTGAACATTCCACCATTCATTTCAATGGAACAAAAACTATTAATAATACTTTAATATCTTAAAAACTATTTTAAAAAAAAACTATACAAAATAGAAATAGACCCTG
Organism: Urophycis tenuis; assembly: GCA_036785325.1. Taxonomy (NCBI): domain Eukaryota; kingdom Metazoa; phylum Chordata; class Actinopteri; order Gadiformes; family Phycidae; genus Urophycis; species Urophycis tenuis. Next base: position 18,043,719 of record JAXIVH010000003.1, on the reverse strand, counting down.
TTGATTCCTAAAGTAGCTGAACATTTTAAGTAGTTAAGCAGCAGTTTTGGAGAGAACATATAATAAAGAAAGAAAGAAAGAAATAGTGGCAATAACAATAGTGTGCTAGCTAAATGGCCCACTAACTATTACAGACTCTTCATAATATTGTGACAATGGTAATGTAGAACAAACAAAACAAAAATAAATAGAAACAATTTAGAATATAATATAGTGGCATAGAACAACATGGATGGGTTATGCATGAAGCTGAACTGGAAAAAGTGTATTTTAACAGTTCTTCTATCAGCATATCTGCATTTCTTCCATTTCTGGCAATTGGTCATCCTGAATAGTGCATGTGTTTTTTCTTTGCATGCTCAGGAATAGCGCTAGTAGTCTATGATAGCGTGGTGCAATTTAATTGAAACTTTGCATATTGTACCATCCATGTTTTGATTCTCATGATAATTTTGAGTACTCCGATACATTCAAAGCTGTGTGTCTTAACTGGAACTTAAGACACACAGCATTCAAACGGCACCGCCATTCAGCAACACAATAACTTCCAGTATTGCCCAATACCATTTCTTGGATCAGTAAAAAATATATATTATGTTGCAAATTTTTAATGCTTTTGGCAAGTTTAGAAAAAGGTTGACAGGTTCTGCCTGTGATGAGCACAGTCGTTTCTCCACCTGCAGCAACACCACTGGGACGCTCGGTGAAGCATCACATTCAAGTAAGAACCATTGACTTATTTTCATTGAATGAATGTTTGAATCATACAAAAACTCAACTGGCAAGGAAGTGTCCCTACTTAATTGAAAGTAACTTATAGCTAACACGTTAGACATCTATGTTAGCAAGGCATGTAAATAAGTTAGCCGTGTCGATTGGAAGCTAACAGAGAGCAAGCTGCTCTTCAGCAAAGATATAGTTGTAGCCCTGCTGCTGGTGAGCACATCATGCGTGAGGTAGCCTACATATAATTGAAAGTACCCACTTTGCCTCCCTCTGTATGGGACTGTTACAGTTAAGTTACAGTGTTAACCTTCAGCTGGGTCCACTAAGACTAAGGTGGAAGATTAGCATGTTCTTTATGCTATCTAACATTACAGCTAATCATGCTGCTTTGATGTTGTCTATCAACTTAATTTATTTCAATTTCAGAAGCTGTGAAATGTGGGACATGTCAGCAGCTGACTACAATGGTGATGGGGGGTATATTAAGATGAGTACAGCTAACATTGTAGCTTATGATACCCCATCCCCATGACTCCGGCCCATCCCCATGACTCCAGCCCATCTCCATGACTCCAGCCCATCCCCATGACTCCGGCCCATCTCCATGACTCCAGCCCATCCCCATGACTCCGGCCCATCTCCATGACTCCGGCCCATCCCCATGACTCCGGCCCATCTCCATGACTCCGGCCCATCCCCATGACACCGGCCCATCCCCATGACTCCAGCCCATCCCCATGACACCGGCCCATCTCCATGACTCCAGCCCATCCCCATGACTCCGGCCCATCTCCATGACTCCAGCCCATCCCCATGACTCCGGCCCATCCCCATGACTCCGGCCCATCTCCATGACTCCAGCCCATCCCCATGACTCCGGCCCATCCCCATGACTCCGGCCCATCCCCATGACTCCGGCCCATCCCCATGACTCCAGCCCATCCCCATGACTCCGGCCCATCCCCATGACTCCGGCCCATCTCCATGACTCCGCCCCAATGACCACCCTGCCCCTGATGTCTCCCTCAGTGTAAAGTATTCCCACTATCGATTTTATAGTTTATATTTCAAGTTTAATTTGTGTTAATTGTTTATTTAATGTTAATAAATATTAACATTGTACAATATATCAATTATAAATATATATATATATAGTAGGTCATCTTGGAAATTACATCTACATCATCCCCATATAAGCTGAGATCTGGCCTAGTCTTGGATGTCACTGAAAGACTTCATCACAACATCACAACATCGTTGGCTTGCTTGGAGTAGAATAAACATTTCCCAGAGAATCAAGACCAAAGACGTTAAAAAAAAACAGGGCAGAGCAAAATATGTCATTTAAAATAGTTACCTGAAGCTTTAGAAAGCTCTCTCTTCCCCTCCATCTAACTTCCATTTCAGAAGGTCCTCAGCTGTGCCCAGGCTCAGTTAAACACCTGGTTCTCATTTCTAAACTGCCTGGGAGTGGTGGTGGTGATGATCCGACAATGCCTGGAGGAAATGGAAAATTACTTTTGGGGGAGGGTGCCTTAAAATCAGACATGTATGATGGGGGTCATGGCTGGCAGTAGCCTCTCTTATTTTCTTTCTCTCTCGCGCGCTCTCGCTTTCTTTCTTTCTCTCTCTCTCTCTCTCTCTCTCTCTCTCTCTCTCTCTCTCTCTCTCTCTCTCTCTCTCTCTCTCTCTCTCTCTCTCTCTCTCTCTCTCTCTCTCTCTCTCTCTCTCTCTCTCTCTCTCTGTGTCTCTGTCTCTTGGTGTCTCTCTCTTTCAGGCATTCAAGCTATCAGAGCAGGCACTAACCGGTTCTATCTGCATAATAAAACAGCTGTTCTATTCCTGCTACTGTGCCAGGCCAATGGCGACATATCACATAGCATGCAACTGACGCCCCTTTGCACACAAAGGCTGTATTTGCTCTTGTGCTTGCAAAGAGTTTTCCTGCTCACATGGATATTTTTTCTGCTTGTGCAGTGGCTTTCCTTTTGGGAGTGATTAGGCAGAGCTAGCCATTGCCATTGTATCCCTGAATGTAATTAGTAGTGCCAACCTATCACATGTAGACGTTGATTTCTTGATTCCTGAGAAATATTGTAGCTGTGGAAAGTATAGGAAGCTTTTACATTTTTCTATTTTGTTTTTACTATTACATATAGATACAGATATACAAATACATCAACAGCGCTGATTTATTAGACTTCATTAGATGGTCGCTGTCTTATCATGAGACGAAATAACTACACAGCGAGACAATAGAGTATTTATTTCCTGATCAGCATTTTTAGGACAAATGCTTCGTAGGTGCAAATCTACTTGGCAAAGTATAAAGTTCTTCAGAGTTCTCAGTTTAGCATGAATATTTCCTGCTCTGTTGGTACTCAAGTACTGAGAATGTTCAAGGTTTGCTATGGTTCACTGTGCCTGATGATCCTGCTTTTATTCATGTAATATTAATATGTTTTAACAACTGCAAGCTGACTGAGGTGTAACACTGCTTTATTGTTCTCCAAAGCATGTTCTGAGATAACTGTTCTTGAGCAGACTTAAACATAAGCTGTGCTATACTGTCCTATCCTATGCTATCATCTTCCTCGGGTTTGCCCATATCCACGACTGCACCTGCAGTAAGCAGGTAGGAAGCTACCGATTTCAACCCCTTGGCATTCTTTTTTCAAGCTCTCTTTCCTATTTCTTTCATTCTGCTGCCTTCTTGTTCTCTCTCCCTCCCTCAGGCTCAATCACCCCACTTGCACTGTCCAGTTACCAGCTTCTGTCACCTCGCCCCGCTTGTGTCATTCTCTCTCTTTGCACCCAGGCTTCTCCCCATTCCTGCCCTCTGCTCCTCCCACCCTACAGTGCTTGGCACTAATGCCAGTCACACGAACAACTGGAGCCCCCAGTGACCCGTCTCTTCACACGTGGTGATGCCACAAGAAGCTGCAACTAACCCAGGGGTGGGGTAGAAGAGAGACAGAATCACCTTGTCACCACGGCAACACTTCTCCCAGTGCCCCATCAATTGTCCCAGCTCCGAAGCTTTCTGATAAACACACTAAGTAGGACAAGTTAGCAGCAGGACCTGCAAGGATCAAAGATCACAGTACAAAATTGGATGGATTGTTTTTGTATTCCTAAATCCCAACCTTAGCCTTGCCAGGACTGTTATTAGCATGAAATGCTGAAATAAGCCCCACATCAACATAAAAGTAGACTCATTAATGGCCAGGCATAACAGAGCAAGGAAGTCCCAGTGTCCCAAAGCTTCCCAGGTTACTGGAATGGAGTGTGAAGGGTTTATGTTGGCTTATTTTATTCCTACTCCCAAAAACCCAATAACTGTTCACCTTACAAAGGTGAGCAGTCTTATCTACAAAGGCTGAAAGAAAATATATAGAGAAGAAGGAAATACACAGAACTAGAGCGAGAGATAAGACAAGATAAATAAAGAAATCAGAAGAGATGAATTACTACTCACTCCTAAGTAATTCACTACTGAATACAGCACATTAGAGAGTTTTATTTTTAACCTCCAACAACCAAAAATTGACATCAGGGTAACATATTGCTTGAAATTATTTTCCGTTATATAAATATGTTATACATGAAATTCGTCAATATCAATTATTTTTGCGATTCTATGCTACATTAGCTGCAGCTGACATATTTAAATTATTTTTACATTTTGGTTATGACTTCACTCTCAACCATAAGAAAACATTTTGAAAATATTTTGGCCAATATTGATCTGTGTATACTTCAATAATTGGATGAAGCCAAAGCATAAATTAAATGTTTGCTTGTTAATCCCTTTTGTGTCTGCATGTCTGTTTTTGATTAGTGTCACAACAACAAACATATTCCACTGGTGTAGGATTTGCAGAAAATTAAATATTCCATAAAAGATTAGTGTCTTTAATCTGTCAATTATTTGGGGCCTTGGGGTGGGGGGGTGGGGGGGTGCACTCAATTTGTTCTTCACTCTGACAATGATGTGTGGAGTTATGATCAAAGTATTTGTCTGTGTGTAGATACTAAGGAGTAAAGCCATTCTGTTATCCATTAATGGCATAGCAATCAATACAATACTTTGAATACAATGTTCATTTATGGCCATCATTTATTCTGTTGGCAGTTGAAGTTGGGTTTATCCAGCTGCCTCTATAGGGCAAACTCATTATCATAGTGATAGGTCAAAAAGGTTGAAGAGTGTCATCACACAGTTTGTTTCTAGATGTGTTCAAATACATTTATCACCCTAGAATATCTTGTGTGAGATCTGCCCTTGATAAAAGAACAGATGTTTTTTGGTATTTGTCTAAAAGGCAGTTTTTGCATCTCTTTTGTTTTCTAGGTGACTCTGTGATCTGGCTACATTTTGGATGCAGTGAGATTGCAGTGATGTGGCTACTTCAATGGGGAATGTATTTGTCAAATCGCACAAATAGACATCCATCAAGTGACGACATACTACTTACTCCATAAAACACATTAGTTTTGTTCTATTGGATGGATCTATATAAAAAATATCTAGCAATGTTTGAACTGCTGAGATTCCTAGCATCTTAAGTGCTAGGAATAACATAAAAGCAATTTAGATTTTCCTCAAGTTCAGGGTCTGTATGGATTTCCTGACACCTTCTGGAATATTCTTACGTCAACTGGAGTCTAGTTATGGCTAGTCCCTTTCCAAAGTCATCTTCATTCCCAAGATAGCTCTTTCCCAGGCTTCCCCAGGGGTGGGTTAATTCCCACCCTCCAGACTGGGAGTGGCATTGGGATGCCCGAACTTGAGGACTTCACCCCCAGTGTGGGGGGCCCCAGAAGCCCCGGTCTGAGCACCGGAGGACAGGTGGACCCGGCCCAGATCCAACACAGCATCATGGAGGAGCAGGTGGAGCTGTGGTGGTTCAGGGAGCCGGGGAAGTCATTGCTCTGCTACTGTGTGGCCGTGCTGCTGATTCTGTGCTGCGGTCTGGGTGGTGTGGGCCTCCTCTCCACCACCACCAGTGTCTCTAGTGAGTGGCAGCTAGGTGCTGGCATGGCGCTCTGCCTGCTGGCTCTGGGTGTCCTGCTCAAACAGCTGCTCAGCTCTGCAGTGCAGGACATGAACTGTGTGCGCAGCTGGAGGCGGATCAACATGCTGAAGAGCGGCGGATTGTCAGACCTCATCGTGGTGCTCACCGCTGGGTTGGCCATGGTGATCTGTGGTACAGCACTCCTGCATCTGGCCCTGGTTAACCACATGCCCAAACCGGGACAGGCCCTCAATGATATGTACATCTCCGGGGTTGTCCTACTGACTGGAGGTGCGGCGGCAGTAGCTGGGGCAGGGGTGTACTCTGCGGTGGTGGTCCTGCTGGAGAGGACGAGGCCGGGCAGGAGGCTGATGGACAGAGTGATCACCATTTTCACAGTTCCTGGACAAATGGAGTGCCAGGCCCACAGGGAAACCACTTCCAGCCTAGCTAACCTCATATAAGATGGGCTGTGAGAACTTCACAAACACCACATTACTGTGAGTGGAAGAGGGACTAACAGATTGCACAGGCGTTTAATAATGCAGAAAAGCAGGTTGAGAGACATATCGGTTAGCTGTCCTCTACATGTATATAGTACAACAGCGGTCGTTAGACTGGCCCTGTATATGGTTGCATGGGGGTATTTCTGGACGGTAAACTAAATATTCTCTGCTCATCATCTTGAGACTGAGGCTCTCTGGGTTGATTAGTTCAACTGAGAAGCCATGGAGTCCACAAACAGCTTAGTAGCTGCTGCCCAAGTGGCCTTGAGCAAAGGCATTGAAACCTTAATCGTTATGTGTCTGCTCTTTGTGTGTGTGTGTGTGTTTATGTGTGTCACTCAGTGTTGGAAGGTGTCTGCCAAAAGTCTTTGTCACTCCACCCATGCAGGACACGTTTATTAGGGAAATTATGCATCAACTTGAAAAGCCAGGGCAGAGACTATTTAAAGTACATCACAGGGTACATACATACATAATGTTATATTCAATTCATTTGCAATTATACTTTTTATGTTTTGTTCTGTATGTGCTGTTTTTTTTAACCTAGAATGTTTGGACTCTTTTCAATCTGAACTAATTTGATTTTATTTTCCTGGGGCCTTTTAGGACTCAAAACTTCTGGGTTTTCTGAAGGTGAATAACATTATATCTACTTTTGTCATGTCAGGACAAATACCTCAGAGTGACCAATGGAAGAAGGAATGGATACAGATGGCATGTTCTTTACAGCCATAAAGACACTTTTTAATGTCAGCTGAAAAAAATTGTGTTCAACAGAAGCAAGATGAATTTGGAATTGCACAAGGATTTAAGAATGTATTTTACTTAAGAATTCAGCAATTCACTTTAAGTGAGATTTAATTAATATAAAATAAGCATATGTTAATTGATGTGCTGTTATGGTTAAAAAAAACATTACACTCATCATGTTTTATTTGTATTGCATTATGATAATTAAATTTAAAGATGTATACATGTGTAATTTAAGTTTGTTTAAACTTCCACAACAGT